>CM056053.1:254408314-255008314 GCA_029574335.1 Rana kukunoris | reverse complement strand
CGCACGCGCAACACCAGTTGCGCAGGCGTAATCGCTCTGTGAATCTGGGCCTATGTATATTGCAAGACTGCATATATGTGTATTTTATTTCTGTAAATTTTTAATTATTGTCTTTAGGCTGTTTGTCTAAGCAATTTTAATATTTATATTATTTCTATTTATTTTATATTTAATATGTTTTGTTAGTAATGATTGTATGGTGGATAGCCATTATAATTATGTAAACGTATATTTATTTAAATAGATGAAGGGTGAGCCTTTCTAGCATTGTTCATTGGGCTGAGACAAAAAGTCCGGTCTAATAAGAAAAAGCATGATGCTGTTGTTTTTCTTAAGTGCATATAGAAACCTCCCTAACTCGCTATGCTTAAGCCTAGAAGCGAGTACAATGTAAGCACGGAGTGACGTGACGTGCACCATTAGGAACGCCTCCTTGCTGACGCTGTCTTTGACTGGCTGCCGGGAATCCTGATACGATAATCTCGATTGGCCGTCGAAGGGCTTCACACACCGCTTCTGATTGGCTCGCATACGGGAATTCCGATTGGCTGCTGAATGATTGCAAACAGCGGCTCCGATTGGCTGATGTTAGTGGAGGTTTGTTACTAATTTCACGGCGTTGCATGTGCAGCTACACTCTCCGTTGAAGTCATTTACTGACGAAACTAGTCAGAGTGATAGCTGCATGCTGCGCCTGGTATGCTATCCACGCCACACTGTAGGAACCAGGAAGAGACAATCTGCTGGGTGACCTCGCGGTGATCGCGTTGAGGACGCTATGCTGTACAACAGTGACTGGTGATGTGATACTTACACTGTTCATTGCAATTGTTTTTTCTGTACGTAGGATTCTTGGGATACTTGCTGGAAAGGGTGGTTTTAATAAATTGAGTTACACTATGTTTGCTTCCTCTTTATGTTTATTATCCCACCCATATGAGGCTGATTCCTTGCAAGTGATCCCCATTGGATGGAAATCCGATCAGTGACCTACTATTTATATATGAAGTGCCTGATAATACTGTCTGTCTGGTGAGTTTGAACCCCTGCGGGGATTTTGATTCCAACACGTGGTGGATTGAGAGTGGGCAGGCTGGTGCACGCTTCCTTTTCCCTATCTGACACTACTTTTGGATAACGCACAGACTTTGGTTGTTTTCTAACATCAAGATTTTCCATCCTTTTGCCTACTGTATGGTGGAGTTGGACACCTATATCCATCTTTAGCGCTGTTTTGCATTTATTACCTAATGATTCATTTTGGACTCTGAATGCTTTTTTGTTATTTTGTGACACATTTTTTAACAGCTGCTTTCGTTTATACACATCTATATATCTCAGCTTAGAGGTATATAGTGTGCTCTATTTTTTCCTTCAAGGGTACTGTCTGTTGGGCGCTGAGGAGTGTATTGTAGGCCTTGAAAATACACTGTTTTGCTATATATATATATATATATATATATATATATATATATATATATATATATTTAAAAAAAAAGTTTTACAACAATGGACAAATTGGACAGAATTATCAGTACTGTGTGTTACTCTTTGGGGCACTGTTAAAGTCCATATTGCTCTTTTTGGAATTATAAAGAAAAACGGGGCAGTGCAGGGCTCTGGCTGCGTCATTCATTCACAGAGTTCTGTGAATAGGAAACTACAAATACTGACAGCCTTTGTGACTTTAGGCTTGTAGTTCTTAATAAACTATCAAGGTAGTGTTGCATGCTCTGGTAGGCTATTGAGTCTTCCTGTCAGTGTCTATCTGCCTAGAGAGGAAAATGTTTAACTTCCTCAAAAAACACAGGTCCTAGTTATGTGGCATTAATGCTGATACATTGGACTTTGACACTTTCATGGGTCAATTATTGAGTGAACTACTTTTACTACAAACCTGCTGCAGCCATACACAACCAAGTAACTAGTACTTTAAGGCCGCGTACACACGACCAAATACATCTGTTCAAATCAGTCTGACAGACCGATTTGAACAGATCTGTCTGCTGGGCTGTTTTGGTTTAATCGCTGTACACACGATCAAACCAAAATCCCCACCGGCAGACAGCGCGGTGACGTGGCGATGACGTTGATGCCGCCACGTCACCGCACCAGGAAGTAAAACACTTCCGCGCATGCGTTGAATCCATTCGACGCATGTGCGAGCAGATATGTCTGCAGGTTAGCGTACTAACCAGCAGACATGTCGGACGGACGGATTCCCAGCAGACAGATTTTAAAGCATGCTTTAAAATCTGTCGGCTGGCCAAATCTGTCTGTCCGCCCGTACACACGATCGAATCTGTCTGCTGAAACGGTCTGTGGATTTTTTTTGATGGAATTTTGGCTCAAACGTGTGTTGCATACACGCGGTCACACAAAATTCTGACCTTCAAGAACACAGTGACGTACAACACTACGACCAGCCGAGGAAAATGAAGTTCAATGCTTCCGAGCATGCGTCAACTTCATTCTGAGTATGAGAAGGGAGAAACTGCCGCTCCAGGTGAGTGCACTATGCAATCAGTGTCCTCTCAGAAACTGTGGGTGTCGGGAATGCATGAAGCAAAACTCAAAAAGGAAATATGGACGGCTGCACACCAACAAAACCTTTAGGCTGGGTTCACACTTGTGCGGTGCTTATTTCAGCTCTTTTATCTCTGCAGATAGATAAGGGAAGTTTTTGCTGCGAATTTGGAGACCTGGGAGAAGTTCAGAGTGAGAGGAGAGTGGGGGAGAAGTGTATTGAGCTGAATGAGAGAAATTCCTGAAGAGAACTGAACACATCTGTGAATCAGCTGGGTACCCATAGAAGATAAGCACCGCACCGCAAGGCCTCCACAACGCATACGGATTTCCGGCAATGCGCAGTGCGAATGCATCGCACATATGTGAACCAGCCTCATTGAAAACAATGTATTTATTATTTAGGGAGCTGTGGTGGCTCAACGTGATTGGCACTGCGCTGACAAGCCATTCACCTCTGCAGCCAAGGGTTCGGATCCCGGTCTCGGCTACATGTGAATTGAGTTTGGTGGTCTCAGCCCGGCTCCCGGTGGGTGTGCTATGCAAGGTACGCCTGTGCTCAGTACGCCCACCCCCCCCCCCACAAAAACCACTACACTTGCACGCACACGAAATTGGTTTAAAACACACGCACTTTGGCCATGCGGTCTCCTAAAATAAAGAGAGGCGAAGGACCTACGGGGCTGGCTGGGTGGGCTAGGCCCCCTCACTCCCTCATAGGGGGAGTCCCTCTGCCCCATTGGGGTCCCGTTGGGCCCCAGTTGGGCTCCCAAGAGGAGCAGGTAGGGCGGGGTGAGTGGGAGGCCCCCCTTCACACCCGCCATTGCCACCAGGGGCATGGAGAAGGATGGCGATTGCCTCCGGGGGGAGGGTCTGCCTACTCCCAACTCCTGCAGTCCGGCTCCTCTCTCTCGAGTTCACGCACAAAAATACACTTTAAAAAAAAAAAAAAAAGAAAACAATGTATTTAGAAATGTTCTGCGTTTTGGATGCGGTTGAAAGGTGTGAACCCAGCCTTAAAAGGTAGCCTTTAATGGTAGCCTTTAATGGTAAAAAAGGAAAACAGCACTACAAAACACAGCAAGCAGTGGGGTGTATAGCTATACACCCCACTGCTTGCTGTGCTTTGTAGTGCTGTTTTCCTTTTTTAATATTAAAGGCTACCTTTTAAAGGTTTTTTGGTGTGCGGCATATTTCTTTTTTGATTCCGAGTATGCGGCATTTTTTTGCGTGTCGAAATTGCATACAGACGATCGGAATTTCTGACAAGACTTTTTCCAGTCGGAAAAATTTAAGAACCAGCTCTCAAACTTTTCTTGGTGGAAATTCCGACAGAAAAATTCAGATGGAGCCTACACACGGTCGGATATTTCCCACCAAAAGCTCACATCAGATTTTTCTTGTTGGAATTTCCGATCGTGTGTATGCGGCATAAGGCTGATATCCGGTCTTCCCCTGACACTCCCTCTCCCCCACATGCACATATACGGTATAAATGCAATTTTTACTGATTTAAAGCAGCAGCCAGATGATGTTAAATCCATGTTATTGCCAGTGCATTGTTGACACCTATTAGGCCCCATGTACACTACTGCTGCTAAACCTGCTGCTAAACCGATGTTCAGAGGCAGGTGGAAACTTTTTTCAACTGCCCCTGGGCACGTTTTTTGAAACGCTTTTAAACGCAAACACGGCATGTAAATGCGGCAAAACTGACATTTTAAACGTGGGTTACTATCTGTCAAGTTAAATCATTCAGGAGAGGTTGTAAAAACATCTCATGTACATGAAGCCCAAGTGTTCCATTTGAGAGGTACTCTCTATTGTCAGGCAATTAATGGCATGGACACATCTGCAGCTCTGGATATAGCTGACCCCAGAAACAGCACCAGATGGGTAAAGCCCTGTACACACGATCGGTCCATCCGATGAGAACGGTCCAATGTACCGTTTTCATCGGTTCACCAATGAATCTGACCGATGGACTGATGTGCCTACACACCATCCGTTCATGAACCGATCGTGTCAGAATGCAGTGACGTAAAACACAACGATGTGATGAAAAAAATGAAGTTAAATGCTTCCAAGCATGCGTCGACTTGATTCTGAGCATGCGTGGATTTTTGACCGATGCTCGTGCGTACTAACGATCGGTTTTGACCTATCAGTTAGCCAGCCATCAGTTCGGTTTTAAAGCAAGCCATCTGTTTTTGGACTGAAGGATAACGGACCGATGGGGCCTACACACGATCGGTTTGGACCAATGAAAACAAACTTCAGTCCGTTTTCATCAGTTTGAACCGATCGTGTGTACGCGGCTTAAGAGGGATGAGCTTAATATTTTCCTGGAGATGGGTTTAAAGGGATAATCCTTGATCACAATAACCCATAGAAAGCTAATAACAACATTTTAAAGTCAGACAAGGTTAAATCTGGTTGGTTACTGCACTTAAAAATTTTAATTAAGCAATCATTTAACCAGTTTGACATTAGAAATTTTTTTTTTGTGTTTTTGCACACATTTAACAATCAGCATTTTTGTCTATAAAATAACTTAAACGTCTAGAATATTTTATATTTTCTGGAAGAACCTGCTGAATAAAAAGATGATAGTTTAAATGTTTTATGTTTGTACAATTGTTTATCAATCATGAAACAATATACTAAATTGAATATTAGTGCATTCAAACAGAATAGAATACCCAATGTATTGATAAAGTACAAAATAGGGTTGGGTGAGTAAATAGAAAAAAAAAGCAACAGTACCCAAAAATCTCAATAGGTGACACTTTAAAAGCCATCAGTTTACAAGTCATCAGTTTAGAGTGAACAATGAACTCTGGTGTTGGAATCATTGGGCCAGATTCAGATACACTTAATTTTGCGCTGCGTAATCAAAATACTCTACGCTGCCATATTTTACCAGGCTCTAAATGGAATTCTGGTAGTTTCGAATAATGCGTTTAGGGGGCGTGAAGCATTTAAATTAGGCGCGTCCCCGCGGCGATCGAACTGCGCATGCTCCGTTCAGAAATTTCCCGCCGTGCATTGCGCGAAATCACGTCGTTACGTCATTCGTTGTTTGTGTAGCGTCGTTTACGAACATTCCTATTCCCGGATGTTTTACGTCAAAAAAAATAAAAGACGTCGGAAAACGTAGAAATTCGACGCGGGAACGACGGCCATACTTAACATGGGCTGTCTAATATTAGAGCAGCAAAAAGCTGGTATAGTGTTACGCAAAAAAAAAATGACTAAAGGTGCCGTAAGAGATTGCGAATGAAGATCGTAATTTCTGGGATCGCCGGCAAAAGCTCATTAGCATACCCCGACGCGGAAAACGACAGGAAGTCCACCCAGTGGCCGCAATTTTATTGCAGCGTAGATCCGAAGGCGTACGAACACGTAATCCAGTCGAATTGAAGCCCGCAGCCATCTATTCATGGTTTGAGCTTTCCGACTAGCTATAAAACGCGCGTAATTTGAAATTACTCCAGTCTAACACCAGTTAGACAGGAGTTACGGCTCTCTGAATCTGGCCCATTGTTCTTACTCTGATTTGAAGTAAATCCTCACATGTGTGGTGCGATGGCGGTTTACATACCTCCGCACCAGCTGGGTATGAGTTTGTTTTTGTGAGGCAACAGTGGTTATGCTTCTTTTTTAAACATTTTATTATAATAAAAATTTGTATTTAACTTTATTGCTATCACAATGGGTTAACAAACGCCCTTGTGATAACATTGAGCAGGTAACAGGTACTCTTTATTCCCCCCCTTCCCTCCAAAGCATACACCTGACCAGATATCTGCTTAGTAAGATTCTCAGCTGGTTATTCCAGCTTAAATTT
The DNA here is from genome assembly GCA_029574335.1 of Rana kukunoris. NCBI lineage: Eukaryota > Metazoa > Chordata > Amphibia > Anura > Ranidae > Rana > Rana kukunoris. Next base: position 255,001,938 of record CM056053.1, on the reverse strand, counting down.
TGGCTGAATTTGAAGCGGAAATGGACCAAAAGATGCACAGGTCTCTTGTGCAAGTTCGCACTGGAGCCACAGGGCCAGATTCTCAGAGGCGTTACGACGGAGTATCTCAGATACCTCGTCGTATCGCCTTTTTTTTTGTCTCGTATCTATGCGTGTGATGCTGAGCATCACTTTTGCATAGATACGCTTCTACATCCGACAAGTGTAAAAGCATTACACTTTCGGATCGTAGGTGTAATGACAACTCCGGCCACTAGGTGGCCTTTACGTTGTTTTTTCATTTGCATATGCAAATGAAGTAGTACGCCGATTCTCGATCGCTTTTACGCCGCCCCGTCGTCGCGTACGTCGTTTTTGTTCGCGTAACGTTACCCCAGCTTCTATGTGGAGTAACCTTACGAGGTCCCGTCGGATGCCGTCGTGTCCCGTCGGATGCCATGTTAAGTATGGCCTCGGGACCGCGTCGTGTTGTGCGTCGTTTACGTCGTTTGCGTACGTCGATTCTCAATGGGGCTGGCGTACGCTGCGATTACGTCGTTTACATTGAGAAAATGTGACGTCCTTTGGAGCATGCGCACTGGGCTTTTTCCCCGGCCGGCGCATGCGCAGTTCGTTCGACGCGGGGGCGCGCTTAATTTAAATACAAGCCGCCCCATTTGAATTGTGTGGGTTTACGCTTGGCGATTTACGAGACGCCAACGCAAACTACGGAGCAAGTGCTTTGAGAATAAAGCACTTGCTCTAGCACGCAGCGGCGGCGTAGTGTAAATGGCTTACGCTACGCCGCCGAAAATATATGAGAATCTGGCCCACAGTGGAGATATGTGAACCGGCTCCATACAAATCTGTCAAATCTCCTGCTATTGCGAATTGGAAGCAGGTAACCTGCATCCAATTTGCAATAGTGTGAACCCAGCCTTAATCAAAGCACAGATGTGCCTCAGATTTCTCCTGCTCTCCATCTTGAAGTCGTGGATGTGGTCCCAGCCTCTTGGCAACCACAATGAAGGGGGTGACACTATTTTGCCGGCACTGTGAAAGCAATCAGTGGTTATGCATCCACTAGATCACTTTCACTTTCAAGCCAGGAGATGGCTGAACAAAACGGGCACAACTATCTCCAAATAAAATATAGAAAAAAACTGTGCTAAACCAAAATAAAAAATGTGTGGCGAAAAAATTAGTGGGCGTCCCGTTGTTGATGCCAACATGTCCCGTATGAATCGCGGAAGTGACGCGATTAACCACTTCCTCTCTATAGAGTGTGCCCTAAGGATCAAATTCCATTGATGGGGTTCGGGGTCACCAATAGTTGCAAGAAAATATGCATATAAGTAATGAGTGGTCACAACCATTTGAAGCTGTGATCGGGGTAAATAAGTGCAATACATTCATTCACACACAGTATTCTAGGGGTCATATTGTTCACTACATTCCACTGTGATAAAGAAATGTTTTGTGCTTACGACCCTAATAAATGTATTTATAGGTGTACTTAAAGGTACACTAAAGTCAGGTTTTAAAAAAAAAAAAAATAACAAACATGTGATACTTACCTCCACTGTGCAGTTCGTTTTGCACAGAGTGGCCCGGAAACCTGTCTTCTGGGGTCCCTCGGCGGCTGTCTGGGCTCCTCCTCGCAAAAGCTTTCCTTCTTCATGCGAGGGCGCTCGCATGGAGGAAAGCTTTTGCGAGCGCGCTCCCGTGATACAGCGGCGGCCATAGCCGCCGACTGTATCACTCAGCTCCGCCCCCCAGCGCGCCGCGTCATCCGCCCTGATTGACAGCAGCGCTAGCCAATGGCTGCGCTGCTATCAATCCGCCCAACCTAGCCAATCAACGGCCAGGCTGGGAACCGAAGAGGACGACGTGGACGCGCCCGGGACATTCGAACGGTCAGGTAAGTACAACGGGAGTTCGGGGGGGGGGGGCGGTGCTGCTGAATGTTTTTTTACCTTCATGCATAGGATGCATGAAGGTAAAAAAACGTGTACCTTTACAAACCCTTTAATAATATATGCCTGTTATTATGTTAATTTTATTCTGATAAATTCAAGATGATACATGTTTATATTTTTCTTTAAATTTAAAAGATATATTTTTGAATTTATGTGTTTTAAGGAAGTACCTTACATCATATCCTGTTCTGACCCCACCTTGTTGGGAGAGATATTTCCTGTATAAAAGCTAGCAATATGGGGGTGCATCGATATGCCCCTGTTTATAGCTGTTTAGGCCGAAACGCATCGGGTATTGCTTCACAGCACCCCATATTGCTTTTTATTCACGTGATCACTTTCAATTTTAATGTTTTATCATGTTTTATGACTTTTTTAAATTAGTTCTGGTTTATTTGACCTGCACCATTGGAGCCATTTCCTTTTTCTTTCGAGTTTACTGGAACTATTGAGTTCCCCTTGTCCCTGCACCTGAAGGTCAAGCCGTTTTTGTTCGCTCTGGTTTCTGTCTCGCTGGTTTCACCACAAGAAATGCACCAACATTCGACAAATCCCGGTTGCAGCGACCTAGGTCCTAAAGAGACCACTAAGCGCTTCTGACTCACTGCTGTAAAGTAGTTGGAGTCCACCATACATGGTAAGAGTATTCTACCTTACATGTTTTGATGCATTCATGATATTTGCAGACAACCAGTTAATCATCAGTTCGTACTAGTCACTGGAGAGCTACAAATTCACTTGTCTGTTTATGGACTTTTTGCACTCAGTGTGTCATTTTTCCAGCATCACATATAGTGATATCTGGTCTTCTCATAATAACTTTCTTTTTCTTTTTTATGCACTATATATTACTGTTGTAATAAGGCACTGTACAATACTATTGTATTGAGACACTTTTGTAAGTGCCACATTTTGTATTTTATATCTCCAATCAGAGACAGTTGATAAGAAATCATTGCAAAGCATCAGATCTTCTCAAAGATGCAAACTCTGAACAAAAGCAAAGTGGTGTTAAAACAGTTGTAAAGTATATATTGTGTATTAAAAATAATTAAAAAAATGTACTTACCTGCTGTCTACAATTGTATTGCAAAGAGCGGTCCCATACCTTCTCTTCTTGAGTTCCCTGTCATCTATCTCCACTTCTGTGTTCTATGGGAGCACACGTGTGGGCATGCTTCCGAGCCAGGCTGTGTGCATCCATAGACCTCACTCCCTAATCACAGGACTTGGTTGACAGCAGCAAATGCCAATGTCTGCCACTGCAGCCTAAATCTCCTTTGAGACCAGAAAGGGGGGAGAGAAGAGATTAGAGTTGCCACCTTTTCTTCAAGCCAAACCCAAACACTTTAGCGGCGCACAGCAATTTGTTTGCAGTATACACTAAAGGATTAGTAAAATACTTGGGACACCTTTGGATGCACCAAGAAGAGTAAAAATGTGGAATAATGGGGTGGGTTATGAGTAGTATTGTTAGGAGGAACGGCAAGGGGAGGGGTGGGGGGAATGAGGACAGAAAAGAGGCAATGGTCAGAGGAGGACCAGAGTCAGTGGTGAGGGGAAAGAAGGGCCTGAATGAATGGGAGATCGGATGTTCTGTAAGATGTGGCATTGCTGGTGGGAGTGAGAGATAGAGTAGTATGTAATTTGAATGAAAGGCAGTTATGTTATGTTACAGTAAAGATGGACCAAATCATGGATGGATGAGGAGTAGGAGAGGATCGGGGAACAGCCAAGTGAGAAGGGTGCAGAGGCGTAAAAAGTGCAGAGGTTGGGGAGAGCTGGTGGCTGTTATAAAGGGGAATCCTAATGAGATTAGGTCTGAATAATGTGTCTGGGTTTCAGCCTGAACTGTCCAGGTGAATCCTGGACAGGTGGCAACCCTAGAAGAGATGCAACCAGGCACAGCACTGCATTGAGAGAAGATTTATGTAAGTGTTGGGGGGGGAAACAAATGGTAAAATGTTTTTTTTACTTTGATGCACCACTTTACTTTTAAAGAACCACTTTAAAGTATATCAATAAAATCTGGCTTTGAGTGTACAGTATGTAAAGGCTCAGGCTTAGCATTAAGAGCGATGGAATTAAATGAAAACACTTTTAGGTACAAGTATGCCCCTACAACCAAATTTTTCCTAAAATAAAAGTTACATGCATGACATTAATCTAAGCCATGCAGAAATAACTTTAATTGTTAAGAATTCAAACCAGTTATAAAATCATTTTTCTGGCACATCAAAATGTGCTTTTAAGGCAGCTCTGTTACCAAATGCTGCCTTTGCTGAAGTGCTGTATTTAGAAGATCCTTATCTAGCCAGATATCTATCCAGGATCAATCAAACACATTTCAAAGCATTGTGGAAGTTGCTGATCAAGTGGGAATTATGTTATTTGCTGCAGGCTCACTTTATAGTTTATATTTATGTTGCTGTTGAACATTGCATCAGCAGATTCAGTGCTTAGACCTCAAATTTTATACAGTAGAGTGGACAGCCCATTCTTTCTTGATTAATTACTGTAGCCTCCAAGGCATGCAAACTTGTCTTAAAGAAGAGTGATTTGTTAAGTGTAATCTAGAAGCTTTATTTAGTAACATATATGAAAGCATATTCTCATTTCTCAAACTGTTTTTTTTTTGTGTGTATTGAACAGTGATGTTAAAATATCTGTAAAATAAATAATTTGATAACATTTATGGTTTTAAATTGTATGTGATTTTTTTCATTTCTCTTATATTTTCAAATGCAAGACAAACAAGCAAACAAACTTGTACAACCTCAAACAATAATGATGTTGAGCAAACAAAGCAACCCTTTTTTTACCAGTACATTTATCAGTTAGTCAGAAAAAAAAAATCCACTGTCTTATAATTTGCATTAAAAACTGGATTTAGATGCACAACATTTACAATTTTCACTTTGCAAATATATTATCTCTTTAAAGCCCCTTTTTTAAAGTGCAGTCCCAACCCTAATCTAGGGGATCCTCAATGTTGATGCATATAGATGGTGAATAGATTATCCCATGCTACCTTGTAGTGTATTTGTTAAATGATCAAAAAGCTTTGGTGTGTTATACCGTGATTCCTTCACAAGGTGTACTGACAATCTTCTGTTGGGTGGCCCACAATGTGAAATCAATAATAAATATGAATATTATTATTTCCTAGTGTTTTTAATACCATGCATGAATTATTAAAAATAAATCCCTAGATAAGGTTCAAACAATGATATTATTTATACCATGATATCCTGTAAATTCTACATAATACTGTGACATTACAGCAAAAAAAAAAAAATATTAAAGTGAACATGCAATAACGATTGCTTAAAATGTTCATTTTAAATCAATAATATTGCAGTGAATCCATAAACATATATGTCCCACATTAAAGTGCTAGTACTTCAGTGCTTTCAATGAAGATACATTCCATATTGAAAGTGCTAAGTGCTTTGGTGAAATCCCACCACCTTCCACGCTATGCTCTCACCTCTCCTATTGGCCTCTCCCAGGTTAAGTCACGCTTTCCCCTAAGCTGGGGCATACAAGGTAGGGATCCTTTGTACTACTCCTTTGTTCCACTTGCTATCCATATTTAGGGTGTGTAGCCCTTTAAATTCACGATAACCTCTGTGCGATGACTCATGCAAAAAAGGGTATCCTCATAGTGTAGTAGTTTTGCAATAAAATGTATTAAAGCAAGTAGTAACTTACATTTTAGTAAAAATCATTCAGAATTTGAAATCTGACAGTGGTGCTTGAAAGCTCCTGCATCACTTCTGGTATCACTCGGCTCCACCCCATGCACATCATTATGGTCATGTGACTTCCTCAGGAGTATCTCCTGAGAAAGTCATGTGACGATGGTATGGGTAAACACGAGAAGACCAGCACAGAACAACCGTTCCAGGTCCAACAGATTAAACCACAAATGTGATATCCCCAATATTTAAAAAGTAAGGTGCACATGGAAGGGAGCAAAAAAAGCACTTTCATCAAAGACAGCCTGCAAAAAAAAAAAATACACAGTCCAATGGCCCATACACACGACCCAAATGTAGTATGAAAAATACCACTTTCTAAGTGATGGTACAATAATCTGATTGTTAGTACTCAGGTTACGATAGCCAATCATGACAATTCATCTGATATTATCTGATCTGACAAGCACAAAAATAGTTTTTGTATGATACAAGATCTTACGATTTTTGTTTAATCAGTACAGTTGTCGTCCGAAAATACAATACAAATACACTACATCACTACCAAACTTTTATTCCGATGTACGAGAATTTTCGTAACTTTAGTAACCTATCCAATTTCTACTTGAGACTAGCAAGCGGAAAATGTCAGACGATCTGTCGTCCCATTTTCGGATCGTGTGTACCTGGCATAAGGCTCCGTGTACACTAGGCTTAAAAAACATGCCAGTTCCCTTTGCAGAAAACAAAAAAACACTTCTATGGAGCATTTTTATACATAGTTTAGGCTAGTTTAGTAGTTATTTTTGTTTTGCCAGAAAGCTCCAGTCAAACCAAAAGGGTTTATTTTCCTGCCTCTAAACTTTAAACTCAAATTATACCTCTAAGGCCACGTACACACGATCAGACCGGTCCGATGAGACTGGTCCGACGGACCGTTTTCATCGGGCCACCGCTGAAGTGGTCTGATGTGCGTACACACCATCAGTCCAAAATCCGATTGGGTCAGAACGCGGTGACGTAGAACACAACGACATGCGTCGACTTGATTCTGAGCATGCACGGGTTTTTGGTCCGATGCTTTTGTGTACTAACCATCGTTTTGGTCCGACGGACAGGCGTCCATCAGACAGATTTTAAAGCAAGTTTTAAAACTTTGGTCCGATGGGCCGTACACACAATCAATTTGGTCCGATGAAACTGGTCTTAAGGCCTTTTCCTGCAGACCAGCCTACCAGCTAGCCAATGAAGAAGAAGAAGAAGAAAAAAAAAAGAATACATTACACAGTCTAGCAATTTGTGTTACTTTGAAATAGATTGTAGGCAATTGTGAAAGACACCTTATAAATAGCAGCAATAGCATACACAATTGTGTACATACAGAATAAATACAAAGTTCAAGAAGACAAGAGAAAATATACTGTATGTTGACATTTACATGTCATTGTGAATAATAACGTTTCTAGGAGTAGCATTGTATTATGTTGTAAAAGTACACACATGGCTATTTAAAGTCAGTGTAACACAATTTGCAGTATTTATTTTTTGGTCTTCTTTTTTTTTTTGAGGTTTAAATGAATAATATAGCCAATGCATAGTGGATCCCAATTCTTCAAATCTTCAATGTTTTGCAGGGCAAATCCACCAGAAAAATCTTATAATGAATGCACTTCCAGGTATGGCAGGTGCCTGTGTACACCTTCTCATTCTATAGTACCATGTGTCAGCCTCTACATCACTGCTTTGGGGGGATTTATTACAAGCAAATTCACTCAAGTCGACTACAAGTCCATTTGGAAGTGCAGTCGCTGTAGATCTAAGGGAACAATCTGAAATGAGTGGAAGATCTGCTGATTTCTATTTATTCAATCATTTGCAAGCAAAAATGCTGTTTTAAAAACCAAAAGGTTTTTTTTTTTTTGGAGTGCGGCCGTCCATTTTCTAGCCTCTATCAATTACAGATTTAAAAACAGTGACAAATAAATCCTCATCCTGAGAACTAACACTTTTAAAGGAAAAAAACATATCTAAATTGATTTACCCATAGAATTAGAGTAAATAGCAGCACTATCCTAAATAAATCAGTAAATAATCATACATAAAAGCAATCCACATTAATCACAACTTTGTCCAGGGATTGGGATTGGCAATCCATGGACAAAGTTGTCATGATGAAACACGTCAAGAGTAGGAGTGACGGTTCAGGAATGAAGATGGTGTGATGGATCATAGGCTGGGTGAAACACCGAGTGTATTGGTCTTGCAGTATCTTAAATATCTTAAAGATTTAAAGATTTTTTGGCATGTATATAATAAATAAATTGTGTTTTTTACTTAAAAAAATAATGGAATTACTGTACTACTATCTAAATATATAATAGCTGCTGGCACTACAATCCAACAAATTGTGTAACACGATAGTTTTGTCTGATGAAAACGGTCATTGTGTTTTATGTCACTCGTTCTGACACGATCGGTTTTTAAACCAATGGTGTGTAGGCACGACTGATCATCAGTCAGCTTCATCGCATATCTGATGAAAAAATCCATCAGACCGTTTTCATCGGATGAACCGATCGTGTGTAAAGGGCATTAGTGATAACATTTAAAAAGTGCATCGCTGAACATAAACTGTATTGCAAGTATGAAACCAGCAAAAACAATAAATTATTTGCAATTACAAATATAAACCATATAAAAGTGCAAACCAAGCGTATACGTAAGCGAATATTAAATTGTATAAACTTTGAGACTGGTAATATAGACATGTACCAATAATAAAGTGCTAACACAACCATACAAAGTTGGTGACTAATTTACCTATGAAGATACGTGACGCGATTTTAGCCATATTGGTGCAATTGTGACAGAGAGAATTGAGTACTGTCCGTGATACTTTTTTTATTTGCACTAACATACAATTTTTCAGGACAAGCTTTCGGGGTGTTTCCCCTTCTTCAAGGTCCAAGCAGTACTGATTTACCATTTTTTTGGCAGAATGTTAAAAAACTGTTTTTTTTTTAACATTCTGCCAAAAAAATGGTGAATCAGTAAAAGTGCAAGCAGCCACTGTATATTAGACCAGTTCAAGATGAAAAGGGCTGAAGATGTGTATCTATTTGATATGAGTAGAAATTGACCACTGTCCACATTTAACAGTTAACAATAAGAAATACTGAATATAGGAGTCACCCAGGACTGTGCATCCACCACCCAGAGGGGAGAGTAAATACTCTTAAACCGTGTACACACGATCGGTTCAAACCGATGAAAACGGACTGAAGTTCGTTTTCATCGGTCCAAACCGATCGTGTGTAGGCCCCATCGGTCCGTTATACTTTAATCCAAAAACAGAGGGCTTGCTTTAAAATGTAACCGATGGACAGCTAACCGATAGGTCAAAAACGATCGTTAGTACGCACGAGCATCAGTTAAAAGTCCACGCATGCTCAGAATCAAGTCAACGCATGCTTGGAAGCATTCAACGTCGTCGTGTTTTACGTCACCGCATTCTGACACGATCGGTCCATGAACCGATGGTGTGTAGGCACATCAGTCCATCAGTCAGTTTCATCGGTGAACCGATGAAAACGGTCCGTCGGGCCGTTCTCATCAGATGGACCGATCGTATGTACAGGGCTTTACAAGCATGAGGATGGAACAGTAGGTTGGTGCTCTGAAGGTCCGTCACTGGAGATCGATTACACAGTGTACCGCAACGACTTGTCACCAAAACGAATTATAGGATCCACCATTCATAAAAGAAAAAGGCCTTCACATAGTGTAAAACTGTTATACATGGTAGATTTAGAAAAGATAGAACACTTACATCAATGCTGATGTATACAGGCACGAAAAAAAATGTGATCACATAGGGAATCCAAGTAGCGCAATATCATGGAGCCATGACATTGCACTACTTGGATTCCCTATGTGATCAATTTTTTTTTCGTGCCTGCATAATTCAGCATTGATGTAAGTGTTTTACCTTTTTCCAGCAGTCACCATCTCTTTACCTGATACCAGAGCAAGCTTGCAAGTAATAAGACAAAGAAAAATGATGATCCAGTGCGAAACGCGTCGGCTGTTCCTTGTTTCTACTGCTGTGACCCTATTTTTGTACATGCTGTCTATTGAATAAAAGACCACCCATCAGGTTTTGGAGTGCGGCTATCCATTTTTCTTTGTCTTCATTTTGCTTGGTGCACCGCCAGCACCCTCGGTATCCTGCACCACCTGTAACCATTTAGTGATCCCACCTGGAGCGGTGACTCCTTTCTCTCTTGCAAGTAATAAGATGGAGAGAAGCCAGTTGAAAGGGGTGGACTGCAAGATGGAATGCAGCATGGTACGCAATTACGTCATTGACTGTGCTCACAACATGTTTTGGAACATGTGCACTCAGGAGTTTAAATAGGTGCACGCTCCTTTGTCAGGCTGCTGAGCGGGAGATCCCAGGATACTTTTATATGCTGCCATCTAGTGGATAATTGACAGTAATCTTTTTTAGCACATATAAACCTGATGGAAGAACCGGATACAGCCTGAATGAATACATTTAAGAAACTTTTGGAGTCCCCCTGACTCCCATACACAGCCCTTGTGTCTGTAGGGTCTGTAGGGTGGAGTCCTCCTGACTCCTGGGCCCTACCTTGTGTCTGCCCGAGTGGAGATGTCTCCAAGTGGGAGCCCGGAGCTCTAACCCTGGGAAGAATATGAACCCAGCCCACAGGGGAGCAATCAGCAGGCCTGCCTCTGACAAAAACACGACTTAGATAGCTAATACACACAGTGACCCAAGGTGGCATCTTCACTATCTATCTATATATCTATCTATCTATCTATCTATCTATCTATCTATCTATCTATCTATCTATCTATCTATCTATCTATCTATCTATACACATACACAATATAAATATATATACACACACATACACATATTTTATAGTCTATGCATAATTTTACCTATTTATAATTTAGCGTAATCTACGTCCAAGGTCATGTATGTTTTTTGTATGTAAATATCTATTTTTTTCCACACTTATGCAAACATATTATTTTAGTTTTTTACTTTTACCCCCCATAAAAAGATTTGAGTTTTTTTTTTTTTATTGCAATTGAGTTGTACAGTTTATAGGTCACATTAAAGGTGGTAAAAGTTCTGAAATTGTTTATCTTTGTCTCAATTTTTTACATCACAGAAACCTGACATTTTAACAGGGATGTAGGGTCTGTAGGGTGGAGTCCTCCTGACTCCTGGGCCATACCTTGTGTCTGCCCGAGTGGAGATGTCTCCAAGTGGGAGCCCGGAGCTCTAACCCTGGGAAGAATATGAACCCAGCCCACAGGGGAGCAATCAGCAGGCCTGCCTCTGACAAAAACAGGCTTAGATTGCTAATACACACAGTGACCCAAGGTGGCATCTTCATTATCTATCTATCTATCTATCTATCTATCTATCTATCTATCTATCTATCTATCTATCTATCTATCTATCTATCTATCTATCTATCTATCTATCTATCTATCTATCTATGCACATACACAATATAAATATATATACACACACATACACATATTTTATAGTCTATGCATAATTTTACCTATTTATAATTTAGCGTAATCTACGTCCAAGGTCATGTATGTTTTTTGTATGTAAATATCTATTTTTTTCCACACTTATGCAAACATATTATTTTAGTTTTTTACTTTTACCCCCCATAAAAAGATTTGAGTTTTTTTTTTTATTGCAATTGAGTTGTACAGTTTATAGGTCACATTAAAGGTGGAAAAAGTTCTGAAATTGTTTATCTTTGTCTCAATTTTTTACATCACAGAAACCTGACATTTTAACAGGGATGTGTAGACTTTTTATATCCACTGTATAACTTGTCTGTATTTGGGGCAAAATTAAAAAAAAATGTGTACACAGTATACAATTTGGAAAGAGCTCACAACTAAGAGGGCAGCCATTGTTTGGCTCCCTAAGTTGTTTCCTAATGTGTTACAGATTGTTAATTATACAGAATAGCTGCCAATGCATCAAAATAAAAGCTTCATTACCCAGCCATAGTCAAATGACGTCCACAGATGGGATCATCCTGGGTGGACGTCATATGACGTCCTCGGCTTTCTGCCACTGGTGGCGATCAGCGATCGGAGATCCTGTGTGTCCCTCGGGACACATCCATTCCCCGATGGGGGTAATGGAGCAGAGGCGGAACTTCTGGTGTAGCGTGACCGAATCTGATTATGCAGAAATGCAGCAGCTGTGTGCACATGAGGCTCTAACCTTGGATACAGCCCAGCCCCGATCAGGGTAAAGAGCCAATGAAATTGACTCTTTACCACGTGACTGGCTGTGTCCAATCACAGCCGGTCACTAAATGTAAACAATACACTGTGTGTAACTTGCTTTTGCTGGGTTCTCCTCTTCACACACCGATCCAGTGAGTTACACATCTGTACTATACTACATATGTACTACTGTGCCCAGATTGCCCCCCCTAAATAAAGAGGACCTGTCATCTAGTACCTGTCATTAGGAGTACCTGTCATCAGGAGTACCTGTCATCTAGTACCTGTCCATCAGGAGTGGCCGCCACCAGAGTCCTCACCACCAGAGTACCTGCCAAAAGGGTACCCGCCACCAGTCCATCAGGAGCACCTGTCCATCAGGAGTACCTGTCTATCAGAAATACCCACCACCAGAGTACCTACCACCAGAATACCTGCCACCTCACCAGGGTACCCGCCATCAGAGTACCTGCCACCAGAGTACATACAGCCACTATGTCCAGAAAAGTGTACACTCCAGAAGAGGCATACCAAATACTCAGTCTGACTGATGAGAGCTTTTAAATTATTTCATCATCTACCAAAAATCATCGGAAAGACCCACCACCTTCATAAGGTTAATTGAAGACATTTTCACTGCCCTGATCTACCAACTAATGTTCCCCCCGGAAAGCATTCACTCAGATTGTGTCAGCAGACTACATGAGTGCCATTTTCCAGACCATATTCCACCATCAGGATCCGGAAGGCGACACCAGAAAACATGTTGGGTGTGCACCAAAAGAGGAATTAGGAAAGACCAGCTTCTATCCAATTGTCCCTCCCAACCTGGCCTTTGCATCGGAGAATGCTTGAAACACTATCACACCCTTGTAAACTATTAGCCCATATTTTTAATACTGTAATTTCCCTGTTTTCAATTTCTGTCCTGAATATTTCCCTGCCTCAGCCAACCATATCTTTGTCTTTGTGGAGAAATAAATGTAGCGCTGTGAAACCCAAAAGGACAGTGGTATCCCAAGGTGAATAAAAATCAATAATCACTGAACTGAAACAATGACGGTAATACAAAACAGAAACAACAACAGTGGAGCAAATTCTTTGTATAAAATGATGCTGTAATGACACAAAACAAGGCCAAATGAATAAGGCAATAGTCCATCCACAACGATAAGGAACATGGATCTTGGATGACCTCGTAGATCCTCAGAGTAAGAATGACACTTATCTCGAATGAAGATAAAATGCGCTTATCAGAAATGTTGGACCTGGGGGGCGTGGCTTGCGCGCGAGCGAGATGGCAGCCTAGACACTGAGCTCCAGCCAGCCGGAAACAAAGCGACGACCATCGGACAGTTTTCTGGTCCTACCGAGACTCCTATCCACACGGTGGTTACTCTGGAGACGTGGAGACACGATGTCCCGCAAAAGGAAAGACGATCGCTTCATTCAGAAGCTTACGGCCTTCTCGTTCAGGCCGGCGCTGAGGGGAGGACTTCAAGATGGCGCCGACGGCACCTCGCGGCGCGCACCCGCCGCCTATACAGATCTCCCCAGCAGCGATCCTGATGGAAGCACGGAAGGTCTATCGTCCCCACCCCTGGTCGGCACCCGACCACTATCCCCTGACACACGGAGCCCGGCGAAAGCGCGGATGCGCTTGGATGTCCAGCAGCACGCCGCAAACGTGAGTACCAATGCACGAGGCACTGACGCCATCTCCTCACTACAATCTTCTATCGTGGCCTTCCCAACAACGGGCCAGCCAGTTTTAGACACCACGATGAAGGACATGTTGATGCTCCTCCAGTACTCATTAATGTCTAACCTCTCATCCCTGATACACAAGGTCTCCATTGATGTGCAACATATGGGGGACAGGGTCTCTTACATGGAAGAGAAAATGGAGGAATGCACTGATGTTGTCAACAGTCTGGTTGACGCCAATGAGGTTCAAAGGGAAGACACTGACTGGATCAAATCTAAACTAGCGGACCTCGAAGATAGATCCAGACGCAATAACATAAAAATACGCGGCGTCCCAGAATCTGTACTCCCAGCTGACCTCCGCTCCTATACAAACACCCTGTTTTCGAACTTACTGCCTGACCTGTCCCCCATAGAACTGACCATAGACCGCATCCACAGATTACCCAAGCCGCGCCATCTTGCTGAAACTAGATATGTGCATTCCCGTTCGTACGAATGTCATTTTCGTACGAAAATGTTCATTTTCGTACCCGCGGGATAATGTGTACATACGAAAATATTAAAGCACCAAAATACGAAAACGACGGGATAACGGATTAGCCGCATAACGAACGACCGCAATTACGAACGATCCGACGGGAAAAAACGACAAAACGAAAATGGCAAAATAACGAAAATTAAATCTGTATCAAGAGGTTTGCATTGTGTATTTTGTTTGAATCCGTTTTGTGTTCGTTTTCAGTTGTATGTTCATTGTTCAATGACATCTATAACAAAAGAATTTCATTATGTATATTGAATGAATTCCTTTTTCTTTTTTCTGTGTATTCAAAATACTGAAGGCAATTTTTTTGTTATAGGTGTCATATCAACATACGAAAATAACAAAAGAAACGTGTTCAAATGCAAATCTTTTGTTTATGGTTTTTTTAATGGCCAGAGAGTTAGGCTGACCATACATGATACAATTTTCTGTGCAATTTTCTTTAGATTTACCTTCAACTATGTAGTGCAAGGGCCTGCCTGATTGCATACAATTGAAAGTGTTGTTTAGTTTGACCTCATATATGGTTTTTGGTAAATCTAAAAGAAAATTGTACAAGAAAATTGAACATGTATGGCCAGCCTCAGTGACTGAAAGCAGCTTCTCTTTTGTGCTGAGTACTAGAGTAGTGAGTACACTTGTACAGTAAAGCCTAATAAACTTTTCTGTGGATTTTCATCTGAAGGGACATCAGTTGGCCAGACTTCTGAACCCAAAAATGGTTTTCTGATGCAGTTTAAAAACGAACTAATTTTCTGAGAACTTTCGGAAAACGATCGTTTTTATGTTTGTTGTTAAAATAGTCTGACCAAGTGTATGGGGCTTAACAATAGTATTGTTAAGCCCCATACACTTGGTCAGACTATTTTAACAACAAACATAAAAACGATCGTTTTCCGATCGTTCTCAGAAAATTCGTTCGTTTTTAAACTGCATCAGAAAAACATTTTTGGGTTCAGAAGTCTGGCCAACTGATGTCCCTTCAGATGAAAATCCACAGAAAAGTTTATTAGGCTTTACTGTACAAGTGTACTCACTACTCAGCACAAAAGAGAAGCTGCTTTCAGTCACTGAGGCTGGCCATACATGTTCAATTTTCTTGTACAATTTTCTTTTAGATTTACCAAAAACCATATATGAGGTCAAACTAAACAACACTTTCAATTGTATGCAATCAGGCAGGCCCTTGCACTACATAGTTGAAGGTAAATCTAAAGAAAATTGCACAGAAAATTGTATCATGTATGGCCAGCCTAACTCTCTGGCCATTAAAAAAACCATAAACAAAAGATTTGCATTTGAACCTGTTTCTTTTGTTATTTTCGTATGTTGATATGACACCTATAACAGACAGGAATTCATTCAATATACATAATGAAATTCTTTTGTTATAGATGTCATTGAACAATGAACATACACCTGACACTAACAAAAGAAAAGCATTCAAGATACACAGAATGCAAATTGACGAAAATTCACGATAATTATTGTCTAACAAGAAACGAACATGAATTAAACAGAATAACGAATCATCCCGCATGTACGAAAATAAAACGGTAACGGAAATACGAAACGATCGGAATACGAAAAAATCACGTCGTACGACAAACGAACGGGAGCGAACGGGAAAACGGGCGTCTTACGAAAAACGAACGGAAACTAACAGACGGGACCATACGAAACGGAACAAAAAAAAACGAAAAAAATTTCTGTGCACATGTCTAGCTGAAACAGTTCCGAGGGATGTGCTGCTGCGCATTCATTTTTACCAAGCAAAGGAACAGATCCTGGCCAAATCCTGCGAACTTAGAGTCCTCCCCGCTCCTTATGAGAACATACAACTGTATGCAGACCTGTCCCAATTTACACTCCAGATGAGAAGGAAGCTGAGTACCATGACCAAAGCTTTATCAAACCACAAGATAGTCTACAAATGGCGTCACCCTGCCACTATTCTAGTGACTCACAACGGCATTCCACATACCATATCCACTATGGAAGGGGGTACCAAATTGCTACTGTCATGGGGCATCGTTCCAGAACCTCCAAATGCTTACGCTGACCCACGGGGAAAACCTCCCCTGCCCCGCAGGAACCCCCGGAACAATCCTCATAATGATGACCACCACCCAGATAATTTGCGCTGATTCCATATGCCAGTTCCTGTCTACAATAGCCCACCGTTTAATCCGGCTGGCTGCTCATTATGCTCCATTTGTTGCACTACTGCTCCTTGAGCCTGAACTGTACCCCAAGTTTGCTCAGCATCTGGATATCCTCCGACTTGCTGATTGTTATTGTTTTACGTTAACCCTTTTCTTTTATTCTTTCATTATTTTGACCACCCAGTGGATGGAGCTCTAGCAGAGAGACTCTCCCGCACGCCAAGACTCCGATCTACTCATCACAAACTCCACGTATCCAGATCCCAAGCACTCCGCTTCTTCAACCATCCTACCAGGAGATCTACCGCTTAGTGACAATCCGTTGAGACTACTTCTCCTAACTGTAAGTTGTATCCATACACCTTGCACACCTCTCACCACATCATGTCCTTTACCGTTCTGACCCTAAATGCTAAAGGCCTAAACCATCCCGTTAAACGTTCGTCCTTATGGAAATCGGCTGTTTCGCTCAAATGCGACATCCTCTGCGTCCAAGAGACTCACTTTCAGCAGGACTCTCACCCCCGTTGCCAGAACCACCAATTCCCCCATGTTTTCACATCCTCCTACAAGAAAAAGCAGAGGGGTGTTATGATAGCCGTCCGGAACACGGTATCTTTCCAATTACAGACTCTCGTAGCTGATCCGGAGGGTCGCTATATCATTTTGGTCTGCTTGATTAATAATGTTCCATATACGCTGGTTTCCTTGTATGCTCCGAATCAACGCCAAATGCCTTTTCTTAAATGTGTTATGAAAAAAGTCAAAGCCCTTCAATCAGGGTATCTTTTAATGTGTGGCGATTTCAATCTTGTCCCAGACAATGACTTAGATTCCACAGCATCCACTAAGAGACACATATCTCCTCTGAACAAATTTATCTCCAATAACAATCTATTTGATGTGTGGAGGTGCTGTCACGCGAGCGAGCGAGACTACACTTTTCTCTCGCCGCGCCACAATACCTACTCACGCATAGATTTGTTCCTCACAGATAGGCCATTGCTACAACGGATCTCGGCCTCGGTGATCCACCCCACCACCTGGTCGGACCATGCCCCTGTTAGCATCTCCATAGATGCAATCACTCCACAAACTAACTCGTACCTCTGGCGAGTCAACAATGCCCTGATTAGAGACCCATCCACAGCAATCCTCTTACACCAACATTTGGAGGAATACTTCTCCATAAACTCAAATTCCGTATCTGACACGGTGGTGGTGTGGGCCGCCCACAAGGCCGTCATCAGGGGTGTGTTTATCCAACTAGGGGCTAGGATCAAAAAATCCAGAACGAAAAAAATTGACCAGATTACAGCTGTCATTGCCCTTCTTGACTCACAAAACAAATCTCGGCCCTCGCCCTTACTGCAAGCCACTATCTTTAACCTAAGACACGAACTCCGCTCGCTCCTATTAGAATCCTTTGAGAGGGCATGTACAAGGGTTAGGGCCACCACATATGCTACAGGGAACAAAGCGGGCAGGCTACTAGCCCTAAAGATAAAGGGGCGGAGGATCAAATCCAAAATCCCTTACATGTATCACCCTCACACAAAAGAAAAGTTAATGAAGCCACAGGAGATAGCTAATGCTTTCAGTACTTACTATGCTGGGTTATATAACATACGCGACGACCTCTCTACACATCAACCGACACCACAGGACATTGAGACCTTTTTAGGAAAGATTAGCCTCCCTTCTTTGTCTGACGACCAATTGAAAACTCTTAATTCACCTTTCTCAGAGACTGAACTGGACAGAGCTATAACCAATCTTCCCAATTCTAAATCTCCGGGACCTGATGGGTTCACTGGGGAATACTACAAGAAATTCCGACGCATTCTGAACCCTACCCTCTGCAAAGTTTTTAATTCGGCCGCGTCTAACTCATCCTTCCCCTCTGACATGCTAAGAGCGGTAATTGTCACTCTCCCGAAACCGGGCAAAGACCCAACCACTCCCCAAAACTTCCGCCCCATCTCTCCCCTGAATGTGGACGCTAAATTATATGCCAAGTTAATAGCGATTAGACTGACTGATATCCTTCCCACACTGATACACAGGGACCAATCGGGATTCACCAAAGGCCGGCAGGCTTCAGACGCCACAAGGCGAATGATCAATGTCATACACCAGGCGACTCTCTCAGGCACCCCCTCTGTACTCCTGTCCCTTGATGCTGAAAAAGCATTTGACAGAGTGCATTGGGGGTTTCTATCCTCGGTCCTTTCTAAATTTGGCTTTACTGGACAGATTCATAGAGCAATCATGGCCCTTTATTCCAATCCCTCGGCCCAAGTATATTCAGCGGACTCGTTATCACCTCCCTTTGATATTACGAACGGAACTAGACAAGGCTGCCCCCTTTCCCCTCTGATTTTTAATTTACTGATGGAAACCCTGGCCCAAGCCATCCGATCAAACCCGCTTATTACAGGTATCACCATGGGAAGCAGTGAGCACAAGATCAGCCTATTCGCTGATGACGTCATACTAATACTATCTGAGCCATCCACATCACTCCCAGCGGTCCAACAAGAGCTAGCTTACTTTAGCAAAGTGTCCTACTATAAAGTTAACGAATCTAAAAGCCATATCTTAGACCTAGGAGTCAACACCCCCACCAGCTTATTGTTACAGAGCCAATTCCCGTTTACATGGGCTGATCTAAGCATCACCTATCTAGGTATCCAACTGACCAAATCACCCGAGCAGCTCTTCCACCAAAATTATGTCCCTTTCCGGAATAAACTTCAGGTCCAACTCCAACATTTGGGATCTCAAGAACTGTCTTGGACAGGCCCTTTAGCGGCGTTTAAAATGTTCCACTTGCCCCAACTCCTCTATCTTTTTAGGACTTTACCAATCCCCATTCCCGTCCACTTTTTTAAATCACTCCAATCTATCTTATCTTCCTATATCTGGCAAGGCAAGAGGGCTAGATGTGCCCATACCACCCTTGTTAAAACACGTAAGGCGGGCGGCACGGGATACATAGACTTCCACCATTACTACTTGGCCTCGGTTCTCACCCAATCTAGAGAATGGTTCGCGACCTCCCCACGAACTGCCTGGACACAGATGGAATCTGCCCTGGCACCTGGTAAGGGCCTTTCTCCATGGTTACTCTCCACCACTTCGTCCACTAAGACCCCTTCATCAATATCTCCTACGATGCTGGCTACCATTAAGTCATGGAACAAATTTATCTCCTTAACCCATGACCACCCTGATAATGTTAAACTGAAAATCCCGATTGAGTCCCTGCAACACCACATAGACCTGATTTCCTACAAGCAGTGGCACGAACATGGCATACTCCATGTCAACGACATTCTGGTTGATGGAATCATTGAACCGTTCCCAATCCTGCAAAACAAGTACAATCTCCCTGATAGTGATTTTTACCTACAGTGTATATCTTAGAACCAAACACTTTTTATCTACATACCCCCACTGGGAACGCTACATGGCTCTGTCCACTTGGCTCTTCCTACAAAACCCTTCCCCAAGGGTGAAGGGCATTTCACTTTTTTATAATGCTTTACAGCAGAAATCAATCTTCATAAAATCACCCCCTCTACTTAAATGGGAATCAGATCTTGGAAGCTCCTACTCAGACCAACAGTGGGCCAAAGCTTGCAAATCCGTTTACTCTGTTACCAGCTGCTCTACCCTTTGGGAACTATCCACAAAAATTATGTTAAGATGGTATCTGACCCCAGTAAAGCTGTCCAAATTTGGCACATTGCAGAGCGACAGATGTTGGAGAAACTGTGGCTCCCAGGGGACCTTGTTCCACACACTCTGGAGTTGCCCCAAACTAGCACTGTTCTGGTCATCAACCTTCCAAATAATCTCAGAAACCTCCCACTTGATAGCTGATCCCCAACCTGACCTAGCCCTTCTATCGCTTGATCTAGACAAATTTCCTCATGAGTCGAGACACACTGTCCTGCATATTCTGTTGTCAGCTAGACTGTCCATAACAAGGAAGTGGAAAAACCCTCTACCACCCACCATTGGGGAAGTTATACAAACTATTCACCTGCACTACACATACGAGACCACACTGGCGCTCAAGGATGCAAATAGAGATAATGCTTGTAAGAAATGGCTTAGGTGGACATCCTGGTACGATAAACATTGCCTAACTCCAATTGTCCTACCTTGAAATATCTGGCTTTGTTACACCCGGAGGGGGGCCAATCCGAGCCTTGGCCACAGTCTAGTCCCCATGTGGGGTGGCCGGGGCACGGGTGGGTCCCGTCCGCTGGAGACGACCTCTGACCCCCACAAACAAGTCTCTCTACACTCTATCTATACATTCCCACACTCTATCCTCTGGGTACAAATTAGTCAAACTGGTTACTGTTTCTGATATTAAGCTGTAATATATAAGGCGTTGTTCTACCGCCGCAATGTTCTTTGAATATATCTACGATCTATTAGATCTACCTCTTCGGAGGAAATGTAATGTTTGTCATTATGTGTAATTCAAAAACTCAATAAAAATCTATTGATTAAAAAGAAATGTTGGACCTGTCTGTCGTGGACAGCAGATCAGTAAGGCTTGAACACTCCCGGGGCGCAATCTGCTCGGCTCCCTTGAAATAGATGAAGACAATTCCAATCATCAGGAAAGGGCCAAACGTGCACGGTGTCCTGGAACGGTATCCTTATTTTCAAATAATTTGTTCTCAGGATGGAGTGTGAAGAGATAGTGGTACAACCCTTGGGAGGGTGGAACGAATCGACCTGGATGACTCCGAACACCATAGGGGAAAAAAGAAAATGCAACCCCAATGGTGCAGGTCAAAGGATATCGTTTTTTTTTTTAAATAAAACCAAACTGTACAATAAAAAGTGATCACAAAAAATAAAAGGCAATGTAGGAAAAGGTAAAAACCAAGCCATTGTCCATTGTCCATTGTCCTGGTGCTCTAGGGTCTTCAAAAGTGTTATAGGTGGTTGAGAAATGAGATGTGTAATTTATGCTAGTAGAACGCCTGATGATGCTACTTCAATGTTGGGGCTCTGTATGTAGCCAGGCTGTGTAAAAGTCTCACACATATGGTATCGCTTAACTAGTCAGTATTGGGCAATGTATTTTATTTAATTTTTTTACTTTTATGTTCTCTACAGTGAAGGACCTTCCACAATAAGTGAGCAGCAGAACTGAGATAGGTACTCTAATGCCGCGTACACACGGTCGTTTTTTGTCTTGTAAAAAACGTTGTTTTTTCTCATGAAAAAAAAAACAACAACGTTTTTCAAACTTCATTTTAAAAAACAACGTTGCCTACAAACCATCGTTTTCTGAAAATGCTCTTGCAAAGCAAGGTTATGTACAACACGTACGACGGCACTGTGTTCCATTCAAGCTCGCATCATAACTTGCTTCTGAGCATGCACGGGTTTAAAAACGTTTTAGCGTACATAAGATAATTTTTTATGACTCAAAAAACGACATTCTAAAAAACGACATAAAAAATGTAATCATGTTCGAATTTTTTTTTTACGTTTTTCAGAAGACATAAAACAACGTTTTGCTCACACACAATCATTTTAAATGACGTTTTTTAAAACGTTGTTTTATTTCATCACAAAAAAAAACGACCGTGTGTACGCGGCATTACAGCACATTGATGTTTGAATACTGCACTTTGAATCTTGTATGTACACTATCTTAATGACCTTTGTATGCTTTAGTGGAATGACATTTAACCAAGTATTGTATGCCAGTATGGATATGTCAAATATTATATTGATAACTGCATTTCTTCAACTGTTTGGTTTGAATGGCAATTTTAGCTATTTCACAACTTTGATCTTTTATTATTTTTACATTATTGCCAAAACTCGCTTTCCATGCTCTCTGCTGCAGTACATGTACATGCTGCAGTTTCTTTTCAACATATCTATTATATTTCACAACAGTAGGCACAAAATAATTTTCACACAAACTTTTGAATACCACTTTGGCTATTACACATAACAGCTGCTAGTCTGCTATGAATTTTAAGGGGGACAAAACCAATAAATAGAAAATCTGTGAGGTCCTTTAAAATTCTATACTAGTCTATTAATAGTGTTGAGCAGAATATGCCATATTCGTATTCGCGATATATCTCGAATATATAGTCGAATATTCGACAGATATTCGCTAAATACGAATATTCGTGATATATTTTCGAAATGAAATTATTGCGAATTTTCGCTATCGCGAATGCGAATTGCGATTGCGAATTGCGCATGCGAATTGCGAATATTCGAGAAATGCGGAATGGAGCACTCTGATTGGCACAGAATATTCGTGATATATTACAATATTAAATAATTGCGAATATTCGAGAAATGCGGAAGGAGCACTCTGATTGGCTCAGAATATTCGTGATATATTACAATACACAATAATTGCGAATATTCGGCAAATGCGGAAGGAGCACTCTGATTGGCTCAGAATATTCGTGATATATTACAATACACAATAATTGCGAATATTCGGCAAATGCGGAAGGAGCACTCTGATTGGCTCAGAATATTCGTGATATATTACAATACACAATAATTGCGAATATTCGGCAAATGCGGAAGGAGCACTCTGATTGGCTCAGAATATTCGTGATATATTACAATACACAATAATTGCGAATATTCGAGAAATGCGGAATGGAGCACTCTGATTGGCTCAGAATATTCGTGATATATTACAATACAAAATAATTTCGAAATTTCGAGAAATGCGGAATGGAGCACTCTGATTGGCTCAGAATATTCGTGATATATTACAATATAAAATAATCGCGCGATATCGCTATTTGCCGAATAATCGCATTGCGATTTTTCGGCAATATAAAATGAGCGCTGCAGCTACTCGGCCCAAGGTCTCTAATCATACCAGCAATGCTTTTAGACGTCGATGGGGATCTCTAGGATGTGATCTGTTCCAAAAAATTTTTTAAAACATTCGAATATTCGAAATAGCGAATATTCGCCGCGATATTCGCGATATTCGCGAATACTCGAATATGCAATATTCGTAGCGAATATTCGCAATTCGAATATTCGTGAGCAACACTATCTATTAATACAAAATAAAAATAAATCTCATCTCAGTTAGGAATCCATTGGTTAAATTTAAAGCGAGTTGGCTTTTTTTTAACCAATGGTTAAATAACCGATGGCGCCCACACACGATCGGTTTTGACCAATGAAAACGGTCCATCAGACCATTCTCATTGGTTTTACCAATCGTGTGTACGCGGCCTTCCTGTCATTCAGTGGGAGGCAAGCAAATGTACTAGACGTGTTTCGGTGGTGGCATTTTTTTTTCAGCAGTCAGCAGGTATTGTGATTGATGTGGATCTACATGGCTAGATGATGTGATGGATGGTTAATATACATCATGGGGCTTTTTTGAGTCCTGTCAAAAATGGTTTGTGTTTTTTTACTGTTTACATTCTTTTTATGAATGAGTAGGGATACTATGTACTTAATACTGCTTCACTTAGTGGCAGCTGTATCATATTGTTAATGGTAACAAGGTTATTTGCCAGGTAGTATTGAGGGAGTGTGGCCTGATATGGTGTATGAGGGGGGTTCCCCTTTCCTGGCCAGCCAGACTGTATGCTCAGATTAAGGTTTAAGATACTATAGATATTTAGGAGGGCACCTTTCACTGTTTTTTTTTTTTATGCATGGAGTCCCCCTTAAAATATGTAACAACTACTTTAAGCATTAATAAAATCGTTCCCAGACAAAATATTTTTTTTTAACGTTTTTTTTTTTGGATTGATTTTTTCCTTAGGGCAGTGCCCACCCCCCCCCCCCTTGCTATTTTCACCAACCCCTTGCCTATTAGCCAAAAATACTTTTAATGCCAAGTTCACGTTTTCACTTTTCACAATAAATAGAAACCTTTTCTAATGTCTTTTCTCCCCAAGCTATCCAAACATGCTTATCTCTCACTTACCTAGTCCATGGCAGCTTTGAATCTTCACCTCTTGGTTCAAATAAAAACAAAAAAGCTTTATTAGCCCATCACTTCCTGTAGCATCATTTAACCTTCCAGGAAACCTCACATCCAATTATATATATGGTCTTACTGCATCACAGAATGGGGTGTGTTTTACTTCTGTGGACCACATGTCTCTCATTAATATACCACCTCTTTCCAATTTCCTCCTACTTTCCTACTTCTCCCTGTTACAATGGCCATACACTGCACAATCTGATTGTATAATATCCTTTAGATCTACCATCAACTATGTAGTGCAAGGGCCTGCCTGATTTGATACACATTGAATAGATTGTTGAGGTGGGTCCTCCTTTTACATACTGTTTTGGTAAATCTAAAATGAACTATTTCAGACAGAACTAACTAATATGCTAAAACAAAATTGAGAACTAAAAAAACATTATGTAAGAGACATCAGTTTTTTTTTTATATTGTAGCACTTTTTTAATTCTTTTTATTGGTTATTTTTTTGTGAAAAGTAAAATAAAAAAGTGTTACAAAATAAAGCCACTGGGCATACCCTGGCTTGGGTAACATACATTGTAACTGTTTTATAAGTTATGATTCTTCTATTAAAACAACTACAACCTTAAACTGCCTGTGCCATCAAATTAAAGGGATACGGGGGAAGAATCTTAAGATCTTATGCTTCAATTGACCACTTCAGGGAGAGAAGTTCAGGTTAGGGAAAATGCATCTAGGTGTACCTATACATGACAATATTAAGCAATATTAGGTCTTCTCCACTACAAGGCAAGTAAACAAACTTAGTGATCTAAATCCTATTGTGTTGCGTTTGTGACGTCCGATTCCAGCCACACTTGCCAGACTTTGTCAAACTTAGCTGGGCAGCGTCTGGCAAGATAAGCCGATTTGTATAGCGGTACTGCCGAGTTGTATAACGATTTCCATAAATTCAAAGTAAAGCCTTCCTGGCATAAAATAATAGGAGTCCGATTGGAGTTCTGGTTGCTCGGTGGTGAGCCAGGGAGCCCACCAGACCCAGCAAGCAGATCGACACTTTCAGTGGAACATGGTTTATGAGTTTCAATAAATGTTGTGACTTCCATCCAAAATGATTGGATCCTGGGACAGGACCATAACATATGACTGAAATCAGGGTCTGCTACACCACACTTCCAACAGTTGGAGGAGAAATTTGGGTACATTTTGGATAATCTATGGAGTGAAAAATAGACCCTATGGATCAGTTTAAATTGTATCAACCGATCTCTTACAGAGATAAGTTGTAGAAAAGGATACTCCCAGGCATCTTTCCAGTCCTCCGAATCCAGATCAGGGACCTCGCCCTGCCACTTAGAGAACAAATTCCCCAGGCCAAAATGGACTGAGGGTAATAGAGCTTTATAGATGGAGATAGAAGCGGGTTCGACCAGAGGGACATCCCCCAACGTGGATTCAAGATTGGACCGAAAGAGAAGCACTGGGAAGATCCAAATTGGGTAGCGAAGGCATGGCGAATTTGAAGAAATTGAAAGAATTGGCGGTTGGTGACCCCAAATTTCTCCTTAAAGCAATCAAAGGATAGAAGGGAGCCACTAGCACAGATATGTTTTTTTTTATTAGTTTTTATTGAGAATTTTGTAAGAAAAATATTACAAAAGAAAAGCCAGAAAAAGTCAGTGAGTAATACAGCAGTTAACTGAATAACCGTACAGAAATGTACAATCCAATACATATCAATCATATATTCTTATAAGCAAATAGGTAATCTTATAAACATAGACCTATACAAGAAAAGTAATACCACTTACTCATAGATAACCAGATATAATAAGAAATAGAATAGGAGAATAAGTAGGGAACAGAGAGAAGGAAATAAGGAAATAGGAAAATAAGAAAATAAGAAGGGAAGGATCACTCTGCGGTCCGATCAGCATATAGCAAACAAAAGGAGAAAGTCATAACTGAAAAAACAAATGAGGCTTACTTTTTACCATCATACCAAGAAGTCCAAATATTCCAATTGGCATTAAATTTCCGCCCATCGCCCCCTCTCCTTGCTAGCAAGAACTCATAAACATAATGTGTGATTAGAAGCACCTCTGATGCTTTAGGGGCCTTATCTGCTTTCCAATGTTGTGCGATCAATGTCCTAGCAGCCAAAAGGATATGAGTTACCACTACCCTAGGGTCCGGGGGAAACATTTTAATGCCCACATGCAGGATTGCCAAACTAGGGTTAGGACGGGTCAAAATTCCTGTGATCCTAGAGATGTAGTAAAAAATGGAGTTCCAAAAACTAGTCAGGACCACAACATGTGTAACAAATTGCCTGTCACTTCACAGTTTTTCCAGCAAAATGGAGAGCTGAGATTTCCAAACGTGGATATTCTATAAGGTGTAAGGTATCATCTGAGGGCTATTTTTTGAGACAACTCCCAATGGTTAATGCATCTTGAGGCTTTGTACAGCGATCTGAACGCCTGCTGCCACTGAACTTCAGTGATAGTTACTCCTAAGTCAGTTTCCCACTTATTAAAGGGTTGAGATTTAACAAATTGTAGTTTGTTTTGAAAGAGATTATAAAAAAAAGAGATCCCTTTCTGAGGGGTAGGGGTAGTATTAAAAAAACGCCAAACTTGACTCACTAAAACTATCTGATGTGATTTTATAGAACTAAGGAAGTGGGAAATTTGTGTATATGTGTATCTATCAGAAGGACCTAAGCACAGATATGTTCTAGTTTTTTTGATACCTTATACCTTTGGCAGCCCAGAACCCAGGGGCCGGGACAGTCAGAAAATATGATAAATGAGGGTTGAGCCATAAGGGGGTGTCCGGAGATCTAGTGTTATATTGTAGCAATTTAAAGTGACATTAAGGTTCATTAACAACTTAAGCCCTGAACCATTATGCAGCTAAAGGACCTGGCCTCTTTTTGCGATTCGGCACTGCGTTGCTTTAACTGACAATTGCGCGGTCGTACGACGTGGCTCCCAAACAAAATTGACGTCCTTTGTTTCCCATAATTAGAGTTTTCTTTTGGTGGTATTTGATCACCTCTGCAGTTTTTATTGTTTGCGTTATAAACAAAAATAAAGCAACAGTTTTGAAAAAAATGCAATATTTTATACTTTTTGCTATAATAAATATCCCCAAAAAATATATAAAAAAATATATTTGTTTCCCTCAGTTTAGGCCGATATGTATTCTTCTACATATTTTTGGTAGAAAAAAAAATGCAATAAGTGTTTATTGATTGGTTTACCCCAAATTTATAGCGTCTACCAAATAGGGGATAGTTTTATTGCATTTTTTTTTTTTTAATTGTTTATTTATAGATTTTCAAATCAGACAAAGTAATCACAAAATCCAGACATTTGAACGATGAAAAAATGTGAGGAATATACAGTCACGTTTATAACAGGACATAGACAAGTCTGGTTGTATACAAGTTAGTTAAACTGAGAAAATAGAAAATAAGTGGTGGGTTCAACATGAACAACTTATCATGGCTCTGCTGAGCAGAAGCATATATCATCAATCTCTGACCTATATAGAGAAAGAAGGGGAGAGGAAATAAAAAAGAGAAAAAAAAAAAAGGGGGACATCATCTTATACAGAACTGTAGGGGATACATGCAATGGGCATGCAGCTATGGTAGAGTGGAATTAGGCTCTGCGTTAAAATCAGAAGAATCCCATCTCTCCCATATAGCTTCGAATTTGGGTAAAGAGTCATCTATAGCCGCTGTAAGACGTTCCATCCTTCTAATGTCCGCAACTGTCGACAAAAATTGTGCAAAGGTGGGAGGGGAGGTAGCTCTCCAACGTTGAGGTATGACACGTTTGGCTGCCAGTAAAAAAAACGTCATTAGTTTGCCAAGATGTTTAGAAATTTTCGGGAGTGGTAAGCCCAGTAACATATGTAAAGGCTGAAAGGGCACGTCTATTTCTAGAACCCTCACCAGGAGATTATGGACTTGTGACCAAAAGGGAGTAATTACCAGACAGTCCCAAAAGATGTGGAGGTGTGTACCTACAGAGGAGCCACATCTCCAGCATTGGCTGTGCGGGGACATCTTATGTGCTGCTAAAAATTCAGGGGTTCTGTACCAGAACATAAGTATTTTGTATGTAGTTTCTTTCTGGGCTACACATCTAGAGGCCCTAGAGGAAGCGTCCCAGATTCGTCTCCACTCTGCCAATGAGATGGGCTTGCACAATATGTGGGACCATTTCCTCATGTATGAGTGAGTATTTTCAGAGAGGGGAGAAGCTGAATGTAGAATTTTGTATATAGTGGAAATCTGGTGAAGTTCGTGAGGGCCTCTAGAACAAAGTAGTTCAAAATCGGTAGGGACGCTAAGGGTCAGTTGGGGAGACCTGGAAGTGAAGAAATGTCTAATCTGTAGGAAGGAATAAAAAAGGGTTTTCGGGATATTATGTTTTGACTGTAGGTCTGTGAAAGATAATAATGCGTTATTGGGTGCACTAGGTGACGAAGTTGAAATATGTTTGCATGGGTCCAGGGTAACATCGAGTCGTAGGATAGACTGTCAGGAATTTCTGGGTTAAAGAGGATATTTATTAGGGGTGGGCAAGGGGACGATAAAGAGAATTTACTAGAACAGCGCCTCCAAATTAGGAGAGTAAATAGCATCGGATTCAGACAGACCTTTCGTATATGAACAAAGGATTTGTCGGGTGAGGGCCACAGCAATGAGCATGGATGAGCAGGGACTGTAATTCCCATCTCTATTTCAGACCATCTGTTTGGGGCAAATCTAGACGTCCATGAGGTTATAGCTTTTAAGTGAGTAGCATAATAGGATTTAACTATATCGGGCGCTCCTAAGCCACCCTGTGAGCGGGGGGCCATGAGGACTGAGCTGGCTATTCTATGGGAGGCGTTATTCCAGATAAAGTTTAGAAAGTTCCTATGTAATGCTTTCAGTTGGGTCATGGGAATCTGTACGGGAAGAATTTCAAAAAAGTACAATAGTTTAGGGAGTATAGACATTTTGAGGACATTTATCCTGCCGATGAGAGACAACGGAAGTTTCGTCCATAATTTCAGTAATCTACCTATTTCAATAAATAAAGGAGGGAAATTAACCTGGTACAGGGTAGAATAGAGGTTGGAGAGACGTACCCCTAAATATTTCAGGGAATGGGTGCACCAGCGATAATTGAAGTTACTTTGTAGAGAGGCGAGTGCACTCGCCGGGATATTTATAGGGAGGGCCTCTGTTTTGGTTGTGTTAATCTTAAAACCAGAGAGGCTACTAAATAAGTCTAGAGTAATGTGGAGGGAAGGAAGGGAGATATGTGGGCGAGTGATTGTTAGCAATATGTCATCCGCAAAGAGCGAGAGTTTGTACTCCTCCCGCCTCAGCGCCACCCCCCCTATATCTGGATGGGATCTAATAGCCGCAGCCAAGGGCTCCAGACTTAAAATAAATAAAAGAGGAGACAGGGGACAACCCTGTCTGGTACCATTACTCAAGGGGAATGGCGGTGAGACGCAGGAAGCCAATCGGACCTGAGAAGTGGGTACGGAGTACAGCGCCCTTAAGGCCTGCATGAATGGACCTGAAAAAACATATTTTGTCAAGGTGGCAAACATAAAAGACCAGTTCAGACGGTCAAAAGCTTTTTGCGCATCTAAGCTCAACACGATAGCAGGTCTCCCGGTCTTGGTCAGAAGATCAATAAGGTCAATGGTCCGTCTTGTGTTATCCCCTGCATGTCTAGTAGGCACAAAACCCACCTGATCCCTATGTATCAAAGATGGAAGAAGAAGGGAGAGTCTGTTTGCCAATATTTTTGTGAATATTTTATAGTCGGAGTTTAAGAGAGCTATAGGGCGGTAGTTGTCAGGAATTGATGGGTCCTTGTCCGGTTTTGGGATGACCGTTATATATGCATGTAAGAATTGAGTGCAGGGTACAGTCCCTTTTAACAGGGATGCAAATAAAGTTACCATATGGGGCAGTAATTCTGGGAGAAATTTCTTATAATAGGAGTAAGGGAGTCCATCAGGGCCTGGGGATTTATGAGATGGAAGTTCTTTAATGACCTTGGAAATCTCCTCAGCAGTGATCTGTGCATTAAGTCCAGAACGGTCACCTGGGGATAATTTGGGTAGGTTAAGAGTGTCAACAAAAGCGTCAAATTTCTCCTGAGAGAACTGGGACTCAGAGTCCTTAGATAGACAGTTGTATAGGTCTTGGTAGAATTGTCCAAATATTTTAGTCATACCCCGGGGCAATAAGTGGGGATCCCGTCTGGCTGGAAAATGAAATCAGGTAGAGAGGCATGGGGGCGAGGTTTTAACCTATTGACCAACATTCTGTGAGGTTTGTTGGCAAATTCATAAAACTTTTGCTTCGACCAGAGCATAGATTTATCAATTCTGTTCAAATCTAGGGATTTGATACGGTTTCTCAGGGAGGTCACAATGCGGAGGCGGTCCACCGTGGGAAAACTAAGAAGATTCCTCTCAGCTTTAGTTAAATCGGCTAATAGAGTCGTGCGTTGAAGAGCACGATCTCTCTTAAGGCGAGATCCAGCGGCAATGCATTCACCCCTGAAAAAGGCCTTGTGAGCTTCCCACAGGGTAGAGACCTCAGACACCGAGCCCTCGTTGAGTTGAAAGAATTCGGATAGTTGGTGTTGTAAGTGTAGGTGAACTGTAGGGGTATTGAGAAGGGACTCATTGAGACGCCAGTGACATGTTCGAGATGGTGCAGACAGGAGAAGCTCGAGTGAGATGGGCGCATGATCTGACCATGTAATCGGGTGAACATTAGAGTCAACTAGATAAGACAACAGTGGGGTGGTAAAGAAAAAATGATCTAATCTTGTGTATAATTTGCATGAGGGTGAAAAAAAGGTAAATTGTCTAGCGATTGGATGTTTTACTCTCCAAGCGTCAAACAGGTTATGAGCTCTGATTGTCCTTCGAAATGAGGCAGAAGATTTTTGTGCTTGTCCAGGGGGAGTTTTATGGAGCAAGGAGAATCTATCCTTACAGGGGGACATACACAAATTAAAATTTCCCCCAATGATCATGAAGGGTTGGGAGAAGGCCGCAAGTTTTTCAAAAAAATCCTCAAGAAACCCAATCTGACCTGAGTTGGGAGCATACACATTCGCTAAAGTGAAAGACGTGTTCATGTGATCACAGTTCAAGAGTACAAAGCGGCCACGAGGGTCTAGAAACGAAGATTTAACACGTATGGCAGAGGGATCAGAGGCAATAAATGTAGTAGGAAAGTGTTTAGACGCAAATTTAAATGAACCATTAGCTTTAAAATGTGTCTCCTGAACCATGATCACGTCAGCATCAAAGGACCTGAACTCCTTCAACGCCAGCCAGCGCTTACGAATGGAGCCCAGGCCCTTAACATTGTAAGACAGTATATTAAGAGCCATTACTAAGCATTGTAAGCATATCTCGCATTGCGTACAAAAAACATATAATCAGCAGAGACCATGATGTAGAAAAACTAGTGATTGTAGTAACAAGTACAAATAGGAAAAATTGGCACAAGGTAGTGGAAACACAGCCGTGTTTCTGAAACGGGTCAAAAAAAACCCCTAAAAGAAAACAAAAATAAGACATGGGTAATATGTGGGAGCTCCAGGAGCATTTGAAAAGGAAGTCAAAGTTCAAGACGGCCCCTAGGATCTCCATTGCCTGTAGAAAAAAAGTTATTAAACATGGAAAAAAGACAGCAGGAACAACAAAAAAAACAAAAAAATACCTTACAGGTATGAAGCCTGAGGGGGGTGATCCCCTCAGGAGGTCACGGTCGCATTCCAGGACCATGACAGTGACAAAGGGGGAGCATGCCAGTCCGTAACAGCCAATTTATTGGCCTCAATACAATCCAAGAAAACTGCAGTGAAAAAGTAATAAACAATCAAGGGATTTTGTCAAACAAGTGCTCAGAGGGTAGAAAAACCAGCTGCATGGAGCAGATAGAAAAGAAAAGTCAGATCTGGGGATCAGAGCACTCAGGCACAAAAGGTGAAGATCAGGGTCACCATGTAAAGAGCAACAAAAAGAAAATAAGGCAAAATCAGGTGTGACCCTTAGATGATGTAGCCCTTTGAGGAGTAGAGACGGAATTCCGAGATCTATGACGAACCGGAGTCCATATCTTGCCCGGAGTAGAGAGAGGTCTGGGTACTGGAGGTTGTGCCTGTAGATCCTCCTCCGGAATGGGAGGAAGACCCAGGTTCTTGGTGAAAGAGTCACATTCCTGAAGGTCCCTCATGGAGTATTGCATCCCATCCTTGGTTACTGATAAACGAAAAGGAAAGCCCCAACGATATGTGACTTGGTGCCGCTGAAGGTGTGCTGTAACAGGTCTCAAAGCACGCCGTTTGGCTAAGGTAATGGGAGAGAGATCGCTAAAAAGTTGAATCTTTGTGCCTTTAAATTCAATTCTCGATCTGTTGCATGTGATGGAGGTCAAAGCTTCTTTGCTTTCGTAGAAGTGGAAGCGGACAATGATATCTCTGGGATTAGCTCCCTGAGGAGGCTTAGGAGCCAGGGATCTATGTGCCCGATCAAGGCGCCAATCTATATCCGGGATCTCGGGTGCAAGATAAATGAAGAGAGACAACAGGTAGGGCCGAATTTCCTTATCGGAAATTGACTCGGGGATCCCGCGGATCCGTAGGTTTTGTCGGCGCTCCCTGTTCTCGAGATCCTCTTGTTGTATTTGGAGCTGTGTCACAGCATTTTTAAGGGTAGCATTTTCTTCTTCTAAAGCATGTACATATTGGACCATATCATCAAATTTAGTCTCGAGGTTATCAGTGCGCTCCCCCAACTGATCTATCTCCCCCCTGAGTTCATGTGCTAGTTTATTTACCTCTTTAGCGATGTTGTTGGTGAGATTCTGCAGCAGAGCTTGTAGCTTTTGGTCGAGTACCGTCTCTGTCACCGGTGCCGCCATTGTTGAAAGGGTAGAAGCTGATAGCTGAGGTGCGGTCTGTACAGTAAAACGAGAAGGATCAGTCAGCGGGTCCACGTCAGGTGGGGCGGTGACAGCAATCGCAGAGCCTGGGGCCGGAGATTGGGGCCTGAGCACAAAGCGGTCCATAAGAGGGGATGACTGGATCGTGGTCTGCTTTGCGGATTTTTTTGTAAATGTGACGTTGGTCTCCGACCTTCCCCATATAAAACGTCTGTTGAGCAGTTCTTGGAGCTAGTGAAACGGCTCCCGGGACTGTAGAAACTGGTGATGCAGAGCGGGGGCCACTGAGGAATAAAGGCCAAGATTATGATTCTAAATTTCCTCCATTTCACAGGCTGTACATGCGTCCCCCTCCCCGTCTTTAAGCTTACGTTAGATGCATTAATCAGCTGGGAGAGTAACTTCTTTGACAGTTGCAGGGAACAATAGCATAACTGTTGTTAATTTGAGGCAAATGGCAGTAGTCCAGGGAGTCCTCTATGTTCCCTAGAGAGGGTTCAGGTGTTCAGAGGGACACAAACTGAACTAGGCAGGCAGTCTGAGTGCACCAAGATGGCCGCCGACCTCCGGGACTAGGCCGAAGCCGCGGCCTCGCCTAGATCTGCTGCCCAGCGCAGGTGCGTCTGGCCGCGATTTCAAGATCGAACCACCACGATTTCGCAGGCGAGGACTCACTCTAGCTCAGCCGGGGTTACCGCTGATGGGGAGGGACGATGCCGCGGCCCCCCGTCTTGCAGGTTGACAGATCGGGAGCGGGAGGTCTCGTCTCATAGGCCCCAAGATGGCGCCCAGTCCCAGCGCAGCGGAGCTCCCCCGGAGTGCGACGGACCAGCAGCCAGCCGGCCGGACCCGATCCCCGGTGCACTCCGGACAATGTTCAGGGGGACTTAAGATGCCGGGGGAAGCCGCAAACCAGCGTGGGGGATCGCTGATCGGGAAGGCCTCAAGATGGTGACCGGAGCGCGGAGAAGCCTGGATGATGGGGCCCACGGGGAGCCGGACTATGCAGGTATCTGGGCAATGGGGATCCCGGTGTAGGCGAACACTGACCTGGTGTATCCAAAAGTGGGGATCGTAGCTGTGGATCGCGGAGGGTTTGGAGGACGCGTAGGCCCAAGATGGCGGCCGGGCTGTGGATGAGGGTGCCGGCCGGGAGCTGGAATATGGCTGATGCTGCACAATCTGTGTCCAGAAGTTAGCAATCGGTCTCCCGGAGGGACGTAGGAGGCAGATAGTGTAGGTTTTTTTTCTCTATGGTAGCTGATGCCTATGGATACGATCCGGGCCCGTAGAGCTCAGCCAAAGTGCGTCCTTCTCCTATCGCCGCCGGACACGCCCACCATTTTATTGCATTTTTATTAATATTTTTTATTTTTTTTTAGTAATGGCAGCGATCAGTGATTTTTATCGTGACTACAACATTATGGCGGACACATCGGACAATTTGACACTATTTTGGGACATTTGTCATTTTTAAAATGCACTGGTTACTGTAAAAATGACACTGGTAGTGAAGGGGTTAACCAGAAAGAGGCGCTGTAGGGCTTAAGTGTGCCCTAAGGGAGTGTTCTTACTGTGGGGGGGTGTGGCTGGGCGTGTGACTTCACTGATAGTCTCTCCTTAAGACAGGGAACAGACGATCTGTCAGTCTTACTAGGAAACAACGGGGAGAGGTTTGTTTACACTTACCTCACCCCGTTCTTCCTCTCTGTGACCCAATTGCTGCGCGACCCACGGCTGGGCTCTTAAGAGGGACGTACATGTACGCCCTTGTGCTCAGTCGTGCCATTCTGCAGATGTATATCTGCATGCAGCGGTCCTCAAGCGGTTAAAAAAAAAAAAAGGATTGTCATACATGCCTGCTCTGTGCAATGTTTTTTCACAGAGTAGCCTCAATCCTATTCTTCAGCCAGTATCCCTTATGCAACTGCCGGTCATGAGCATGGGCACCCCAGTATGCCCTATGCGACCGCCGGTCACGAGCATCGCCACTTTTACCTACAGGTAAGCCTATAATAATATAATATTAATATATTTTATAATATGAGACACCTGGTAACTATATAAGGAAAAGGGACCCAAGGGAGATTTGTATATTATACAAGGAGATGGGGTTATTGGGGAAACAGGGTGATACCTGAATTTTAAAGTAAGTTAACATAGCTGCTGTAAGTAACTAAGGGCTCTTTCACACGGATGTTACTTTTTCATTTCGTTCAGTTCAGTTCAGTTCCTTTTTTGGGGGTGAAAAACGGATGCGGATGACAATTTTCACATCCCTTTTCATGTCCGAACATCCGCTTTACATCCACAAACGTCCGTTTTTCCATCAGCAGATGTCCGTTTTTTATCTTTTTTCTATTGCTTTTTCTTCAGTTTCTCATCCATTTTTCATCCTTTTTTTAGCTAATCTCCCATGAGACTTTGTTTTTTCCACAGCATGCATGTTGTGTTGTGTCACATGCTTCTTTGTGGTATAATTTTGTAAAAAAAGGTATGTAGAGTTGAGTTGAGTTGAATTGAGAGGTATCTTGATATAGCGAGGTCTTCCCCCGAAGGGTCCCGGCACGCTTGTGCCAATTTAGACAGGAACCGATTAACCTACCAGCATGTCTTTAGTCAGCAGATCTGATGTAATCGGATCATCCGCTGACATTCATTTTACATCCTTTCAGTTTTTTAGACGGTGTAAGATGGGGGTTGTTAGCTCTCGTGGTAGATGCGTTTTTCCAGTGATTCAAGCCAGTCAGGAACTATATTTAACTGCATGGTAGCCCATTTTTATTAAAAGGAAACAAAATAAAAGTCCAAACAAAGGTTTCCCACGCAGGGGGTTCTTCTCCATCAAAGACACAGAACAGAAAATGCTAGCCCACCTGGCTCTCTGTAGCAGTATCTGTAGCAGTACTTCTGAACTTTTTCCTGGTCACCCAGACCACCGGACTCCTCAAAGTAGACAGCTTCCCTTCTACAGCTCTGCCTCTTGCAGTCACCAATGTTCTGGCTGCCTCCTGCAGTCACCGACATTCTGTCTGTCTCTTACAGCCTCTCTGACTTCTGGAGACCTCCTGTCTCTAAGGCCGCGTACACACGATCAAATCTGTCTGCTGAAACCCGTCTGACGGGCCGTTTCAGCAGACAGATTTGA
This sequence comes from Rana kukunoris, assembly GCA_029574335.1. NCBI lineage: Eukaryota > Metazoa > Chordata > Amphibia > Anura > Ranidae > Rana > Rana kukunoris. Next base: position 254,965,430 of record CM056053.1, on the reverse strand, counting down.
TCGTGTGTACGGGCGAGCAGACAGATTTGTCCACCCGACAGATTTCAAAGCATGCTTTGAAATCTGTCTGCTGCAAACCCGTCTGTCCGACATGTTCGATGGTTAGTACACAAAACCATCGGACCAAAATCGCGCGCATGCTCAGACAAAAGGAGGGGACGGGAGCGCTTGTTCAGGTAAACCTCGTGTTTGTTTGTGACTTGGCACATTCGTCATTTTAAATATCTATAGTGTATCATTTATTGCCTTTTTCTTTTCTTCGTTCTCTTGCTAGAATCAAGCGGTTCTATTGCTGATGCTATTTAGACTGAGTTGTCCCAATATAGCAAAGTTTGATTGTAGGATTTGGCGTTGTCTTTTTGTAATTTTTTTCTTGCCGTATGTCCTAATTTTTTGTGCTTTCCTCCACATGAATAGATTTATATTTTTTTACTTAATGTTGTTCTAATTTATTTTTAATTTGTTATCTGTTGTTTATTTTTTGCTTGCATTATTTTGTTTTCTTTTTGTTTGTTTTCAAAGCTTATTTTTTGTTTTTGTTTGCAACTTATTTTTTATTTTTTCCAATGCATTTTTTTTTCTTTGCACCTTTTTTTTACAATGCATTTTTTTTCTTTGCACCTTCTTTTTACAATGCATTTTTTTTCTTTGCACCTTTTTTTTACAATGCATTTTTTTTTGCACCTTTTTTTTTCCAAGGCATTTTTTTTTCTTTGCACCTTTTTTTACAATGCATTTTTTTTGCACCTTTTTTTTTCCAAGGCATTTTTTTTTCTTTGCACCTTTTTTTACAATGCATTTTTTTTTCTTTGCACCTTTTTTTTACAATGCATTTTTTTTCCTTTGCACCTTTTTTGTACAATGCATTTTTTTTCCTTTGCACCTTTTTTTTACAATGCATTTTATTTTCTTTGCACCTTTTTTTTTACAATGCATTTTTTTTGCACCTTTTTTTTACAATGCATTTATTTTTTGCACCTTTTTTTCCAATGCATTTTTTTTCGTTTGCACCTTTTTTCCAATGCATTTTTTTTTCTTTTTGCTTTGCAAATGATGTAAACTTTTTGTCTTTTGGGGTTTCTATGGTTTACCAAGTTGTCACACCAAACCTATCCCCCCCCCAGGAGTTTGTGTCCTTACAAAATTACACCTTGTATTTTTAGAATGTTTGGGGCCTAATCACCACAGTAGAAAACACAATAGACAAGGTTTGAACGTAAATACAAAAAGCCATTTATTTAGGCACTAAACCAAATTATAAAGAACCTGATCGGCACCACTTTTTTTTTTTTTCTTTTTTTTATCACATCAGTCTTCACCGGGAACATTGGGAGAGAGTGATGCTCACGGTGTTTCCGTCCTTTAGCATTGCCTCCTCGGTTTTGCATCATTTGTGATTATCGCTTGCCTTGGTTTCCCTTTCCCTTTTTTTTTTTTTTTCCCTTTCTTTTCATTTTTTTTTTTTTTTTCCTTTTTCTTTTTCTTTTTCTTTATCCAAGCGGGTATCAATAAAGCTATTGTACAAAAGAATAAGAAACCAACAATTCTTTCACATCTATACCTCTTCCCTTGTTGTTCCTTTACCGTATTTTTATATATATATTTTTCCCCCCCCCCCCCCTCTCCCACCCTTTTTCCAAGTTTGTTTTAATTAACGATTCTGTCCTTTCCTATCCGCCTATTTTAGTTACTCTATCCTTGCTCTCCTCTGTCGGTTTCTATTAATATCTGGACATATTTTTCCGTATCTTTAAATGACCTCCATTTGTCCCAGGTAGATCTGCTTCTACCCCCTTCTTCGTCTCCCATGTCAGCCCTCCTTAAGCCTTCCATCTCAGAGATATAATTAACACTTTGTATCCATTCATTTAATGTTGGCTTCTTTGGTTGTAGCCAGTGTTTCGGGATTAGACCCTTTGCTGCATTTAGTAACACCGGAACCAGTGTCAACCCGTAATTTTTTATTGTTTTCGCTGAGCCATGAAACAGACATGACAAGGGGTTTTGGGTTATCTCCTCTCCTGTTATCCCCTTTATACTCTCTAAGACCTCTTTCCAGTACTTCTGGATTTCTGGGCAGTCCCACCAGATATGCTTAGTGGTGCCGACTTGGTTACAGTTTCTCCAGCAAAGGGCTGAGTTAGATGTGTGTATTTTATTCATCTTGGCCGGTGTCAAGTGCCATTGCATCATGCATTTATAATTAGCTTCAATGGTATTTATATCTTTTGGGTAGTTAAATACCGCTCCTATCATGAAGGTATCCTCAATCCTCTCCCCCATGTCTTGCCCCCATTTCTCTATGTTGTTCAAGGTGCCCTTAGACCCTATATCTGTTAGTATCTTATATAGCTTCGTAATGCCGTGTTGGAGTGATCTTTCCGTGGAACATAAATTTTCTATCGAATTCTGTGCTTTATCTTCTCTTATTAGTGTGGGAAGTGTACTCACGAAGTGCTTTAATTGTATGTATTCCCAATCAGTTAACTGTTGGTTTCCTTCCTTTACCTGTATATCTTTTTTTTCCTTAATTCTCCCTAGTGAGACTATTTCACCTAATCTTTTACCTCCTAATTTCCTACCCAATTTTGTCTTATTCCCCGGTGGAAAAAATTTAGTGTCAGCAAGTGGAATTAGTGGTGAATTATATTCCCATTTTTCCCGTCTATGCAGCAAATCCCATATCCTCAACGCATTCTTTGTTATGCTGTGTGTATCAGTGTCAACTATTCTATATTTAGGTGGGATCCATACATTTGTGTCTAGTTGTGCCAAACCTCTTTCTCTCTCTATTTGTGCCCATTTTTTTTTTTGTATTTCTATTTGTCCATTCCACGATTCCAGTTAGTATTACGGCATTATAATATCTATTTATATCAGGGAGCGCCATCCCTCCTCTTTTTTTACTACGTGAGAGGATTGAGTAGCTTATTCTCGTTTTTTTTCCCTGCCAGATAAACTTTGAGATTATGGTTTTTATTAATTTAAAAAAACTTTGTGGGATATTGACTGGGACCATTTGGAATTTATAGATTATTTTTGGTAGGACCATCATTTTAAATACATTAATCCTACCCATCCAGGAGATCTGTCTTTTTGCAAGGTTTTTCAAATCTTGTTTTATTTCATTAATTAAGGGGATATAGTTGGTCTCATACAATCTGTCTACTCTGGGAGTTATCTTTATCCCTAGGTAAGTTATTGATTCTTTTTCCCACGTAAAAGGGTATGTTTCCCGTAGCGCTGCTTCTTCTGAGGACTCTATGCCCAGGTTCAATATCACTGTTTTAACAGGGTTTATTTTAAAATTGGAGAGTTCTCCGTATTTTCGTATCTCGTTCATTATTATGGGTATGGAGAGTCTAGGCCTCGTAACGTACAGGAGTATGTCGTCAGCGTACGCTGTCACCTTATGTTCCTTCTCTCCTTCTCTCACTCCCCCTATATCCAAATTGTTTCTGATCTTGTTCAGTAATGGCTCTAAGGCCATTACATATAGGAGGGGTGAGAGCGGGCATCCCTGTCTAGTTCCATTACTCATATCAAGGGGGGAAGACATACTGCCGTTAATCTTTACTCTTGCCGTCGGGGAGTTGTAGAGATTTCCTACCCATTTTATATATCTCGGGCCAAATCCTATACTTCGTAAAGACTCCATCATAAACCCCCAGTCCACCCTATCAAAAGCTTTTTCAGCATCAATTGACATAAGTATGGCTGGGGGTTTCTTCAGTTTGTCTTGCAACAACAAAATCGTTTTTAGACTGTTGTCTCGTCCTTCCCTCCCTTTTATAAACCCTGACTGGTCTTCGTTGATTAAATCCGGCATATGGTCTTTTATCCTTGTTGCCAATATCTTTGCGTAAGTTTTTATATCCGCATTTAATAAAGCAATTGGGCGGTAATTAGAACATATGGTATTATCTTTTCCTGCCTTGGCAATAACTGTAATATTGGCCAATAGGGATTCTTTCCTAATCTCCTCTTCTTCACCCAGTTTATTAAAATAGTTACACATCTCAGGGGTCAGCAAGTCCTTGAATTTTTTATAATATTTAATGGGCAACCCGTCTGGTCCTGGGCTCTTTCCCCCCGGTGTTTCTTGAATTGCTTGTCTTATTTCCCCCTGTGTTATTGGTTCTTCTAGGGATTCTATTGTTTCTTGTGTCAATTTTGGTAGGTTGGCTTCTTCCATGTATTTCCTTATTTTTTTTAACCTTATGTCCCTCTGCTCCAATGTTTCTCTCTTTCTAATTGAATACAGTGTGTTATAAAAAGTCCGGAAGGTCTCCGCAATTTCGGACGTCTTATACTTCAGTTGTCCATCTTGATTCTTTATTTTTTCTATATAATTTATATTCCTTTTTTCTTTTACGATTCTGGCCAAGTATTTCCCAGGTTTATTCCCCCACATGTATCTATCTTTTGCGGCGTTTCTAAATTTGTTCCTTGTTTCTATTTCCATTAAATCTCTTAATTGGCCCCTTTTCATTACTATTTCCTTATATAGTTCAGTTTCTTTTATATTCTTATGTTTATTTTCCAATTCTTGGAGGTCCCTAATTATTTTTTTCTTGTTAGCTTCTCTTACTTTTTTCCTCCCTGCTCCCAAGGAGATAAGTTTTCCCCGAATGAATGCCTTATGGGCTTCCCATACAGTTGCTGAGCTCATTCCCGGTGTATTATTTACAGCAAAATATTCCTCGATATCTGTTTTTATTATATCGCATATTTCTAGGTCCTCTATTAGGTCTTCATTTAAGTTCCAACTCCCCTTTCTCTCCTCCATGTCTGGGAAATGAATTCTCACCAGAGCAGGGGCGTGGTCTGATATTGAAGTCACCCCTATCGAGGTTTTGTTTACGTGTTCCAGTATATCATGGTCCACCATTATATAATCTAATCTTGAGTACATGTTATGCACTGTCGAGTAATATGTGTAATCTCTTTTGTTTGGGTTTGCAATTCTCCACGGGTCTATTAGTTGTTGTTTAAAGAGTTTTCCCTTCAGTTCACGCTGTTGCCTAGTGTTTGTTATATGTACACCTGATGCCCTATCTAGATGGTGTTCTAGTGTAAAATTGAAATCCCCTGCTAATACTACATGGCCCTGTTTAAAGTCCATTAGTATATTAAGGATCTTCTTTAGGTATTTGATCGGCACCACTTGATCAGATAGCAACCTACATGCAGACTTGTGCATTCCATAACATGATCAAGGATAAAATGAACAACCTCAGGAGACACGAAAACAAATAAATCTGAATCAGCAGCACATGAGCAAACGAACACAAGCTGTGGTACTCCAACAACCTCACATTTTTGGATAATGAACTGGAAGGCAGGTAATCACCTTCTCTTCCAGCCTTCCTTCCTGGCTGCCTTGCAGCGGAACGTCCACGGGCCCATCTATGGCCCCTTGCAGGTGCGGATGATGTGGCAGCAGGAGGCAGAAGATGGGGAGCAGGCTGGGCTGGGTCACTCAGGTCTGTTTCCCTGGTCAGCATGCCCCTGTGCATCCAGAGAATGACCTTGTTGATTAAGTCCTTTGCCAGGTCCCTTTGCTCCTCCTCCGCTCGGCTCAGTTTATGTGCCACGGAGGCACTGAAGGCTTCAGTGGGGTTGAGGGGGGCCCTCATTATTTCCGCAGCCTCCCTCATCATTTGGAGGCTCTCCTCCTCCATCTGCCTCATGCGCCTCCTTTGGCCTGGTCGCCTCATCTGGAGGGGAGGAACCTGGCTGATGGTGCTGAGCCTGGGGACATGCTGACTTCCACTCGGCCCGGCCTCCTCCTGGCTGCCACTCACCCCTTCCGCCTGGCTGACATGGTCCTCAGGATCTGCCACCTCCTGGCTGGTCTCCTGCTGTGTCAAAAAAAGGGACATGTTGTAATATTTAGCACAATCAAGCACACACACATTTTTTGGCTCTAGACTCTTTTGGTTTTCTTCATTTAAATTGAACTGACTGTCCTTCAGACCCCTCAGTTGGCATCCCTGAGACCCCTAGTTTTATGCACACGCCTTTTTTTGTTGGTCCAAACTTTTTTTTCCCCAATATTAACTCAAGAATCAAACCAAAATTAGCAGCTAAGAAATATTTAGGAAACTACTATACCTCTTCACTGAAGACCACCAGATCTGGGTCCATGTCAGCCAGGCCCTCCGCTGGCTCTGCAGGGGCGTGGGGATCCTGGGAAGTTCCGCTGCAAGGAAGCGTGGGAGGAAGGCTGGGAGGAAGATTCGAAAGTGATGGCCGGCCCTCCAGTTCATCATCCAAAAATGCAAGCTCTCTGAAGTACCAGAGCCTGGGCTCCTTTTGCGCATGTGCTGCTGATCCAGATCTTTTGCTTTTAAGCTCTTTATATACTTTTCGATATGTGGTCCTGAGATTGCTCATTTTATCCTTCACCATGGCTGCTGTGCAGGCTGGAACCCACGTCTGCATGTAGGTTGCTATCTGTTGGAGTGTTTGCGCTCTCAGGGGCTTATTTGGGTAGCCTGGGTGCCTGCTATCCCAAAGGTTGGGTTTTTCCTGATAAATTTCAATTAATCGCAAGGTGTTTTCTTGGATCGCCAATTGGTCCATCTTGGCTTGTTTCTGGCGATATTAATGGTCTAGAATATACAAAAATAAATATCAAAAAACCCACATCAAAAATGGCTCAGCTTTGTCATTGTCAGAATATGTATGTGTACAATCATTGTGGAGCTAGTATACAAACACATTGGGGGTTATTTACTAAAGAAAAATTCACTTTAGCACTGCAAAAGCACTTGAAAGTACACTGCCTGAAAGTGCACTTGGAAATGCAATCGCTGTAGATCCGAAGGGGACATGCAAGGAAAACAAAAATATTCAGTTTTAGCCTCCACCTGATTGGATGAGAAAATAAGCAGAGCTTCCCTTCATTTCAGATCTTCCCCTCAGATCTATGGAGAATGCCCTTCCAAGTGCACTTGCATTGCACTTGCAGTGCAAAGTGGATTTGCCTTTAGTAAATAACCCCCAATGTCTCCTGCTGCTACAATGCTGGCCAGCTCCGCTCCATTGTTGTCCAACTCATTTTTGGAACATGCAGACCCTTTGGTATCATGAAAATAAATACATGCCATCTCTAATCATCCACAATTATTTCAATGTTAGCAATCATCAAGGCACTATTTCATGTGTAGATATCCTGCCCCTCACAGCATTGATGAGCTAATACACTACCTAATTACATCTGTCCAACCAATACAGAACAATACATGCATGATGTGAATACACAAGACAAAAAATAAAGAGGTAGAGCATTGTCATATATATATATTTAGTGATGTATCCAAGCAGTTTTGGACAAAAATCGCATGGTGGGCCCCAAGCTACCTAAATAGCGCAAACGGTCCAAACAACATACCAAACCCCCACCCCCCATGGGGCTCCAAAGTTTATAGGCCTCTGCTGATCCCATGTTGTAATTTACCTTCGTCTCTGTAGCTCCTCGCGTACGCTCGAGTAATCTCCGCGTAACCTACGTAATCACGTTGTTATCCTTATATAGGCCGTGCAAGCATGTAACGCCGCCCTCTTCGTTTGCAATGTCTCCGCCCGCTTTTTACTCCCTCATTACATGTTTCAACATCCAGGGCCTCATATTGCAAGTTACTGGCATATGTCTATGTCATCGTTTTACCGCGCGAGTAAGCTCCGCGTAAACACGACGTATTCATCCGCGCATGCGTGAAACGCCGCCTTCGTCCACGCCCATGACGGAACTGTTCCTCTTTTCCACGCCCCTTATCACTGTGAAACGAAAAGATGGCGATGTCACACGAGCGAGCATCATCCTCTCATGAGGATCAGGAAGGGACACAGCCAGGAACGTCCCGCTCAAGGACCAAACGGTACAAGGCCACCAATATAAGTTTTGAGGAGATGGTGGAGATGGTACACATCCTGCGCAGGAAGGATTATGATGGGGATTATGGCCCATACAACACCCCTAACCACCGTAAGGCCAAAATTATGGACAAGGTGGCGAAAAGGCTTACTGAGATCTTTGGGGTGAGCAGGTCCAAAGAGCAGCTACGAAAGCGCTGGTCCGATTTGAAGCTGCGTGAGCCACACCAGTTTCGGAAGATAACGAAAATCATTGATAAAAGTAGGTGTTTTTTGGGGGGGGGTTTGCAATTGTGTTATCTCATTGTTTGCTATGTATATTTCTACATGTGCCTTGTTGGCCTGGTTGTACTTTGGAACACATGTATTCATTTTTTAGGTAAAAATATGACGTTTTGCACGATCGTTCTTTAGAAACATCGTTCCATCACCTTGTTTCACACAAATACTATGTCCTAGGAACAGCACACCAGGACATGGCTATTTGGCTTAAAGAAAAGTTATTACACATTGTGGAAAAAATAATGTAGATTTTCTAACTTATTAGAATGTGAAAAGACAAACAGGATTCATTCACACAGTGATAATAAGCAGCTGGATTCACATCTGGACTCAAGAGCACCTTTGTCTCCCCCATAATGAGATTCATTTTTAACGGTCTCTGACACATAATTTTTAGGGAGGGCCATCCATGCAGGGGCGGACTGACCATTGAGGAACTCGGGCACTGCCCGATGGCCCCATGCCACTAGGGGGCCCCATCAGAGTTGCCAGGCTCATTAAAACCAGGGACAGTATGTAAAAATCTGATTATTTTTTACACCTGTCCCTGATATGTCCAAAGCCTACATGCTTTTGATGTGAAAATCCTGAGATTTTAGCTGCCCGCCTCTATACTGCCACCTGGCTTAGTGGCCATTTGTAAGCCTGGGGGCCCCATAATATTCTATTGCCCGGGGGACCCATGAGTTGTCAGTCCGCCCCTGCATCCATGTGTGTCCCTTAGCTAAAAAGGGTCATTATCACAGCTTGGGATAAGTCATTATAAAAACAAAAAGGTAAGGTTTGGTGGCTGAAGCCAATAATAAAAAGTTGTTAACCCACTTTGACGCAATGACTATGATTTATGAATGCCCTCCTCCAATATCTGTGTGCTGATAAGTATACCTTTTGTTTTCTGATATTTATAGGGGAAAGAACAGGACAGCAATTTGAGGAGGCAAGGAGGCCCAAACTCTCTCATAAGAAAAAATCCCGGCATGTGGAGGAGGAGGACCAGGTAGAAGAAGGAGTGGTGGAAGGGATAGAGGAGGAAGACGAAAATGTGGAAGGAGTATTTAGGGAAGAAGAAGGAGTTATGGAAGAAGAAGGAGTTATGGAAGAAGGAGGAGTTGTTGAAGAAGGAGGAGTTGTTGAAGAAGGGGGAGTTGTTGAAGAAGGAGTTGTTGAAGAAGAAGGAGTTGTTGAAGAAGAAGGAGTTGTTGAAGAAGAAGGAGTTGTTGAAGAAGAAGGAGTTGTTGAAGAAGAAGGAGTTGTTGAAGAAGGAGGAGTTGTTGAAGAAGGAGGAGTTGTTGAAGAAGGAGGAGTTGTTGAAGAAGGAGGAGTTGTTGAAGAAGGAGGAGTTGTTGAAGAAGGAGGAGTTGTGGAAGAAGTAGGAGTTGTGGAAGAAGGAGGAGTTGTGGAAGGAGGAGTTGTTGAAGAAGGAGGAGTTGTGGAAGAAGGAGGAGTTGTGGAAGAAGGAGGAGTTGTGGAAGAAAGAGGAGTTGTAGAAGAAGGAATTATTCTGGAAGAAGGCGAAGTTGTGGATAATGGGGAGGTGGAGATTAGTAGCACAACAGGTCAGTGTCACCGCAGCTTCACAGGGATAAAGAGATGTAGATAGGCCTGCACATTACTAATTTTTTTTTTTGTTTGTTTTATTTAGGGGATGAAGATGCTGCGAGCACATCCAGTAGTCCACTTTTTTCACGTGCAAGTGCACAGATTGTGATAAAACAAATTATGGAGTGTAGCACAGAGATGGATAATATGAGGCAAAGAATGGTTGTAATTGAGCAAAATTATAAAAATATTATTGATATGATGGGCCGTATCAAAGACTAAAACCCCCTGCCCCGCCCCCCCATCACCCATCCGTCTTGAAAAGCCTAACAAAAAAAAAAATGAAGATGCACACACAGTGTGTCCACATCTGTGCCATCACAGGTTATCGATTGTCTGTGCTTTGTGGGTACACCCCCTTCCTCCCTTCTCAAGCAGGTGAGAGGGAAGGGTCTGCACCCACAAACCACATACATTGATCACCCATGATGCCAGATAGCACATGTGGACATTTGTCATGGGAGGTCAGGATATAATCCCCATTTGGGCCCTCTCACTCACACACAGAATGTGTGCATCTTCCAAATTTGGCGTGTCCGGGGTGACATTGGGAGACTGTTGTAGTAATTACAATGTTGTACTTTGTAAGTTGTTATTTTGTACTATTTTATATATTTAAAAAAAAAAATGTTTGGGATAATCCATAATGGTTTTTCAAAAAAAAAACAGTTTTTTTACTCCAAAAATGTAAGTAAAATTTTGGCAAACCCAAAAACTTTCTAGTAAAATATTTAAACGCTAAAATTAGTGGCTTGTTCTTTATATATGCTCAATACCCAGTTTGTAGATGAGTGACTTGGAACTACAGGCATAACCTGCTTTTAAGTACACACTAGGGTTTATTTATTACCGCTGCAAATCGCAATATCAGGCTCACTTCTGCATAAAAACCAATAATCTTCTAACACCAGCTTGTTCAGTTAAGCCAGGTTAGAAATCCTGGAAGCTCATTGGTTTGTGTGCAGAAGTGACCCTTCTATTGTGTACTTAAAAGTGGGGTATGCCTGTAATGTACAATTGTGGTTATTTACTAAAACATGACAACTACATTTGGCACTAGAAGTGCACTAGTTCGAGAACCAAGAAGACAGATAAAAATAGAAAAAGCAATAATGACAAACAACTGTATATAGAGTCCAATGGTCAAATTATTTATTATATTTTGGAATATTTCTTTCTTTTGGGGGCCGGATTAGAAAGAAATATGATCTGGCATAGCTATGGCCCCCCGACCCATGAAGTACTCAACATATTTGTCGCGTACCTCACGAGCAGATTGGGTGGCCGAGCCAGCGCGACCAGTGTCCAGCCCAGGAAGGGTATCTGAGGGTAGTCCTGCCTCAGCACCGATGTTGGGTAGGTACGTCTGGGAATGCCTGCGTAAAAAATTGTGCAATATGCAACAGGCAAAAACAACATGGTTCAATTTATATTCCGCCAGGTGTATCGCTGTCTGGAACAGGCGGAACCGGCTGGCGAGTATCCCAAAGGCATTCTCGACTACCCTCCGGGCCCTGGCTAGCCTAAAATTGAACACCCTCCTCTCCGGGGTAAGGGTCCTCTGGGGAAAAGGCCGCATGAGGTGAGGTCCAAGCCCGAAAGCTTTGTCCGCTAAAAAAACAAACGGAAGTCCTTCCACATTGTCTTCATCCGGTGGCAGTTCAAGACCACCAGTTTGTAGACGGGTGTAAAATTCAGTCCGCGCGAACACTCCCCCATCAGACAGCCGGCCGTTCTTCCCCACGCCCACATACAAAAATTCGTAGTGTGCCGACACCACCGCCATCAACACGATACTATGAAAACCTTTGTAGTTAAAATAGTAGGACCCCGAACGGGGTGGTGGCACTATGCGGACGTGTTTCCCATCTATTGCTCCTCCGCAGTTCGGAAAATCACAACGCAGGGCAAATTGGGAAGCCACAGTCTGCCATTCCTGTGGCGTGGAGGGAAACTGTGGGGACAAACAAAAAAAAATAATTAGTACTTAGGCACATAAACATTGCAAACACAATACAAAAACCATCCTTGTGCAACATCACAGTATTAACATTTTTATATTTTTATTGTGGTGGAGTTGTGGCCACAAAAATATCCCACTTATTATCACACTCCCCACCCCTCTGATGGGGCAAGAAACATTTTTAGGGGGGTGGGGGTTGAACTACAATGCAGCAGAGAAAAAAATGCCACACACACAAAAAAAATAAAAGGCTAGGTGTGTTTGTCCCTAGGATAGCATGCTGGACAGGTTAATAGTGATGCAAGGAAAAAATATGTAGGTAGGCCAACAAAAAGAACATGGAAAGCTTATCAACATGCATGCATGGGGAGAAAAGGGAACATTCAACACACAGCATCGAAAAATCATGGTCATTAGGGAACAAATGGCAAAAAAATAAACAATAGCTACAATTTGTAAAGACAGAGATTGTGAGCTTCATAAAAGAGGAAACTTACCTTCAGATACTCCTCCTGCATGACTTGTATGACAGCAGAACACGTCTCCGGTATGATGATCCCAAGCGCCTGGGGAGAGATGCCTGTCGAGAACTTGAGGTCCTGCAGGCTCCTCCCAGTTGCCAGGTACCGCAACGTGGCAATAAGCCTCTGCTCGGCCGTGATCGCTTGGCGCATCACAGTGTCCTGCCTCGTGATATAGGGGGACAGAAGATCCAGCAGATGGTTGAAAACGGGGTCCGTCATACGGAGAAAGTTCCTGAAGTCATCAGGATTATTCTCCTGGATTTCCCTAAGCAGAGGCATATAAGAGAATTGGTCACGCTGGCGCAACCAATTCTTGGCCCAGGAACTCCTCCTCCCCCTGTTCCTGGCCAAAGGTCTGGAATAATGATAACATCCAGAAGCAAGCCCATATCCAGCACGAACTTTAGCAAAGTTACGCTGCTGCTCCATAATGGCTTCAAACCGGCCGGCTGGTCAGTCAAGAACACACTCAAACAGAAAGCACCCCCCAATCCAGCAATACCTGCAAAGTACGCTCGACAAACAGATACCCGCGGACAGGACGCCACTGCAAAGCAGAAACGACCCGACAGCCAGCACTGACTGCCAAATACGCACCCACAAGCACACACTGAACCTGAGAATACGACCTGTAAAGCGCGGAGACCGAAAAGCGTGAATCGGCTCTAACCAAACCTTTGCTAACACGTTACTAGCAAAAGAGGAACAGAGGGCGGCGCCGTAAGCTTTGGTCTTCCCCTTTATAGTGACGTCGTACGTGGTTTACGTGCACGCGTTCTGGTCCGGGGAGATTTGTATTCGATCGTGTGTACGCACAGCAGACCAACAGACAGATTTGCCGCGTCTGCTGGAAACGGTCGGGCCGACACATTTGCGCAGATTTGTCTCCTCGTGTGTACGAGGCCTTAGTGTGGAGGTGTCTCTAACTGGGAGCCATGAGGTCTTCCCACACTCTCATTTTAAGGGCTGTGCTCACCTGAGCACACACCCTGCTGGTCTTTCACAAAATCTGGATACAGGGTTGGAGATCCCGTCCCACCCCAGACACTGTGGAATCTCCAAACTACAGAGCCCCATGTCAAAATACCAAAACCTGGAGAAAGCTCCAAAAGCAGTCTTCTCCAGTCCACATCTACGCTCTGTAGTCTTGCACCTTGCAAATGTGCATACCCTATATCCAGCAAACTGTCCATTTTACCTTGACAGTAGCTCCTACTGTCACAACAGAAAAAAAAAAATAGGGTTTTCCTCCGTCATCATAAACAGAGCATAGTAGAGATGGATGTCATCCGCTGACATCCGATATCTTATAGGTATACTGTACATGTATGTCTGTTTTTCATCTCTGTTAAAAAGCCCTAAATGGAGCCATAGGAAAGTGCAGATAACATTAGACCAAACCTGTTTTGTGTTGTATGGGCAAATTACAAGCACTTTTTAAAGGACAGATATGTCATGAATATGAAATTATTTTGTATGTCTGCAATTGCTGACTGTTAGGATGTCAGAATTTTAAGTATTGCATGTTTAGCGGCTCTTAATGGAAAGATAACATAGTCAATGCCTATGGCAGCCTAACTGCATTTTTCATGGAAATTAAGCATCATTGATAAGCAGATCACAGTTTAAGTCACAGAGGAAATTGAAAATGCTATATAGAACATAAGGAAATATGCGTAATCAGAATCTATTCATGGGAAGTTACAGAATGCATTGATTTATTATGCTTTAAGGATCATTTGTGTATCAGGCCGCGTACACACGATCAGACATGTCCGAGGAAACATGTCCGACGGACCGTTTTCATCGGACAAGGCTGAAGTGGTCTGTTGGTCTGATGTGCATACACACCATCGGACCAAAATCCCCTCGGACCAGAACGCGGTGACTTAGAACACAACGACGTGATGAAAAAATGAAGTTCAATGCTTCCAAGCATGCGTCGACTTGATTCTGAGCATGCGCGGGATTTTGGTCCGATGATTTCGTGTACTAACCATCGAACATGTCCGACGGACAGGTTTCCAGCGGACAGATTTCTAAGCATGTTTTGAAACGTTTGTCCGCTGGAAAACGGTCCGATAGGCCGTACACACGATCGAACATGTTCGCTGAAACTTGTCTGTGGACCAGGTTCAGCAGACATGTTCGATCGTGTGTAAGCGGCCTTATAGAAACTAGTCACACAGGCCAAAACAGCTTTTGCACAATTGTTCATATTTCAAATAAATATTTACTGGGTTGCAAAGAGGTCTCATTCTCATGGGTGCAGGGTTCCACACAGCATGTAATTTGTTTATGTGTCGGGAGTAGGTGTAGGAGTAGGTGGAGTTAGTAGCATGAATATTAAAAGAAAAATGGGTGTGGAGCTAATTACTTTTAGTGATATGTATCCCTTTAAATGCACCTTAGCTTGCTGTGCTTGAAAACAAACATTATACTGTGTAAATTAAAAAAAATATATAATAGAAATATATATACAAACCTGGGGTAAATATTTGGTAATGATAAAAATACTGTAAACATTAAACTAGCACCATATACAAAGATTTAATGTGCGATAAAGTCACTGTGCTGTGCTAGCAATAATTCATTGGCATCCGTGAAAAAAATGACATGTGTTATGATACAATATAAGTGTCAATAAAGTGACATGCTGAAAAACAAAATAAAAAATAAGTCCATATTCCAATAGTGATTGGTTCTCCCCTTACTAGGGGTAAACCAACATTCACAGTACTATGTGGCTGGACACACTATCCAGATACAAGACTTCCTCGGCTCCTCCAGCGGCATCCTGTCTCTCCCCCTACTCTCTAGCAGCTGCTCCAATGTTTAGCACTTCACTGTCCTGTACCTTTAGTTTATTTTGTGTCTTGCTGATCCTTATTGCTTGACTTGAGAAGGGTGATTACTGATTAATTGCATTTCATTTAAAAAACATGCAGCTGTCAATGGGTGGGTAGGTAGGATGGTGGATGATGCAGGGTGTGCACTAATGAGGTCAGCTGGTCAACTCCTTCCTGTGTCATGACCTAAAGTCTGTCAAGAAAGTAAGACACTACTAATGGATATGTTTGGAAACATGGATGAGGACAAGTGAAATAAGTGTCTGTAGATTTATTGGAAAGCTTTGATATTTTTGCAAAATAAGAACAGTACATTAATGCTATATTGGTACATAGGGGGGGTTGGAATTTACAAAAAAGGTGAACTTATCCTTAAAATCCTTCTGAGTTGAGATGTTCTATAAGTCATTATGTATAGCCCTAAAACTAGGCAAACTAGGCGTGGCCTAGGGCGCACTGATACCTAGGAGTGCAGCCATGAAGCGGCACTCTCTCTCAGGGCCGATCCTGGCCGGGGTGCAGAGGGTGCGCTTGCAGCTGAGGCAGATGGAGGGACGCAATCAGGGGGGACAGCCCAGGCTGCTTTGGCTTCTGTACGAGGCAATTTTCTAGGTCTGGAGCCTGGAGTGGTAAGCGGAGGCTGAGAGAAGACTGGGCGCCTCGATCTCCAGCAATTAAAATAAAAAACTGTCCTAAGAGTAGAGGACTCTTTGTTCACTTTCGGGCGGCGCAGTGCAGCGATCTTGACATTCACGCACGGCTATATCAATCCACCAGCCCTGTGCTTGCTAGCGGCTCACAGCTGACACTTGTTTAACACAGGAGCTCGGTCCTGTGTTTTCAAGCAGAGTGACAGCAAGGCGCTCCCAGAAGCTCACAGTAGGGGGCGGGCAGTGCCTCCTCGTATTTGAAAGTGCAGTCTGCAAATGACCGACTTTGGCAGGCAGGACAGGTGGGGGTCATCTGACATGCAAAAATGGGAAGCTTGGTGTCGGAATGCTGTTTGGTCAAATTTAGGAGCACCTCGTATTTTTGTGGGGGCTGATTCAAGGCTGCCTCGTTGGAGGGACAAGTTTGAGAGATGCCATCGTGATTGGAGCTGGGGCCGACACATCTACCGAAATCGGGTTGTGTTGAGATGCCCCAGGAAGGAGGATCAGGCCTTTTGGGTCTCATCGACCACCGCCCGAGGGGACACTGTTATGCTACTAAATCCTCAGTTTTATGAGTAAGACTGGAGATTGTACTGACTGACATGCACACCCACTCAAAGGGATGTTATGGACAAGTATGCCCCACTCTATTTTTTTTTCTCTTCCAGTTTCCCCTTTTTCCCCTGCTCTTCCAGATCCACATGGACATTTGTGTGAAGGACTCTTGGGAAGGGTGAGTTCAGTCAGTTAGGGTGGAACTTTGTCAAACCTGATTTCAGTATCGGAAGATTCTGCAAGGGAAATAACTATTTTTTTTCCCTCACTGCTCTTTACTGCTACTTCTTCACTTTGGATTTTGAACTGCTGCAGTACCCGCGCACTGACCGCTAGGTGCAGTGTTCTGCACCGCTACTTTGCAAGATAGCAATGCCAGGATCTGCACTTAAGTATTTCTTGCATAGAGTGTTTCTCCTTAGCACTTGTATTTCAGGTCTCTTTGGGAGGAATGGAGACTTTACGTTCAGGTCTGAGCGTACAGCCTCAATCTTGACCTTGGAGGTTGTATATAATTCAGTAAAAAAACAAAACACAATTGTATTGATATCTTGGGGAATATATTGTATAGTTGTGTGATTTTTCTTTCCCTTTATACAGGTTTTTTTTTGACCCATCTGTTGACACTGCGGAGAATGGGCAGTTAGATTGCGGGGTTGTGTATGTGTGTGTGTCATGTATATATATATATATATATATATATATATATATATATATATATATATATATATTGCTGTAATACAATGTTTATAAGCATTTTCTCTTCTTCTTTCTATTTTTTTTCTCCTTTTCTGTCTGTTTGCAGTATCAGGCCAGCATTTGGATCCGAATGCTTTGGGACACTGGGGACAATGTCAATTTAAGTGGGGGCGTTACGCTAAAGTTAGTGGGGAATGGGAGAGTTACGTAGCTCTCATTCACAATTTGTCAAATTTAGACTGCTGTCATTCCCGGAACTGTCATGTAGGTCAGTCTGTGCTCCAGGGGTGTGTTTCCACCCCTGGGTGGCAGCTGGCGCTAGAGTTGTTCTGGCGGATTTGTTTTCCTCAGCAGCCAATCAGAGGGTTTGGTGCCCTCGCTAAGGCATGCTGAGGGAGGCAATATCTGGGACAGCCACCTAGGCCTGAGGGCCGTTTTTTCTTTCTGCAGGGTCCAAGTTCCAGGTGCGGCACCCACCTTCAGGGTGCGCACATCCATGGACCCCGCAGCCGTGGCCTACCTGGCCGAAGTTGCGCACCATGCGGAGCTTTACTCTAATACGAAGAGGGATCCCAGTAGCCAGTGGCGTAACTAGAACCTTCAGGGCCCCGATGCAATAAACCACAAGGGCCCCCCCCCTGACCCCCAGATAGGGCTCTTTTCTCCGAGCCCGGTGGCGTTACAGGACCCGGTCGCAAGTAGGCGGCTGCATATAAATGAACCGATTTCTCCAGTTCCTCTTGCTTTTTTTCCTCTCCCTCCCGCAGGCATTCAGCGGCTGCAGGAGGAAAATGGAGAGATCGATTCTTCTATGTCGGTGTTTCGCAATCTTTTTCCAGGCATTGCATACAGTTGCAGCATAGTGATGATGTATTTAAGGGGTTAAAACAGGCAGTCAGGAAGCAACATGTTGCCTCTTCACTGGCTGTCAAATGTCTCTGAAAAACGATCCAAGCATGGATCGCTTTTCGGAGGCATAGCATTTTTTTAAGATACTATGAACAAGCAAAAAAAAATAAACAAATAGGTTCTGATTGTACACAAATAGGGGATCGGGATTAAAAGTGCATACATAAAATGTGCATACATACATGTAAACACACATATAAAAACACACACACACACACACACACATATATATATATATATATGCATATATGCACACACATATAAACCAGTGGCAGCTGGTACTCAAAATTTTTAGGGGGTGCAAGCAAACGGAAAAATGCTTAAAAAAAACATAATTTGCAGTGCAAATCAAATGCTGCCACTGTGCCCATCAAATGCTGCCACTGTGCCCATCAAACGCCACCACTGTTCCCATCAAATGTCGCCACTGTTCCCATCAAATGTCGCCACTGTGCCCAGCAAATGCTGCCACTGTGCCCAAACTCTGCCACTGTGCCAAACGCTGCCACTGTTTCCATCAAATGCTGCTACTGTGCCCAAACTCTGCCACTGTGCCAAACGCTGCCACTGTTTCCATCAAATGCTGCTACTGTGCCCAAAATCTGCCACTGTGCCAAACGCTGCCACTGTTTCCATCAAATGCTGCTACTGTGCCAAAACGCTGCTACTGTGCCCATTTAACCACTTGTCATCTGCCCGCCGTCAAATGATGGGTTTGCCTTCTCGGACCCTCTGTTATATATTTGCTTTATGAAAGTTACCATGATTACCAGCAAATCACCCTACCCCTCCCCTTATCCCTATCTTTTTTTTTTTTAATTCAAGTATTTATTGTGTTTCCAATAGAAAAGGGAATACAAAAACATCGCCAATCGGGCATACCCTGGCGCTACTTAGTGTACAATTAAGGTACATACAAGAAGAGAGGGGTAATAATAATAAAAAGAACAAGGAGTGCAAATACGCGATACCTAGCAGATCACATGAAAACTCAAGGACGCATTGGGGCACAAGCAATACAGCAAAAAAAAAATATATATATATATATATATATGCAGACAGGCAAAATATATCAAGACAGAGAGTCAGTGGCGCTCTATGTATGGACCCCTTATCCCTATCTTGATCATCACCCCTGCCCTTCCTTTTTCCCATTCTCCTTTTTTCTCCCTCAATGTTCTTTGTCTGTCACGTTTTCCTATTAAAACCAATACCAGGTCATTTAAACTTTTTACTTCTGTTGGCTCAAGTGCTCATCTCCACCTTCTTCTAGGCCAGCTGTTGTAATCCTTAGCGGTCCCTGATTGTATATTGTTTATTTGTTGGATCCTAGGCGGATATGAGCACATATACTCTGGCTCATTGACTGTTTGAATATCAATGTATGTACCCCCTATTGATCTGTCAGTGTTGCTGGTGGTGGAGCTCTGACCCGCTCTGACCTGATCCGACCTCCTACAGCCTCCAGGCCAGCAACATTTAGCGGGACCTCCTTGAAACTGACCCATAAATCCTTCGGAGGAGTCTGGGCACTTGCCCGCATTTCAGGAGACCAACCCAGGAAAAAGGTCAGCTGTCAACTGGACTTCGGCCTATCCGCCCCTGTACATTCCAAGATGGCGGCTGCGGCTTCCCCACTTGGAGTCCTGGAGGAGCAGGACTCCATAGCGGATCCACCACCGACACACCAGCAGGCTCACCGCTTGCTGACAACTCCTGTGAGTAACCTCTCTCCTCATGGGGCCTCCCCAGCCTCCACCGAATCGCTCCTCAGCAGGACAATGGCGGACCTCCTCCATACCACCATGCTGAACTCTCCCCTCAGATTTTTATGCTCTTTCTCACTTTTCATCACGTGAGTAGAATGTGTATCAAGTGTTTTTAATGTGTATCAAAAGTTTTTAGCCAATATACATTATGTGGCTTTTCTTGTTTTGATTACATAGGGATATTCAATTATATATGGCCACCATTGTCTCTACTAATCTTGGAGAGAAAGCCAGCCTGACATATTGGAACCAATGGGTGTCAACTGAATGTTCCTGATGGAAGTGTTTACAACACACAAATCAAACTCTGTAGTGGGGTCATTTCAATCTGGTAAGAGTACAAAAAAAGTAATTTTACAGTATCATTTTAAACTTTTTACAAGTCCGGGAGTAGTTTATAATGAAACTGTGCCCTGTGCCCAGTTTAACATAAAATATTTTAACATGTTTTGCATCAATTGTTTTTTTTTTTATAATACAGTAGTGAATTTGGTATTTGGAATTTGGTATTTTGATTGCATGATGTACAGTATAATGGTAATACAATTAATCATCATCTTTTTTTTTTTTTTCAACAAAATGTGTTTTTTTTGCAAAAAATAAATAAAAATAATACAAATTTGTGAGTTGTATATACAGTACATTTATAGTCACATTTAATTTTGCATCTATAGACTGTTCAAAATCGTTGTTTATTTGTTTCATATCAATTCTACTTACAGTAACAACTATTTTTTAAAAGAATTGTGTATAACTACAGATGGATTATTGTAGTAGAGCCTGTACTCACCATTTAAAAAAAAAAAACAAAAAAACAATATCACCTTAAATACAATTTTTTTTATGGGATAAGGTAGTAAATATGTTGGTATTCTTTCCCTGGATATAGCAGAGACATCTTGTGGAAAATAGATGAAGTAACTTTAATATATATTTAGTGCAATAGTAAGTATTAATTTTAACATAACTGTGTTTTCTAAGATAAAACAAATAATTGTATTTGTTTATATGATTAGTCATGAACTGAGTGATCTTTTTCTTCTTGGTTCATACATTAACATAAGTAATTTTGCTTAATTCTTAATTTTTCCTAAATCTGCTGCCCAGCAGGGATATGTTTATATTTTACTGAATGTGACTGTCACCAAACATTAGATGTAAGTGTATCTTCCTGGTGCATTCTATATATATATAAATGACAGTGATTGATTTCTGCAGTAAATGTTTTGTGAATGTCACATCCATTGCAATATACATATTCAGTAGAACGTTTAAAATGCTATAAATATCATATATATATATATATATATATATATATATATATATATATATATATATATATATATATAATAATGCCATAAATCTACCCCCTATTTTGTAGACACTGTGGCCCAGATTCACAGAGCGATTGCGCGTGCGCAACTGCTGTTGCGCGTGCGTAAGTCTAAATGTGCGCGTGCGTATAGTTGGACGCGATTCACAAAACAATATACGCCAGAAATCTACGTTTTTTGGTCCGGCGTAATTGAGTTAGACATTCGCTTCCCTTCGCGCAAAACTGCGCTAGACACACCATTGATTTGCTAGTCAAATATGCTAATGAGGGAGTTACGGGGATCCACAAAAAAACGCAGTTGCTGCGCAGGCTACGCGATGTGCGCAACTGCAAAATGTCCTGTCTAAAGTTAGAGCCCATAAAAGCTGATCTAACTTTTGAAAAAAAGTCTAATTGTCAGATAAAGCAACACCGTTACTGAGGAGCAGACCACACACACGTGTTGCACTACAATTTGACTGCCAACATGCTAGGGGCATCGTCGCTCATAGCTGCACTAGTGAATATAGATGACCAAAGAAGGAGGAGGGCACGGAGGATGGCACGGGAGAGGGTATACCGCACCCGCATACACCTGTTTGGCATGAATGATTCAGAGGTCTTTCGCATCTTCAGATTCCCCCCTCATGCCATCCTGGAATTAACCACAACCTTGCAGGAGGACATCACCAGCCCAACACACCGCTCACATGCAGTGCAGCCACTGGTGAAGGTCCTGGCAACACTCCATGTCCTTGCCAGTGGCTCTTTTCAGCGTACAAGTGGAGTGTTGGCTGGGATGTCACAATCCTCCATGAGCAGATGTGTGCACCAGGTTGTCCCTGCAATCCTCACACGCTTGGCCAACCAAATCATCAAACCCACCACTGAGGAGCTTCGAATCAAGGCAATGGCAGATTTCTACCGAATTGCCAGATTCCCACGCACCATCGGGGCCATAGATTGCACACATGTGGCACTCCAGCCCCCCCATGAGACCGAGCACATGTACCGCAATCGGAAGAATTGGCACTCCATCAACGTACAGGTGATAGTTGATGCCCAAGGCCTCATATGGCACGTCCGTGCCAAACACCCAGGGTCCAGCCATGACAGCTACATCTACAATCAAAGCCACATCCGAACAGAATTCGAACAGAACGTGTATGGGAACACCTGGCTGGTTGGTGAGTGACATGGGAGTCAGGCATGACTATCCCCTCCCGTGATGCACAACAGAAGTGGCACATGCATGACTAACATTCTCCTGTCTTTTCCTTTACAGGTGACTCTGCATATGCACTGGGACCCCATCTCATGACTCCTATCCGGAACCCCCAAACCCCAGGAGAGGAACGATACAATGAAGCACACATCAAAACCCGTGCAGTGGTGGAGCGCACCTTTGGCCTCCTGAAGTCACGTTTCCGATGCCTGGATAAGTCTGGGGGTACACTGTTGTATTCCCCAAACTTCGTGTGCCATATCATCGCTGCATGTTGCATGCTACACAATCTCGCAGTGAGGAAGGGCCTGCAGGTTGAGCTACGTGATGATCTGACCCCCCAACCAGAAAATCAACCCCTAACCGAGGATACCCCGTCTTCTGAGGGAAGAGCAGTCAGGAGGCAGCTCATATTGGGCATCTTTGCACGTTAAACACACACATTAATCATGGCACAATGAGAATGCATGCATGCACACCACTATGGTCCCTAGCACACACACCCCACATCCTCATCAAATTGGATTGGCACCAGTCCACCATGCAAGACTGGTGAGCAGTAACGCCACGTCAAGGCTCCAATTATGTCACTGTACATTCATACACCATTCACACGGACCTGGGAATCACTTCTCCCTGGTCCTGGGGAACCCTTCTCCACCAAAATTGAGGGTGACACCCCTTTTCCAGCAGGAATGTCACCCCCACATTCAAACATCATTCACAACCCAAAATATGCCAAAAAAGTCAAACAAACAAAAATGCATAGAAACAAAAAATGCATAGGAAAAAAAAAATGCTTCGAAAAAACAAAAAATAGCAGAGAACAAAAATAAAAAAGCTTTCAAAACAAACAAAAGGGGGACAAAAAAATTAGTGCCCTCTGCCTGAGCCACGCCTGGGGCGCCCCCGGCCACGGCCCCGGACCCTCAGGGGAGACGCATGGGGGAGGGGAAAAGCCGGGGAAGGAGGAGCAGCCCCTGAGATCTGCCCACCTGGCGGCCTGCCCTCCAAGGCCACGGCTATTCTGTCCAGGGCAGCACCAAGTGTTGCCGTGTTGCCCTGGATAGCCTGGGTAAGGGCCCTCACATCCTGCCCAACGCCTGCTGCTGTAGTTTGCAGGTCATTTAGGCAGGTTGTGGAGGCCCGGGAGTGGGAGTCCAGGTTACCCAGGCTATCATTAATGGAGGACAGGCTCTGATCCACCCGCCCCATAGTCTGGCAGAGCTGTCTCAGAAGGCGGGTCTGGGTGGCCAGGTTCCTTCTCAGACAGGCGGGCATGAGATTGGGCGCCCCCCTGGTGCTTGGGGATGACCTCCTGGCTCCAGCTGATGGTTGTGGCCGGGGAGAAGGGGAGGCCCTTGTGAGGGGAGCCATGTTGGGGGAGGAGGGGGGGGGGCTGACCCTTAGGGAGGGCAGGCTTCTTGCAGCCAGAGGGGAAGAGTCCGCAGAAACCAAAGGGCCAGTGCCTTCCATGGACTCCTCCTCCTCATGATTCTGCTCCTCCTCATGATCGTCCTCCGCATGATCCTCCCCCTCCTCTTGTTCCTCCTCTGCGGACTCTGGCCTTGTTGGGGGGGCCTCATTAGGCTGCTGTCCTGGGGTTGGAGCGGTCAGTCCAGATGGCCCTGCACCCTCCTGCACATCTGTGGATGACACAAAACATTCACAGGTTGGAGGATCCACACACTTGCCACATATTCCCTTTCACCCCCTCCCCCACACATGCTACACACCTGAGAGAAATAAAAACCTTACCTGGCACCGCGGGGACCGGACTTGTGTCAAAGCCTGGCAGGCCCTCCACTTCATGCCGGTGAAAGGTCAGGGCCACCACACGCTCCGTCTCTGAAAATCTAACCCGGCATGGTGGGCCCCCTCCTGTGCCCCTGGCATGGGCATTTATTGCGGCCAGTTTTTTTTTCACCTCACGCCGGAGGTCATTTATTTTCTTTTCTATCCCAGAGCGGGTCCGTGTCTCCCCCTCCCCCGATGAATTGACCTGCTCCGTGATCCTATCCAATATCTCCCTCCTCCTGGCCGGGGTGGTGGTGGCACTCTGCGGGCCGTGGAGAAAACGCCCATAGTCGGTAATGGCCCGGGCAAGAATTCTTTTTTCCCCCACAGTAAAATTGAGCTTTCTTTTTCTCTCAGTCATACTTCCAAAAAAACTCACTAGCAGTCACCAAAAATCTGTCACAAATACAAGCACAACCAATCAGACAAGAACACACACAAAGAGAAAAAGAACAGCCAAAAATCACACTAGCACTCAGCAAGAAACACACACAAAAAAATCAGATGAAAAAAAAAAGCAAGAAAACAAACGCTCAGAAATCTATCAATCAAACAAACAGTCTCAAACACTTATCAAAATACACTTTCACAAAACTACCAACAAGCACAAGATCACACAGAACACTAATCTCACAACTACAAAACACACTCTAACGAACAACAGAGCAAAAGCACTTGATTCAATGGGAAGGGACACAAAGGGATGTACTTTTGCAATGGAAGGGCGTTTGTGTGTGTCTATTTATGCTGTCTGCGTAGTTCACAACATTGCCCTAGTCCATTTCCAATTTCAATGATTGCGCCGCTCCCGAGTTGTGAGCATGCGCACAACGGAGCTGACATGGTTTCCTTCACGCGCGCATGCGCGAGTCGGCCGGCCCTTCATTTGCATGGGGTCACGGCTCATTTCAATGTAACACGCCCACGTCCCTCCCAATTTGTATTACTCCTCCTTACGCCTACGGAAAAAACCTTACGTTTGCGCAAGCTCTTGCGTAAAAGCTACGTGAATCGCCGGATTACGCGGCTAGATTGCGCAAGTCTAACGGAAAAGTGGTGCGCTACGCCGGAATGATAATGCGCCGATCTACGTGAATCTGCCCCTGTAACTTTTGTGCAAACCAATCAATATACCTTTGTTGCAATTTTTTACCAAAAATATGTAGAAGAATAAATATTGGCCTAAAGTGATGAAGAAATTATTATTTTTTGGGGGGATATTTATTATAGCAAAAAGTAAAAAAAAAAAAAAAATTTAAATTGTCGATCTTTTTTGTTTATAGCGCATCACAGAGGTGATCAAATATCACCAAAAGAAAGCTCTATGTGTAGGAAAAAAAGGACATCAATTTTGTTTGGGTACAACATAGCAGGATGCAATTGTCAGTTAAGGGGGAAAATCTTCCAACGCTGAAGTGGTTAAAGTCTGAAGCAAGAAAAACTAAGTTTGAGCAAATACTATGAATATGAATAGTACTAAATAGTACTAAAGGTGTCTTTTTTTATTCATTTGTACCTACAGGTAAGCCTATAATAAGGCCTACCTGTAGGTACAGTAAATATCTCCTAAATGTGCACTGTGCTCTCAATGGACAGTGTGTCATCCATAGGGAGAGCAATGCTGTGGCTGTGACTCTTGCGCACAGTGATATAATCACAACTCGTCCTGTCAATTGGCGGCTGCCTGCGAACCCAGAAGAAAGACCGGGTGAAGCCCTGTCAGTGGGGTCAGCATACCACTAGAGGACTTCATTTTTAGGTAAGTCTTTTATAATGTGCTAGTATATGATGCATACATTTTGACATTAATTTGCAGGGAGACATTTTTTTCCTTTTACGGTTTTCTACTGCTTTAACTGTGTCATTTAAAAATGAACCTAACATCATGATCCTGTGGCTCCCTCCTATGACAAATTTTAATAAGATTATGCACACACACTATTTAAGGTCACAGCATCAATTACACCAAATTTCCTGCAACAAGATTACAAAATATTTTTGTCAGATCATTTCTTTGATCAGTCCTCAAACATGAACTGACTAATTTGAAAATAAGTCAACATATGCATATGTGAATAGTGATAGCAGAACACACAGATGAGGAAAGCAAAACCAAGAGATAAACAAGTCTAGAATGTTGAAAAAATCATACTCCTGATAATATTGGACATAGAAATAACAAACATTAAAGTTTTACAAAAGTCTTGTTTTTTTTATTTATTAAAATAACAAACATGTCTCTACTTACCTGCTCTGTGCAATGGTTTTACACAGAGCAGCCCCAATTCTCCTTATTTTGTCGACGCTCCAGGCACCTCCTCTTTCCAAACACGCAGCTTTCCATGTGGCAGCTCTGTGTGTTTGTTCCTGAATCCCGTTGCCGTGTTCATTGTCCACAGCTTTTGATTGACAGCAATAGGAGCTGTACAATTAGGGGGAAGACGGCAGCAGGAGGCAGTGTTAGGAACTATTGTGCACGTCGCTGGATTGGATCGCGTTCCTGTAAGAAAGAGGGGGGAGCTGCAGCACTAAGAATAGAATGCATTAATGTTAAAAACCTTAAAGGACATGTAAAGGTTCCTTTTAAAAAAAAGAAAAAAACAAACATGTCATACTTACCTCCTCTGTGCAGTTGGTTTTGCACAGAGTGGCCCAATCCTACCCTTCTGGTGTCCCTCAGTGGCACTCCTGGTTCCTCCTCTTTTCAAGAGCCCCGTTAAAGAGCCACTCTTCCTATTGACACAGACAGCAGGACTCAGCCCCGCCCCGTCTGCCTTGTCATTGGATTTGATTGACAAGGGTGGGATCCAATGGCTACGCTTCTGTCAATCTATCCAATCAGGACCCAAGACAGCAGCTGGAGCTGGTGTGCTTGTCCCCATTGCTGGAAAAAAAAGGCTCAGGTAAGTAAAAGGGGGGGGGCTCTGGGGGGCTGATGCATCACAGGAGATTTTTCACCTTAATGGATAAAATGCATTAAGGTGAAGGGTTTGCAACCCCTTTAAAGTGTTACTAAACCCACAACAGTAAAATCAGTCTGTATATGCAGTAAAGCATGCTTATATAACTCACTTGTTATACTCATGCTTGATCCTGTCTCCTCTGATCATCTTTTTCTTCCACTGACTCCAATATATTTCATGATATTTACAAAGCCTGGGGACAATCTGCACATGCTCAGTTTGGTGCGAGAGAGGTTTTTTTTTTTCTTTGGAGAGTGCATGTTATCAGCATAGGGCCAATCAGCACTGTCTAGAAAGAGGGTCAGGGGTCCTGCATTCTCATAGGACAATCGTGGGAAAAAGAAAATTCCAAAAACCAAACACTCATAGAAATCACAAGACTGCTCTAACTTTTGATGGAAAAGGGTATTTAGCAGTTTATATTTACTAAAAAAAAATGCATTTCAGTATTATGTGTACTGTGGGAGACCAGACATAGTGAATGCAGGGTCCTGGGTTTAGTAACAATTTACGGCTTTAGTACCACTTTAAAGTGGATGTAAACCCAAAAAATAAATAAAAAAATGTTGTTGATGTCACAATGTAGAGTATATTATTTCCTATCATTTGTGCCCAGTCTTGCCACACAGAGTTAATTCAGCGCTGAGTAATCCTCTTTTATGTTCAGTGAAAACAAACAGCCTTCCAGATAAAACCCTGCCTAAATCAAAAAGTCCGGAATCTCTCTTCTTGCTTTGAGTGAAAGGTTATTTACAAATATAGCTAGGACATGTTTATCATATGTTATGTTTTATTTATCATAACATGAGGTGATATAACATCATAACACATCCTAGTAATATACAATGAACTTTGGATCACCTTTTGTTATGATAAACATGTCCACGCTATATTTGTAAATAACCTGTTACTGAAAGCAAAAACAGAGAAACGGACTTAACCTAATTTGGCAAGTTTTTATCTGAAGTCCGGTTAATTTGCACTGGACTTTAAAAGAGGATTACTCAGCGCTGGATTAACTCTGTGTGGCAAGACTGGGCACAGATGATAGGAAATATTATACTCTACATTGTGACATCAAAAAAAATAAAAAAATTGTTTGGGTTTACATCCACTTTAATGTTAGGCCATGTCCCCATCTCGTGAAAAGCAAGTAGGAAGTCTGGTGAACACATTGATGAGCATATTGCTGAAGCCTATTGAATTAAATTAGAGCTGAATGCTTTTTTTTCTGGCCTTTTTCTTTCCACAAAAGTTTATTGAAACAAAATGAGAAAAATACATTAACAGCTGTATTACATGTATACATGGGTAACATCAATATAAGTAATGTATAGAAAATAATATTCATTGTTAATCCAATATATGTTGTATACAGTGGGCCAAATTCAGGTACAATTGCCCTGGCGCAGAGTATCAGAGATACACTACACCGCCGTATTTTACCTGGCTCTAAGACGAATTCAGGTAGATTTCGGCCCGTAAGGTACGGCGGCGTAGTGTATTTCTCGCGGCAGAATCGAAATACGTGATTAGGGGGCGTGAAGCATTTAAATTAGGCGCGTCCCCGCGGCGATCGAACTGCGCATGCTCCGTTCAGAAATTTCCCGCCGTGCATTGCGTGAAATTACGTTGTTACGTCAGTTTTTTTTTGAGTAGCGTCATTTATGTACATTCCTATTCCCGGACGACTTACGCAAAAAAAAAAAAAATTGAAATTCGACACGGGAACGACGGCCATACTTAACATGGGCTGTCTGTCCGATGGACCGTTTCAGCAGACATCTCCGCTCGTGTGTATGGGCTAGCGGACAGATTTGTCCACCCGACAGATTTCAAAGCAAGCTTTGAAATCTATCCGGTGGGAATCTGTCCGCCCGACATGTCTGCTGGTTAGTACACTTACCAGCAGACATGTCGGCTCCCACCGCCGCCGCGCCGCTGCCGAATGGATTCGGCGCATGCGCGGAAGTGTTTTACTTCCTGGTGCGGTGACGTAGCGGTGACGCGGCGGCGTCAACGTCACCGCCGCGTCATCGCCACGTCACCGCGCCGTCCGGCGGCGGGGAATTTGATCCGATGGTGTGTACACGCCATCGGATCAAACTCCCGATCGGACATATCCGATGGAAATGGTCCGCGGACCGTTTTCATCGGATATATCCGATCGTGTGTATGGGGCCTAACTATAGACCAGATTTTTGCTTCCCTAACTTTACACAGCAAAAAGATGACTACAGATGCCGTAAGAGAATGCGACGGACGATCGTAACTTCGTGGATCGCCGGAAAAAGCTAATTTGCATACCCCAACGCGGAAAATGACGCAAACTTCACCCAGCGGGCGGAAAAAGATTGCAGCGTAGATCCGACAGCGTACGAAGATGTAAAACTGCCAGATCGAAGCCCAAAGCCATTGTATCATGGTTTGAGGATTCAAACTAATGATACGATACGGGTAATTTGAAATTACTCCGGTCTATCAGGAGATAGACCAGAGTAATGGCTCTGTGAATCTGGCCCAGTGTCTATTTTAATAAAAATAAATTAGAGATAGATAATCGAAAGCTATGAACATTACATGAATTATCCAGCCAAATCATCAGCCTTAGGGCTGAAGGTCCATATGTATAAGACTGGTATTGATTGGGTTATTTTCATCATGTATATGAATTTAAAAGAAATGTCATGTTAGAGAAATTGATAATTAGTTGGATAAGGACATGTCACATGGGTATATAAGTTGGTTTATTGTGTGGTTGTAAGAAGCTATTGGAGCAGGTTATTTCTACAGAAGCTAAGTCTGTAGGATTGTGGTCATCAGACCTCTAACAATCCTACTACACTAGTGAAATTTATCCACTAGTTCTATAGTTCTCGAAAATCAGGAGCAATGAGGAAGGTTGAGAATGGAGTTCTAATAAAACAAAATTAAGTGGGGGGTCACATGGGCGGGCTCTAGTGGAGCAGACATGCCTGCCTAGAGCTCCGCTACTCGGGGAAGAAAGCCGTGGATAACCCGGTATTTGATCCGGTCAAACCATCCCATAAACGGACCACAAGCTGTAGGAAGGTGAGGGGGACATTTGGGTGAAAGAATGGTGCTAGGAGGTGCCAGAAACAGGACAAAAACGAATCCTCCATGCAGCCCTCAGCTGAGCAAAGGCACCACTAAGACAGCACTGTTCGCCTCAGAACAGCTCCCCTCAGGGAAACAGAGAAAGCAAACGGCAGCTAAAACTGCCAAAACAACTAATCTTATGGCATCTCTGTCCAATATTACCTCAGATAGTGAGGGAGAGGACTCAAATGTGTCACCACAGTTGGATAAAGGTGACAAGGAAATCCCCTCAGGATTGCTCAAACAATTTGAAAAGATGCTTCACAGAGCACTTAAACAGACATCTGAACAAATCACCTCAAGTCTCACAAGAGAAATAAGGGAGATAGGGAACCGCACAGATGCTCTGGAAACCAAGGTAGATGAAATAGAAATCTTTACTCAGGAATACATGTCTGATATAGATACCCTCAAGGAAGAAAATTTAACCCTGCAAAATAGACTGGAGGATTTTGAGAATCGGGCAAAAAGGTCAAACCTGAGATTTAGGGGCATACCAGAGTCTGTAGTAGACCTTCAATCCACCATTCTTGCCCTATGCCAAGAACTGCTCCCAGGCATCCCTGTAGAGCGCCTAGAAATGGACAGGATTCATAGGGCTCTCACCCCTAAAAAGGCTGACGGTCCCCCCAGGGACATAATAACCAAATTTTATTACTATAGGTCCAAAGAGCAAATACTACAGGCAGCAAGAGAAAAAAACATCTTGACTTTTCAAAACTACAACTACCAAATTTTTGCGGACATCTCACAACAGACAATTAACAAGAGAAGAGCCATGAAGCCCCTCCTGATTGAGTTACAGCAACGCAACATTAAATACCAATGGGGTTTCCCTTTTTCCCTCCGTTTTACACTGCAAGAGACAAAGATAGTCTGCAGGTCACCTGACCAGTTACACCAAGCCCTTGTGGACTTCAAATTAATTGTGCAACCCTCTGCCACATCATCCACACGCAGAAGATCGTCATCATCCTCAGCCAACAACCATGCTACGCAGCAGGACCAAAATGAAGACTTCCATCAGTCAAGCAAACGAGGCAGATTCGTGTCACATCCTCCTGAACGAGAAGACTCAATGGACTGATCATCTTACATTATTAACCATTTTTCCCTTTCTCTCTAGGTTGGAACTCTGGTCACTTGCATCTGAGCTGCTTGTACCACCCTTAGGGTGACCCCCTCTTCTGGTAACGACCCCAAATCCATTCACTAGGTAATAATATTGTAACCACTACCCTACCCTTTTATCACACATTCCCCATAGTAGCCTACCCAACTATACCCTTCCCTCCTTTTCTGGAACCACATCCATGGCTCTGTACTCTGAAACTTTGGTAAAATCCAGAGAAAGCAAGAATAGTTTATCACGCCAATCCCTCCTAACCGGCACAAATTCATGACCACCTTCCTTTAATTGTTAAATCCACTCTCTTTAAGCGAACGGTTGCCTACTGCACCCCCTCTCCCTCAAGTCATTCTGGCTATCGCAATAGATGACAGCAATATGGATTTAATCCTATTGTTCTAATCTATCCCTAATAATCCAGACTCCACTCTACTCACACTCCCAACCTAACCTCCCAGTATATCTCCTGGGTGATCCCGCCTGTCCCAAGACCCCTATACCCCATTAGGCAGTACCATTTACCTCAGGTACGATAGGGTTCCCCCTCCCTTGCTCAGCTAATATTGTAATATTCTACATAGCCAAGCGCATCCTCTCATCTCTTACAATTGCTCTTCTCTCCCCTTTTTGTACACTACGGAACGCGGCACTCTGACCCTTGGAAAAACATGTGCCCCATTTGGTCTAACTCAGACCCCCAACTTAATATGTGGGGATCTGACGGAGACCCCCTTTTCCCTGGTGGGGATCCTTTTCCCCAACCACGGACTTATGCTAAATATGTTTGTTACAATTTGTTAACTGTTGTTGCACTAACCTTTGTTGTCTTTTATTTTTCCCCTGAAACCTCCTTTCCTGCCCTTCTCCCCATCCAGTCTGCACGGAGTGGTCCGGGTAATTGCTACACGCGGAAGCACAGTAAGATTGAGTTGTCGGTTTGGCTACCATGGCACCATTGAACTTATTGTCACTCAATGTTCAAGGCTTAAACATACCACAGAAGCGATCAAAAGCTTTCAGGCTTTTCCAGTCAAAAAAGGCCCACATAGTCTGCCTTCAGGAAACTCATTTCACCCCAAGCACAACCCCTAAGTACTTTCACACAGCTTATCCACAAGTTTACAATACATCCGCCACAGTAAAGAAAAGAGGCACCCTTATAGCCTTCCACCGCTCGACTCCTTTCACATTGAACACAGAAATCAGAGACCCAGAGGGGAGATACCTGATCTTAACAGGCTATATTTTAGACACGGCAATTACGATTGTCTCATACTATGCCCCTAACCTCAATCCTATGCCATTCATGTCTCACCTTCTTCAAACCATAAATGCTCATAAACTTGGCTCCCTTCTGATTTGCGGAGACTCAAACCAGGTTCTTCTCCCTTTCTTAGACAAGTCCCCCTATATTCAACACAAACACCATCCTAAATGGAATCTTCCCAATCTCCTCTCAAAATACAACCTGGTGGACTCATGGAGGGAGATGAACCCAACAAAATGCAACTTCACCTATTTTTCAAATCCGCACCAATCATTTAGTAGAATAGATCACATATTCCTAACGACCGGAATGATGCCTGAAGTCCTCCACTCCAATATAGTCCCTATTCCGTGGTCAGACCACAACGCAGTTCTTACAACTATTGCCTCAACCATTCCAAAAAAGCACGACCGGTCTTGGTATATGCCTGAGCTATTACTTAACCACCCCACTCACTGTCTAGAAATAGAACAATCTTTAAGAGACTATCTAACCCACAATGAGAGCCCTGAAATATCCGCCCTCACACTCTGGGAAGCCCACAAGCCAGTTCTAAGAGGGACTATTCAGAGACAATTAGGGATCCTCAAAAAACTAAGGAAACAAATGGCGATGAAATTGGAAAAATAATTTAATCTAGCATTTTTAGACTTCCAAGACAATTATTCACCCAGAACTAAGGACCGCCTAGACAAAGCTCGCTTAGAGTACGACCTATTCCTTACAGAATCAGCCAATAAAAGTTTAAACAGGTCCAAACACACCATATACAAACAAGCCAACAAGCCGGGGGCTTATTTAGCAAGATCATTAAATTTCTTTAAGAAATCCTATACCCCCATTAAACTGAAATTGGCTAACAACATCATTTCTAGCAACCCCCTTAAAATCGTACAAAAATTTAGCTCCCACCTGAAAAAACTGTACTCGGATACAAATGTAATCAATGAAAAAGAGGCGGACTCCTTTTATTCGCAACTCCATCTACCCCAAATGTGGGACTCCCAAAGATTGCAATTAGAATCACCTGTATCACATAATGAAGTAAGCAACGCGATAAAGGACCTTAAACTAAATAAAAGACCTGGACCCGACGGATTCACTGCTAAATATTACAAAACATTCACTGAACTCCTCTCACCAAGGCTAGCTGAGGCCTTTAATGACTTGCTAAACCGAACATCCTTCCGACAGGAATCACTCATGGCCACAATCTGTATGATACCAAAACCACAAACCGATAACACCTGTGCTGCCCCAATATGGGCATAGAATATGAGATGCATAGCCTCAGTTAATATTAGCATTGTTATATAGATTAGAGTTCATATAGTGTGGTTTGCTTAACTATTTTCTCATAGCTAAATCTATGTGTTATCCTATGCTGCCATCTAGTGGCCTTTCTTGCAATGTACATGTTCTCTGTAATTCCTCATTAGTTACCACATTTTCCAGTTTATGTATGCCCCTCCCTACTTCCTGTGGGTAGTACTTCCTGTGTCATTCTCTCAGCTAAGCAAGCCACATGTACAAGGACACACATGTATCTGCACGGTACTTGGGAAAGGCATCATCTTTTGACCGCACAATACTATTACCATTCATCTGCTGTTCCTGTTATCTGCTGTAACCCCTGAAGTTAAAGAATAAACACCTCTTTTGAATGAATCGGTATTGACGAGTTCAGCTATCTGACAAGGATTGTCCACAGTGAGTACATCTACTTATACAGGCCAGGCATAGAGGTCTCAGCAAGGGATATATCGCTATCACAACAATCGGAGTCAGAATAGTCAAAAGATGCATAGAATTCTTACAGCCTGCTGTGTATATGTGTGTGCCTAATCTACAATCAAGCTCAGTGCCAGCCGCCATCTTGTGAAAAGCACATTGTCGCACAAGCTTACTGTGCTTCATGTGAATGTTGAAAGCTGTTAAATTGAACTGTGTTACCCCACCTGTCTAAGCTGCTGTTCGTCTTCTTAAAGAGACAGTACCATTTTTTACAAAACCGTGAGAAATGTCTAGACAAGGCTCTGAACACTCCTTTATGGCTGAACCAACGCAGATTCATCATGCCTCTGAACCCGCAGACGTACAGGGAGCAGACTCTGCAGATATTGCTGAACAGAGTGTAAGACCCAAGCGTACAATAAAACCAACACAGAAACTCAGAGAAAACTATGAATACACTAGAGATGAGTTCTCCAGCAAGCTGTCAGACCTCTGGGACAAAACTTCACACTGCATGTCAGTTTTGCCACACTTTAATGATCAACCAGCTGAATTAAGAGACTCTATAGATCGCCTATCTGCTGCGTATGAACATTACCAGCGGCTGTCTGCAAAATACACTGCCTTCTTGCAAGACTGTAATATAGAGGACTTTTCAGCAGAACTGACCAATACTGATGCACTGAACCAACAAAGGGATCTCTTAGTGCAAAATGCACAGTGTAAGGCAGAACTCCGCATTGCTCAACTGCAAGAGACCAGATCTCACAGATCAATATCAACCAAGCACACTGCACGTTCTTCTAGATCCTCTCGCTCCAGAAGTTCAACATTAAGCGACAAGCTAATAGAGGCCCGCGCTGATGCTGAATCCAGAAAAGCGCAAAGCTCCCTTGCTAAGAAAGAAGCAGAGATGGAAGCCCAAAGCAAAGCTCTGCAAGCAGAGATGGCTGCTCGCCAGTCAGAGATGGAAGCCCAAAGCAAAGCTCTGCAAGCAGAGATGGCAGCTCGCCAGGCAGAGATGGAAGCTCAGAGCAAAACTCGCCAAGCAGAGATGGAATCCCAAATAAAGATTCTGCAAATAGAGAAAGAGGAAGCAGGTGCCCTAGCAAGGCTGAAAGTCCTTGAACAAGCAATGGGTCAAAGTACTAATTCAGACTGTCTTATCCCAGCAGAACTGGAAGATCCAATTGAACGCACCAGTGAATATGTGCTAAAGCATAATGCTTACAAAGTTACAGAGTCATCTCCTATACCTCCTACTAACAACACTGTTCTGACTCTCAATACAGTGACCTCTCAGCTCCAAATGCCTGAGCCTCCTCAAGTCCACAACACAAGTGCATCTACGCAGCAAACCACATCGACTCCTGCCAACAACAAGGTGACTTCCAGCGACAAGCCGCAGCTACAGCCACAGCCAGCAGAAGCCTTAGAGACTACACCAAAGTTAAGCGCTCATGCAACATCATTTTATCCTGGTAAACCTCACCCTTCTTCACCAGAGAACTTTCACACCCAAGGGGTTCCACAAGTTACTTTGGCACCAAAGAGTGAGAGATCAGACTTGAATGACTTCGCCAGATATATGGCACACCGTGAGCTCATTAACACTAGCCTCTCAAGGTTTGATGACTGTCCAGAGAGCTACAGGGCCTGGAGATCAACCTTCAAGGCTGCTATTGCTGATTTCAACCTTACTGCCAAGCAGGAACTTGATTATCTCATAAAGTCGCTGGGGCCAGAATCTGCAAATCGTGTTAAAAGACTGAGGACAGTACATGTTGACCACCCAGATGCAGGTCTTGTTGCTGCATGGGCAAGACTTGAGCAAGCCTATGGTAGCTCAGAAGCCATAGAAAGCGCTCTATTCAAGAGACTGCAAAACTTCCCAAAAATAGGGAACAAAGACTATCGCAAGCTCCAAGATCTAAGTGACCTCCTCATGGAGTTAGAGTTGGCAAAGTCAGACCCACGTCTACCTGGACTAAGCTTCCTGGACACTGCTCATGGTGTCAATCCAGTGGTGTCTAAACTGCCATACGGCCTGCAAGAGAGATGGGCGCAGCAGGGCTCAAGGTACAAAAGAGACTATGACGTAGCCTTTCCTCCATTCTCATATTTTTGCAGGTTCATCAGTGAACAAGCCTGGATGAGAAATGATCCCAGCTTCAGCTTCAGTGAACCCAACTTACCTGCTTCATCATCATCACCATCACCAAGGTATGATAACACAGCAGCTAAACGCAGAGACTTTCATAGAGCAATATCTGTTAAAAGGACAGACATCTCACCACCTGTGTCCTCTCATGCATACCAGAGTGATTTGGGTGGTAGAGATAAAGATCCTAATCGTCAGTGCCCTATTCACAAGAAGCCTCACCCTCTTAAGAAATGCCGGGAGCTGAGAGCAAAGACTTTACAAGAGCGCAGGGAGATTCTCCAGAAACTTGGAGTATGCTACAGGTGCTGTGCTTCTTATAGTCATTTTGCCAAGGACTGTAAAGTTGTCATCAAGTGCACAGAATGCAGTAGCGAAAGACATGTGACAGCTATGCATCCTTCTCCACTTACAGACATCCCACAGCAGCTACCTACCTCCACCCCTCTCTCAAATCATGGCGGGGAGCAACAAAGCCACGCTCTAGCCAAGGAGAATGTTTCTTCTTCATGCACAGAAGTCTGTGGAGGAGGTTTAGATCACAGGTGCTGTGCCAAGATATGCCTTGTTAAGGTATACCCAGAGGATCAACCTGAAAAAGCTGCCAGGATGTATGCCATAATAGATGAACAGAGCAACAGATCCCTGGTAAAGCCTAAATTCTTTGAGATCTTTGGCATTGAGGGTCATGCCACACCGTATACTCTCAGAACCAGTTCTGGTCGCGTAGAGACTTTCGGCAGAAGGGTCGATGGGTTCATGGTGTCTCATATCGAAGGGAAAGATGGCATACTCCTACCAACATTAGTTGAGTGTGACCAGATACCAGACGAACGAGAAGAGATTCCTACTCCAGAGGCTGCATATCACCATCCTCACTTAAGGCACCTTGTTGATGAGATTCCCGCAATGGACATGAATGCTGAAATCTTAGTTTTGCTAGGAAGAGACATTCTCAGAGTACATAAGGTACGTGAGCAGTGTGATGGACCTGAGGATGCCCCTTATGCACAAAGACTTGATCTAGGCTGGGTAATAGTGGGCGATGTATGCTTGGATAGAATGTGTACGTCATCTGAGATCCACTCCTTCAAAACTTACATGTTAGGAAATGGACGTGCATCCCACTTCAAAGAGTGCCCTCACCATTATGAAGTAAAGGAGAAGCCTCTTGACATCATCCAAGTACCTGATGTCACTCCTATCCTTTGTGACGACAACCTAGGTACCACAGTGTTTTGTACCACAAGTGACGACAACAAAATAGCCTTGTCAGCTGAAGACAGAGAGTTCATCAAAATAATGGACAAAGAATTCTTCAAGGATGAGTCCAACAGCTGGGTTGCACCATTGCCTCTTCGTGCTGCAAAGGTCAAACTGCCAAACAATCGTGAACAGGCTTTATCCAGATTCAACTCACTTCAATGAACACTAAAGAACAGGCCTGAAATGAAGGACCATTTCATTACCTTTATGAAGAGGATCTTTGACAATGAGCACGCTGAGCCAGCTCCACCTCTTCAAATACACGATGAGTGCTGGTACCTACCTTTCTTCGGAGTGTACCATCCACGTAAGCCAAAACAAATCAGGGTAGTGTTCGACTCCAGTGCCAAGCATCAGGGCGTATCCCTGAACGATATTCTTCTCACTGGCCCTAACCTAACCAACAACCTTGTAGGTGTACTCATGAGGTTCAGAAGAGAGCCAGTTGCCATAACTGCTGACATTGAACAAATGTTTCATTGCTTTATTGTACGAGAAGACCATAGGAACTTCCTAAGGTTTCTGTGGCACCGTGACAACAACATGGACAATGAGATGATTGAATACCGCATGAAGGTTCATGTTTTTGGAAATAGCCCCTCACCTGCCGTTGCAACATACGGTTTACGAAGGACTGCTCTTGATGGAGAACAGGAGTATGGTGCAGATGCTCGACATTTCGTCGAGAGAGACTTCTATGTGGACGACGGACTTAAATCTTTACCTACAGCGGAAGAAGCCATAGACCTGCTCCAAAGGACACAAGGTATGCTTTCTGAGGCTAACCTCAGACTACACAAGATTGCCTCAAACAGTGTTGCTGTTATGAAAGCCTTTCGACCTGGCGATCATGCCACAGGGTTTAAAGACTTAAATCTGGGGATGGACATGCCACCTGTGCAGAGAAGTCTGGGCCTTCGGTGGGACTTATTAAAAGACACCTTCGGTTTTCAAGCCAGCTCTGCAGACAAGCCATTTACCAAGCGTGGAGTTCTGTCAGTGGTGAACAGCCTATACGATCCAGTGGGATTTGTGGCCCCCATCACCATACAAGGTAAATCCATACTTAGGCAGCTCTCAGAGACTATCAAAGATTGGGATGCTCCACTACCGATAGACAAACTTTCAAAGTGGGAGTCCTGGAAACAATCGTTACATGCCTTAGATGGAATCTGTATACCACGCTGCTACACTCCAACTTCCCTTGCTACCAGTCAGAGGAAAGAGCTTCACATCTTCTCAGATGCATCTACTGAGGCCATAGCGGCCGTTGCCTACCTCAAGGCGAGAGATTCAGCTAATCTAACCCATGTAGGGTTTCTGTTTGGGAAAGCTAAGTTAGCACCCAAGCCCGAACACACAATTCCTAGGCTTGAACTTTGTGGGACTGTGCTAGCTGTAGAAATTGCAGATTTCATACTGCGTGAGCTAGACATTCAGATAGATGACATCAAATTCTACACAGACAGCAAGGTTGTTCTGGGCTACATATACAACCAGACTAAACGTTTCTATGTCTATGTCAGCAACCGTGTAGAAAGAATAAGAAAATCATCTAAACCTGAACAATGGCATTATGTTTCATCTGAAATTAATCCTGCAGACCATGGCACCAGGCCAGTGTCTGCGAGTGCCTTTGTAAATTCTTCTTGGTTAAAAGGTCCTGAATTCTTGCTGGCTGATCCAGAAGAAACCACGGCTGATGTCTTCAGTCTTCTAGAACCCGACAAAGATCCAGAGGTTCGTCCTGAAGTTAAAACCCTTGTCACCAGAACTGAACAAAGACGTGCCTTGGGCTGTCAACGTTTTGAACGTTTCTCCAAGTGGACAAGACTGGTACGCACCACCGCAAGGTTAGTTCATATTGCACGCTGCTTTCACACGAAGCCCACAGATGCTCACTGTCAAGGTTGGCACATGTGCCAAAAGCTTCTTTCTGCAAAAGACATTGCTGAAGCTGAACTGATCGTAATACGCAGTGTACAACAGGATGTCTTTGGCTCAGAAATCAGACGTATCTGTGACAAGGGGGACATTCCAAAAAACAGTCCAATTGCTAACCTGAACCCATTCATTGACAATGATGGCACGTTAAGGGTTGGTGGACGCTTAAACAAGGCTAAGTTCAGTGAGCAAGAACAGAATCCTCTCATTATACCTGCTCGCTATCACATCACCACTTTGCTCATACGGCACTACCATGAAGAGGTGAAAGTTTCAAGACAAGGGACTGTAAAGACTTTCATCAGACCTATCACGGAACTCATTTTGCTCTTGCCGTTTGGAGACTGAACCTACTTGGGTATGCTGTTGGATCCTACCTGCGACTTCGAGAAGGAAGTATCTGGGACTTTAGTTGTCACAACTTGAAGCTTTATATTATAGTTGTTGTTGCATTATATGCATGTTCTCCATTATGTCTTTCAGGTTTTCAAGACATCAAGCAAATTGTGCTGTTTATTTGCATAACTACCGTTGTATTAGGTAAATAGTGGCATTACCATGCCAGACGGGGAGTGTGCTGCCCCAATATGGGCATAGAATATGAGATGCATAGCCTCAGTTAATATTAGCATTGTTATATAGATTAGAGTTTATATAGTGTGGTTTGCTTAACTATTTTCTCATAGCTAAATCTATGTGTTATCCTATGCTGCCATCTAGTGGCCTTTCTTGCAATGTACATGTTCTCTGTAATTCCTCATTAGTTACCACATTTTCCAGTTTATGTATGCCCCTCCCTACTTCCTGTGGGTAGTACTTCCTGTGTCATTCTCTCAGCTAAGCAAGCCACATGTACAAGGACACACATGTATCTGCACGGTACTTGGGAAAGGCATCATCTTTTGACCGCACAATACTATTACCATTCATCTGCTGTTCCTGTTATCTGCTGTAACCCCTGAAGTTAAAGAATAAACACCTCTTTTGAATGAATCGGTATTGACGAGTTCAGCTATCTGACAAGGATTGTCCACAGTGAGTACATCTACTTATACAGGCCAGGCATAGAGGTCTCAGCAAGGGATATATCGCTATCACAACAATCGGAGTCAGAATAACACCGCATGCGAAAACTTTCGTCCCATTTCAATGCTGAATACGGACATTAAACTTCTTGGTAAGATCTTGGCGGTGCGCCTAAACAGAATAATAGGCTCACTGGTCCATCGTGACCAGGTTGGCTTTATACCGAACCGACAAGCAGGTGACAATATTAGAAGGGCGTACTTGCTAGCTCATATAGCTAAGAAAAGGGGCATCCCAGCGTGCTTTCTGTCACTGGATATAAAACAAGCTTTCGACTCTATATCCTGGTCTTACCTAAAATATGCATTACAAAAATGGGGCTTTGGACCCAACTTCATGACATGGATAATGGAATTATACAATAATCCGAAGGCATGCGTCAAATACGCAGGCTACAATTTAGACCCATTTTCCATTGGCAGAGGCACAAGACAGGGATGCCCGCTTTCCCCTCTTTTGTTCGCCCTCCTCATAGAACCACTTGCGCATAAGATTAGGTCAGACCCCAAGATCTTAGGTATAGAGGTAGGGGGCCATAAGCATAAACTATGTATGTTCGCCGATGACATCCTCCTTTTTCTCGCGACCCCTCAGGTAACAGGCCCAAACCTAATGTCCCTACTAAAACATTATGCGTCTTTCTCAGGACTAGTTATAAACCCCAAAAAGAGCTTGGCTCTCAATATATCACTCTCAGCTTCAGACCCTAATGCAGCTAAATCTGGTCTTCCCTTTCAATGGTCAGATAAAAACATTCCATACCTAGGAATCCGCCTTACGGCTTCTTTCACAGAGATATTTACAGCCAACTACCCCACCCTTCTAAAAGAGATATCGAATCTTTTAAAATCCTGGTCTCATTTACCTTTATCTTGGCTTGGAAGAATTAACGCAATCAAGATGTCAATTCTGCCTAAACTCCTTTACCTCTTTAGAGTTCTCCCAGCCCCAATTCCATCATACTACTTAAGGATTGTACAAAAAAGAGTTTCCAACTTTGTGTGGGGCTCCTCCAAACCAAGATTAAAACATCAAATCTTGCATCTCCCCAAAGTTAAAGGAGGACTGGGGCTACCCAACTTTTTGAACTATTATAGAGCTGCACATATAGCCACGTTAGTAAAGTACCACACAACAAAGGAACCTCCCCTCTGGGTTTCGATTGAAGCGGTGGAATGCGACCCCATCCCGATTTCCAACATTATGTGGATCCCATCCAAATCACGCAAACATATCCATAACCCCATTCTTAAGCACTCTCTTTCCCTATGGGACAATTTAAAGATAAAGAACTCCCTTTTATCCTCCCATGTTCCACTCTTATCATTCTATAAAAATCCATCGTTCTACCCTGCTTGGATCTACCCCAACACCTTTAAAGAATGGGTGAAAAAGGACTGTACATGCCTGTATAAATTCTTGGATTCCTCTACATTTAGGTCCTTTCCGGATTTATGCGAAATCTATAACATACCACAATCTGAAATATTTAGATACCTCCAAATTAAAAACTTTTTCAAACTTTATGCAGACTCCATCCCCAGCCCTCCCCGACTATCTGCCTTTGAAAAGCTCTGCAAAAGCACCCCTCCCTCTAGAGGTTTGATCTCATCAATATACTCCCAGTTGTTGACTAACTCTATTACGGGGAAACTCCCCTATGTAAACAAATGGGAACTAGACCTGGATAT
The DNA here is from genome assembly GCA_029574335.1 of Rana kukunoris. Taxonomy (NCBI): domain Eukaryota; kingdom Metazoa; phylum Chordata; class Amphibia; order Anura; family Ranidae; genus Rana; species Rana kukunoris. The sequence goes on along the minus strand of CM056053.1, from coordinate 254,923,049 downwards.
TGAACTAGATCCAGAAGACTGGAATCAAATATGGACCAACACTAAATCTGCTTCAATAAATGTACTAGCTTGTGAAACTAACTATAAAGTTCTTACTAGATGGTACCTAGTTCCTACTAGGATTGCAAAATTTGTGCCAAACTACCCTGAACATTGTTTCAGGGGCTGCTCATCTCCAGGAACATTCTTTCATATCTGGTGGTCGTGCCCTAAAGCACAGTTATTCTGGTCAGAAATTTTCACAATAATCAGTCAACTATCGGGTAAGGGGATCCCATTGGACCCCAAAAGCGCATTATTAAACCTCAAACCCAAAAATGTCTCACATAAACAATTTAAACTATTAACACAGCTCTTTACAGCTGCGAAACAAACATTGGCAAAAGCATGGAAAACCCCTAATCTATCAATTAACGAAGTAACGAACAGAATGAACCTAGCTATGACTCACGCCAAAATGATGGCAATCGACATGGACGCGACCGCTGGATTCGAAAGAACCTGGAAACCGTGGTATGAATATGCAATACCCAATGAAATCAATGATATTGTATTATTACCATGGTAGCCCAGCCTGTTTAACAGTCTACCGCTTAGCGTATATTTGATATTGACAGCCAATTCCGGACCACTCCTGCAGACACCCCTTTCTCCCCTCCCCGCTTTCCTCCCCACCCTCCTCCCCCCGCCTTGGGCTCTGACTATGAACCTAGTTATTATACATGTTCTTAGCATTGTTATAAGGTTGATTTTGGTTGAAACACTTACGTTGACGCATCAGGACTCTTGCCTAAACCACAGCTTTAAAACCATCTGGGCTGGTTGGAAGAAACAAAGCATCTTTAAATAAACTCCAGAAAATTGGTCTCTTAGTTATAACCTTATCTGTACTATTAATATGTCCATTGAAGCCACCAGACTCACCTGTTGTGAACTTACCACTTATGTAAACCAAGAAATTATTCTGCGTCTGTAATTAAAGCGGAGCTCCAGCCACGGTAAAAAAATTTTTTTTAAAGTCAGCAGCTACTAACAGTGTAGCTGCTGACTTTAAATAAAGACACTTACCTGTCCTAGGCGCCCGCGCTGATGGGCCCCCCCGATGCCGGTCCCACGATCGCTCCGGGTCCCGCGCCGCCATTCACAATATGGGAAACAGGCAGTGAAGCCGTACGGCTTCACTGCCCGTTTCCTACTGTGCCTGCGCGAGTCTCACGCTGGCTTGTGAATGGGCGCGCTGCTCTCTGAGAACACACACAGTTCCCAGGAAGCAGCGCGCCCATTCACAAGGAGAAGGAGAAGAAGAAAACACACCGCGGATTAGGAAGAGGCAGATTACGGACTTCCGCATAGCAACAGCTATTTCGGGTGAGTATTTTTTTTTTTTTTTTTCAGGTTTTTTTTTTTTTTTTTTTTTCAAACAACATTGTAAAATGTTGTTATACTGGGTGGAGCTCCGCTTTAACTTATTTTATTTTGTTGAATTGTACATTTCTTTATCACCTCAATAAAGATATATTGACATGGAAAAAAAACAAAATTAAGTGTGTTAGAACAGGGTTAGGAATGGGGTGACCATCACCTTTGAAAAAGTCAAATGATGAAACGCGTCAGCGGGAGTGGTCTAACATCGATACGTCACTTCCGGTTTTCAGGATTAGAATGGTGGAATGCATGCCTAACCCCAGCTGTCCATAGAAAATAGGGGTTATTTACAAAAGGCAACTCCACTTTGCACTACAAGTGCACTGCAAGTGCACTTGAAAGTGCACTTGGAAGTACAGTTGCTGTAGATCTGAGGGGTATATGCAAGGAAAAGAAAAAACAGCATTTTAGCTTGCACATGATTGGATGATAAAATCAGCAGAGCTTCCCCTCATTTGAGATCATCTGCTCAGATATACAGGGATCTTCAGCGGCTGCACCTCCAAATGCATAGGAATATTCTGGTAATATGTAAATAGGAAAATGGACTGCCACTTGTCTAGGCATGTCATGTACATCAGGAAAATATATATATATATATATATATATATATATATATATATATATATATATATATATATATATATATATATATTTAGCACCCCCTAGGTACTACTGTAGGATTTTTGTGAGGTAAAACTGTCAGCGCAGGTAAATTTAGGCAGGCCTATGCTTCAGCAGTGAGTGTAACCACCTGTGCTTGAGTACTTGGGCGCCTACCCTGCTTTCGGTGGATTATTCTGGAAGAGGGGAAGGGCCAAGGCTGGAGTTACAGGCAGCTTATGTGAGGAGCCCTGACCAATCCCCACTTGGTATTGGCAGGGGGTGGGCACCAATATAAGCTGGGATAACAGCTCACTGGGGGGGAGTTGTCAGCTAGGAGAAGTGGAGAATGGAGTATGGAGTACTAGACAGTGGCAGGAGGTGACCCCCTTCTGGGGGAGTTCTAGATGAGGCCTGCCAGGAAGTCTAGGAGGGAACTTCATCCTTACACAGTCATGGATGGCTGGGGTCAGCTGGGGTCAGCAGTCCACCAACCAGTACAAGCTGTTAAATTACTAGGCCTCCGGGGAGGGGTATCCTCCATGACGACATTACGGAGCAAGTAGATGTTAGAGACCTTGCTCTAATCCACCTTCAGTTTGAGGATGCACAACAGACGCTCAATAGGGTTTAGGTCTGGAGACATGCTTGGCCAGTCTACCACCTTTAACCTCAGCTTCTTTAACAAGGCAGTGGTCATCTTGGAGGTGTTTTTGGGGTCGTTATCATCTTGAAATACTGCCCTGCAGCCCAGTCTCCGGAGGGAGGGGATCATGCACTGCTTCAGTATGTCACAGTACATGTTGGCATTCATGGTTCCTTCAATGAACTAGCTCCCCAGTGCCAGCAGCACTCATGCAGCCCCACACCATGACACTTTCACCACCATGCTTGACTGTAGGCAAGACATACTTGACTTTGTACTCATGGTTTCAGTAATTCATGTCCTTAGTCTGCTTGTCTTCAGCAAACTGTTTACTCTATTTTATGTGCAATATCTTTAGAAGAGGCTTCCTTCTGGGACGACAGCCATTCATACCAATTTGATGCAGTGTGTGGCGTATGGTCTGAGCACTGACAGGCTGACCCACACCCCTTCAACCTCTTCAGCAATGCTGGCAGCACGCATACTTCTATTTCCCAAAGTCAACCTCTACATATGACACTGAGCATGTGCACTCAACTTTTTTGGTCGATCATGATGAGGCCTGGTCTGAGTGGAACCTGTCCTGTTAAACTGCTGCAGGGTCTTGGCCACTGTGCTGCAGCTCAGTTTCAGGGTCTTGGAAATCTTCTTATGGCATAGGCCATATTTATGTAGAGCAACAATTCATTTTTTCAGATCTTTGCCATGTTGAACTTCCAGTGACCAGTATAAGAGAGTGAGAGCGATAACACAAAATGTAACACACCTGCTCCCTAATCACACCTGAGGCCTTGTAACACTAATGAGTCACATAACACTGGGGAGGGAAAATGGTTAGTTGGGCCCAATTTAGACATTTTCACTCAATACTCACTTTTGTTGACAGCGGTTTAGACATTAATGGCTGTGTGTTGAGTTATAATAACATTTTTACAAAATGTGAGAGGTGTACTCTCTTTTGTAATATACTGTATTTATGTATATATATATATATATATATATATATATATATATATATATATATATATATATATATATATATATATTACACACACACACAGTATATTAAAGTTCAGCCAAAATTAATACAATACACAGATAAGGCCCACTTATTATAAATAAAGGGATGTTTTTATATAAAAAAATGAAATTCTATAGAGTTTGTTTGTTTACTTCTTTTTTTGGGGGGGGGTTTAAACAGGTGGCTTTCATGGAATGTTGATTAGAATGATTCATATTGCGTACATTCATTTGCATATCATACAAAAGGAAAGCTTTCTAAGACCTTCAAGCATTTGTCTTGAATGGAAGCACCTGCAACTTTTAGAATTCTGTTTAGTTACTAACAAATGTCAAGGAAACATACCAATTTGTTGAAAACATACCCTGCCTTGCAAATAAAAGAAAAAATAATCTTCCAAAAAGTTTTACTGTGCAGTGTGTAGCAAACAAAATATAGTACTATCCATAAACACTTGCATGCTAAAATTTGAAGTTTCATTATAATGGCATAATAGGAATATTTCAAATCTAGATGGTTATTGTTAAGGTGCACTTCTAAATGCTTCATCCTGGCACCATTGTTCTTACAAGAGTTGGGAAAGTTTGTTAGACCTACATATGGGGACAAGAAAGGGCAAAGAGTCAGAGGACACCCTGGAGCTCTAAAATACACAGCCCAAGGCTGGCCATACATTTTACAATTTTCTTATTCAATTTCCTTTAGATTTACCTTCACTTATATAGCGCAAGGTCCTGTCGGATTGCATACAAACTGAAAGGGTTTAGGCTTGACCTCATATTATATGGTTTTGGTAAATCTAAAGTGAGGGTCAGCAACCAGTAGATTGTGGCCTGTTGACTGGTAGATCACAGTCTGGGCTTGCTGACTCACTATCCCAGAGCATCAAGCAAAGTGCAATGCAAAGGGACTACTTGTAAAGTTGGAGCTGTAGTAGGGAGCAGGAGCCGCCTAAAGCCTTGTACACACGACCGGTTTTCCTCTCGGAAAAAAACTTTGGTTTTCCTGATGGGATTCCTGCCAAGCTTGTCTTGCGTAAATACTGTCATATAAAATCATACCGGTCCAAATCGTGGTGACGTACAACATGCACAAGGGCACTATAAATCAGAAGTTTCATTTCAATGGTGCCACCCTTTGGGCTGCTTATGCTGATCTTGTGTTACTGTGTGTTAGTAAAAGTTTGGTGAGAGACAATTTGTGCTTTTCAGTCTTCGGGCTTTCAGTTCATTTTCTACGGTTCAGTTTGTGCTTGTGGATTTGTATCTTGTCTTTCAGGGCATGTTGTCAGATCGTATCTGTTTTTTAGTGCGTTCTTGTCCGCTCATTTCTGATTTTCAGGTCATTCTTCATAGGCCTTGCTGTTTTTCAGTGCGTTCTGTTAGTTCGTTCTGACCAGCCGACCGTTTTCTAGCCATGTTGCGGGTACATTCTCATCGTAGAGTTTGTGCTGTGCATAGGTTTGGTGTTGGTCTTCTTGTCTTGGACCAAGACCAGTCCATGAACAGGGTGAGGAGGAGTTCATAGACGAAGAATTGGTTGCTCCAGTGTGACCAATTCTGTAACATTTTGGGTGTGTAGTGAAAATTGCGCTTCCCTAAATTAATGTTGCTACAGTAGGTGACTGGGATATTGTGTCAATCTCGCTCCCTTTCTCGGCGAGATTGAGCACTTGCGAGCCCCATCGCGAGAGCCAGCGCCGAGCTGGCTTGCCGCGATGGAGACAAAGCCGTCATAGAAGCGGCGGGGATCCGACGCGGATTCCCGCCAATTCTACATGTGGGCGGAGTTTTTTATGAATCCTGAAGGAGAAATCCCCGCCGGATTTTTAAAAAAAAATCTGGCATGGGTTCCCCCCTCAGGAGCATAACGGGCCCTTAGGTCTGTTATGGGTTGTAAGGAGACCCCCTACGCCGAAAAAACGGCGTGGGGGTCCCCCCACAATCCATAACAGACCCGTATCCAAAGCACGCCGGCCGGTCAGGAAGGGAGTGGGGGCGAGCGAGCGCCCCCCCCCTCCTGAGCCGTACCGGGCAGCATGCCCTCAACATGGGGGGGTTAGGTGCTCTGGGGCAGGGGGCGCACTGTGGCCCCCCACCCCAGAGCACCCTGTCCCCATGTTGATGAGGACAGGGCCCCTTCCCGACAACCCTGGCCGTTGGTTGTCGGGGTATGCGGGCGGGAGGCTTATCGGAATCTGGAAGCCCCCTTTAATAAGGGGGCCCCCAGATACCGGCCCCCCACCCTAAGTGAATGAGTATGGGGTACATTGTACCCCTACCCATTCACCTGCAAATAAAAAGTGTAAACACAAATAAACCACACAGGGTATTGAAATATTTTATTAGTTGGCCGCCGGGGGGGGTGTGTATGATCGCTTTTATAAAAGCGCCCCCCTCCGGCGGGCTTCTGTGGGGGGTGGGTGCCGCCGTCTGGTTCTCTTCCGCCGCCGGGGGGGGCGCTTTGATAAAAGCGCCCACCACCCGGCGGGCTTCTTTCGACGTCTTCGGCGGCTGGGGGGGTCTTCTCCCACTCTCCGGGGTCTTCTCCTGCTCTCCGGGGGTCTTCTCCGCTCTCCGGGGGTCTTCTCCGCTCTCCGGGGGTCTTCTTCTTCTTCAGGACTCGCCGCCGCTAACTTTGTGTGTTAGCTCAATTACTAGCGGCGGCGAGCCCCCTCCTCTGTGACGTCGTCTTCTTCTTCTTCTTCTTCTTCCTCTTCTGTTCTCCAGATGTTGACGCAACGCTTCCTTCCGCTGTAATGCCGGGCGCGCGGCTCGCAGCGAATTATATAGGCCTGTCTTGTGATGTCGCAGTCCCATCATGCTCCGGTAGGTACCACGTGGTACCTACCGGAGCATGATGGGACTGCGACGTCACAAGACAGGCCTGTATAATTCGCTGCGAGCCGCGCGCCCGGCATAACAGCGGAAGGAAGCGTCGCGTCAACATCTGGAGAACAGAAGAGGAAGAAGAAGAAGAAGACGACGTCACAGAGGAGGGGGCTCGCCGCCGCTAGTAATTGAGCTAACACACAAAGTTAGCGGCGGCGAGTCCCGAAGAAGAAGAAGACCCCCGGAGAGCGGAGAAGACCCCCGGAGAGCGGAGAAGACCCCCGGAGAGCAGGAGAAGACCCCGGAGAGTGGGAGAAGACCCCCCAGCCGCCGAAGACGTCGAAAGAAGCCCGCCGGGTGGTGGGCGCTTTTATCAAAGCGCCCCCCCCCGGCGGTGGAAGAGAACCAGATGGCGGCACCCACCCCCCACAGAAGCCCGCCGGAGGGGGGGCGCTTTTATAAAAGCGATCATACACACCCCCCCCGGCGGCCAACTAATAAAATATTTCAATACCCTGTGTGGTTTATTTGTGTTTACACTTTTTATTTGCAGGTGAATGGGTAGGGGTACAATGTACCCCATACTCATTCACTTAGGGTGGGGGGCCGGTATCTGGGGGCCCCCTTATTAAAGGGGGCTTCCAGATTCCGATAAGCCTCCCGCCCGCATACCCCGACAACCAACGGCCAGGGTTGTCGGGAAGGGGCCCTGTCCTCATCAACATGGGGACAGGGTGCTCTGGGGTGGGGGGCCGCAGTGCGCCCCCTGCCCCAGAGCACCTAACCCCCCCATGTTGAGGGCATGCTGCCCGGTACGGCTCAGGAGGGGGGGGGGGGCGCTCGCTCGCCCCCACTCCCTTCCTGACCGGCCGGCCGGCGTGCTTTGGATACGGGTCTGTTATGGATTGTGGGGGGACCCCCACGCCGTTTTTTCGGCGTAGGGGGTCTCCTTACAACCCATAACAGACCTAAGGGCCCGTTATGCTCCTGAGGGGGGAACCCATGCCGGATTTTTTTTTTAAAATCCGGCAGGGATTTCTCCTTCAGGATTCATAACAAACTCCGCCCACGTGTAGAATTGGCGGGAATCCGCGTCGGATCCCCGTCGCTTCTATGACGCACTCGCTGGAATGTGCTTTTACTATTCCAGCGAGTGCGAGATATCGGCAGCCTGTCGCCGAGATTCAGCGCGATGCTGTCGTGCTAAAAACACATTCTCGGCGGCAGGCACTGTAAATGGTTTGTATTTACCTCCTTAGGCCACTAGGTGGTGCAATTTCTTACAAAGGTAATACACTCCACTGTGCTCAAATTATAATAAATTACAAGAAAATATATACATCAACTGTGAAAAAAAAACATGAAAAAAACCTTGTAAGGTGATACACTGAAAACCCTGTATCTATATTTATACATGAGTTATCATCCCATAGATATATGTTTCAAAATTCTTAAACAGTTCATAAAGTGAGTACTCCAATTATTCCCTCTTCTTATGTGATAGTTTTGCTTGTGACGGTGTGTTCCTTTAAGGTGTGTGCAGGTTATCACCAAACCGTCACCATTCAGTGCTATCCCGTCACCTTCAGAAATGGTCACTCACCAGATATTAAATCAACCAGAGCCTGTGGTTCATTCGCCAGGATAACCAATCCTATTAGGACTTTCCTTTTTACTGTTGGGTACTTCAAATGTGGAATGCCGTCACCTCCTGTGGAAGCTCACATAAAAAGAATGGTGCTCCACATGGTGTAGTATGTTAAAATAATATTTATTATAAAATCAAAAAGATATTGCACTCACATTTGGTTGTGCCTATGTGCTGGCACTAAGCTTCTCCAGCAGTGTATGCATCAAAATGTGGGTAGGTAAACAAAGCCGTGTTCCTTATGGTCTCCCAACCGTCTTAAAGCCTGTGTGGTTCAGCAGCCTCTACGTTTCGCAACCAAAGTTGCATCATCAGGAAGCTGCTGTACTGGTGCTGTAAGATTGTATATATAATCCTCCTAATTTAAAAACCCCGCCCTCTGTGTGTTCCCGAGAAACCCACCGACCCGGATCACAATGGTTTGCATATTGGTTCCTAGCTGACTCTGGCAGGAAGTACTGTGTCAGCCATCTTGGTTCCTGGAACCTTTGCCCCATTGCCATTCCTGGTCGTTTCTATTCGCTCCTTTCACAGCTTTTTTTCTCCTCTGTGTTCTAAAGTGTTACGATTGTGTAAAAAGATATTTTCCTTTCCGTCTGCTGTTTAGTGCCCTTTGCCCCCTATTCCCCGTGTTACGTCTGGCCGGATGTTCCCATCCCGCTATTTATATGCTTCTAATTCTAAACAATTTTTTTTTGAAATAGTGCTTTAAAATAATGTTTAAAAAGGAGAGGTTGTTGCAGTTTTATCCTTATGTATTATTACCTTTGGTGATGTCTTTTTTGTTTCTTTGTTCCCTTATGTTCCTCATGTGTGTGTCCAAATAATGATGCATACACAGTTGGGTCACATAGGGAATCATTTAAATCTGACAGTCTACATTAATCCTTATATATTTATTCTTATTATCCATTTCTAGTTTTTATTTAAATCAGCCTTTCTATGTGTGCTTCATATACATACTATACCTAATTACTTGATTATTTATTTACAGTATATATTGGTGTATACTTCCCTATATGTGTGTATGTGGTGTTATTTCTTTAGGATTGCATGGTCTGAAACTTATGAAGGAAATATTGATAATCATCTATGAAGCAATTAACGTCCAGCTCTATATTCATTCCATGGGGTGTCATTGTGTTTAATTTATATAACCAATACGTTTCATTACGAGAGATTTCTCTTCTCATATTACAATTTCTCCAGTTTTTTTCAATCTTATCTATGGCAAGAACCTTCAGATGTTTGGGATTTCTTTGGTGCACATCCCTGAAATGTTTTGAAACGCTGTGATATTTATATCCCTTTTTTATATTTCTAACATGTTCCCCTATTCTTATTGCTAGTTCTCTTTTTGTGCGTCCTACATACTGTAGTCCGCAACTACATTCTAGAAGGCATGTAACATGCGTGCTCCGGCATGTTATGAGTTTGTCGATCTTGTATTTCTCCTTCGTGGTGTTTGATTGGAATTCCACAATTCTTTTATTCATCTTGTTGGTGGATTTGCACGGTTTGCATTTTCCACACACCTATAAAACCCTTTTTGATCAAAAAATGTTGTTAGTTTCTGTGGGGGGTCCGGGACGTTTTTTACAATAACATCCCTTAATCTTTTGGCTCGTCGATAAATGAATGTTGGTTTTCGCGGTAAGACTTTATTAAGTTGCGGATCTTTTTTTTTCATCAAATATTTTATTGAGGTTTCACAGAAAACAGAATACAGTGCACAATTAAATATTGTATGTTGTGGAACAACGTTGTTCGTAATAACAGAGAATATGTTTGCATGTTCACTAACTTGACAGCAAAATATAACTAAAATAAGAACAAACATAACTGAGAACAAACATAACTGAACCACATTGGTAGTAGTTTAGAGCATAACCGGTCCCCCTCCCCAGAGCGGCACCCCAAATGGGAGCACTAGTGTCACCCAAGCAGGAGGGACCTGCTTATGACAGTGGTTCATCTTTCAACAGGTTTCCTCTACAGTCGAAGACATCAAGGTATAGAATAAATATCAACATGTTGGTCAAACGTATGGCTCGGTCATGAGCAAAACAGTTAACATAGGTTATGTGTCAATTTGTCAGGCACTAATCGCAGCACTAGTCCAGTCGGTCCAAGGTCGCCAGTCGTTGTCGTTTTTCTTCACTTTGTGTCTGCTAGAGGCAGTGATTGTCTCGTAGCTGTAGTGCAAGGCTACAAGTTCCCTAGTTTGGGCCAGAGTCGGGCTGGTGGTGGATTTCCAGAGTCGCGTTATAGTAAGTCTGGCTGCAAGTAATATGTGAGTAATGACATGTCTGATGGGGTGGGGTATGTTTTCGATGCCAAGGTTTAGAATCGCCAGTGCAGGAGATGGGGGAATGGAAGTTTTAGTGACTTGTGATATGAATCCAAAGATGTCAGTCCAGTACTTCCTAATAGCAGGGCATGTCCAGAAAATATGGATCATATTTCCCACGTCGGTCCCGCATCTCCAGCAAGAGCTGGATACGTGAGAGCCGAAGGAGGACATTTTGGCCGGAGTCATGTACCATCGCAGTGAGATCTTTTGCGTAAGTTCCCAGAGGATCGAACACTTGGTGGATTTGTAGATGGTTTTGAGAGCAGTTTGCCACTGGGTATCGTCAAAGGTGAGATCTAGGTCAGCTTCCCATAGATGATGAGAGCGTGTCTTAGTGAAGGTGCGTTTTTGGTGGAGGGTATTGTAGAAATTGGAGATGCCTTTTGTCACTGATGTGGGATTGGTGAGATAGTCCAAAGTCTTAGAGGGAATACCGTACAGGGGGGTAGGTAAAGTGTGCAAGCAGTGTTGTATACGTAGGTATGTGAAGTGGTCAGTGTTGGACAAGGCGTATTCGGATTGTAGGGCAGAGAAGGGTTTGATGGAATCGCCGCAAATTAATTGTTGGAGTGAGTGAATCCCTTTAATTTTCCAACTATGCAAGTAAAGGTCTGGGGATAGATAGTGAAGGACTTCTAATGGGATATTATAATTTGGAGTGTTTGGAGAACAATTTAGGAGCATGGTCAATTTCTTCCAGGCGAGAGCTGAAGCTTTCATGGTCGGAGGTATAGCCGATGGAATAGGAGCGCCCAATGGGGTGCTCATGAGCCAGGTTCCCAAGATGGGACGTGAGGGTGAGAGAGTAAGACTCTCTATTTGGGCCCAAGACGTGATTGGTTGAGGTTGAAACCAGTTGGGTAGCTGTGCCAGGACTGCCGCTAGATAGTAGTCTTCAAAGTGTATGGATCCCGCGCCCCCCGCTAGTTTGTGTTTGATTAGTGTTAGATGGGCGCATCTGGGGCGTTTGTCCTTCCAAAGATATCTGTTGTATATCGTTTGAAGGGCTCTGAAAAAGGATGTAGGTAGTGGAATTGGGAGGGTTCTGAAAAAGTACAGTATCTGGGGGAGGCAGATCATCTTGAAGGCTGCCAGTCTGCCTGACCAAGATAGTTCGTTTTTCGTTAGTTGGGAGGTGACTGTCTGTACTTTACTGAGGAGTGGCAGGAAGTTACATGAATAGAGGTTTTTAAGTGATTTCGGAAGCTGGATGCCTAGATAGGATATATCAGTGTTTGCCCACTTGAAGGGATATTGGAGTTGAAGAAGATTTCGTGTGACTGCGTCTACGTTAATGTCGAGTATGAAGGATTTAGATGCATTCACCTTGTAGTATGAAACTGCGCTGAACCATTCAAGTAAACTCTGAATGTGTGCCAGGGAGGGAGTCGGATTGGTAAGGATCAGGATGACATCATCCGCAAATAGGCTGATTTTGTGTGACGTTGAGCCAATTTGTATGCCCGAGATGCCGGGATGAGAGCGGACATGTTCTGCCAATGGTTCCATAACCATGTTAAAAATGAGTGGGGATAACGGACATCCCTGACGCGTGCTGTTAGTGATGTCGAATGGGCGTGACAGCATACCTTCAGTAAACACTTGGGCAAGGGGTTTAGAGTAAAGTGCCATGATGGCGTTCAATATATGGCCTTGGAAACCAAATTTCTTGAGCACCGCTTCGAGGTATGACCAGTGGACTCTATCGAACGCCTTCTCTGCGTCCAAAGATAGGAGCAGAGAAGGCGTTCCGCTAGTCTCGGCGTGGTGAATGAGATCAATCATCCTTCTGGTCGCATCAGACGCTTGTCTCCCCTTCGTGAAGCCAGTCTGGTCTTTATGAATCAATGTGGGCATAATGTCTATCAGACGTGTTGCTATCGCTTTGGCATAAACTTTGAGGTCAAGGTTAAGAAGGGATATTGGGCGGAAGTTTTGGGGAAGATCCGACTCCTTCCCTGGTTTCGGTATTGTTATAATCAATGCCTTCAAATATTCACTCGGAAAGGAAGAGGAGGAGGCAGCGCAGTTAAATACCTCAGTGAGGGATGGAGTTAGGATGCCAGAGAATTGTTTATAATACTCCCCCGTCAGTCCGTCGGGACCGGGCGCTTTACCGGATGGTAAGGAATCAATGGCTGTTCTAATTTCTTGGTCAGTGAATGGAGCATTAAGCGTGTCAAGTTGGGACTGTGTCAGCGTAGGCAGATTGAGGTTGCAGAGGAATCGATCGATTCCTGCCTGTGTGGGTTGTGGGGTGAGGGAATCATTTTTCAGATTGTACAGGCCACCGTAGTAGGCGCTAAATGCATCGGCAATGTCTTGGGGATTGGCCAGGGGCTGGTGTGAGTGAGGATAGAATAGCCGTGTGATTTTGGATTTCACTCGCCTGCTCTTGAGACGTTGAGCTAGTTGCTTCCCCGCTTTGTTAGAAGTAGAGTAGGTAGAGGCCTTCAGTTTCCTGTGAAGGAATTCATAAGAGTGTAGTAATAGAGTCTTAAGTTTTTGTCTAAGAGAGAGTAATTGGTTCGTTTTGGGGTCACGAGGATCAGTCTTGTGTCTCAGTTCCAGGTCAGCTATTTGGGCAGTCAGGTTGTCAAGTCGTTGCGTCCTCTTTTTTTTGTGGTAGGAGCTAATTTTGATCAGTACACCTCTCACATAAGCTTTATGTGCACTCCACACCACGGCAGGGTCAGAAACGGAGCCCTTGTTTATGGTGAAATAATCATTGAGAGAAGCAGAGATCTCTGCTGCATAGGCGTTTTGTTGGATAATATAGTTGTTTGCTCGCCACACAAATGAGCCAGGAATCCTCAAACGTGACAGATATTGGGGCATGATCCGACCATGTCGCGGTGTGGATTTCGGAATTACAGATCCCCTGCAAAGACCATTTATCTGTTAAAAACAAGTCAATCCTAGAGTACGTGGTATGCCTAGAAGAGAAAAATGTGTAGTCTCGTTCAGAGCCATGGTGGCAGCGCCACACATCATACAGATCATTTGTGGGGATAAAACGTTTCAGGGGGGAGTCAGATCTCTTTGCTGCCGAGGTGGAGTCCATTGAAATGTCTGGGACCAGGTTAAAGTCACCACACAACACTAGACGACCCTTCCGAATTATATTAACCTTGCGCATCAGTTTCCTTAAAAATGGCATCTGGTGGGAGTTTGGAGCATATAGATTAACTAGGGTCTACAGGGTTTGGTTAATGTTAGAAATAAGAATTACAAAACGCCCTTCTGGGTCTGGGATGAAATCTATGAGTTGAAAGTCCACTGTGTCCCTAATGGCGATCATGACTCCTTTAGTCTTAGTGGAGTGGGAAGCATGGAATATGTGGGGGAATTTGTTATGCTTGCACAGGGAAATGGATGTAGGTAGTAGGTGAGTCTCTTGTATACAGAGAACGTCACTGTGGAGATCTACAGCAGTCCTCCACAGTGAGTGACGTTTGGCTGGATGATTTAGTCCATTGGCATTTAGAGAGAGAATAGTGATCGGCATCCTGAGATCGTGTAGGTGGCAAGGAGATAAAGAAGCACTTACAGTCAGGTGTTGTAGATCGTAGCTGAGAATGTTCAATAGCGATGGTGAGCATTAGGCTGGTGGTAGACCAAGGATCTGGCGACAAGAAGAGTCGTTAGGCTGCGGATAGAGCGATACGTTATTCAAAAACAACAAAAAAAAAAAACATCAAGTGTAACCAGAGGTATACAAAAAAGAAAAGAGAAAAAAAAATTAGTAACAGCTGAGAGAGGAAACTGTGGAGTGTTCGCTAGTGGACTGTCACAGTCGACCTGCGTTCTCAGTGGCAGGTAAGGTGAAGAGGGGGTGTCTAGCACCGTGCAAACCTCTAGGTGGGGGTAAAAAACAGTTAGTAGGTACCGAAAGACAAACAAGAAATAGGAATATCAACTGGTGCAGAACTCAGGGGAACTTCAGAGTGTTGTAATGATCGGCCACATATAACGTTGAAACTGCTTCTTTAGGCGTAGCTTCCATCCGTGGGCCTGCGGGATGCAGTCGATCTCTTTTCAAGAGGTGCAGGATTGGGGGGTTCCAGTAGTATGCCCCAAGTATGTAGTAGGTGCATGCCTTCCCCAAGGTCGTTGACTACGTGAGTCTGGCCATTTCTTGTGATTAGAAGGATGGCAGGGTAGCGCCATTTGTATGGTAGCTTGTGATTCTGGAGCCCCTTGGTGATAGGATTTAGTTGGCGGCGTTGTTGGAGGGTGAACTTAGAGAGATCAGGAAAAAATTGGACCCCTGTAAAAGGAGCCGGCAGCGGTGTTTTCGCCTTGGCCCCCATTAGCAGTTGTTCTTTAGTGTGGTAGAAGTGGACCCTCATTAATATGTCTCTAGGCACCGATGCAGCCAGGTGAGCAGGCTTTGCGATTCTATGGATCCTGTCAATGATAACATCCCTTGGGGAAGCGTCAGGAATAATAACATGCATTAGCTCTTTGGCATACTTATTCAGATCCGTAGGCAGTACAGACTCAGGGACCCCACGTAATTTAATGTTATTGCGGCGAGATCTATCTTCTAAATCTGCCAGCTTGGCGCAGAGCCAGGATTGTTCCTCCTTAACCTCTTCATAGCAATCAATAACATCATTAACAGTGGATGTACATTCAGTGAGGCCTCTCTCTACATTAGACACTCTGTCATCAAGAGAGTGTAGATCAGATGTGATTTTAGTGAACAATGAGGAGAGATCCGTCATAAGGGATGTTTGTAGGGAGAGTAGCATGTCTTTTAAGGTTGTATCCATCACAGGTTGGCCTGAGGTGGGGAAGGACGCCATGGATGAGTGTAGGGCCTGGTTAGAGAGAAGGGGATTGAAAGCCTGGGCCTCGATTTGTGAGTGCAGCGGCTGCTGCAGCGGCGCATTAAGCCGCATTTTTGCTTTAGCTGGGCTGCCAGGGAGGGTGTCACTGTCGGGGGGTAGGGGGCTCGATCTAGGGTACCTGTATCAGGCGAATCCTCCGGGTATTCATCTGGGAGGTCTGTGTAGGAGCCACGCTGCGTGGTCGGGATGGCGCCATCTTGGTTCCCTCTGTTCCTCCCCGCTGGTTTTTAAGCAAACTCAGTGAGTTTCTGGGGCTTGTGCTCGGTCAATCTCTTCCGGGATGCGCTCATGGTGTTGCCCGGTGTATGCTCTCTGTGAATGGCCGTGGATGGAGCAAGGATTGTGGCCATAGTCGTTGGATTGTGTCCCCTGTCTGCAGAGCAAAGAGCTTAAGCGTCCATCGCTGTCTCCGGTCGGCCACGCCCCCCTAAGTTGCGGATCTTGATGTATGATTGGCCAATATTTCTGTATTATTTCCTCGAGTAAAATGGGATGTTTTCTGTTTGCTTATTTTTTTTGCTTTTTGTTTTGAGTAGGGTTTCTCTGTTCCATTGTCCTATCTTCTCTCTAATTTCTTCTAGGTCTTTTCGTATGTATCCTTTATCCACAAATCTTTCAATCAGTAACTCTGTTTGTGTGTGGTAATCGTTCATTGAGTTACAATTACATTTGATCCTAGTGAAGTGTCCCTTGGGTATGGCTTTTTTCCATTGGGTGTGGTGGCAGCTGTTCATAGGTATGTAGGCATTCCTATCGGTCCCCTAAAGTGGGTTCTGGTGTGCAAGCTGTTTCCATACTTGAATATTTCCAGGTCCAAGAATTGTACTGTGTTCATATTCACCGTAAATTTAATATCGTATTTGTTATTGTTTATGTGGGAAATAAATTATTGTAATTCTTCTTGGTTACCTTTCCAGATAATTAATATGTCATCTATGAATCTTTTGTATGTTGCCATCTGTGGCCACTCTTTCCCAAAAATGTCCTCTTCTTCCCACTTATTTAGGAAAATATTTGCCACACTAGGGGCATATTTATTCCCCATTCCCACCCCTTTTATTTGCTTGTAATATTGATGGTCGTGCCAAAAGAAATTGTTTCCCATTGCCATGCATAATCCTTCTAGTATTAATTTTCTTTGTTTTAGTTTGAGATCTGATTGCTTCTTCATGGACCAGGCCACCGCTGCCAATGTGTCAACTTGTTTAATATTGGTGTATAATGATTCCACGTCTATTGTGACCAATAGCGTGGAGTCCTTTCCTGCCAAAGGCTGTAGGAATATGTCAGGGTATTCACCTAATCTTGAATGTATTGATCCGATACCGCTTATTATAGGTCTCCCCGGTGGCTTGTTCTTGTTTTTATGTACTTTGGGTACTTGGTAAATGATAGGTACTAGGTACTAGGTGCTTCAGGGAGTAAGTATTTTCCCTCTTTTTTGGTAATTATTTTGTCTTCCATTCCTTTCTTTAGGAACTCTTTTAGTTTGTGTTTCAGTTGTTTACTAGGGTTCTTGTTGTTTTGTCTTGTACCAATCTTTCCAGTTCTGACTTGTATTCTTCCTTAGTCAAGATAACCAATCCTCCCCCCTTATCTGCTGGCCTTATTACTATGTTTTTCCGTTTTTCCAATCTCCTGATACCTTGCCATGTTCTGTTCTTTGCTGGTTTTTCAACTGTTACGTTCTTAATTTCCTTTTCTATGTACTGATTTGTACTCATTTTAGGATTAAATGTAGATTTGTTTTTCAGGTTACTGTGTTTATAAGTGGTAGTGTTGGTTATATCATTAAAATTGTCTTTCTCTAAAAAATATTTTTTTTTATGTTCAACTTCCTGGTGAATTTTTGTAAATCTGGGGGGCGTGGCTTGGCGAGCCGAGTAGATGGACGCAGACTAGAGGAGCTCCGGTCCCAGGGTCAGAAAAAGCTTAGAAAACGGCCGTTTCTAAAAGGATTATGAGCACCCAGATTCGGAAGAATCACCCCAATTGGCACCTGAGGTCGATGGGTACACCTGCAGGCAGAGCGACAACCACAGACCTAAACAAATTCTGCTATACGAGCAGACAGCAGAAAACGAAGATGGCGCCGGTCCCAAGACACGAGGAAAGAGAGGACACGGAGGATGATGAGGCCTCACTTGCAGCGTCAGAGGAGCTGGACGGGGATGGCAATAGACCAGATTGCCCCCTAAATTATGCCATGATGATGGAAATAGCGGCAGATATGAAGAATTCTTTCTCGATGGCCATAACAGACATTAAGACCGAGCTACTGCGGCTCTCAGAACAAATGGCGGTGACGGACAGAGCGGGAAAGAGAAGGGATAGGGCCCTTACGAGGCTGGACAACATCGTGGAGGTACACTCTCAACAACTGATCGATGTCAATAGGCAAATAGAGGATTTGGACAATAGGGGGCGCCGCAACAATATCAGGGTACAGGGGGTCCCCGAAACTATACTCCAAGACCAAATCCAACCCGCGCTGTCCTCCATTTTCAACAACCTCCTGGATAGGCCTGAAGCATCACCCATAGAATATGATAGGGCCCACAGGGGGCTGCGCCCCAGAGCCCCGGACAACATGCCGCCTAGAGATATAATTTGCCGGCTACCGAACTTTACCTTGAAGGAAGAAATCCTACACAAAGCCAGGCAAAACGGCCAGATTACCTACAGCGACGCGAATATACAGCTCTTCCAGGACCTCTCACCCACAGGAGAGCTCTGAAGCCGCTGCTGGAGGTGCTGTCTGAAAAAGGTATAACCTACAGATGGAAATATCCGTTCGCCTTACAAGCCACCTACAATGGCAGACAATTCATGCTCAGAGTCCCGAGTGAGCTGCAGCAGTTCTGTGAGAACATACAGATAGCTCCGGTGGAGCTACCGGATTGGTACGCGGAGTTCTTGATCCCGCCAGCTTTCACTCACCATCCCCCAGCACAGGATCCATCTCCGTCCAAATCTCCCTACACTCCGGGCAAGCATCGGAAGACCCCTCGCAAGAACAACCATGCGTCTCCGGCTGCCAGGGGCCCCAAGATGAGAGTCCAGTTATGCTGAAGTTTTGGAGAGATTCACCCCAACTCTACACAGCAGAGATGACCACTAGACGTGCCGACACACCTATTCTCCAGCAAGCTGCACTATGTACCACCACAGCCACTCCTGGGGAAAGCGTCTCAGCGGTGTGAGACACTATACCAGGGACCCCCAGGGCTACTGTACCTTCGACCTTTCCCGGTAAGGAACAGTTTCGCAAAGGTACTGTACACATATCTCCTTTCATTGTTTTTCTTTTTTCTATTTTTTTCTTTTTTCTTCCTTTTTTTTTGATTGCTTACCTGCCCTTCGGTTTTTGTAATGTGCGGCATGATGGACCCGCCGACACTGTTTTGGGGCCTAGATCTTATCACAACCTTCAAGTCGGAGCAGTGCTGTATCCTTAGTTAACCCTACCCCACTTTACCTTGCCATCTAACACGCAGTCGTGAGGCACTAAGGGGAAGAATCTGCTTACGAACTGATGACAATAACCTCTAAGGCCTCGTACACACGAGGGGATATGTCCGCTGAAAACGGTTCGATGGACCGTTTCAGCAGACATCTCCGCTCGTGTGTATGGGCTAGCGGACAGATTTGTCCACCCGACAGATTTCAAAGCATGCTTTGAAATCTATCCGGTGGGAATCTGTCCGCCCGACATGTCTGCTGGTTAGTACACTTACCAGCAGACATGTCGTCCCGCACCGCCGCCGCGCCGCCGCCGAATGTATTCGGCGCATGCGCGGAAGTGTTTTACTTCCTGGTGCGGTGACGTAGCGGTGACGTGGCGGCGTCAACGTCACCGCCGCGTCACCGCCACGTCACCGCGCCGTCCGGCGGCGGGGAATTTGATCCGATGGTGTGTACACGCCATCGGATCAAACTCCCGATCGGACATATCCGATGGAAATGGTCCGCGGACCGTTTTCATCGGATAAGTCCGATGGTGTGTACGAGGCCTCACTGTTTTATTTTATATTATTCTACTTTATTTTTTATTTTATTTTTTATTTGCTTGGAGCGGTTGCACACACTGCGAAGTCTTGCACTCTTTGGACACCAGGGGGCACCAATCCTCCACGTTCCTCACTGTGAGCACAGTATACCTTGAATTGTCTGAAGCAGTTTTGTTTTGTTTTGTTTTATATCGGCTGCAGGATAATGAACCATAGACTCCTACTTTGTTTAATAAGAACCAGGTGACACAGGGCAAGGTTATACCTCCCCTTACAGATCTATTGCATGCTCCTTCCATTTGTACTGTGTTACCTTGTTTTACCTTTCTTTGTTCTCTCTACTCCTCCTTGTCACATCTCCTCCTAGGGTTAAGTTGGCGTTGACGGAGGTGTCACCTACATGCCTATGTTCTACAACTCTCCTGGTGGCCTCCGGGGATGCACAAGGGGAGATGCGACTCTGTGCCCCCACCGAGAAAAACGGTGAGTTGTTTTATGACATCCCAAGTTAGCCTACTTACGTCTCTAACCTTAAGCAAGGAGGGCAGGTCACCTCCAATACGTATAAACACCCACACACACAAAGAGATGTGGACGGGATATAGAACCTAGGTCGGCAGATATATCTGAAGTCTGTGGTTGGGAGGCTTCAAACCGGTTTTAGACAACAGAGAAGTTTACTGTATGCAGGGACCTGCACTTTCAGCATGTTGGGTGATACGCAGTACTAAATAAGATTTTTCTGTGCTACAATTATGTTCCGGCCCAGTCGGTATTTGAATTATTTGCATGTAGAGTTGGTTCTCTCCTATAAAACATAGTTCTCGGTTTACATAGGTTTACAAAGGTTCACATTGGTTTACAATAATCTGCTGTTCACTGTGGTTTGTATCACATAGGTAGGTGCATCATTAATCCTACATACTGATTTGATTCACAAATACTCTCTACCCCTTTGGGGTTCGGCCAAGATTAACATCTGATCGAATGCAATTTCCCGTCTCTGACCCGGGACCTTAACAAGTAGTATAGTCTCCTTTTCCGTCTACGAGGGCGCCTCCCGTGCTCCCACCAGAGTCGCACTGACATTTCTTTTTTATAGGTCACCTCTACTATAGAAGTGTTATAGAGCCCCTTTATACAAGGTATAAAGAGAGGGCTACGACTCACGAACAGTGTTGGTTTTCCTACACCAACACACTTACTTCCCTCCCCCCCCACACTCTTGTGGGCCCTCCACAGACCCTCCCCAACTTCCCCCCCCCCCTTTTTTTTTTTTTTTTGAGATTCTAAGTCAAGGTTCCAAATGGCTTACTCTTTTCTTGGTAAAACCCCCACACTGATCTCTCATAACATTAACGGTATGAACATTCCTGAAAAACGTTCCAAATTCTTTAAGGAAATTAGGAAGACTAAGCCACTATTGGTCTTCCTGCAGGAAACACACTTCAAGGGCCAAAATATCCCGAAACTGACAGACAACCTATACACAGTAGCTTATCATGCCACTAACCCCTTAGCCAAAACGAAAGGTGTGTCAATCTTAATCAACAAAAATGCTCCATTTGTCCTTAACCATAGCCTACTTGACCAGGAAGGGAGATTCATCTTCTTGAAAGGTACTTGGGAGGGATCCCCTATCACACTTGCCAATGTGTATTTCCCCAATAGGAACCACATCACTTTCTGCAGAGAAATCATAGACACACTGAAATGGTTTGCCGAGGGGTGCGTCCTCCTGGGAGGGGACTTTAATGTTCCCCTTTCCCCTTTGCAGGACTCATCCACCAGACACACACACGTTTCCTACAGAGTCCTAAAGAGAATAAAGGCACTACTCGTGTCACTATCTCTGATAGACTCATGGAGATTAGTTCATCCCACTGAAAGAGACTATTCCTTCTATTCCGCTCCCCACAAGCGATACTCCAGACTAGATATGATCTTCATTACTCAGAGAGATTTACCCAGAGTGACCAGATCTGAGATGGGCATCATTTCCCTCTCAGATCATGCCCCCGTATCGCTGACTTTGAAACCAGGCTTCCCCACAAGACCAAATTTTAACTGGAGACTCAACCCTGCCCTATTGACAGACCAGACTATACAGGACGACATTTTTGACTCCATCAAAACTTATTTCGTAAATAACATACGAACTTTCCACCTGCAGGACGTCCCTTTCACAAGTACTAAATTTGCAAGCCCAGAAATCCTTATTTTTTTAAAAACGCATATTCTATGAACATGGCGACAAAGGAGGTAAATATTTGGCTAAAGCCCTAAAAGAGGCCTCTTCCGCAAGACTTGTACACGCCATCAAAAACAGACAGGGTGTCCTTGAGTGTGACTCCACCCGCATAGCAAAACAATTTCACGACTTCTATTCTAGACTATATAACCTACCACCACAACACAAGCCAGCTCATATTCCACACACTATGGCGGAATCTATTGGGGAATTTTTGAGGAAGAGTGAACTCCCTTCTCTCTCAATAGAAGACGCTAACCTGCTAGAGAACCCCGTAACACAGGAAGAACTGCTCGAAGCAGTAAGCTCACTTAAATCATGTAAAAGCCCGGGCCCTGACGGATTCACGGCACAATACTACAAAACGTTCCCTCAATTACTTACACCCCCACTGCTCAAGGCCCTTAATTATTTAGCCTGCAATAAACATAACTCCAACTCGCTCCTCACGGCCCACATTGCCGTGATACCAAAACCAGACAAGGATCACTCCGAATGCGCAAACTTTAGACCCATTTCATTGCTAAACATCGACATTAAATTGCTGGCTAAGATAGTTGCAAACAGACTGAAACCTTTTCTCTCCAAAGTAATTGGCCCTGAACAAGTCGGTTTCATGCCGGGTAGGGAAGCCAGGGACAATGTCTCGAAGGCTCTGAGCTTGATACATCATGCCGGACGGCTGGGAATCAAGGGCCTTCTCCTGTCCACGGACGCGGAGAAGGCCTTTGACAGGGTTTCCTGGGAATACATGATGGCTACGTGTCGACATATAGGATTAGGTAGCCATATGCTTAATTGGATAGAGGCTCTTTACACCAACCCACGGGCCCTAATCAAAATTAACAACATCCTCTCAGAACCCCTGGAGATCACCAATGGTACAAGACAGGGCTGCCCCCTATCACCCCTTTTATTCATTATTTCCTTGGAACCACTAATAAGGACCATCAACCTATCACACGATGTCAGAGGCTTCCACATAGACAAAAGAGAGTTCAAGATTGCCGCTTACGCGGATGATCTCTTGTTCTTTATCTCTAAACCACATATCTCAGTGCCCAACTTACTAAAAATCTTCGACACCTTTGGTTTCATATCCAATTTCAAAATCAACCGCAGCAAATCTGAAGCGATAAACTTGACCCTAGACACAAATGAATTTGAACAATTGAAAAACAATCATAGTTTCAGATGGGAACAAAAACATCTCAAGTACCTTGGGATAAGACTGACTTCAACAATTGACGGCCTTTACTCAGCAAACTTCACACCCTTATTACAAGCTATCACCAAAGACTTACACAGATGGACTTCACGGACCTTCACGTGGTTTGGCAGGGCATCCATTCTCAAAATTACAGTTTTGCCAAAATTATTATATTACTTTAACACCCTGCCGATTAAACTCCCCTCTTCTTTCTTTGCCAAACTTCGCACAGCTCAATTGAAGTTCCTCTGGGCTGGCAAGAAGCCAAGACTTAGTTTCTCCCAACTCACCCTACCGAAATGCATGGGGGGAATAGCCCTCCCAGACTTCAAAAAATACTTTATAGAAGCCCACATCACCAGACTTATAGATTGGCATTGTCACCAATCAACCAAAGATTGGGTAGCTTTGGAGAAGACTCACCATACTAGAACGATAACATACTATCCCTGGACAATGGACTCAAAAAAGACAAACAGACTCACTCACCCCCTAGCCCCTTCCCTACCAGCCCATAGGGGAATCACGTCATGGTGATCCCCTCGCCGATGAGACAGGACGTTGCACAACGTCCTGTCTTCACGGCGTTCTAGGGCGCGCGCGCGCGCCACCGGCGGCGCGCGCGCGCGCCCGCGGCAACACCCGCGATCCCGCGTGCGTGCCCGACGGCCGGAAATCACGGCAGGAGTGTGGATCTGTGTGTGTAAACACACAGATCCACCTCCTGTCAGCGCTGAGGAGACTGATGTGTGTTCCCAGTACAGAGGAACACACATTGATCTCCTCCCCCTGTGAGTCCCCCTCCCCCTACAGTTAGAACATACTTTAGGACACATTTTAACCCCTTCAGCGCCCCCTAGTGTTAACCCCTTCCCTGCCAGTCACATTTACACAGTAATTAGTGCAGTTTTATAGCACTATTCGCTGTGTAAATGTGAACGGTCCCAAAAACGTGTCAAAAGTGTCCGATATGTCCGCCGCAACGTCACGGTCACAAAAAAAAAAACGCAGATCCCCGCCATTACTAGTAAAAAAAATACAATAAAAATGCCATAAATCTATCACCTATTTTGTAGACGCTATAACTTTTGCGCAAACCAATCAATATACGATTATTGCGTTTTTTTTTTTTTACCAAAAATACGTAGAATACGTATCGGTCTAAACTGAGGGGAAAAAAGGTTTTTTTTAAAAAAATATTGTGAGATGTATTAAATAAAAAGGAAAAAATATTGTGTTTTTTTTTAAATTGTCGCTCTTCTTTTGTTTATAGCGCAAAAAATTAAAACCGCAGAGATGATCAAATACCACCAAACGAAAGCTCTATTTGTGTGGGGGAAAAAACATAATGATTTAATTTGGGTACAGTGTTGCACGACCGCGCAATTGTCATTCAAAGTGCAACAGCGCTGAAAACTAAAAATTGGTCTGGGCAGGAAGGGGGTGAAAATGCCCTGTATGGAAGGGGCTAGTGACAGCGACATTGTCGGTCTGGCATAGTTCGGCTCTGGCCTCTCACCTGGCTAACATACCAGGCCCACTGACCCCGATAACGGATAATCCAGACTTTCCACCTGGATTAGATGTTAAACTAAACCCGACCAATAAGGGAAAACTCCTGGCCACTCACTGCCTATCGAACAACAGGATCAAACCCCTCCAATCGATGAAATCAGAGTTTGGGGAGTCTTTCCCCGGATTCTGGTTTTACTTACAACTACAGGACTTTTTGGTCAATGGCGGGTTCAAGTCGGCATACTACAAGACTCTTACCCAACTAGAGCAAATTTGCCTATCAGGCTCCCCCATTTTAAAAACTACATCACTTGCATACACCTGGCTTTGTAACCAACAACCACAAAGGGCAGTTAGACACAAGACCAAATGGGAAAAATGCCTAAGTATCACATTGACTGATGACCAATGGAAGAAAGCTTGTGTATTTGCTCATACATGTTCATTAAGCTCAAAATTTCAAGAAATTTCATACAAGGTCCTCAGCCAATGGTATATTACCCCCATGGACATCAGGTCCTGGTCACCTGACAGTTCAGACAGATGCTGGCGATGTAAAACTGGTGAAGGTTCCTTCATACATATCTGGTGGAGCTGCCCCCTTATACGTAATTTTTGGTCCCAAATAATACACCACATTAAGCTGATCACGGACACTGACCTCCAACTCGACGCTGCTGCCTGTCTCCTACATATTAACCGATTGTCCATCAGCAGGTATAAAAAGACACTAACTAGACATTTACTTACAGCAGCGAAAACATTGATCCCCTTACACTGGAAGACCACTAAATGCCCATCAATCAAGGAGTGGTTAAACAGGGTGCATTATATCCACAGAATGGATGAGTTGATAGCCATTAGAAATGAAAACTCCACCCGCTTTAACGACATCTGGCAACCTTGGATGCTTTTTAAATATTCTAATGATTATCGTCTGCTAATGGCTTAACATACTGGTACTTCCCTGTATTGTAAAAAGAGAACATTAGATCAGCTCAACTGTTGTCTTGTGTATTGTTTTACCCATGGATCATTGTTAAATATTCTACTGTTTATCATCAGACTCTTAACATAATAATTGCTTGTCACCCTATGAGGGATATGGATAATCCTATTACCCTATAACCTCCTCTCAGCCCGTCTCCCCACCCCCTTTTTTTTTTTTTTTCTTCCCTCCCCACCCATGCCCTCTCACTTTCCTCATTCCTTTCTAACTAAGGTCTAGAAGAATTCACATCTTCTCAAAAATTGTATAGAGAAAAGTAAAAGACCACGTTATGTTTATCCTTTTGCATATGTTTTACTTCTGTTATTTTACTGCTAAAATTTTGTTTTTCAATTTGTACTGTACATGTATGTTGTATTATGCTACTTTTGAGTTAATAAACTTTGATTGTAAAAATTTTTGTAAATCTATAAACGCTTCAAACTGATTAAATGTTCTACTGGGGCAAATTTTATACCTTTAACCAACACTTTTAGTTCTTCTTGCGAAAATTCTACTTCAGTGATGTTAAAGATGCCTTCCCCTAGTTTACCCTTTTTCTTTTTGCCTCCACCTCGGCATTCCCTCCTTCTTGGTGGTTTCTGTTCCCGGCATCGTCCTGTGGGTGTCCGTTCCATCCTCCTCTGCTGGTTTGAAATACTGGCATGTTCGGTTTGTAGGGTTCTCTCCTGTCCCTCCATTTCCCCTGCCATTGGGTGGGTCCGTAATATTTATTCTGGTATCCCCGGGGGCGTGGCTTGCTTAGGAGCCGGATGGCAGCGTAAGTCCGGAGCTCCGGGAACCAGCGGGGAAATCGCGGCACATACCAACTCCCCGAGGAGTTTTTTTGCACCATCACCTGGCGATCCAGCCCGGGGGACCCCAAGGATCATGTCCCGCAAACGAAAGGACATCAGGAAGCCGCAAAGATTAACGGACTTCTTCTCCCCTCACCAGCGTGGCAGAGGACAAGATGGCGCCGGCGCGGCGTCCACCCCGGAGCACACCGCACATGGATCCAAAGGTGGGTCAGCTGCACTATCCCACCGTAAAGCCTCCCCTGATAGCCTGTCTCACTCTCCCTCTCCCACCACAGGCAGCCCAGCCAAAGCAAAAATCAGGCTGGATAAGGAGGGAGCCATGTCTGCAGTCAGTCCTGCAGCTGACTCAGGGGATGACACACGTGAACTCCCAGACTCTATACAGTCCTTCCCCACCACCCATCAACCTGTGATGGATACTGTACTAAAGGATATGCTGCTATCGCTACGCAGCTCACTACAGTCTGATATGATGCAGTGTATGCACAGATTCCACTCTGATATCCAGACAGTAGAAGCTAGAGTAGAGCATATCGAGCATAAAATGGGGGAATACGCCATCACTATCAATGACCTGGTGGATTCACATGAGGAGAGAGAGGGGGATACGGAATGAATCAAAGCGAAACTCGCGGACATGGAAGATAGAAGCAGACGTAATAATATGAAAATGAGAGGGGTCCCTGAATCTGTCCTTCAGGAGGATCTGCGGTCATATGCCGCCTCCGTATTTAAGGCGCTTCTCCCTGACCTGTCTGATCTAGATCTCACTATAGACAGAATCCATAGGCTACCAAAGCCGCCTTTTCTGCCTGAACAGGTACCCAGAGATGTCATAATGTGTTTCCACTTTTTTCATACCAAAGAGCAGCTAATGGCAAAAATGCGCAAAAAGGAGCAAATTCCCTCGCAGTATCAGAACATACAATTTTTCGCAGACTTATCTCAGTACACTCTACAAAAGCGGAGGAATTTAAACACCATAACCAAGGTACTGAGGAACCACCAGATCGTTTACAGATGGGGGTATCCTGCCAAATTATCTGTCATCAGGGAAGGCCGTACGCATGTTGTGGAATCGCTGGAGAAGGGTATATCCCTGTTGGAGGAGTGGGGGCTCCTCCCTGAGGATACTGCTGCGCCTAAAACCAACTCCAGGCCCGTATCACGGTCCGAGCCTGTGTGGAAAATGGTGACAAATAAAAACGCCAAATCTCACAATTAAATCCGGAGGGAGCACCTACTGCTTAATTCTCCCTGCTGGAAGTTCCTGGAGAACTCGTGAGCCTGGACTCACCCCCTTTTTTTTGAGACCTGAGCAGTTTTCCCTTTTTTTTTTTCCCACTGCATATGGGTATCTTCTGTGCTCTGCACATGTTTCTGTTGGCTAAACGCCAGTTCTGTAACTGTTCCTGTTTTTACCTCTGGTATTTTCTTTATTATGTGTTCTTGTGTTTTTTATTTTCATCTACAAGTGTTGTTCGGATCATCGTGTTCATCGTATATGACGGACCACTGCACCCAGAAGCCTGGAGTTCTTTTGTTTTTTCATCACCTAGTGAGTACTCTAAAATTTACATTTTGTTTAATGGAGCTTGTTATCCGCCATTTGTGGTTTGGCCACCGGGGGGAGACATTCCCTCAAAATTGATTTTGCACTTTGGTTCCATGTCGCACACTTTTCTCAATGCTTAAATGGGTTTGAAATTTATATCCATCAACTCTAATGGCCTAAACCATACAGTTAAGAGGAGGTCCATGTGGAATGAGGCTATCTCCAACCGAGCTGACATTTTGTGTACTCAAGAGACCCACTTTTCTGCGACGTCTCCTCCTGTATGTTCGCATAGGAGTTTTCCACATGTTTTTAAGGCCAATGATCCTAACAAGGGGAGTTCTCACAGCCATAAGAGACACAGTGGCTTTTAACCTACATGAGTCTGTTCTGGACCCTGGAGGTAGCTTTATTCTTCTAGTATGTGACATTAATAACACCACGTTCACTATTGTCAATGTATACTCTCCAAATGTGCACCAAATCCGCTTTTTCCACAAGCTAATGGCCAAGGTGGCTAAACATAGAAAGGGCAAATCAGTTCTCTGCGGAGACTTCAACGCGACGCCAGACCCAGGTATTGACTCTTCTTCAGGTGCCAAACGCACAAGTCTTTCTTTGTCGGCCTCAATCCATGGTAGTGAGCTGTTCGACGCCTGGAGGTGTCTCCATGCTGAGGAGAGGGATTTTACTTTCTTCTCAATGCCTCATGGAGCCTACTCCAGGATCGATCTGTTCTTAGTGGATCAGCCCACTCTCTCTAAAGTTTCGGCCGCCACTATTAACTCAATAACTTGGTCTGACCACGCCTCCATTACCCTCACCCTGGAGGATGCGGTTGCTGACGCAGCGTCGTCATTGTGGAGGGTCAACTCGTTCTTGTTACAGCAAGTAGAGGTTAAGTGTCATGTTGAAACACATTTGAAAGATTTTTTTTCTATTAATGATCATTCTGTGCAGGATCAGTTTGTTTTATGGAATGCCCATAAGGCGTACATTAGGGGTATACTCATCCAATTGGGGGCGAGGGCTAGGAGGCAGCGGCAGCAGAAAATGAAGGCTCTGACAGATGAAATCTTTCTACTTGAAACATCTAATAAGCAAAACCTTTCCATTGCAATTTCCCGAAAGTTGGTTCAACTGAGCCATGACCTTAGACTTCTCCTATTGGAAAAATGTGAAAAAGCGTCGTAGAGTAAAAATGACATATTATGCCACCGGCAATAAAGCGGGTAAATTGTTAGCGCATAAGGTAAAAGGGGTACGTCATAAATCCAGAATTCCATTTATCCTTCACCCACGTACCAATTGTAAACTTTACCATCCTCAGGATATTGCGGATGCCTTCAGCTTATATTATAGCTCCTTGTATAACTTAAAAGAAGACGATACCACCTTTCAACCTGATCCTGCAGCTATCGACCAATTCTTAAACAATCTGCACATCCCCTCTGTGTCCCAAGACCAGCTATCAAAATTAAATGTGCCCTTCAATAGGGAAGAGATAAGTAAAGCTATCGACTCTCTTCCAAACAACAAATCCCCAGGCCCTGATGGCTTTATGGGAGATTACTTTAAGACCTTTAAGTCTGTTTTGGTTCCTCATCTGGAGGGTGTGTTTAATGCCGCTGCTGCCTCTGCCGCCTTTCCCTCTGAAATGTTGTCCGCTATAATTGTGACTCTGCCGAAACCGGGGAAGGACCCCTCCACGCCTCCAAATTTTAGGCCAATATCACTGCTAAATTTAGACCTGAAACTATATGCCAAAATTTTAGCTACTCGTCTATTAGATATTCTCCCCCTACTTATCCACCATGATCAGACGGGATTCACCAAGGGCCGTCAGACCTCCGATGCCACCCGTAGGCTGGTGAATATTATACATTTGGCCAACTTGCACAAAAGGCCTTCTCTGCTGTTAGCCTTGGATGCAGAGAAGGCCTTTGATCGCATCCATTGGGACTACATGGCCCGGGTATTGAGAAGGTTTGGCTTCTCGGGCCCCATCCTGTCCGCAATCCTAGCTCTGTACTCCAACCCCTCCGCCCGAGTGCTCGTTTCGGGGGTACTGTCTAGGCCATTTGCCATTTCAAATGGTACTAGATAAGGGTTGCCCGTTATCCCCATTAATTTTTAACTTACTAATGGAACCTCTTGCAATATATATACGCTCCCACCCTGAAATTTGTGGTTTCCCTATCCAAAATTCTACCCACACCATCAGTCTGTTCGCAGACGACATCATTTTGATTCTGACCGACGTGGAGACTTCCCTGGCTTCGGCTCACGAGGCTCTAGGACTGTTTAACAAATTGTCCTACTACAAAGTAAACAAGAGTAAATCTTATCTAATCCGAATAGGTATTGATCGATCCTACAGGGTAGGCTTGCTGCTAGATTCCCTTATTCCTGGAATGATAATGGGTTAAAATACTTGGGGATCTCCCTAACAGCAACGAGTGGTGAATTGTTTTCTGCTAACTATGTCCCTTTCCTTGGGTCCATGACCAAGATGTTACAGGATTTGTCAAGGGTGGAGTTGCTCTGGTCCGGCCGCTTAGCCGCATTCAAAATGATGGTCTTACCGCAATTATTATACCTTTTCCGGGCTCTGCCGATTCCAGTCCCCGCGTCGTTTTTCTCCAAGCTCCAATCTCAATTAAATACATTTTTATGGCAAGGTAAGAAGGCGAGGTGCTACTTTAAAAAACTGATAGCGGCCAGGAGAGTCGGGGGGATTGGCCATGTTCTACTGAATGATTATCATTCAGCCTCGGTTCTCTCACAGGCCAGGTCATGGTTTGTACATGGACCTACTTCTAGATGGTTGGAGCTGGAGCTAGCACAATCCCCAGTTGCTAACTTATCTGACATGTTACTAGCTAGTCATCTATACACGTCGGCCCCTACTCACCTCTCACCTACAATGGTGGCTACTATACATACATGGAAGATGTTTACTTCCCACAAGTTTGTAGATCAAGTGCTCAAACCTCTTCCCATCCCCATCTCATGTTTGCCTTTGATCATCCCGGGCATATCCGTTACGCGGTGGATGGCAAAAGGCCTAAGGGTAGTCGGAGACCTGATGTCAGGTTCTACTCCTAAATCGTTTCGAGATCTCCAAACAGAATATGGCTTGGACAATAGAGATTTTTTCAGACACTTCCAAATAGCTAATTTCCTCAGGAAGTCACCTGCGCTGTCCGTATCTTTACCTTGGCGAGCAGTACTTTACCTCACCAACCCTACAACTAATATCAGAGGGATCTCGCTATTTTACAATCTCTTAAATAACAAAACCGTCTTTATTAAAACTTTAAACCTAGAAGCGTGGGAGCGTGATTTGGGAACAAAGTTTACTAGTGATCAATGGCAAACTGCTTTACGCTGTACATTCTCTGCGACTAAAAGTGTCAATTTATGGGAACTGTCCCATAAGATATTAGTGCGGTGGTACTTAACACCATATCGCTTGTCTAAATTTGACCCCGGAATGTCCCCTTTATGCTGGAGACACTGCGGAGAGGTGGGGACATTGCACCATATATTGTGGGCCTGTCCTTCCCTTCGGGGATTATGGGCGAGTGTCTTTGGCCTAATCTCCCGATTTGCAGGTACCCAGATTCCCCCTTCACCCGAAGCGGCATTATTGTCTCTGGGACTAGAATTAGTGCCTGTCCCAGTAAGAACCATAATTACCCACATTCTCCTGAGCACTAGGCTATGCATTGCGCGGCATTGGAGGGATGCAGCTCCACCCTTGCTGAGGGAAGTTATTGAATCTACTAACACACATGCCTCCTACGAATTAATGTTTGCTGCCTCCCAGGGGAAATATGATACTATGAAGCACCACTGGTTCAGGTGGACTGAGTGGTACAGCTCGAGTTACAATAGCTGATGTTCGATTTATACGCTGAACAACACTTTGACATTTTATTTTATTTGACATTTTATTTTATTTGACATTTTATTTTATTTGACATTTTACTTTATTCTGTTTACACATGTTATTTCACTATTGTTTACTTTCTTATCAATATTTCGTTATATATTATTTTTAGGGTTCCTCTAATGTACCCATTATATATAGCTGTGAGGTTTATGTTAGACAGAGGGCGGGTGTCGTCGCCCTCCACCCCTCGGCGCAGTTTTGCTCCCAGGGGGGTGTCGGGGGAGAGAGGGGGCGACATCTCGGCCACTTGCTCCGCTACTAGACTCAGTGCGAAGGATGTAATGATCTCTAATGGTTTTGTACCTTGTAGCGTCAGTTAACTCGATTATTTGTTTATTTGTTTGAAGGAACTATCATGATCTATAGTTTATTCTTACTGTATGTCCTGTTCCTATCTTTGTAAGTTCTTGAAATTTAATAAAAAATTTGAAATTGATTCTGGTATCCCCTTCCCCTTCCTCTGTATCTTCCTCTCCAAGGTCTGGAGTACTGTCCCCCCTGATACGGAGGTTGAGAGGTGTTCCCTCCATAGGGTTGGTATGGTGGGGCTTGGGGGGGTCCCGCCTGTTCCGGTTTTTTTGAGGCCATTTGATTGGTATTTTTACTGTTTGCACCCATTGTTTTCTTTGTTTTAGGGGCGGGTGTAGGCAATAAAGCTGTGCCTGCTTGTGAATGTTGTTCTCATTTAAAGAGGTATTGGTAGAGTGTATAGTGTTTTCTTTCTCTTGCCATTTATACACTTTGCCTTCCATGTAATCTTTTTTGTCACGTTGGTATTTGTTGACCTTTTTGGCTTTTACCTCCCCATCTAGTTTGGTTAGAAACTCCTGGAGTTTGTTGGCTCTGGTTTTATAATCGTTTGTTTCTGATTCTGATGTGATGCTTTCCTTTATGGTGTTAATATTATTTTCTATTCTTGCCAATTTTATACGGCGTCTTTCAATGATGGTATCCAATAGTCTGTTCTCACAGTCATTGAAAAAATTATACCATGCCTTTGATAATATCTCATCTTCTAGGCCATCGTTGGGTCCCACATCCCATCTCAGCCTCCTTGGTGTGATTTTCGTCTCTTTGTATCTTTCTAGGGTTATGATGTCCCACCATACCCTCACCTGTTTGTCCATGGTATTTTTTAGGTGTTTGAACCCCTGTTCCAGGTTTACTGTTGAGGTATTATTGACATTTTCAAACAATTCGCCTAGATCTAGCTTGCGATTGGCTAGAAAGGAGAACACCTCCATGCTGCCTCCAAATGGTTCACTGGTTTGGGTACCCGTGAAGAAATATTTTGTGTGTGTGTGGTTGGCGCAAGTGGAATATCCTATGATTAGTGGGTGTGCTGCAATTTAGAAAAAACTGGGTCTGTTTACCAATCTGGTATCCTTTCCCATATAGATTTTGGGTGTGTAGTGAAAATTGCGCTTCCCTAAATTAATGTTGCTAAATGGTTTGTATTTACCTCCTTAGGCCACTAGGTGGTGCAATTTCTTACAAAGGTAATACACTCCACTGTGCTCAAATTATAATAAATTACAAGAAAATATATACATCAACTGTGAAAAAAAACATGAAAAAAACCTTGTAAGGTGATACACTGAAAACCCTGTATCTCTATTTATACATGAGTTATCATCCCATAGATATATGTTTCAAAATTCTTAAACAGTTCATAAAGTGAGTACTCCAATTATTCCCTCTTCTTATGTGATAGTTTTGCTTGTGCCGGTGTGTTCCTTTAAGGTGTGTGCAGGTTATCACCAAACCGTCACCATTCAGTGCTATCCCGTCACCTTCAGAAATGGTCACTCACTAGATATTAAATCAACCAGAGCCTGTGGTTCATTCGCCAGGATAACCAATCCTATTAAGACTTTCCTTTTTACTGTTGGGTACATCAAATGTGGAATGCCATCACCTCCTGTGGAAGCTCACATAAAAAGAATGGTGCTCCACATGGTGTAGTATGTTAAAATAATATTTATTATAAAATCAAAAAGATATTGCACTCACATTTGGTTGTGCCTATGTCCCGGCACTAAGCTTCTCCAGCAGTGTATGCATCAAAATGTGGGTAGGTAAACGAAGCCGCGTTCCTTATGGTCTCCCAACCGTCTTACAGCCTGTGTGGTTCAGCAGCCTCTACATTTCGCAACCAAAGTTGCATCATCAGGAAGCTGCTGTACTGGTGCTGTAAGATTGTATATATAATCCTCCTAATTTAAAAACCCCGCCCTCTGTGTGTTCCCGAGAAACCCGCCGACCCGGATCACAATGGTTTGCATATTGGTTCCTAGCTGACTCTGGCAGGAAGTACTGTGTCAGCCATCTTGGTTCCTATGAGAATATGTAATATATGTAATATGTAATATGAGAAGAAAAATTTCTCGTAATGAAACGTATTGGATATATAAATTAAACACAATGACACCCCATGGAATGAATATAGAGCTGGACGTTAATTGCTTCATAGATGATTATCAATATTTCCTTCATAAGTTTCAGACCATGCAATCCTAAAGAAATAACACCACATACACACATATAGGGAAGTATACACCAATATATACTGTAAATAAATAATCATGTAATTAGGTATAGTATGTATATGAAGCACACATAGAAAGGCTGATTTAAATAAAAACTAGAAATGGATAATAAGAATAAATATATAAGGATTAATGTAGACTGTCAGATTTAAATGATTCCCTATGTAAAAGTGACCCAACTGTGTATGCATCATTATTTGGACACACACATGAGGAACATAAGGGAACAAGGAAACAAAAAAGACATCACCAAAGGTAATAATACATAAGGATAAAACTGCAACAACCTCTCCTTTTTAAACATTATTTTAAAGCACTATTTCAAAAAAAATTGTTTAGAATTAGAAGCATATAAATAACGGGATGGGAACAAGAAAAATGGAGACATAGGCACTTCCGACCGACAGGATTATTACATCCGGCGGAAGAACCCTATTATAACCTTTTTAACCTAACAAAAAGCACATAACATAGGAATACCAAGATGGCGGAAACAGTATATCCGGCAGGTGAGCGTCATTACACCCATAACACAGTGATGAATGCGCACCATATGGGAGCACCAAGATGGCGGATTTGGCACAAAGGGCCAGACGTAACACGGGAATAGGGGGCAAAGGGCACAAAAAAAGCAGACGGAAAAGAAAATATCTTTTTACACAATCGTAACACTTTAGAACACAGAGGAGAAAAAAAAGCTGTGAAAGGAGCGAATAGAAACGACCAGGAATGGCAATGGGGCAAAGGTTCCAGGAACCAAGATGGCTGACACAGTACTTTCTGTCAGAGTCAGCTAGGAACCAATATGCAAACTATTGTGATCCTGAGCCTGGAACCTTTGCAATAGGGCAAAGGTTCCAGGAACCAAGATGGCTGACACAGAACTTCCTGCCAGAGTCAGCTAGGAACCAATATGCAAACCATTGTGATCCGGGTCGGCGGGTTTCTCGGGAACACACAGAGGGTGGGGTTTTTAAATTAGGAGGATTATATATACAATCTTACAGCACCAGTACAGCAGCTTCCTGATGATGCAACTTTGGTTGCGAAACGTAGAGACTGCTGAACCACACAGGCTGTAAGACGGTTGGGAGACCATAAGGAACACAGCTTTGTTTACCTACCCACATTTTGATGCATACACTGCTGGAGAAGCTTAGTGCCAGCACATAGGCACAACCAAATGTGAGTGCAATATCTTTTTGATTTTATAATAAATATTATTTTAACATACTACACCATGTGGAGCACCATTCTTTTTATGTGAGCTTTCACAGGAGGTGATGGAATTCCACATTTGAAGTACCCAACAGTAAAAAGTAAAGTCCTAATAGGATTGGTTATCCTGGCGAATGAACCACAGGCTCTGGTTGATTTAATATCTGGTGAGTGACCATTTCTGAAGGTGACGGGATAGCACTGAATGGTGGCGGTTTGGTGATAACCTGCACACACCTTAAAGGAACATACCGGCACAAGCAAAACTATCACATAAGAAGAGGGAATAATTGGAGTACTCACTTTATGAACTGTTTAAGAATTTTGAAACATATATGTATGGGATGATAACTCATGTATAAATATAGATACAGGGTTTTCAGTGTATCACCTTACAAGGTTTTTTTCATGTTTTTTTTTCACAGTTGATGTATATATTTTCTTGTAATTTATTATAATTTGAGCACAGTGGAGTGTATTACCTTTGTAAGAAATTGCACCACCTAGTGGCCTAAGGAGGTAAATACAAACCATTTAGCAACATTATTTTAGGGAAGCACAATTTTCACTACACACCCAAAATCTATATGGGAAAGGATACCAGATTGGTAAACAGACCCAGTTTTTTCTAAATTGCAGCACACCCACTAATCATAGGATATTCCACTTGCGCCAACCACACACACACAAAACAATTCTGTAACATGCCTCTGCTGCAGGAGATCCAGGAGAATAATCCTGATAACTACAGGAATTTTCTCCGGATGATGGACCCCGTTTTTCAGCATCTCTTGGGTTTGGTGTCCCCCTATATAACGAGGCAGGACACCTTAATGCGGGAAACCATCACTGCTGAGCAGAGGCTAGTCGCCATGTTGCGCTACTTGGCGACATGGAGAAGCCTGCAGGACCTCAAGTTCTCAACAGGCATCTCCCCCCAAGCTCTGTGGATCATTATACCAGAGACCTGTTCTGCCATAATTCAAGTCCTGCAGGAGGACTATATTAAGGTAAGTTTTCTCCTTTAACATCACATTCTATGTATTTAATGTATGCTAATGTGGTAGATAGGTAGATAGGGAAGGAGATAAGGGGGAAGAGATACTGAGAGGGGAGTGAGAGAGGGGGGGAAACGATTTTCAGTGTTTTTTTTTCTTCTTTCCCCCTCTGCGTCCTGCTACTATGGGGGAGATGGGGGAAGGAGAAGATAACGTTTTTGATACATTTTGGAGGGGGGAGGGAGAAGGGGGTAGGATACGCACAGATGCTGAATGGGATATGGTGGGAGTGAACAAGGAGTAGTGTGGGGAATGGTCACCATAAGCCCCTTAGAGGCACACCAGGATAGGTGGAGGGGGTTGGTGGGGTGGGGTGGGGGAGCAGTTGGGGAGGAGTGTGGAGGAGGGGAGGAGGGAGGAGTGGGAGGGGGTGGATGGGAGGATAGGGGGGAAGAGTATCTCACACAGGAATAAATTGATCACTATTGCATGTAAAAAATGAACTGAAGGAGAGTATGAAAATTAATGTTATTGTACTAACAATCAAACACATTGGGAGGTTGCACGGTAATACACAATGGGAAAAAGATGGCTACACAAAAATAGAGTTTAAAACTTGCTTAGAAATTATTTTCCATGGTTTATATACACTTTTCCAGGTGGTTGGGCCACAATTTTATAAAAAAAAAAAGGGGGCATGGTTCATGAGTAGTAGGCACGGGATTATTGGTCAAAATAAGGAAATAGGGGTAGTGATATGCTTTGTATTTGCTTTTTTTTTTTTCTCTTTTACTTCTTGTTTCGGCTTTTGTTTTTGGTTTTGCTTCTTGGGTTGGTATCTTTGATTTTTTATGATATACTCCACACCTTAGGATGGTGGGGGTCCCTGGGCTTGAGTGTTGAAGGGGCCCCCTGGAGCGGGGGGGTCCGCATTAAAGTTGTTCAGCGGGGGGGTGACTCTCATCTGTTTTGGGGCCCCTTACACAGCTTAAGGCATGGGCCCCCTGGAGCAGAGAACAAAAAAAAAAAAAAACATTTTAAAAAAATACATAAAAAAGGGAGGTTGCCATCCAGGGCCCTGGGGACCTCTGGGCCTTTTAATTAAAAAAATATATAAATAAAAAAATAAACATGTATAATAAAAAAAAAATGGGGGGTTTGTCACATGGGGACCTTTGAGCCCTTTAATAAAAAAATATATATATACAGTATATATAAAAATGACATTTTTTTTTATAAAAGAAAGGGGGGTTGCCATCCGTGGGCCCTGGAGACCTCTGGGCCCTTTAAAAATAATAATAATAAATATATTTTTAGAGGGTTGCCATCCGGGGCCCCCTATTGGGCAGGGCCCATGGGCTTTAGCCCAGTTAAGCCCAATTGTAAGTCTGGCCCTGAATATGGGCTCATGGAATGTTAGAGGCCTGGGGACAGTAGCAAAAAGAGCAGCAGTGCTCTCTACAATGGAAAGATATGGGGTAAAGCTGATCTGCCTGCAGAAAACACACTTAACAAAGGATACAATCAGGGGCGGACTGACCATTAAGTCATTCGGGCACTGCCCGAGGGCCCCATGCCACTAGGGGGCCCCATCAGGGTTGCCAGGCTCAGTAAAACTAGGGACAGTATGTACAAATCTGTGTTTTTTTTTTTACATCTGTCCCCGATATGTCCGAAACCGACATGATTTTGATGTGAAAATCCAGAGATTTTAGCTGCCCCGCCTCAGCACGGCCTCCTGTAGCCATCTGTAAGCCCGGGGGCCCCATAATCTTCTATTGCCAGGGGCCCCATGAGTTGTCAGTCCTCCCCTGGATACAATCCAACAGCTCCAGAGTAATAAATATCCAATTCAGTTCCACTCAGTACACTCTTCATATTCGAGAGGGGTGGGAGTCATGGTGAGAGCTGGGGTGGGGTTTTCCTGCAGGCCAGTATAGATGAGAATGGTCGATATGTTTTTCTGCATTGTACAATTTATAATAGAACGTATGTAATAGCAAACATTTATATTCCGCCACCTTTTAAAATAGATATACCGGTAATGTTGAGATTGAATGAATTTATTCAAGGCAAGGGAGATACACCGGTAATAGTAGTAGGAGATTTCAATGAGGTCTTAGACCCAGGGTTCGATAGGTTTCCGGTACCGTCATATTCAGACTCTATAGGGAAAGGCCGATTGAGCCAATTTATGGAAGAAGTTGGACTAATCGACATGTGGAGAGTGAGGAGTCCGGGCGTTCAGCAATATTCTTGCTATTCAAGCACGCACTCCACACTCTCCAGGATAGATATGGTCCTGGGGAATGAGAGAGCATTAAGGATCATGGGTAAGATAGAATATCTGCCAAGAGGAGTGTCAGACCACTCCCTAATGGTTCTAATAGTAAACCTAGAAGGACAAAAAATTCGGAGAGGGTGGCAAATTAACCTTTATTGGTTCGAGCTAATAAAAGAAGCATATGGGATTTTGCCGAAACTGAGGGAATTTGTGGCTCTGAATGAAGGCTCTACAGGGATGGGAAAAATATGGGATACCCTGAGGGCATACCTGAGGGGTATCCTGATCCAGCAAGTGGCCAAATTTAAAAAAAAAATCGAGAGAAGGAGAACAAAATACCCGTAGAGAAGTATTGGCGTCAGAAAATAACTATGTAACAGACCCAACGTTAGAGAAGAAAGAAATATGGCTAGAGAAACATCTAGCGTATAGGATGGTAATCATGAGAGAGGTGGAGACTAGACAAATCTTTTTGTGACAGTCCTCCTTTGCAGAGGGTGAAAGTGTTGGAAGGATGCTGGCGCAACTGGTAAAGTCGAACTCCCTACCCCCTGATATCCGGGCCATTAGAACCGCAGGAGGGGCAATGACAGCAGACACCGCTGAGATAGTGCAGACCTTCCAGGGGTTTTATGAAAAGCTTTACACCGCACAGAAGGTGGGGATGGAAGTAGAAATGGAGGACTTTCTGGGGAGGTTAGAGATCCCGTCTATCACACAAGCGGAAAGAGATGAGTTAGAAGCTCCGATTTCACTTATAGAAATCCAGCAAGCAGTGGCAGACATGGCAAATCAAAGGTCGCCAGGCCCAGACGGACTACCGACGGAAATTTATAGATATTACGGAGAAATATTACTGCCCGAGCTTTTAAAAGCATTAAATGGAGCGGCCACGGAGGGGAGACTCCCAGTGTCAATTCTGGAGGCAACTATTATAGTTATTCTAAAAGAAGGCAAGGACCCCTTAGACCCGGCTGCATATAGACCAATCTCCCTCCTGTGCCCAGATGCCAGGATAGTGGCTAAAGTCTTGGCAGCGAGGCTTAATAGACTGATTTCAAAACTGATTCATCCAGATTAAACGGGATTCATTGCTAATAGATCTACCAACATGAATATAAGAAGGACCTTTTTAAATTTACAAACACCGACGGAGTCAGAGGGAACAAGAGCCGTATTGTCATTAGATGTGGCAAAAGCGTTCGACAGTGTAGAATGGGGATATATTTGTAGGGTGCTGGGAAAGTTCAGATTTGGTCCGAAATTTACTGGCTGGATAAAAAGGCTTTATGATAGTCCTAGTACCAAAATTAGAATTAACAATGAATTTAAAAAAAAGATCCTATTAGAGAGGGGGACGAGACAGGGGTGCTCTTTGTCGCCCCTGCTCTTTACCCTAGCGATGGAACCACTGGCGATTGCCATAAGGTCAAGTACTGAGATAAATGGATTCTAGAGGAAGACGGGAGACAAAAGAATCACACTTTAGAGCGCATGCGCTGGAGCTCCGTGATGGCTGCCTAAGCTCAGAGCTCCGCAGCACCCAAGCCCCACGATCGTTTCAGCGGGCACAGCACCTTCCCCCCTGGACCGGATCCTCTGCCCACACTTCAGAACCCGGTAGAGCTCCCCCTCGGATGTCCGGACCGGCGGCCAGGCGCGACTTGGGGCCGGAATTTGATAGATTAGGCGGGGACGGGAGCTCCAAGATGGCCGCGGCTGCGGCTCCCACACAGCTACCCGGCTCCACGGGGGAGAGGAAGCCAGATACCAGGCAAGTGCTCACCCCAGCTACCCTCACATATGCCCAGGCTACCCAAGGCTCCCTCCACATACCTCAAGCTCCTTCCCCGGCCTCCACAGAATCCCTGCTGGGCACAGTGGAAGGATACGCTATGTCTCCATTAGGCCCTGCATTCCCCTCCACGCCTGCAACGCCTGCATTAGGTCTGAATGGACATGATCAGTGTGCCACACAGGATGACCTGTTTCTCAAATTCTCAGCACTGCTTGAAAGGGGCTTGGCCAATACAGCTGCCCAGATCTCCAGGGATATGAAAGCTGATTTTGCTAATCTGGGATCTAGAATGGAGGCTATAGAAAGTAAGCTTGATTTAACGGTATCTCGCACCAATCAAAATGCTGCTCATATTCAGACCCTCCAAGACCAGTTGGATACGGCCCTATCTAAGATAGATGAACTTGAGAATAGGTCCAGGAGGTCCAATTTTAGGATCAGGGGTCTCCCTGAGTCCATCTCTGACATTCCTGAGGCAGTCCAAGATCTTATTAAAGGCCTTATCCCGAATATTCCGTCTCATCGCCTTAAATTGGACCGGGCCTACAGAACACTGGGCCCGCCCAGAAAGGATGGCTCTCTGAGAGACATTGTTGTTAAGCCACATTTCTACGCTACCAAAGAAGAAGTCATGAAACAATCCCGGTCCCTGCAACAGATCTCTTGCCGCGGTCATCAGATCCAAATTTTTGCAGACATATCTCCTTAAACCTCTACTCACTGTTCTCTCTAAACAGGACATCAAATATCATTGGTCCTTCCCCTTCGCAGTTAAATTTTCTATCCAGGGCAGAGCTTACGCATTTTCCAGCCTGCAAGAAGGGGAGAGAATTCTGCTTCATCTAAAATTGATTAACCAGGAAGCACCCATGGATGTCTCGGAGAATTCTGCGAACTCCTCCAAGCGCCCTCCACCCATGAGCCCAATTTCCCCATCGTGGAATACTGGGAGGCCTAAAAAAATCTAAAGATGGGGGATCCTTTCGAAATGGATGATCAGTTTTTCTCACCTCAACCTTGGTTCTTCTTTCCGAGCTGTTTGCTCTGGGACTTTAGGCTCCGAAGGGGCTTTTGCTCCTGACTATCTTGGGGTGGCTCCTCTACCTGCTCGTCTTTATGTTTTGGGTTATGTTTAACAGAATTTTTTTTTACAGGTTTTTGGTTGCTGTGCTACTGTGTTTGTATTGTACTGTTTTCCAGCAAGGGGCTGGGGTTTTACCCTTGCGCCTCCACCCCTCCCACTCAGGCGGTTTTCCTTTTTTGGGGGGTGGGTAGTCGGTCCTAATTGGTAGGTCTTCAACTTCTTTGTCTCGGGTTCCTAGCCAGTGTTTTCAGGCTAATGTTCCTGAATATTCTTGGAAGAATGCTTTTGTTTTTGTGTTTGGCTCCTTTCTTTTCCTTCTCCTCACTTTTGTTTCGAGCTAGTCTACGGGTGCCACGAGACCTGAGAGGTTCTTCCTGATTTGCCATTTCCCAGCTTTCGCCATTAATAGTAGTGTTGAGAAGACGTTAAAGGGTAAGTGATGTATGTTTCAGTAGCTTTCCACCCCTCTATATCAATGTCTGACCCAAACCTGCCCGGTGGGGAGCTTAGGATTGCTTCACATAACGCACAAGGGTTAAATTCTCCTAGGAAAAGGAGATTGGCGTTTGATCATTATCGTTCTATGAAGTTTGATGTCATCCTTCTTTGGGAGACTCATTTCCCGATTCGGTACAGTCCCAAATTCCTCCACTCTTATTTCCCAACCTTTTATACGGCCAATGCTGAAAACAAGACAAAGGGGATAGCGATCCTATTTTCTAAAAATTCTAAATTTCATCACACGGCCACGCACAGGGACCCAGAAGGCAGGTATATTCTTGTTAAGGGCTTGATGGAGGGTGTCCTATACTATTTTATATCCTACTATGCGCCTAACAAGGGCCAAGCGACCTTTTTTCAAGCCCTTCTCAGGACCCTCATTCCGCTGGTAGAGGGTAAGGTGATTTTAGGCGGGGACTCGAACACTGCTTTTGATCAAGGCCTGGACAGGTCCAGACCCCCTGGGTCACAGCTTACGCGCCCCACTAAGGCCAGTTTGAGGATAGCCAGGTCCCTTTATACTCATGGTTTGGTTGATATCTGGAGAGAACTGAACCCGACTAAGAGGGATTATACCCATTATTCCGCCCCACACAATTTTTATGCTAGAATTGACCATATTTTAGTCCCCCCCAGCCTCATCCCTTCCGTCACCAAGGCTTCTATTGCCGATAGTTTTTGGTCTGACCATTCAATCGTACATCTTCACTTGCGAAATTCCCTTTTTAACTCAGCCAGGACCCATTGGCGACTCAATGAGTCTATTTTAAGTGACCCCTCTAATGTTGCAGACATAGGAGATTCCTTACGGGAATATTTTCTTTTAAATAATGTTGAGATTATCTCCCCCGGAAGTTGGGCGGCCCATAAGGTTGCGATCAGGGATAAAATAATTGAAATTGCCACTCGCGTCAAGAGGGAGAGACTAATAGATATCAAAAACCTGGAGAGTAAATATTTAGCCTTGAAAACCCAACATAAAAAATCTCCCTCTAAGGACCTCACGGATCAATTGGATGCCACCAAGCTGGAACGTAACCTAGCTCTTACAGCAAAAGCAGAAAAGGAACTCCGCTAGAGCGGGGCGAAATTCTACTGCCGCAGAGACAAAATTGGACCCATGCTGGCTTCCAAGTTGTCCCCGCGCTTTCGCTCCCATTCTTTTCCCGAAGTTAGAATCGCAGACCAGACCATATCAGCTAACCCCAAAAAAAATATTCTAGCATTTCAAGAGTTTTACTCTAATCTTTACAGTTCAGGTCAGGCAGACGGTAGCCTGGGGATCTCTTCCTTTCTCCGGGGCCTTTCTATTCCAGCTCTCACATATACTCATAAGGAGGCACTGGAGGCGGACTTTTCGGTTGAGGAGATAGTGGAGGTCATAAAGAACCTGAAGACGGGTTCCGCTCCTGGGCCTGATGGCCTATCTGCGCCCTATTATAAAGCCTTTTCTGATATTTTAGTGCCTTATATGGCTAGTTTTTTTAACGCTAAATCCAAAGGAACTCCACTAGATCCTCATCTCAATACCGG
The DNA here is from genome assembly GCA_029574335.1 of Rana kukunoris. Taxonomy (NCBI): domain Eukaryota; kingdom Metazoa; phylum Chordata; class Amphibia; order Anura; family Ranidae; genus Rana; species Rana kukunoris. Next base: position 254,879,393 of record CM056053.1, on the reverse strand, counting down.
CATTATTACTGTAATTCCTAAGCCTAACAAGAACCCGGAGGAGGTGGAGAACTACAGGCCCATCTCCCTCATTAACAACGATCTGAAGATCTTAACCAAGATCTTAGCAAACCGGTTAGCTTCCTTTATAGGTAGGTACATACATAAGGACCAGGTGGGTTTCATCCCAGGTCGTCAGGGACCGGATCAGATTAGGAGGGCCATTGACATTATCTCCCTTTTGCAGTCGAATTGGGCAGGCGGCCCTACTCAGAAAGGAATGCTCTTGTCTCTTGATTTACACAAGGCTTTTGACTCCATGGAATGGCCCTACTTGTTTTCCTTTTTGGAATGTTGGGGGTTTGGTCGCAGGTTCTTGGGGGTCCTTTGCTCTCTGTATTCTACTCCTAGAGCGATGATTCCCTTCCAAGGTCATTATTCCTCCCCTTTTGGTATCTTTAGAGGGACTAGGCAGGGATGCCCCCTCTCTCCCCTAATTTTTGCTATCGCTATCGAAACGTTGGCAATCGCGATTCGATTCAATCTGAATATTTTAGGCGTCTCGTGTGGATCCCAGATCCATAAATGTGGCCTCTTTGCCGACGATATGTTGTTGTTCCTGACCTCCCCTGTTACCTCCCTTCCCAATCTCTTCAAAGTTTTAAAGGATTTCTCTTCGGCTTCAGGTCTCAAGGTTAATTTTGCAAAGTCATGTACCCTTAATATCTCCTTAACTCCTGACACGGTGGCAACATTAAGGAGCTCCTTCCCTTTCCATTGGAGGGATACCTGCTTAGAATATTTGGGAATTAATCTTACTCCTAAAATAGAACAATTATACTCAGCGAATTTTCCCCCCGCTTATAAAAAACTGGAATCAGACCTGAAGGGTTGGGCTAAGGGCGATCTCTCGTGGCTTGGCAGAATACATTCAGTCAAAATGACCCTGATATATTTATTTAGAGCACTCCCAATTAATATCAGGAAAGACCACCTACTTTCTCTACAGAGGAAAGTGCATGGGTTTGTATGGGGTAGGTCAGGATATAGGCTACCATGTTCCACCCTTCTCAGGCCCAAAAGGACTGGGGGATTGGGCCTACCACGATTATTTGGGTATTTTCAGGCAGCGCGACTCTCTCAGCTTTCGGCGGTCTATTCCAAATCTGAGAAACCGGACTGGATCCAGATTGAGAGACAAGCTGTCCCATCTTACACTCTAAATTTTTACTTTGGATCCCTCCCATGAACCGTCCTCCTATCCTTTCGCCTACCCTTTCACAATCTCTTTCTCTTTGGGATAGGTTGCGGTCCAATACAGCTTTGATTTCAGAATTTCATCCCCTTGCCCACATTTTTAACAATCCTGACTTTATCCCGGGTCTAGATATCACCGCTTTCAGGTGGTGGCTGGATAAGGGACTGTACCGAATTGGGCACTTCTTTTTGGCGTGGGGTCCTATTACTTTAATTTTCAGGTTTGGGCATATACAACACTTCCTCCACAAAATATGGAAGGGGAAACCCGTTCCACCTCGAATTACGGCCTATGAACGATGGTGTGGGGAGGCTATTGATCAGAGGGGAGGAATACCTGTCATATATCACTCCCTTGCTCATCAAGATAGTAAGACGTCTTATATGGTGGCCTGGGAAACCGATTTCCAATTTCAATGGGGCTTGGAATCATGGTCGACCGCTTTTTCGAAAGCTTACAAGGGAATCCAAAATGTCTCCCTGATCGAGGCCAATTTAAAGGTCCTTACAAGATGGTACTACACCCCTGTAAAATTATCTCTTATGTTCCCTTCCGCTAACCCCTGTGACATCACTGGTTCTAAGGCTCACATTTGGTGGGAATGCCCTAAAATTAGGCCTTTCTGGAAGAGAGTTAATTTAGTTTTTAAGGTAACTGGTTTTCAGCTCCTTAGAACCCCTGATGTCGCCCTCCTCAATGCCTACATTCCCGATATTGATAAATCTACACGTTCTTTGATTCGCTTTATTCTCTTAGGCGCTAAGGCAACGTTAGCTAAGGCTTGGAAACAGCCCTCGGTCCCCTTTCTAGCTGTGAAGCGTAAAATTTCCTGGATCATGTCCCAAGAAAAATTGGCTAGTATATTGCTTGACACCAAAGATCAGTTTGAATCCATTTGGGAACCGTGGGCTACATTCGTTGGCATTTCATTGATACCAGGAGTCTCTGTGCAAGCTCGAACTAACTAGATGCTTCTTGGGTTGAGGTACCGTAGACTGGCTCTTTTTTTCTTCTTTCTCCTCTTTCTTCATCTCCCGTTTCTATTTTCCTCTGTTTTCTCTTTTGAGGCCTTCCAGTTTCCTGTTACATGATCTCTTTCTGTATGCTATCATGCTTACCTTATGTTTGATGTCCATTTAACCTTGAACATGCACGAACCTGGGGAGATTATGTGATGTCTTTCGGTTCCTCGGGTTTTCTTGCTTTTGAGATGGGTTGAGCTGAAGTTCGGTTGTCTCCTGTAGGTTCTTGGAGAGTCAATCCAGCACAGTGTAGGTCCCGTTCGGGGTGTTGGGGTGGCTCCTCGTAATCTCGGGGGTATTTTATTTATTTTATTTTTATTTTTTTGTCTTCGGCTCCCTGCTTTATCTGTTTGCTTTTCCTTTATTTTCTCTCACATTATTCTCGAGTGACTTTTTCCGCAAGTCTCTAATCGGTCACTGTTTCAAGGGGTTAGCCTTTTTTTAGAAGTCATTGAGATCATTGTACTCTTTTTGATTCCTTTGTAACCTATGTTTTTGATCTGTGTAGTTTTCACGTGTCTATATTCAATAAAACTTTTTGAAAGTAAATAAAATAAAAAAAATAAAAAAAGAATCGTGCTTTATGCCGATATTCTCCTCTACCTAGGTGATACGGAACATTCTCTGGTAAGAGCAATGAGCATAGTGGAGGAGTTTGGTAGTTTTGCGGGCCTAGAGATAAACTGGGGAAAATCAGAGTTGCTACCGGTAGACCCAATTGGAGAAGCTGGGGTAGTGGGAATACCACAATTGAAGGTGGTGGATACACTGAAATACTAAGGGATACAGGTAACGAAAGATCCTAAACAATATATAGATACAAATCGAATCCCCCTACTGGCTAAATTCAAACAAAAAATTGGTATTTGGAAACGGCTTTCCGTTATCAGTGGCTGGCAGATGCAGCTTAATCAAGATAATCTGGCAGCCACAATTGTTGTATATAATGCATAACTGCCCTGTCTGGATCTGTAGAAAATGGTTCAATAAAATTGAAACGCTTTTCAGAGAACTAATATGGAAAGGGGGACAACCCAGGATATGACTACGTACACTGCACCTCCTGGTAAGGGAAGGGGGACTGGCGGTTCCCCACCCTGAGAGCTACTACCTAGCGGCATAATTGCAACAACTAATGGGATGTAATACCCAGGAGAGGATACCCCTAATGGGAGAATAATGCTGAATGGAGCCCCCACATGATTTGGTTATTTAAGTATTAGAAGCAGATTCCTTAAGGCCCCATACACACGAGCGGACAGATTTGTTCCAATCTGTCCGTCCGACAAATTTGAACAAATCTGTCTGCTGGGATTTTGGTTTGCTCGCGTGTACACACGAGCAAACCAAAATCCCCGCCAGCAGACGGCGCGCTGACGTGTCGGTGACGTGGCGGTGACGTTGACGCCGCCACGTCACCGCACCAGGAAGTAAAACACTTCCGCGCATGCGCCGAATCCATTCGGCGGCGGCGCGGCGGGACGACATGTCTGCTGGTAAGTGTACTAACCAGCAGACGTGTCGGGCGGACACATTCCCACCCGATAGATTTCAAAGCATGCTTTGAAATCTGTCGGGTGGACAAATCTGTCCGCTAGCCCATACACACGATCGGAGATGTCTGCTGAAACGGTCCATCGGACCGTTTTCAGCGGACATATCCGCTTGTGTGTACGAGGCCTTAGATATAGGACTCCAACAATTAAAATGATAATTAAAATATAAAAAAGGTTAAAAAATTGATGGGCTACACCGGATTCACTGAGTACACACCTTTGTGGAATAACTCTAAGTTACATGAAATACTACAGATAGGAAAGGTGGGGGAATGGGAAAGGTGCGGTATAAGAAGGTTGGGACAACTGTATAAGGGAGATACCTATAGGAAATTTGAGGACTTGAGGGAGGAATTTAATATCCCGCAACACTCATTCTTTACTTATCTCCAGGTAGGGCATGCTCTTGGAGCCCAGTTTAGACAGAAAACCTACTGTGGAATAAAATGCTCCTATTTCAAAATTTAGTTAAAGGGGGCCCAACTAAGAGTCTCATATCTGAAATATATATGCAGATAACCAAAAAGATCAATACAGGGACACACCTTTTTAAAGTTAGAGAAAGATGGGAGGAAGATATAGGGGGAATAACACAAGAACAGTGGAAGAAAATACAAGAGATGGGATCAAAGGTTTCAGTTTCACCTCCTCAGAAAGTCTCCCATTTGATGCTGATAAATAGAGCTTATTACATGCCTAAGCGCCTATTTAAATTTGGTAAAAGACCAGATGATAAATGCCCAAGTCAGGGGCATGGAGACCTACTGCACATGGTGTGGCGCTGCCCAAAGCTGGTTCGCTACTGGGAGGGTGTGCTTGACACCCTGAGAGATACATTTGGAATAACGTTGGAGATGGAGGCCACACTGTGTATACTGGGCTATAGGCAGGAACGGAAGGAGAAAAGAAATATCACAGTTGTAATACTGAGATGTCTTTTTTAAGCCAGAAAATTAATAGCTATGAGATGGCAGGCAACAACACCACCAGCAGTAAGTGAATGGATTAGGGCAATAAATGAGTCCATTTGTAAAGAAAGAGCAGTCTATACAAAAAGAGGAAACCTTAAGGGCTTTGAGGAAATGTGGAAACCATGGTTGGAGAAAAAAGGAGTTTCCCCCCAGGGGGCAAGAACGATAGCTGGAGAATAACTAAATGGAGGGTGGTTAAAGTGTATAAAAGATAATATTAGATAGAACCAACAGCCCGGGTGTCTCCTTAACTAAGAGATTATCTATTTCCCAGTAGACCAAATTAAGATTCATTATATTGTATACCAGTGTTAAAAGTATAATATATTTATATGAAACATTTTTTTTCTTGTTTTTAAATGAACAATTTAAAATTTGTATGCTATTAAAATAAATAAAGAACGAATAATAATAATAATAATAATAAAAAAATGTTTGCTAATGTATTGTATTTCTCTCATCATTCCCTAATTACCATGATCGTAATATGCTGAATGTCCCCTTTGTCCCCATGCATGCTGTAAGCTTTAATGCTCCTTTTTTGGCCTACATGCATATTTCCTTTCTCTAACCTCTCCAGCATGCTATCACTGGCCCATATACACCTACCCTTGTCACTTAGGCCCCTTTCACATGTCCGCTCCGCTTGTCCGTTCATTACAAGTCCGTTTACGGACTTGTAATGAACCCCTATGGGAGCGGATCCGTTAGCGGATGATGCATCCGCTAACGTCCGCAAAATCCACATCCGTTTTTTTTGACGGAAGAATGTCCTATTTTTCTTCCGTCCGGCTAAACGGATCGGATGCAAACAGACTGTCCGTTTCCATCCGATTCCCCATAGGGGAGAGCGGAGGAGAGACAGGGCGGTCCCTGCACAGTGTGCCGACGGACACACGGAGCGGACCGAGAAACGGACCGCTCCGTGTGAAAGAGCCCTTAATGTATTTTGTCAGCTCCAATGTAGTTCCCCACCCCAAAATGTCTACAAATGTATTGTTTACATTAAATTCAGAGTGGTAGAGGTTTATTTTTGGGTGTCCCAAACTCATCTACCCCCCCCCCCTTAAATAAATTCAATGGGACATCAGAGGGGATGAGGAATATGATTAGTAGACCTTATATTTTTGTCTTTTAGTACTCCTTAACCACTTAAGACCCGGACCTTTAGTCAGCTAAAGGACTCAGCCAGGTTTTGTAAATTCGGCACTGCGTCGCTTTAACAGACAATTGCGCGGTCGTGCGACATGGCTTCCAAACAAAATTGGCATCCTTTTTTCCCACAAATAGAGCTTTCTTTTGGTAGTATTTGATCACCTCTGTTTTTTTTTTTGCGCTATAAACAAAAATAGAGCGACAATTTTTGAAAAAAATGCAATATTTTTAACTTTTTGCTATAATAAATATGCCCCAAAAATATATAAAAAAATATTTTTTTTCCTCAGTTTAGGCCGATACGTATTTTTCTACCTATTTTTGGTAAAAAAAAAAATTGCAATAAGCGTTTATCGGTTGGTTTGCGCAAAATTTATAGCGTTTACAAAATAGGGGATAGTTTTATTGCATTTTTATTTATTTTTTTACTAATAATGGCGGGGATCAGCAATTTTTTTCATAACTGCGACATTATGGCAGACACTTCGGACAATTTTGACACATTTTGGGGACAATTGTCATTTTCACAGCAAAAGGACAGGGATCACGCGATCAATGACGCCGCCACAGTGAAGAATGGGGAAGCCATGTTTACACACGGCTCTCCCCATTCTTCAGCTCCGGGGACTGATTGCCGGACTCCAGCAGCAACCGGGTCCGTGAGTCCCGTGGTCCCGGAGCTTCAGACCGGGTCGTGGGTGCGCGCCTCAGGACGTACCTGTACTTGTATGTGCCCAGCCGTGCCATTCTGCCGACGTATAGGCCGACGTATATGTGCAAGAGGCGGTCCTTAAGTGGTTAAAATAAATGTTATGCTGATGTTGGCCAATAATGTTTTTGTATAATCTGCTTGCAATGTTATGTGCAAAAGTAAAAAAAAAAAATCTTGTTTAACTCTATATCTACCTTCCATGCCACAGGAATGGCAGACTGTGGCATCCCGATTTTCCCAGCGGTGGGACTTTCCTAATTGTGGAGGGGCAATAGATGGGAAGCACGTTCGCATCTTGCCACCACCCCATTCAGGGTCTTATTACTACAATTACAAGGGGTTTCATAGTATTGTGTTGATGGCGGTGGTGTCAGCACAGTATAAATTCATCTATGTGGATGTGGGAAGAATGTCCGGATGTTGGATGGGGAGCCTTCGTCCAGATGGAGTTTGCTCTACGTCTCCAGACTGATGACCTTGCATTGTCACCGGATGCAGAGAATGAGGAAGGACTCCCCTTTGTGTTTCAGGCTGATAAAGCATTTGGTCTGGGACCACATGTCATGAGGCCATTCTCTCAGAGGGCCCTCACCCTGGAGAGGAGGGTTTTCAATTACCGGCTGGCCAGAGCCAAGAGTTGTTGAGAATGCCTTCGGGATAATAGCCAGAAGGTTCCACCTGTTTCTCACTTCAATCCACATGGCAGAGTATAAACTCAACTACATTGTTTTTTGCTGATGCATCCTGTACAATTTTTTACGAAAACATTCTCCTAATTATCTGGCCATAGTTGGGCCTGAGGCCGGACTTTCAGCAGAGAAGACCTGGATATAGACAATCTCCCCCACACTCGATAAAATGAAGACAGAAAGAACTTGCATAGTGTAAAACCTCACGTTTAATATAGTAAAAAAGGGTATGCACTTACAATAAACTGAAGAATAAATGGCATCCAATATAAAAGCCGTCCGGCTAGAAGACACACAACCCGTATCTTTCGGATAGAGACAAATTGCGCGGTGATGTCAGAACGCCGCCTCCCTATGTTTCGTCACGACTGGGAGGTGGTCACGGGATACAGGCGGTGTTCTGAATCACTGCATTTATACATAGGTCATATGGCACAGCCTCGATGTGGAGAACACCCAGCCACACCTCCACCATCTTAACGTCTGTAAAAAGTACTAAGTGCAGGGAAAATCAACTCACCTGCACTCATACTATAAATAAATAAAAAAGGGACCAATTATTCAAAAAAACAAATTATCCGCGGCATCATTGTGGTACAACTTACAGGATGTCACGTTCGGCAATGGTAGTTTATAATCCAGAAAAATATGTAACACCACTGAATAAATACTGGATATTAATGTTGGGGAAAAAAATGCCGAAAGGCACGAAAGCCAAACTACATCACGTATATCTATCCTGAACACCAGAACAGGCAAGCAGAAGGGCTAAAAATCTGATTGATGTTAATTTATCATATAAAAACAAAAACAAATGGTATTAGGTGTGTAATCACCTACTGCACATGCCATTTGTAAAGGGCATAATGAACACCAGAGTCAATATACTGACAACCCCCAAAACTCAGGGTAATTTGGTGTCATCAACCACATCAAACATATGCTAAAAATAAATGTAAAATAAAACTAATGTGGGTATAGATATCATTTTCTACATAAAAAGACCAGGTTGGAACCCACATCAAGCTTGTGTCCAAACATGCCGGTAACATATATATACACTTAACAGCCAGTGGGTGGCTTCTGAAACCCATGACATTTCTAATTTAGAAATAGTTCTCACTAACTGACTACCCCTCCAATGGGGACTAAATTTATCAATCCCTAAAAATATGGTGTTCACGGGGTTTCTGTCATGTGCGGTTAGATAATGCTTTGACACAGAGGGCCAGATTCAGGTACATCTGCGCATTATTGGACTGGCGTAGCGCACCGCCTTTACGTTAGACTTGCGCAATGTAGCCGCGCAATCACCCTATTCTCGTCGCTTTTACGCAGAAAATTACGTATGCGTAACGTTATTTCAGAGGCGTAAGGCGGAGTAATACAAATTTGGAAGGACGTGGGCGTGTTACATTGAAATGAGCCGTGACCCCATGCAAATGAAGGGCCGGCCGGCTCGCGCATGCGCGCTTGAAGCAGACCATGTCAGCACCTCTGTGCGCATGCTCACAACTCAAACGGCGCAATCAGTGAAATTGGAAATGGACTAGGGCAAAATCATGAACTACGCAGACAGCATAAATAGACACACACAAACGCACTTCCATTGCAAAAGTACATCCCTTTGTTTCCCTTCCCATATAGCAAAGTGCTTTTGTTCTGTTGTTAGTTGCGTTGTGATTTGTATTTGTCAGATTTGTGTACTGTGTGATCTAGTGTTTGTTAGAAGATATTTGAAAGTGATTTTTGCTAAGTGTTTGTGAGACTTTTTGTTTGATAGTTTTCTGTTTGTTTTTTTTTTCTTGCTTGATTGTTCCTGTTTGTTTTTGTGACTGCTTTTTGCTGAGTGTTTGTGAGACTTTTTGTTTGATAGTTTTCTGTTTGTTTGTTTTCTTGCTTGATTGGTCGTGCTTGTTTGTGTGAGTGATTTTTGTCGACTGGGAGTGATTTTTGGTCAGAGTATGACAGAGGAAGAGGAAATTAAATTTTTCTTTGAGGGAGAAACAAATTCTTGCCCGGGCCATTTCCGACTATGGGCGTTTCCTCCACGGCCCGGACAGTGCCAACACCACCCCGGCCAGGAGGAGAGAGATTTTGGACATGATCACTGACCAGGTGAATTCAGCGGGGGAGGGGGAGACACGGAACCGGTCTGGGATTGAGAAAAAGATAAATGACCTCCGGCATCTGGTCAAAAAGAAGCTGGCCAAAATGCTTTCCCATGCCAGGGCCACAGGAGGGGGCCCACCATGCCGTGTAAGGCTGACAGCGGAGGAGCGTGCGGTGGCCCAGACCTTTCATCGGGAAGAAGTGGAGGGCCTGCCCGGCTATGACTCAAGTCATGAAGGCGTGATGCCAGGTAAGGTTTTTTTTTCTATCAGGTGTGTAGCATGTGTGGGGGAGGGGGTCAAAGGGAATATGTGGCAAGTGTGTGGATCCTCCAACCTGTGAATGTTTTGTGTCATCCACAGATGTGCAGGAGGGTGCTGGGCCATCTGGCCTGACCGCACCATCCCCAGGACAGCAGCCTAATGAGGCCCCCCCGACAAGGCCGGAGTCTGCGGAGGAGGTTGAAGAAGGAGGAGGAGGAGGTTGAGGAGGAGGAGAAGTCCATGTCAGGCACTGGACTATTGTTTTTGGATGACTCTTCCCCTCTGGCTGGCAGCAGCCAGCCCTCCCTAAGGGGGAGCCCCCCCCTCCTCCCCCAACATGGCTCCCCTCCCAAGGGCCTCCCCTTCTCCCCGGCCACAAGCATCAGCTGGAGGCAGGAAGGCGACCAAGAAGACCAGGGGGGTGGCTGATCTCCTGCCCGTCACTCTGAGAAGGGACAAGTTCCTCCAGACCCACAATCTGGGACAGGTCAGCCAGACATTGGTGCGGATGGAGGAGAGCCTGTCCTCCATCAAGGATACGCTTGGGAACCTGGACTGCCACTCCCGGGCTTTCAGAAACTTCCTTAACGACCTGCAGACTACATCAGCAGGCATTGGGCAGGATGTGAGGGCCCTTACCTAGGCTATCCAGGCCAACACGGGAACACTAGGTGCTGCCCTGGAAAGAATAGCCGTGGCCTTGGAGGGCAGGCCGCCAGGTGGGCAGAGACCAGGGGCTGCTCCTCCTTCCCCAGTTTACCCTCTCCCCCATGAGTCTCCCCAGAGGAGCCAGGGCCGTGGCCGGGCTCACGTGGCTCACGTCAAGGGCACTAATTTGTTTTTCCCTTTTTTGGGGGGCCTTTTTTTTTTTCCTGGAAATTTTTTGATTTTGCTGGTAATTTTTTTTTTTTTGGTATTTTTTTTTGGGTTGTGAATGCTGTTTGAATGTGGGGGTGACATTCCTGCCGGAAAAGGGGTGTCACCCTCAATTTTGGTGGAGAAGGGTTCCCCAGGACCAGGGAGAAGTGATCCCCAGATCCGTGTGAATGGTGTATGAATGTACAGTGACATAATTGGAGCCTTGGCGTGGCGTTGCTGTTCACAAGTCCTGCATGGTGGACTGTTGCCAATCCAATTTGATGAGGATGTGGGGTGTGTGTGCTAGGGACCACAGTGGTGTGCATGCATGCATTCTCATTGTGCCATGATTAATGTGTGTGTTTAACGTGCAAAGATGCCTAATGTGAGCTGGCTCATGGCTGCTCTTCCCTCAGAAGACGGGGTAACCTCGGTTAGGGGGGGATTGTCTGGTTCAGGGGTCAGGTCATCACGTAGGTCAATCTGCAGGCCCTTTCTCACTGCGAAGTTGTGCAGCAGGCAACAGGCACCGATGATATGGCACGCAAAGTTTGGGGAATACAAGAGGGTACCCCCAGACTTATCCAGGCATCGGAAACGTGACTTCAGGAGGCCAAAGGTGCACTCCACCACTGCACGTGTTTGGGCGTGGGCTTGATTGTATCTTTCTTCTCCTGGGGTTTGGGGGTTCCGGATAGGAGTCGTGAGATGGGGTCCCAGTGGATATGCAGAGTCACCTGTAAGGGAAAAGACAGGAGGATGTTAGTCATGCATGTGCCCCTTGTGATGTGTGCATCATGGGGGGGGGGCAGTCATGCCTGCCACCCATGTCACTCACCAACCAGCCAGGTGTCCCCATACATGTTCTGATCGAATTCCATTCGGATGGGGCTCTGATTGTATATGTAGCTGTCATGGCTGGACCCTGGGTGTTTGGCACGGACGTGCCATATGAGGCCTTGGGCATCGACTATCACCTGTACGTTGATGGAATGCCAATGCTTCCGATTGCGGTACATGTGCTCTGTCTCCTGGGGGGGTTGGAGTGCCACATGTGTGCAATCAATGGCCCCCACGGTGCATGGGAATCTGGCAATTCTGTAGAAATCTGTCATTGCCTTCAGCCGTTGGTTTGATGATGTGGTGGGACATGCGTCTGAGGATTGCAGGGACAACCTGGTGCACACATCTGCTCACGGAGGATTGTGACATCCCAGCCACCACTCCACTTGTACGCTGAAAAGAGCCACTGGCAAGGAAATGGAGTGTTGCCAGGACCTTGACCAGTGGCTGCACTGCATGTGAGTGTTGTGTTGGGCTGGTGATGTCCTCCTGCAGGGTTGTGGTTGATTCCAGGATGGCATGAGGGGTGAATCTGAAGATGCGATACACCTCACAATCACTTATGCCAAACAGGTCTATGCGTGTGCGGTATATCCTCTCCCGTGCCATCCTCCGTGCCCTCCTCTTTCTTTGCTCATCTAAAGTCAGTAGTATAGCTATGCGCAACGATGCCCCTGGCATGTTGGCATACAGATTGTTGTGCAACACGTGTGACTGCTGAGCTCCTCACTAACAGTGTTGCTTTATCTGACATGAAGACGATTTTTCTCTTTTTAGACCAGCTTTTATATGGTCTAATTTTAGACAGGACATTTTGCTATTGCGCACACCGCATAGCCTGCGCTGCCCCAACGTTCTTTTGATAGTCCCTCATTAGCATATTTGTGTCTAGCGCAGTTTTGCGCGGACAGATGCGCCTGTCTAACGAAATTAGGCTGGACAAAAAAAAGTAGATTTCTTGCGTATCTCGTTTTAGGGATGCCGTGCATCGAAACGCACACGCACATTTAGACTTACGCCGCGCATCTCCTGTTACGCAGGCGTAATCGCTCTGTGAATCTGGCCCAGAGTGTTTAGTGTACCTTAATCTGATATTTTTTATGTGTTCATTCAAACGAACCTGTAAGGGACTGTTTCGTCCTGCCCACATATTGAAGGCTGCACGGACATTGCAACATATATACTACCCCCTTAGCAGAACATGCGATGAAAGGTTTAATGGGTTAACTTCTAGAAGTACGGGTTGAACTAAACATAGTACTTCTCCTTGAACCACAAACATTCACAGAGCAGACTTTGCATCTGCCACATTTATAATAGCCTGTAAGTCCAGAAAAGAACTTTAAATCCATACTAGGGGGGTTCAAAATATTGGGGGCTTACTTATCCTTTAGGGATGGTGCTCCCCGAAAGACAACCTGAGGCAACAGACCCCCAAGAACTTTGTCAATTTTTTAAAATGTGCCAATGTTTGTTTACTTTGTGTTTTACATTTGCATGCTGACAAGAGTAATTAGTGATAAAGGAATTTCTGAAGTTATTATGTATTCCCTTATCAGTCTTGACTGTCAATAAATCAGTTCTATTAACGTCATGAACCAAAGCCAGAGTGTTGGTTAAAAAATCTCTGGAATAGCCCTTTTCCAAAAAACATTGTGTAAGAACATCTGCTTGTTCAACAAAGGTTGTATCTTCGGTACAATTGCGTTTCAACCGAAGATACTGACTCTTAGGCACTGACCTGAGCCATGAAGCATGATGGCAGCTACTCTTAGGGATGAAAGCGTTCCTGTCAGTGGCTTTAAAAAACGTGGATGTAACAAACCGGCCCTTACTGACAGAAATTGTCAGGTCCAAGAAATTAATCTTGTCCCGAATCACCTCACGACTCAAATGGATCCCCCTATTGTTTACATTAAGGGAATCCATAAATTGAGTTAGGTCGAACTCGGTGCCATCCCATAGGAGTAGGATGACGTCGATGCACCTGGCGCACAGAACAATCTGGGGCCTGCACTTAGTAAGTTTTTCCAGATGTTAAGATGGCGGAGGTGCGGCTGGGTGTTCTACACATCGAGGTTGTGCCATATGACCTATGTATAAATGCGGTGATTCAGAACACCACCTGTATCCCGTGACCACGTCCCAGTCGTGACGGAACGTAGGGAGGCGACATTCTGACGTCACCACGCAATTTGTCTATGCCCGGAAGGTACGGGTTGTGTATCTGCTAGCCGGCCGGCTTTTATATTGGATGCCATTTATTCTTCAGTTAATTGTAAGTGCATACACTTTTTTACTATATTAAACGTGAGGTTTTACTCTATGCGAGTTCTTTCTGTCTCCATTTATATACCTCGACGGTTTATCGAGTGTGAGGGAGATTGTCTATATCCAAGGCATCACGACGGGGGATTTCCTCTCAGGACTCCTTTGTTTCATGGCTACATTTTTATTTGAATCTGGTAAGAGGCTGCATATGATCATGGTGGAAGCCTTCTTTCTCAGCACCTTTCCTGGATTGTGTCATAGACCTCTGCACTTGGGAGATCTTCTACTATGAACATTTGTTTTTCCAGTGGACTGTGTTTTTTTTGTGATCACACATCATTGGATTACCAAGTTATAATTATTATTTTTAAATATATATTTTTTATATATATACAGTATATATTTTTCCTTTTTTTATCGGATTAATATATTTTTTCACTTTAATCCCATGTGGTTTGGGTTAACTGTTCTTTATTGCACAGCACTTTTTATGCTTATTAGCATGATCAAAATACTTTTACATATTGTTTTGGTGTTGTATAACACTTTTTTTGATTGTAGCTTTATTTAATCACATTTTCTTTTTTTGTTTACAAACTTTTATTGTAAAGGTAGATGGTGGTACATATCCAGGAAATTAAAGCATATATATAAAGGAATGTAATACATATACAGAGTCAGTCTGTGTACAAGGCCTAAGATAACTTGTGAGGACCATAGATAGTTATACATGATAGGAAAAAACATTTAATCACATTTTCAAATGAAACGCAGCATATTTTTTTCTTGCTGGATAATTATTTGTGCACTAGCACTTGAGAAACTAGTACTTTCTTCCTCACCAACATGTTCATCCCCAAAAATGTGTAAACATGTATTATAAATATGCAGGCCTACATCTCTCACACTGACCTGTTGTGGTGACAAGTTCCACCACGTCATCCACCTCTCCTTTCTCTACTTCTCCTTCCTCCACATCCTGAATTTGGGGTTCTTGCTGAGATGTGGGGTTCCTGTGCTCCTTGGAGTGATGTCCTCCCAGTCTTCTCTCCACTATGAGAATGAAACAAAAGGTATACTTAGCACACAGATATTTGAGGGCAAAAATAGGAATATGATACATTGCTTGGAAGTGGGGTACAATTGTCTGTTTGGGCAGAGTTCAAAGCTAAAGACATTATTTTTCACTTCCCAAATCTTGACTACTTACCTTTTTTTTGGACAAGTTTCACACATGTAGACACCCCAAGTATCCACTGAAGCACCTGTGTGGGACACCCTAAAAAAGATTGTGTCCCTCACTATAGTGCTCCAGAGTGCAGATGTGTAAACAGCTGCTGAGTGTCCTCTCCTTTACACTGATTCAAGTTTGCATTTCATTCTAGTAACAATTTCTAGTTACAAACACATCATCTAGACAACAATGTAATAACATGTTTGGAATACAAACAGGCATGTCAAAATTAATGTTACC
The DNA here is from genome assembly GCA_029574335.1 of Rana kukunoris. NCBI lineage: Eukaryota > Metazoa > Chordata > Amphibia > Anura > Ranidae > Rana > Rana kukunoris. The sequence goes on along the minus strand of CM056053.1, from coordinate 254,864,230 downwards.
CTGTATCTTCCAAAAACATTGTATATAGTAGGGGAATGATGTGTTTATAATGACTGATTACTGTGCCCACTAACCTGAAAGTTGACATTTTCACATGTCCAATAGTAAAAAAAAGCACATAGAGTAACATGCAAGTCCTGCTAATAAAATAATAGGGTTACAGGAGAAAAACTTACTTTTTTCAAGCATTACTAGAGTTTAGACTGACATTAATATTTTTGTCTTGTGTTTTGTCTTGCAGAAAAAATGAATGCTTTCAAATATAAAGATTTTATGATTGAGTTCATAGACAGATACAGGGAGCTGCCTGCTCTGTGGGAGCCAAAAAAATCCCATCCATAGGAAAAAAGGGGTAAGGACGGCAGCGCTGGAGATTCTGTTCCAATTTGTGCACACACAGATGCCAAAAGCAACCCTCCTTGAGGTAGATCATAAAGTTGGGACCTTGAGAGGCACATACAGAAATGAAGCACTTTAAGGTCCTGAATTCACAGTGGTCAGGAGAAGCAGCAGCGGATGTATATGTCCTGAGTTTGTGGTACTACAATAGATTGAGCTTTCTAAACGACCACCTTGAAGTGATGCCATCACTTTATAGCCTTCCCTCCAGCCTTCCTTGCAGCCAAGCTGAGCCTTCTCTCTGGAGCTAGAAGATTCTAAGGCCGCGTACACATGATCGAACATGTCCGCTGAAACTGGCCCGGTACAGGGATGGACTAAGACCAAAATTTGGCCCTGGACTTTATCCAGACCAGCCCACTATATGTTTGCAAACAAGAACAAAAACAGTATATAAACTATACGCAATTGTGCAAAAAAACATAAGTAGCATAACATAAGGAGTCCTCACTCACCTCTTTTATTATTTCACTTATTCTCCTCTGTATTTTTCTCATCCTTCTCACATCACTGCATGAAGTGGAGGGCGAGCTGCGCAGCCATTACTTTGACAGGCTGTCACTGAAACCGGCCCACTGAGCCATCGGCCCACCGGGAAACTCCCTGTAGTCCCTATGGCCAGTCCATGCCTGGCCCGGTATAGTATTTTACAAAAGATTTATTGTGATAAAATTAATGCTGTAAAATAAATGTTAATATTGAAAAGAAATTAATGTTTGATTAAAAAGTGTTTGACATATTAATAGACAGTAGTGGCCTAAAAAGATTTGGACAATAATGAAAACTGCTGGGGTCATAATGATAGTCTTTTCTATTTATTAACATTAAATTTGCAACAGCCATGAGCTGAAAATTGTGTGTGATTGATGAACCAAAAACTAAAAAAATGTATAAAAAAAGTGACTTAAAACTATGTCACTTTTTTATACACAGGATGACCACAACCAGGATGAAGGTGGGGAAAGTGTCAGGAAGATAGAGGCAGGAGGAAGACAGGCCCAGTGGCAGCCAGGAGGAGGCAGGGCTCAGTGGCAGCCAGGAGGAAGCCAGGCCAAGTGGCAGAACAACACCTAAAGGTGCCTCCCATCCACCTTCCAAAAATAAGGGCAAGGAGGGATAGGAGGGATAGGAGCATGAGTGAGGCAGCACTGGCCCTGATTAGAGACCCACACGCCACCCTTCAAAAATCAACCACCACTAAAGAGGGCTATGCCACCCTTGTTGGTGCCAAAATGAAGCAGATGGAGATGGGCCAACACCTCCTATGTGAGCCCCTCAGTTTAACATTACTAAATAAGAGGTTGATGGGGACAATTACTAAAAAAAACTGTGATTTGTAAGGTCGCCCAAACTTCTTCACCTCCTCCTCCACCGCCTTCTCCACCACCTTCTTCTCCTCCACCTCCTTCTCCTTCTCCTGACACAAGTCCACCTCCAGTGCCACAGGCTTCACAAAGAAGACTGCAGAGAAGACTGCAAAGAAGACTACAGAGAAGGTTACCAAGAAGTCTAGAAAGCGATGGCCTTGCTTCAATGTGGTCTGACAGAAGGCAGACTGTTGTAGTCAGTGGCGGCTGGTGCTCAAAATGTTTGGGGGGGCGCAAACGAAAAAAAAAAATATTGCAGCCTCACTGTGCCCATCACATGCAGCCACTGTGCCATGCCACCAAATGCAGCCACTGTGCCATGCCACCAAATGCAGCCACTGTGCCATGCCACCAAATGCAGCCACTGTGCCATGCCACCAAATGCAGTCACTGTGCCATCAATTGTCACCACTGTGCCATGCCACCAAATGCAGTCACTGTGCCATCAATTGTCACCACTGTGCCATGCCATCATATGCAGTCACTGTGCCATCAATTGTCACCACTGTGCCATGCCATCAAATGCAGTCACTGTGCCATCAATTGTCACCACTGTGCCATGCCATCAAATGCAGTCACTGTGCCATCAATTGTCACCACTGTGCCATGCCATCATACTCAGTCACTGTGCCATCAATTGTCACCACTGTGCCATGCCATCATACGCAGTCACTGTGCCATCAATTGTCACCACTGTGCCATGCCATCATATGCAGTCACTGTGCCATCAATTGTCACCACTGTGCCACGTCATCATATGCAGTAACTGTGCCATCAATTGTCACCACTGTGCCACGCCATCATATTCAGTCACTGTGCCATCAATTGTCACCACTGTGCCCCATGCCACTGTGCTCATTGTCGCCTCTGTGCCCCATTATGCCACTGTGCCCCATGCTGCCACTGTGCCCCATGCTGCCACTGTGACACATGATGCCACTGTGCCCCATGATGCCCCTTTCCCTGTAAAAAAAAACACTTACCTGACGCTTCCATGTCCTCCCTCGATGTCTTCTGCCACCGTGGAGAAGCTTCAGCCAATCAGGTTCCTGATAACCAGAATCCGGGAACCTGATTGGCTGAAACGGCCATCAGTCTAATGCAAGGACCGCAGATTGCCTGCGCTCCGAGCATAGACTTCCGAGAGCTGGAGGGCGGCACTGGAAAAGTCTATCAGAGCCGCTGGCTTTGATAGGCAGTTCCCCTCAGCCAACCAGCTGCCGCTATTCGGGTAACCGGCGTCCCATGTCCGGTTATACAAATAGACCAGGCAGCTGGCAACAGAAACTCACGTTCAATGCATTGCATTGAACCTGTGTTACTTGCGAGAGGGCGTGGCGCTGCAGCGCCCTCTATAGACGGCCGCCAGAACTTCGGCTAAAATGTCAAAATTACATTTTAGCCGAATAAAAGTTCTTAAAGGGCCCGTTTTTTTTTTTTTTTTGTGACTGCGGGCATATGGGCAGGCCGCCACTGGTTGTAGTACCACAGACTTGGGACATATATATCATCTGCTGCTGTTCCTGACCTCTAGGAGTTCAGGACCAGATTGTGATGTATGTGCTTCTCAAGATCCCAATTTTCTGGTCCACACAGAGTTGATGTGTGTCATGGGGTCCCAAGGCTGCACAAATTGCAGCAGGTTCTCCAGTGCTTCCTTATAAAATAAAAAAATACATTTATAAAAATAAAAATAAATAAATGCAGATCTGGATTATACTTTTTTAAAAACCCAAAACTTTAAAAAAAATTAAGGAGATCACAATAAAAAAAATATAAGAAAAAAGTTAGTCAGAACTCTAAATGAATATCAGCAGCAAAACAAATTCATTATTGTTCATTATTGTAGCATTATAAAGAAGATTTGAAAGTGCAGCATTTAAACGATGCAATAATTTGCAGCGTGAGGAATGTGCTATCTCCATTACGAACGCTAATTTTACCAAAAGGAGCGCTCCCGTCTCATACTTGATTCTGACCATGCACAATTTTTATTACCCTCGGAAAAGCATACACACGACCGGTTTTCTCTACGGAAAAAAGTCACCCGGGAATCCCGAAGGGAAAATAGAGAGCAGGTTCTCTATTTCCCCGCTGGAATTCCCAGCAGTTTTCCTGTGCGAAAACTGGAAAACTACAAGGAAGCTTACACACGGCCTGCCAAAAGCTCTCTTGGCAGTTTTCCTGGCAGGAAACCCGGTTGTGTGTACGAGGCTTTAGCCCATGCCTACTTTGTAGTGCTGGCTCCTGTCCCATGCATAGTAAAACCAATTGCACTCCATCTGTTATGCCAGCTAGCGGTCTCCAGAGTGGTGCCAGCAGCAAAAAAGAAGAGATCCATGGGTCAGCGTGACAGGATATACTGTTCATAACAGTATAGGGCTTCTTTCACACTTATGCGCTGTAGTTTCTCCACACCGCTGGTGCAATGCAATCACAGGCAGTGAGACATTTTCCAATCTCTGCAGCCGCGCATCAGGACAATGTCCCACTGCCTGTGATTAGTACAGCACAGTTGCGACTTCCTGGCGGGCTCTGCACATGGGCTTTGCAAACACCCCGGAGCTCATCCTTACTAACCAGTATGACACAGGAAGAAGTTTACCAGCTGACCTCATTAACACCCTTTCACCCATCAACTAAGTTTTCACAGCACCCCCGGCATTCCTCTATGTGTGCATATGCCTGGTTTCACCACCGTCCCTTCAGACAAGTTCAGGATGCATGCTAAATTACTTGGGACAACAACATGCAGCCCACGGGGACACCCCTGATGTAGTGCCTGTAGCACGTGGCAAGTGGACAATTCACAACTTGTGGAAGGTGATGTGGCAAGTGGACAATCCAGGTCTGTCCCAGGCACAATCATTCCAGGGCAATACAGTGTCCCGGAATTAAACTGACACAGCCATCCCCAGGGCCAATCTGATGCCCCCAAAAAAGGCCACTACATTACCGCTTTACTCACTGTACTTGTCCTGGCCGGGAAAGCCTGAAGAAGCACAACGCTTTCCGGACAATCCTGGTCTTTGCATTGGGAAATGTTTTGAATGCTACCACACACTAGTGAAGTTTTAGTGTAGGGGTACAGCATTTCACAGGCTAGGACACACTTACACAGGGACTCCCAAGATGCCATCACATTTTGAGAGACCCAAACCTGTCACCGAAAAAGTTGAACAGTTACAAAAAAAGTGTTAAAAAAAGGAAAAAATTAAAAACACATAAAAATATAAAAAATTATCTGCCAAATTACAGACACCAAGCTGAAGCTAGATGCGGCTTGCTGTCTACTCCATGTCACTAGTTTCTCTTTTAAAAAAATACAAAAACTCTTTGTCTAAACACCTGCTAAATGCAGGCAAAGCCCTGATTTCGTTGTTCTGGAAATCCACGAACGTCCTGTCCATTAAAGATTGGATGTATAGGATTAAGGATATCTGTGACATGTAGGAGACGATAGCTCAGTCCAATGATTCAGTTGAGGGGTATCACGAGACCTGGTCGCCCTGGATTGTCTTTAGGTACTCACAGGATTACGAAGATTTAACAGCAGACTGGTTGGATTGAGCCTCACTTATAATCCCCTATTGGGGACTTTTTTACCTTTTTTACCTATCTGGACGGACGCATACACACCAATTTCTACTTGGACAATAGAGGGCTTCAACTTTGAGACGGTCATTATACAACATACTAATTCTCATCACCATTCTCTGTCCGCCACTATGAGACCAATATTGTCTACTGTTAAGTAGTGATGAGCGGAATACGCCATATTCGATTTCGCGATATTTCGCAAATATTTCGAAGAATATTCGCGAATATTCGTTAATATCGAATATTCGGTATATTTTATAAAAAAAAAAAAAAAAAAGCGAAATTTCACATATGCGGTCGCGAATATTCGTTAATATCGAATATTCATGATATTTTATAAAAAAAAAAAAAAAAAAATTGCGAATTTTCGCCAATGCGAAATTTCGCTAATGCAAAATTTCGCGAATTTTTTTTTTTTTATAAAATATCACGAATATTCGATATTTACGAATATTCGCTATATTTTATAAAAAATAAAAAAATAAATTGCGAAATTTCGCTATTGCGAAATTCGCGATTGCGAAATTGATTGCGTTTTTTGCGAAATTTATTGCGAAATTTGAAAAATGCGAATATTCGAAATAGCGAATATTCGCCGCGATATTCGAGATATTCGCGAATACTCGAATATGCAATATTCGTAGCGAATATTCGCAATGCGAATATTCGTGAGCAACACTACTGTTAAGTTGTCTTAAGAATTCTACCACTATGTTCTTACTTTTCTTTATCTTACCTCCCAAATCCCCCTTTACCTCAGCCCTTTCCTTCTTTATTGTGATTTTTACTAGGCCATTGTTTACTAATTTAGTCTTGATTACATTTACCACTGGGCACTTAGTGTAGGGTATAGCATTTCACAGGCTAGGACACAGTTACACAGGGTCTCCCAAGATGCCATCACATTTTGAGAGACCCAAACCTGGAACCGAAAAGTTGAACAGTTACCAAAAAAAGTGTTAAAAAAAGGAAAAAATATCATTTGCACCTTGTCTTTTGTTTATTATTATCTTGTTATCTGGAAAAATTTCAATAAACCTCTTGAACTGAAAACAAAAAAAATAAAAAGGAAAAAAAAAACACAAAAAAATATAAAAATTACTTACTGTAATAACCAGACCAATTTTCAGCTTTCGGTGCTCTCACATTTTGAATGACAATAACTGGGTCATACAACACTGTAACCAAAATTCTCACAAATAGAGCTTTATTTTGGTGGTATTTGATCACCTCTGCATTTTTTTTCCGCTATAAATGAAAAAAGAACAATTATAAATTATAAAAATTTGCAAAAACATAATTTTTCTTCATAAATTTGACCTAAAATGTATACTGCTACATATCTTTGGTAAAAAATAAAATACAATTTAGATATTATTTAGTCTGGGTGAAAGTTATAGGGTCCACAAGCTATGGTGCCAATATCTGAAAATTGATCACACTTGAAGTACTGACGGCTACTTTCTTGAGACCCTAACATGCCATAAAAGTACAAATACCCCCCAAATGACCCCTTTTTGAAAGAAGACATTCCAAGGTATTTAGAAAGAGGCATTGTGAGTTTTTTGAAGTTGTAATTTTTTCCCCACAATTCTTTGCAAAATCAAGATTTTTTAATTTTATTTTTTTCACAAAATTTTCATATTAGCTGGTTATTTCTCACACACAGCATATGCATAGCACTAATTACACCCCAAACACACATTCTGCTATTCCTTCAGAGTATGGCTATACCACATGTGTGAGACTTTTACACAGTGTGGCCACATACAGAGGCCCAACATGCAGGGAGCACCATCAGGCGTTCTGGAACACCCAGACCAATTCTGACATACCTCTCCTACAGTACATTACAGTACATGTAAAAATCATTTTATTGTTCTCTCCCTATCGATTCTCTCTATTGTTCTGCTCTTTTTTACTGTATTCTATTCTGCAATGTTTTATTGTTGTTATGTTTTATCATACTTGCTTTTCAGGTATGTAACTTTTTTATACTTTACTGTTTTCAGGTACGCCATTCAGCTGTTGCACAGCGAAATTCTCATAAACGGAGATCATTTCCTGTATTACTAAACTAATATGCACTAAACACTAACTCTACACTAACTCTACTTAAAAGAAAGGAGAATAAGGGGGCAAAAGAAGGGCGGAGAAGATAATCGCGCAATATTCCTATTGCGCGATTATCTTCTCCGCCCTTCTTTTGCATCAGAGCCAATCAGAATAACTCGAATATTCGGCAAAAGGAATATCGCGCAATATTCCTTTTGCCGAATATTCGAGTTATTCTGATTGGCTCTGATGCAAAAGAAGGGCGGAGAAGATAATCACGCAATATTCCGTTTGCCGAATATTCGAGTTATTCTGATTGGCTCTGATGCAAAAGAAGGGCGCATCAGAGCCAATCAGAATAACTCGAATATTCGGCAAAAGGAATATTGCGCGATTATCTTCTCCGCCCTTCTTTTGCATCAGAGCCAATCAGAATAACTCGAATATTCGGCAAAAGGAATATCGCGCAATATTCCTTTTGCCGAATATTCGAGTTATTCAGATTGGCTCTGATGCAAAAGAAGGGCAGAGTAGCTGATGCTATTCTTTTATGTTGCCGAAAATTCGCATCAGCTACTCGGCCCAGGGTCTCTCTCTAATCATACCAGCAATGCTTTTAGACGTCGATGGAGATCACTAGGATGTGATCTGTTTTAAAAATAAATTTGAAAAAATACGAATATTCGCCATAGCGAATATTCGCCGCAATATTCGAGTTATTCGCGAATACTCGAATATGCAATATTCGTAGCGAATATTCGCAATGCGAATATTTGTGAGCAACACTAAGAAAGGGTGAACAGAAAAGGGAATTTTCACTCGCAAAATAATTTTCTTTTTGCTTAGTGAATGAGGTGAAGCTCTTCTGACATATGATTGGGTATTCTTTCTAAATTGCATTTTTATGGAATTCACTAAGCTAAGTGAAAATTAGACATGTGCAATTTTTTTCGTTACAAATACGTTTTCCGTCATTATTCGTTATTTTCGTTGATTCGTTAACCTACGAATGAACGAATGGTTTAGCGCAAATAATAACGAATAACGATATTTCCAAAAATAACGAATATGGAAAACTACGAAGATACGAAACTACTAAATGTAAAAGAACAACACAACGAAAGAAAAAAGAAACAAAAACATAGAAATAACGAAAACACGGAACATAAAAAAAAAATCATAATTACGAAAAATAAACGAAAATGCAAACTTACTAATATTTGAAGAACGAAAAGAAAACAACCGAAATGCTGAACAAAGAATAAAAAACGAAAAGCAAAACTAATGAAAAATAAATTACGAATCTTCGGAAAACGGAAATGAAATAATGTAAATTCACTTTCATTAGTACTGTGACCAATAGCCACTCAACGCTGTCCCTTCCCCTGAAGAGGTTTGTTCCTTCCCCCAATGAGCTTCTTTCTTATGTGGCTCCTTGACCTTGTGTCTTTATCTGTGTTAGTCAATCGCAGTAAATTACGATGTTTTACAAAATTACGACGAGTAGTGTGTCGAATAAACGTAAAATGTATTTTAACAGAATTACGAATGCAATAAAATCTACAAAAGAACGTTGTTATAATCAAATGAAATTAGACACGAAAATACGAATGATCATAAAGCAACGAAGATTGATTTCTTACGAAAATACAAAGGCGGCATGATGGAAAATATAATGTAAATACGAATATCAAAACAACGAAAAATAAACCAACGTAAAAACGAATGAACGAATAAATTCATTGTAAAAATACGAACGAGGCAGAATACAACATTTAATGAAAATACTAATCTCGAATCAACGAAAAATAAACTAACATAAAAAAACGGAAAAAAAAGTGTTACGAAAATACTAAAGAGTACGAATACGATAACTAATGTCTTACGAAATTACGACTCGTTACGAATCACGATAAACGAACAGAAACGAAACAGAAATAAACGAAAATTTTTGTTGTGCACATGTCTAATATTAACTTCCTGTTTGTGGCACATTAGTATATGGGAGGGGGGAAACTTTTCAAGATGGGTGGTGACCATGGCGTCCATTTTGAAGTCGGCCATTTTTAATCCAACTTTTGTTTTAAACTACGGATACTGGAAGCCTGTGCTAGCATTTCTCCTGTGGTGTTGCTATCAGTGTGTGAAAAGTGGGAGAAGAGGGTTGCATTGACAATCCAACACAATGGGCAGCACATTGAACACATTTTATAAGTGGTCAGAAACTTGTAAATAACTCATGAAAGAATAAAGTTACATTAAAACCAAGCACACCATTGTTTTTCTTGTGAAATTCCCAATGTGTTTGATGTGTCACATGACCCTCTTTCTATTGAAAAAACAAAAGTTGGATTCAAAATGGCCAACTTCAAAATGGCCACCATGGTCACCACCCATCTTGAAAAGTTTCCCCCCTCACATATACTAATGTGCCACAAACAGGAAGTTAATATCACCAACCATTCCCGTTTTATTAAGGTGTATCCGTATAAATGGGGCCCCCACCCTGTATATATATAGAGAAAACAGACTTGCGGTATATTAACATGTCATAATTACCCGGAGCACTGTTCTATACTTGGAGAGGCTCTGGTGCTGTGGTATGGTGCCTGTCCTTCATGCACCGGGTTAAGGGTTCGATACCCAGATGGTCCATGAAGGCGGATGTCACTTGACGTGGCCATCTCTCTGACATTTTAAACCCCTAAAATTTACCCTTTTTTGCCCAAATTCACACTACTTACCCAAAATTCAACAAAATCACACTTTTTCACAACAAAAATACGCACAATAACAATTGCGCGCTCGTCGTGCCACGTGGCTCCCAAACAAAATTCACCTCTTTTTTTTTTACACCCAAAAAGACCTTTCTTTAAGGCTGCATTCACACCTCAGCGTAGCGTTTTTGCCACAATTTTGCGGCGTTTTTCACCGCGTTTTGTCGCAGTATTTGCAACGTTTTTTTCCGCTATTTGCCGTGATTTTTGCGGTGTTTTTTACCGCGTTTTGGCGCAAATTTTGACAGGTCTAGGGTCACCAATGTTAAAAAAACGCCCAAATACGCTCAATTCCAGCGAAACAAAAGCGTCCAGAACTTGTTTGAGCTTCAGGCGTTCGGCGTCAGGCGTTTTGGAGCAGAGATGTGAACCATCTCCATTGAGAATAATGGATTTTTTCCCCTCTAGCGTTTTGGAGCTTCATGCTTCAGGCGACAAAACGCTCAGGTGTGAATGCAGCCTAAGTGCTATTGGATGTTTTTGCGCTATAAACAGAAATAGAGCCACAATTTTGAAAAAAAATATCAATTTTTTCATTTTTTTTCTTTTTGCTACAACAATTATCCCTAAAAAAATCTATATTTTTTTATTTTTTACACAGTTTAGGCCGATAGGTATTCTGCTACATATTTTTGGTAAAAAAAATCGCAATAAGCGTATATTAATTGGTTGGCACAAAAGTTATAGCGTCTACAAAATAGGGGATAGATTTATTGAATTGTTTTTTTTTTTACTAGTAATAGCGGCCATCTGCGATTTTTATTGTGACCGTGACATTGCGGCGGACAGATCGGCCACTTTTGACACATTTTTGGGACCATTCACTTTTATACAGAGATTAGTGCAATAAAACTGCACTGGTTACTGTGTAAATGTGACTGGCAGGGAAGGAGTTAACACCAGGGGGTTAAATATGTTTCCTAGTGAGTGATTTTAACTGTAGGGGGAGGGGACTCACAAGGGGAGGAGACCGATGTGAGTTCCTCTGTACTGGGAACACACATCGGTCTCCTCATCTGACAGGACCGTGGATCTATATGTTTACACACACAGATCCACGGTCCGGCCGTGGTCGTGGGCAATCGCGGGTGCCCGGCGGACATCGAGGCCGCCGGACACCGGGGTCCTGAGCGATGCTGCGCCCCCCCCCCAGGTGGGGGGGGAGATCCCATCTGTGGACGTAATATGACAATGGGCGGGTAGGGAAGTGCCTAAAAGAGGTGGTGACATGTCGACAAAAATAAAGGGGGGGCATACTCCATGGACCACGGGGTAATTTTTCTCCAATCGCCTTTCTTTGTCTCCTATCTGCCTGTCACCTGCCCTCTGAAGAGCGATCACTTTTCAGAGGGCCAGCAAGGTCTGGTGTCGGTGCAAGCGTAGATGGGTTTTTCAGAGGACTTTCCCACATGTTTGTACCCATGACTTATAGTTAGGGTGACCACATTTCCAAACTGCCATTCAGGGACACCCCCCTCCCCCTCTTCCTAAAAAAAGATAACTTTTTATAACAAAAAAATTGTGACCCCTCCCCCCCATGGTTTTCACCGGTTCATCCTGGTAGTCCTTCACTAGTTGGGGGGGGGTCGCATCTTTATCTCTGAGGGGTTCATGGTGGGACCTGTAGTCCTTCACTTTTGGGGGTCACATTCCCCCAAAAGTGAAGGACTACAAGTCCCAGCATGAACGTCTAATATCCAAAGATGTGACCCCCCCCCCAATTTGAAGGACTACAACACCCAACATGAAACCCCTGAGATCTAAGGGTGTGATCCCATAGGTTTCACAGGTTTATGCTGGGACCTGTAGTTCTTGACTATTTGGGGGGCAGGGGGTCTCACATCTTCACCTTGGGGGGGGGGGGTTAATGCTGGGACCTGTAGTCCTTAACTTTGGGGAGGTCACCCCCCCCCCCAAAGTAAAGGATTACAAATCCCAGCATGAACCGATGATATCTAAAGATGTGACTCCCCCCCCCCCCATAATGAAACTCCCAGCATGAACCAATGAGATCTAAGGGTGTGACCCAATAGATGTCACAGATCTATGCTGGGACCTGTAGTTCTTCACTAGTTTGGGGGGTGTCACATCTTAAGCTCTGAGGGGTTCATACTGTAACCTGTGTCAGTTTCATTCCGGGACACTTTATTGTCCCAGAGTGAAGGTGCCCGGGACAGACCTGCAGAATGCGGGACTGTTCCGGGCAATCCGGGACACGTGGTCACCCTTGTGCTGTGCTGATAATCAATGTCCTGATTATCAACACAGACCCCCCCCCCCCCCCAACAGGGAGAGCCGCAGACCAGCTAGCTCTCCCTGTCAGCGTAAACTGAGGAAAGCTGTTAACTGGCACTTCCTGGTTCACGCGATGATCAGCTGTGATTGGTCACAGCTGATCATGTGGTAAGAAGCCTCTGTTAGAGGCTCCATACCACGATTGGAGTGACACACCGCACCTCCGATCACCGCACTGTGCACCCTCGCCGTCTCTGTTATCCTGATCAGGTCATATGACGTCCGGTCAGGATAATACAACCACTTTGCCGCTGTCATTTTGCAATACGGCGGGCGGCAAGTGGTTAAAGCAGAACTTTACCTATCATATCAACTTATTATTATCATTATACAGGATTTATATAGCGCCAACAGTTTGCCCATCGCTTTACAATATAAAGGGAGACGATACAGAAACAATACAATTCAATACAAGAGGTTTAGGAGTGCTTTGCTCCTGGGAGCTTACAATCTAATAGGGAGGGACTGGTGGAACAAAAGGTAGTAACTGAGGGATGAACTGATGGGAGAAATAGAAGATACAGTTATTAGCTGAAGGCAGGATAGGCCTCTGTGAAGAGATGAGTTTTCATGGAAAGTAGAGAGAATGGGAGATGGCTGGATAGATTGGGGTAGGAAGTTCCAGAGGATGGGAGAGGCTATGGAGAAGTCCTGGAGGCAAGCATGGGAGGAGAAGACAAGGGAGCTAGAGAGCGGGAGGTCTTGGGAGGAGCAAAGAGGTTTGGATGATATTTGGAGACAAGATTGGTGATATAGCTCAGGGAAGAGTTGTAAAGGGCTTTGTATGTTATTGTTAATGTTTTGAATTTTATTTGCTGGGCAATGGGAAGCAAGTGGAGTGATTGGCAGAGAGGAATGGGGAGACACCGAACGCTAAGGTACATGAATTTGGCAGCAGCTTTCATGATTGACTGAAGAGGGGATAGCCTATAGAGAGGAAGGCCAATGAGGAGGGAGTTAAAGTAGTCAAGGCCAGAGATGACATAGATGATATATTTACAGGGTGGGCCATTTATATGGATACACCGGGTGGGCAATTTATATGGATACACCTTAATAAAATGGGAATGGTTGGTGATATTAACTTCCTGTTTGTGGCACATTAGTATATGGGAGGGGGGAAACTTTTCAAGATGGGTGGTGACCATGGCGTCCATTTTGAAGTCGGCCATTTTTAATCCAACTTTTGTTTTAAACTACGGATACTGGAAGCCTGTGCTAGCATTTCTCCTGCGGTGTTGCTATCAGTGTGTGAAAAGTGGGAGAAGAGGGTTGCATTGGCAATCCAACACAATGGGCAGCACATTGAACACATTTTATAAGTGGTCAGAAACTTGTAAATAACTCATGAAAGAATAAAGTTACATTAAAACCAAGCACACCATTGTTTTTCTTGTGAAATTCCCAATGAGTTTGATGTGTCACATGATCCTCTTTCTATTGAAAAAACTAAAGTTGGATTCAAAATGGCCAACTTCAAAATGGCCACCATGGTCACCACCCATCTTGAAAAGTTTCCCCCCTCACATATACTAATGTGCCACAAACAGGAAGTTAATATCACCAACCATTCCCGTTTTATTAAGGTGTATCCGTATAAATGGGGCCCCCACCCTGTATATATATAGAGAAAACAGACTTGCGGTATATTAACATGTCATAATTACCCGGAGCACTGTTCTATACTTGGAGAGGCTCTGGTGCTGTGGTATGGTGCCTGTCCTTCATGCACCAGGTTAAGGGTTCGATACCCAGATGGTCCATGAAGGCGGATGTCACTTGACGTGGCTATCTCTCTGACATTTTAAACCCCTACAATTTACCCTTTTTTGCCCAAATTCACACTACTTACCCAAAATTCAACAAAATCACACTTTTTCACAACAAAAATACGCACAATAACAATTGCGCGCTCATCGTGCCACGTGGCTCCCAAACAAAATTCACCTCTTTTTTTTTACACCCAAAAAGACCTTTCTTTAAGGCTGCATTCACACCTTAGCGTAGCGTTTTGCCACAATTTTGCGGCGTTTTTCACCGCATTTTGTCGCAGTATTTGCAACTTTTTTTCCGCTATTTGCCGTGATTTTTGCAGTGTTTTATAACGCGTTTTGGCGCAAATTTTGACAGGTCTAGGGTCACCAATGTTAAAAAACAGAAAAACGCCCAAATATGCTCAATTCCAGCGACACAAAAGCGTCCAGAACTTGTTTGAGCTTCAGGCGTTCGGCGTCAGGCGTTTTGGAGCAGAGATGTGAACCATCTCCATTGAGAATAATGGATTTTTTCCCCTCTAGCGTTTTGGAGCTTCATGCTTCAGGCAACAAAACGCTCAGGTGTGAATGCAGCCTAAGTGCTATTGGATGATTTTTTGCGCTATAAACAGAAATAGAGCCACAATTTTGAAAAAAATATCAATCTTTTCATTTTTTTCTTTTTGCTACAACAATTATCCCTAAAAAAATCTATATTTTTTTATTTTTTACACAGTTTAGGCCGATAGGTATTCTGCTACATATTTTTGGTAAAAAAAATCGCAATAAGCGTATATTAATTGGTTGGCACAAAAGTTATAGCGTCTACAAAATAGGGGATAGATTTATTGAATTTTTTTTTTTTTACTAGTAATAGCGGCCATCTGCGATTTTTATTGTGACCGTGACATTGCGGCGGACAGATCGGCCACTTTTGACACATTTTTGGGACCATTCACTTTTATACAGAGATTAGTGCAATAAAACTACACTGGTTACTGTGTAAATGTGACTGGCAGGGAAGGAGTTAACACCAGGGGGTTAAATATGTTTCCTAGTGAGTGATTTTAACTGTAGGGGGAGGGGACTCACAAGGGGAGGAGACCGATGTGTGTTCCTCTGTACTGGGAACACACATTGGTCTCCTCACCTGACAGGACCGTGGATCTATATGTTTACACACACAGATCCACGGTCCTGCCGTGGTCGTGGGCAATCGCGGGTGCCCGGCGGACATCGCGGCCGCCGGACACCGGGGTCCTGAGCGATGCTGCGCCCCCCCCCCAGGTGGGGGGGAGATCCCATCTGTGGACATAATATGACAATGGGCGGGTAGGGAAGTGCCTAAAAGAGGTGGTGACATGTCGACAAAAAAAGGGGGGGTCATACTCCATGGACCACGGGGTAATTTTTCTCCAATCGCCTTTCTTTGTCTCCTATCTGCCTGTCACCTGCCCTCTGAAGAGCGATTACTTTTCAGAGGGCCAGCAAGGTCTGGTGTCGGTGCAAGCGTAGATGGGTTTTTCAGAGGACTTTCCCACATGTTTGTACCCATGACTTATAGTTAGGGTGACCACATTTCCAAACTGCCATTCAGGGACACCCCCCTCCCCCTCTTCCTAAAAAAAGATAACTTTTTATAACAAAAAAATTGTGACCCCTCCCCCCCATGGTTTTCACCGGTTCATCCTGGTAGTCCTTCACTAGTTGGGGGGGGGGTCACATCTTTATCTCTGAGGGGTTCATGGTGGGACCTGTAGTCCTTCACTTTTGGGGGTCACATTCCCCCAAAAGTGAAGGACTACAAGTCCCAGCATGAACGTCTAATATCCAAAGATGTGACCCCCCCCCAATTTGAAGGACTACAACACCCAACATGAAACCCCTGAGATCTAAGGGTGTGATCCCATAGGTTTCACAGGTTTATGCTGGGACCTGTAGTTCTTGACTATTTGGGGGGCAGGGGGGTCTCACATCTTCACCTTGGGGGGGGGGGGTTAATGCTGGGACCTGTAGTCCTTAACTTTGGGGAGGTCACCCCCCCCCCCCAAAGTAAAGGATTACAAATCCCAGCATGAACCGATGATATCTAAAGATGTGACTCCCCCCCCTCCATAATGAAACTCCCAGCATGAACCCATGAGATCTAAGGGTGTGACCCAATAGATTTCACAGATCTATGCTGGGACCTGTAGTTCTTCACTAGTTTGGGGGGTGTCACATCTTAAGCTCTGAGGGGTTCATACTGTAACCTGTGTCAGTTATATTCCGGGACACTTTATTGTCCCAGAGTGAAGGTGCCCGGGACAGACCTGCAGAATGCGGGACTGTCCCGGGCAATCCAGGACACGTGGTCACCCTTGTGCTGTGCTGATAATCAATGTCCTGATTATCAACACAGACCCCCCCCCCCCAACAGGGAGAGCCGCAGACCAGCTAGCTCTCCCTGTCAGCGTAAACTGAGGAAAGCCGTTAACTGGCACTTCCTGGTTCACGCGATGATCAGCTGTGATTGGTCACAGCTGATCATGTGGTAAGAAGCCTCTGTCAGAGGCTCCATACCACGATTGGAGCGACACACCGCTCCTCCGATCACCGCACTGTGCACCCTCGCCGTCTCTGTTATCCTGATCCGGTCATATGACGTCCGGTCAGGATAATACAACCACTTTGCCGCTGTCATTTTGCAATACGGCGGGCGGCAAGTGGTTAAAGCAGAACTTTACCTATCATATCAACTTATTATTATCATTATACAGGATTTATATAGCGCCAACAGTTTGCCCATCGCTTTACAATATAAAGGGAGACGATACAGAAACAATACAATTCAATACAAGAGGTTTAGGAGTGCTTTGCTCCTGGGAGCTTACAATCTAATAGGGAGGGACTGGTGGAACAAAAGGTAGTAACTGAGGGATGAACTGATGGGAGAAATAGAAGATACAGTTATTAGCTGAAGGCAGGATAGGCCTCCGTGAAGAGATGAGTTTTCATGGAAAGTAGAGAGAATGGGAGATGGCTGGATAGATTGGGGTAGGAAGTTCCAGAGGATGGGAGAGGCAATGGAGAAGTCCTGGAGGCAAGCATGGGAGAAGAAGACAAGGGAGCTAGAGAGCGGGAGGTCTTGGGAGGAGCAAAGAGGTTTGGATGATATTTGGAGACAAGATTGGTGATATAGCTCAGGGAAGAGTTGTAAAGGGCTTTGTATGTTATTGTTAATGTTTTGAATTTTATTTGTTGGGCAATGGGAAGCAAGTGGAGTGATTGGCAGAGAGGAATGGGGAGACACCGAACGCTAAGGTACATGAATTTGGCAGCAGCTTTCATGATTGACTGAAGAGGGGATAGCCTATAGAGAGGAAGGCCAATGAGGAGGGAGTTAAAGTAGTCAAGGCCAGAGATGACATAGATGATATATCTAAAGGGTGGGCCATTTATATGGATACACCGGGTGGGCAATTTATATGGATACACCTTAATAAAATGGGAATGGTTGGTGATATTAACTTCCTGTTTGTGGCACATTAGTATATGGGAGGGGGGAAACTTTTCAAGATGGGTGGTGACCATGGCGTCCATTTTGAAGTCGGCCATTTTTAATCCAACTTTTGTTTTATAACTACGGATACTGGAAGCCTGTGCTAGCATTTCTCCTGCGGTGTTGCTATCAGTGTGTGAAAAGTGGGAGAAGAGGGTTGCATTGACAATCCAACACAATGGGCAGCACATTGAACACATTTTATAAGTGGTCAGAAACTTGTAAATAACTCATGGAAAAATAAAGTTACATTAAAACCAAGCACACCATTGTTTTTCTTGTGAAATTCCCAATGAGTTTGATGTGTCACATGATCCTCTTTCTATTGAAAAAACTAAAGTTGGATTCAAAATGGCAAACTTCAAAATGGCCACCATGGTCACCACCCATCTTGAAAAGTTTCCCCCCTCACATATACCAATGTGCCACAAACAGGAAGTTAATATCACCAACCATTCCCGTTTTATTAAGGTGTATCCGTATAAATGGGGCCCCCACCCTGTATATATAGAGAGAAAAAAAGATTTGCGGTATATATAGAAGCTCTGGTGCTGTGGTATGGTGCCTGTCCTTCATGCACCGGGTTAAGGGTTCGATACCCAGATGGTCCATGAAGGCGGATGTCACTTGACGTGGCTATCTCTCCGACATTTTAAACCCCTAAAGTTTACCCTTTTTTGCCCAAATTCACACTACTTACCCAAAATTCAACAAAATCACACTTTTTCACAACAAAAATACGCACAATAACAATTGCGCGCTCGTCGTGCCACATGGCTCCCAAACAAAATTCACCTCTTTTTTTTACACCCAAAAAGACCTTTCTTTAAGGCTGCATTCACACCTCAGCGTAGCGTTTTGCCACAATTTTGCGGCGTTTTTCACCGCGTTTTGTCGCAGTATTTGCAACTTTTTTTCCGCTATTTGCCGTGATTTTTGCGGTGTTTTATAACGCGTTTTGGCGCGAATTTTGACAGGTCTAGGGTCACCAATGTTAAAAAACAGAAAAACGCCCAAATATGCTCAATTCCAGCGACACAAAAGCGTCCAGAACTTGTTTGAGCTTCAGGCGTTCGGCGTCAGGCGTTTTGGAGCAGAGATGTGAACCATCTCCATTGAGAATAATGGATTTTTTCCCCTCTAGCGTTTTGGAGCTTCATGCTTCAGGCGACAAAACGCTCAGGTGTGAATGCAGCCTAAGTGCTATTGGATGATTTTTTGCGCTATAAACAGAAATAGAGCCACAATTTTGAAAAAAATATCAATCTTTTCATTTTTTTCTTTTTGCTACAACAATTATCCCTAAAAAAATCTATATTTTTTTTATTTTTTACACAGTTTAGGCCGATAGGTATTCTGCTACATATTTTTGGTAAAAAAAATCACAATAAGCGTATATTAATTGGTTGGCACAAAAGTTATAGCATCTACGAAATAGGGGATAGATTTATTGAATTTTTTTTTTTTTACTAGTAATAGCGGCCATCTGCGATTTTTATTGTGACCGTGACATTGCGGCGGACAGATCGGCCACGTTTGACACATTTTTGGGACCATTCACATTTATACAGAGATTAGTGCAATAAAACTGCACTGGTTACTGTGTAAATGTGACTGGCAGGGAAGGAGTTAACACCAGGGGGTTAAATATGTTTCCTAGTGAGTGATTTTAACTGTAGGGGGAGGGGACTCACAAGGGGAGGTGACCGATGTGTGTTCCTCTGTACTGGGAACACACATCGGTCTCCTCACCTGACAGGACCGTGGATCTATATGTTTACACACACAGATCCACGGTCCTGCCGTGGTCGTGGGCAATTGCGGGTGCCCGGCGGACATCGAGGCCGCCGGACACCGGGGTCCTGAGCGATGCTGCGCCCCCCCCCCCCCAGGTGGGGGGGAGATCCCATCTGTGGACGTAATATGACAATGGGCGGGTAGGGAAGTGCCAAAAAGAGGTGGTGACATGTCGACAAAAAAAAAGGGGGGGGCATACTCCATGGACCACGGGGTAATTTTTCTCCAATCGCCTTTCTTTGTCTCCTATCTGCCTGTCACCTGCCCTCTGAAGAGCGATCTGGTGTCGGTGCAAGCGTAGATGGGTTTTTCAGAGGACTTTCCCACATGTTTGTACCCATGACTTATAGTTAGGGTGACCACATTTCCAAACTGCCATTCAGGGACACCCCCCTCCACCTCTTCCTAAAAAAAGATAACTTTTTATAACAAAAAAATTGTGACCCCTCCCCCCCATGGTTTTCACCGGTTCATCCTGGTAGTCCTTCACTAGTTGGGGGGGGGGTCGCATCTTTATCTCTGAGGGGTTCATGGTGGGACCTGTAGTCCTTCACTTTTGGGGGTCACATTCCCCCAAAAGTGAAGGACTACAAGTCCCAGCATGAACGTCTAATATCCAAAGATGTGACCCCCCCCAATTTGAAGGACTACAACACCCAACATGAAACCCCTGAGATCTAAGGGTGTGATCCCATAGGTTTCACAGGTTTATGCTGGGACCTGTAGTTCTTGACTATTTGGGGGGCAGGGGGTCTCACATCTTCACCTTGGGGGGGGGGGTTAATGCCGGGACCTGTAGTCCTTAACTTTGGGGAGGTCACCCCCCCCCCCCCCCCCAAAGTAAAGGATTACAAATCCCAGCATGAACCGATGATATCTAAAGATGTGACTCCCCCCCCCCTATTTTGAAACTCCCAGCATGAACCCATGAGATCTAAGGGTGTGACCCAATAGATTTCACAGATCTATGCTGGGACCTGTAGTAGACATGTGCAATTTTTTTCGTTACGAATACGTTTTCCGTCATTATTCGTTATTTTTGTTGATTCGTTAACCTACGATTGAACGAATGGTTTAGCGCAAATAATAACGAATAACGATATTTCCAAAAATAACGAATATGGAAAACTACGAAGATACGAAACTACTAAATGTAAAAGAACAACACAACGAAAGAAAAAAGAAACGAAAACATAGAAATAACGAAAACACCGAACACAGAAAAAAATCATAATTACGAAAAATAAACGAAAATGCAAACTTACTAATATTTGAAGAACGAAAAGAAAACAACCGAAATGCCGAACAAAGAATAAAAAACGAAAAGCAAAACTAATGAAAAATAAATTACGAATCTTCGGAAAACGGAAATGAAATAATGTAAATTCACTTTCATTAGTACTGTGACCAATAGCCACTCAGCGCTGTCCCTTCCACTGAAGAGGTTTGTTCCTTCCCCCAATGAGCTTCTTTCTTATGTGGCTCCTTGACCTTGTGTCTTTATCTGTGTTAGTCAATCGCAGTAAATTACGATGTTTTACAAAATTACGACGAGTAGTGTGTCGAATAAACGTAAAATGTATTTTAACAGAATTACGAATGCAAAAAAATCTACAAAAGAACGTTGTTATAATCAAATGAAATTAGACACGAAAATACGAATGATCATAAAGCAACCAAGATTTATTTCTTACGAAAATACAAACGCGGCATTATGGAAAATATAATGTAAATACGAATATCAAAACAACGAAAAATAAACCAACGTAAAAACGAATAAATTCATTGTAAAAATACGAACGAGCCAGAATACAACATTTAACGAAAATACTAATCTCGAATCAAAGAAAAATAAACTAACATAAAAAAACGGAAACGGAAAAAAAAGTGTTACGAAAATACTAAAGAGTACAAATACGATAACTAACGTCTTACGAAATTACGACTCGTTACGAATCACGATAAACGAACAGAAACGAAACAGAAGTAAACAAAAAATTTTGTTGTGCACATGTCTAGTGAAAATTCTCTTGCAAAGTTGTACAGCCTTTTTAACTTTAATAAATCAAACCTACTGTATAGTGTAAAGTGTATGGAAAATCTCACTGCTCACTCAAAAGGTCATAGCTGGTGACATTTGATTTTTTTTGTTAATTTCCCAAATTTCTGAGAAAGATTCAAAACATAACAGCAATGATATCAATGTATTAGTGGTGCACAATTGTCTTATGATTCTTACTATTCATTTAGCCTTACTCTGAAGTGACATTTTTAATTATTTCATTATTGTGAGCTGCAGTAGGGTATAGGAGCCACTGTCTGGATAATCCCACGTGTATCATAAAGTGACTGATCAACACATGCTTGACTGATCAGTGTGTACATTTATATTATTTATTATTGGATTGGATTTTTGAGTCACTGTAATTTTGCATCACTAGGTTTATGTACCCATGTTTTAGTATTTTTTTTTTTTTTTACATATAATGTAAATATGTTCACGCTAATAACAAATGCCATAGAACAAAAGAGTTATCAAGTTGGTCAGGGGAATCAAAGGCATGATTTGGTTTATAATGATATTGGCAAACTCGCTACTAACCCAAAAATAATTTCGACTCAAAGGTCATTTTACAAAGAAAATGTTTCCATTTATAATCATTACTTGTATAATTTCTATAGATTCTCAATCATTACATGTATAATGTCCAAGCTATACAAAAATGACATGTACTGCCATTACACATAATGAGGTATTCAGTAGGGAAAATCACAATCAGTGCTGATTTGATTGAACGGTAAATAAATGAAAGCAAATAATTTGTTCAAAATAATATAGCTAGTTGTGCATGTCAAACAGTTGGAACATTGGAAAGCTGCATGTGGTTTTTCTCTATAAAATGTAAAAAAAAATCTATTACCTTTTAGAAAAAAAAAAAGTAAAAAAAAAATAATAATACACAGTAAGAAATTCTTGATTACTAGAGAGCCTCCTACAAAATAGGTAAAATTATCACCAATAGCTGAAGTAGCATGAAAAATATGGCAATAAATGTAATATTATTGTAAAAGCACCTGCAACTTGACAACATCTTACTATGTGTTATTAAAAATGTTAATGTTAAAAACGAAGGGCCTGATCTGTCAAATTGATATATGTGATGCTGCTTGCTAAATGTGGTATTTTTTACAATATCATTATAGGTTATCCAGGCACTTGATTAATAAAAGTTTAACTCATGACCCCACAATTTTTTTACACCTTAAAGGGTTTGTAAAGAATTTTTGTTTTATCTTCCTTTACCTTACCTTTAGCTTCCTTTACCTTATTGCAGTGCTGTTTTTATGTCCTCATTGTTCGTTTTTGCTCTCAAGTTGCTGTAATTCTTCTCTGATCTCCACACTTCCTGGTTGTCTGTTTCCTGATAACCACAGAGCTGGGAGATTTCTCTCTGTGGTCACTAATCAAGGAGGTGTGATTACTGTGTGTCTAAAACCCCACAGCACCAATCAGTTTCGTTTTCCAAACCATCACTGCCCTGTATTGGCTCTGTGGCTCTGTACAGCAGAGAGGCAGGAAACAGCATGCAAAAACAAAACTAGAAAGTACAGGTACATTATATGATTGATGTTTATCTATTTTTATTCATTTTTAAAAGAAATCAGTTAACTATTATGTCTCTATACCCTGTAAACTGTTATTTCAGCATAATGTTTTTTTTTTTTTTATTTATTTACAACTCCTTTAACTGAGTTGATTAGAAACAACATTGGTGTGGTTTTGTTTAAAGGGTACCTGAACTGAAAAAGTGACATCACCAAATCTCACTGAAAATCTTGGGAGATGAGTAGACAGAGGCAGAGTTTCTTAGATGTCAAACTGTGTATGTAAAACTATAAGTTTTAAACCACATTAAGTATACTTTTTTTTTTCAAAAACAATTCAAGAAAAAAGTAAAATGTGTCATTGGGCTTAGGCACAATTAGTATTTCCAGACTTTCCCTTTAATCCTGCTAATATTCATCATTTGAGTTCAGGTCCACTTTAAGAGAATGGATACAGTTTATTTTGTTCTTACTTATAAGTCTGTTAAGTTTAAATTATATTTAGGTCTTTGGAGTGCTGACTAAAACATAACAAATGAGGCATGTCACTTACATCAACATTATTGCAAGGTCCAGTTGCACTAAATATTTTATCTTTCTAAATTAGCTACCATATGTTTTGTGTTAACGAGCCATCCAACATTCCCTTGTATTTTTCCATGAGACAGAATTATAAGCATGAAGAGAAAAATTAAGCTTTGCATTTTGTGTCTTTTTAATGTTAAGTTAGTACTTAAAGTGTATCTTCAGTCAAAAAGATATTACATACAGTATATTATATGCTTAAACATTTGTTGTTTTTCAAATTATGTATAAATATGAGGTTTCTAAATCTATCCAAAAAAACATTTGGGCTAAAATTCCAAAATAATGATAAACGTTCCTTACTGTATGTAGTACACAAGCCTTAAAAATTTGATTTTGGAAAAACAAATTCAAAATGCACCCAATATTTTTTTAACTATGCACATTACGAGTATTGATGTGTTTAATGTATGGCTTGGTAAATATTTAAGTGGTTTTAAAGGCAGATTTAAAAAAAAAAAACTTAATGCATTCTATGTATGAAGATTAAAACATCTTCTGTGTGCAGCAGCCCCCCTAATACGTACCTGAGCCCCATTTCGATCCAGCAATGTTGCACGAGAGCCTTGGCTGTCCGGGACTCTCCTTTCTGATTGGCTGAGGCACATCAAGTGCCATTGGCTCCCACTGCTGTCAATCAAAATCAGTGAGCCAATGAAGTGAGAGTAGGGGCAGGGCCAAGCCTCAGCTGCTTTCTGGGGGCACTTGGCAGAAGGGAGGGTCCAGGAATGCCAGCGAGGGACCCAAGAAGAGGAAGGATCCAGGCTGCTCTTTGCAAAGCCACTGCACAGAGCAGGTAAGTATAACATGTTTGTTATTTTTAAACAACAACAAAAAAAAAAGACTTTAATATAACTTTTAAGTTATTTAACACTATGAATAATATAACAGGGGATGCTAGAATGTACAAATCTAGTCTGAAACAACCAAATCACCACTGTGGGCAGGAACAAAGTTACAGATTATGGCAGGAAGATCTTGCTGTTGGAGTATCACTTTCCAAGACATATAAGAAACCAGGGGCTGACTCAGACCGCCAGGCTCCACACAACAAAATTTCACTTTTGGCTTGATAGACTTAAAACATTATTAACTCCAAACATTACAGGCATAAGGGTTTTAAAGCAACAGCTGCAAGGAAAGCATTAGGAGGTTGGATGCCACTCTATTTGAAAGGGGTAGATTTGCTCATTTAATACAGTGTTTTAAAAAGGTGATCAGTGGTGTTATGACTGGTCTCACTAATTAGAAATATAGGCCCAGATTCAGGTACATCTGCGCATTATTGGACCGGCGTAGCGCACCGCCTTTATGTTAGACTTGCACAATTTTGTCGCGTAATCACCCTATTCTCGTAGCTTTTGCGCAGGAAATTGCGCATACGTAACGTTTTTTCTGAGGCGTAAGGAGGAGTAATACAAATTGGGAAGGACGTGGGCGTGTTACATTGAAATGAGCCGTGACCCCATGCAAATGAAGGGCCGGCCGGCTCGCGCATGCGCGCTTGAAGGAGACCATGGTCAGCTCCGCTGTGCGCATGCTCACAACTCGGGAGCGATGCAATCATTGAAATTGGAAATGGACTAGGGCAACGTTGTGAACTACGCAAACAGCATAAATAGACACACACAAACGCACTTGCATTGCAAAAGTACATCCCTTTGTCCCTTCCCATTTAACCAAGTGCTTTTGTCCTGTTGTTCGTTGCGGTGTGTTTTGTAGTTGTCAGATTAGTGTTCTGTGTGATCAAGTGTTTGTTAGTAGATCTTTGAAAGTGGTTTTTGATAAGTGTTTGAGAGACTGTTTGTTTGATTGATATATTTGTGTTTGTTTCTTTTCCTGCTGTATTTTTGTTTTGTTTTTTTGGTGACTGTTTCTTGCTGAGTAGTTTTCTCTCTGTGTGTGTTTTTTTTTTATTGGTTGTGCTTGTTTGTGTGCGTGAATTTTGTTGACTGGGACTGAGTTTTTTTGGAAGGATGACTGAGAGAAAACGAAAGCTGAATTTTACAGTTTTGGAAAAACAAATTCTTGCCCGGGCCATTAGCGAGTATGGGCGTTACCTCCACGGCC
Organism: Rana kukunoris; assembly: GCA_029574335.1. NCBI lineage: Eukaryota > Metazoa > Chordata > Amphibia > Anura > Ranidae > Rana > Rana kukunoris. Next base: position 254,838,384 of record CM056053.1, on the reverse strand, counting down.
CAGAGAGTGCCAACACCACCCTGGCCAGGAGGAGGGAGATTTTGGATAGGATCACTGACCAGGTGAATTCAGCGGGGCAGGGGGAGACACGGACCCGGTCTGGGATTGACAAAAAAATCAATGACCTCCGGCGTCTGGTCAAACAGAAGATGGCCAGAATGCATGCCCATGCCAGGGGCACAGGAGGGGGCCCACCATGCCGTATTAGGCTGACAGCGGAGGAGTGTGCGGTGGCCCTGACCTTTCATCGGCATGAAGTTGAGGGCCTGCCCGGCTTTGACTCAAGTCCGGAGCCCGTGGTGCCAGGTAAGTTTTTTTTTTAATATCAGGTGTGTAGCATGTGTGGGGGAGGGGGTGAAAGGGAATATGTGGCAAGTGTGTGGATCCTCCAACCTGTGAATGTTTTGTGTCATCCACATATGTGCAGGAGGGTGCAGGGCCATCTGGCCTGACCGCACCAACCCCAGGACAGCAGCCTAATGAGGCCCCCCCAAAGGCCGGAGTCCGCGGAGGAGGTTCAAGAGGAGCAGGAGAATCATGAGGAGGAGGAGAATCATGAGGAGGAGGAGTCCATGTCAGGCACTGGACGTTTGGTTTTTGAGGACTCTTCCCCTCTGGCTGGCAGCAGGCAGGCCTCCCTAAGGGGGAGCCCCCCCCTCCTCCCCCAACATGGCTCCCCTCACAAAGGCCTCCCCTTCTCCCCGGCCGCAAGCATCAGCTGGAGGCAGGATGTCATCCCAGACCACCAGGGGGGTGGCCGATCTCCTGCCCGCCACTCTGAGAAGGGACCAGTTCCTCCAGACCCGCCATCTGGGACAGGTCAGCCAGACATTGGTGCGGATGGAGGAGAGCCTGTCCTCCATCAAGGATAAGCTGGGGAACCTGGACTCCCACTCCCAGGCTTTCACAACCTGCCTAAACGAACTGCAGACGACATCAGCAGGCGTTGGGCAGGATGTGAGGGCCCTTACCCTGGCTATCCAGGCCAACACGGCAACACTTGGTGCTGCCCTGGACAGAATAGCCGTGGCCTTGGAGGGCAGGCCGCCAGGTGGGCAGAGATCAGGGGCTTCTCCTCCTTCCCCGGTTTTACCCCTTCCCCATGAGTCTCCCCTGAGAAGCCGGGGCCGTGGCCGGGGGTGCCCCAGGCGTGGCTCACGCAAAGGGCAATAATTTGTTTTTCCCCTTTTTTTTTTTTTTTAATATTTTTTTTTTTTGCTGGAAATTTTTTGCTTTTGCAGGTCATTTTTTTTTTGGGTTGAGAATGCTGTGTGAATGTGGGGGTGACATTCCTGCCGGAAAAGGGGTGTCACCCTCAATTTGTGCATGCATGCATTCTCATTGTGCCATGATTAATGTGTGTGTTTAACGTGCAAAGATGCCCAATGTGAGCTGTCTCCTGGCTGCTCTTCCCTCAGAAGACGGGGTAGCCTCGGTTAGGGGGGGATTGTCTGGTTCAGGGGTCAGGTCATCACGTAGGTCAATCTGCAGGCCCTTTCTTTCTGCGAAGTTGTGCAGCATGCAACATGCACCGATGATCTGGCACACAAAGTTTGGGGAATACAAGAGGGTACCCCCAGACTTATCCAGGCATCGGAAACGTGACTTTAGGAGGCCAAAGGTGCGCTCCACCACTGCTCGTGTTTGGGCATGTGCTTGATTGTATCTTTCCTCTCCTGGGGTTTGGGGGTTCCGGATAGGAGTCATGAGATGGGGTTCCAGTGGATATGCAGAGTCACCTGTAAGGGAAAAGACAAGAGGATGTTAGTCATGCATGTGCCCCTTGTGATGTGCATCATGGGAGGGGATAGTCATGCCTGCCACCCATGTCACTCACCAACCAGCCAGGTGTCCCCATACACGTTCTGATCGAATTCCATTCGGATGTGGCATTGATTGTAAATGTAGCTGTCATGGCTGGACCCGGGGTGTTTGGCACGGACGTGCCATATGAGGCCTTGGGCATCGACTATCACCTGTACATTGATGGAATGCCAATGCTTCCGATTGCGGTACATGTGCTCTGTCTCCTGGGGGGGCTGGAGTGCCACATGTGTGCAATCAATGGCCCCGATGGTGCGTGGGAATCTGGCAATTCTGTAGAAATCTGTCATTGCCTTCAGTCGCAGCTCCTCAGTGGTGGGTTTGATGATTTGGTTGGCCATGCGTCTGAGAATTGCAGGGACAACCTGGTGCACACATCTGCTCATGGAGGATTGTGACATCCCAGCCACCACTCCACTTGTACGCTGAAAAGAGCCACTGGCAAGGAAATGGAGTGTTGCCAGTACCTTGACCAGTGGCTGCACTGCATGTGAGCGGTGTGTTGGGCTGGTGATGTCCTCCTGCAAGGTTGTGGTTAATTCCAGGATGGCATGAGGGGTGAATCTGAAGATGCGAAACACCTCAGAATCACTCATGCCAAAGAGGTCTATGCGGGTGCGGTATATCCTCTCCCGTGCCATCCTCCGTGCCATCCTCCGTGCCCTCATCCTTCTTTGTTCATCTAAAGTCAGTAGTATAGCTATGCGCGACGATGCCCCTGGCATGTTGGCATACAGATTGTTGTGCAACACGTGTGACTGCTGAGCTCCTCACTAACAGTGTTGCTTTATCTAACAAGTAGACTTTTTTTCTCTTTTTAGAACAGCTTTTATATGCTCTAATTTTAGACAGGACATTTTGCTGTTGCGCACACTGCGTCGCCTGCGCTGCCCCAACGTTGTTTTGTGGATCCCCGTAAGTCCCTCATTAGCATATTTGACTAGCAAATCAATGGTGTGTCTAGCGCACTTTTGCGCGGACGGATGCGCCAGTCTAACGAAATTACGCGGGATGCGTATCTCGTTCTGTGGATGCCGCGCAACGAAACGCACGCGCACATTTCGACTTACGCACGCGCATCTCCTGTTACGCAGGCGTAATCGCTCTGTGAATCTGGGCCATATTTTTTAGTTTATCCACTTAAGGACTGGCTCACGTATATACACGTCGACACAATGGCTCCTATGGTCAGATCAACATATATATATATATATATATATATATATATATATAGGTCCCCTTTAAGAAGCGGTATTGTGGGCGCACATGCGCCGGTGGTGGCACGTGCGCCCGTCCGCACGCTGCAAGCTCCGTGAGTCCAACCGCGGGTCTCACAGACTCAATATCCGCAGAGATGCCCACAATCCTCTCACGAAGAGAGGAAGAATGGGGAAATGCTAATGTAAACAGGCATTTCTCCATTCTTCCTAGTGACAGGACACTGACCAACCGATCCCGAATATAGGGAGTTGTGTTCAGTGTCGTGACACATGTAGCCCATTCCCCCTACGGTTAGAACACATCCCTAGGACACACTTAACCCCTTCAGCGCCCCCTCCTGGTTAACCCCTTCACTGCCAGTCACATTTACAAAGTAATAGATGCCTTTTTATAGCACTGATCACTGTGTAAATGTGAGTGATCCCAAAATAGCGCCAAAAGTGTCCAATGCGTCTGCCATAATGTCACGATAAAAATCACTGATCGCCACTATTACTAGTAAAAAAAAATATATTAATAAAAATTCCATAAAACTATCCCCTATTTTGAAGACGCTATAACTTTTGCGCAAACCAATCAATAAACGCTTATTGCAATTTGTTTACCTATATATCAGGATTTTTTTTATCTATATATTTTTGGGGGATATTTTTTATAGCAAAAAGCAAAAAATATATATTTTTTCAAAATTGTCGCTCTATTTTTGTTTATAATGCAAAAAATAAAAACCGCAGTGGTGATCAAATACTACCAAAAGAAAGCTCTATTTGTTGGAAAAAAAGGGACGTCAATTTTGTTTGGGAGCCAAGTCACATGACTGTGCAATTGTCAGTTAAAGTGACACAGTGCCGAATGGTAAAAAGTGCTCTGGTCTTTGGCCAGCCCAATGGTCCGGGGCTGAAGTGGTTAAATTCTAAATTTTGCGGTTTTGAATGTGATTAATAGCCTAAAGCCCAACTACAATCATTGTGTCCCACAAATAGCAGTACAGTAACGGCTATATAAATGCTGTTTTTCATACAATCGGGAAGAATTAAAATTGAATGCTTTTTTATTGCTTTTCCACAATCTGCATTTTCTGACCCATATAGTGCCTTTGTGAAGTGAATCTAGTAAACATGCTAGAGATGTCACTATGAAGGGAGCTTTGAAGGGAGATGAGCATCTCCTTCATAGTAGTATACAGCACAGGCTGGTTTGAGATGGGGAAGGCCGCGATAGGGGATGGAGGAGCGGGGGTGAGATTTGATACAGTGCTCACCTCGTCTGCCGCCGAATCTGCGTCCAATCTCATCCGCGATTTAGCAAGGCTGTTGCCGGCTGAAGAATTGAGGGAGGGTGGTGCGGCATCCCCAGGGGAGCTCGGATGAGGGGAGATTCCCAGTTCGGCAGCGTCCGGGAGATCCATGTAGGCCGAAGGGGCATCGCGTGTGGCATTGCAGGCGCCATCTTTGATATTCGCCAGCGTGAAAAAATCAGTCAGTTTCTTGGGCTGACGGTACTCTTTTCTCTTGCAGCTCAACTCGGACATTCTGGATGTCAGGAGCAGCTGTTCGGTATGTTGTTGCGGGCTGCGGGAATAGCGGGGATGCCTATGATTGTTCCGGTCGGTGCAGGAGCTGTGTAATCGCACGTCCATCTTGCTCGGCAGTCGGCCACGCCCCCCTGTTTTTTTATTGCTAAACAACAATTTTTATTTTTCCAAATCTATCCAAAAATAAAACCAAGCTTGGAATAGCTTAAAAACCCTGGGGTTTGACTTTCTAAAGACAAATAGATCGATCACCACTGCATGGCAGAATTTCTAAAGCTAAGCGAATGAGGTGACATTCTGCTGACTTACATCATCCAATTACATGCAAACAAAGTGTTGGTAGGGGAATGCCTCCCATGGTAGGGGGAACCATCAGGGCCAAACTTACCATTGGGCTTGACTGGGCTCAAGCCCATGGGCCCCACCCAATAGGGGGCCCCTGCCTGCAGAGGCGGCTCTCTAATTAGGCAAAGGCAGGCGGGTTGAGCCGCAAGCGGGTGGCGTTCTGTCAGATTAGCGTGACAGAAAGAACATCACCGCCGACACACATTAAAAGCTCCCTCTCTGTTACACCCTCATCAGCTGCAGCAGCCAGTAGCAGGCTGTCCTAGTTGGCACCACATTGCATGATGGGAGATAAAGTTCACTACAGCACACACTAGATTTGGCCGGGCTATGCCTGCAGGCTGCCGAGACCTACACCTCCCAGAATGCACTGCAGGGTGGGCGCTCAAAGTGGACAGTCCGCTTATCCTGAGACCTGCTTGTAGTAGGGACCGAAGACTCAGAAGAGTGATCAACTGTCCTGGTGTCTGCACCAGGATCGTCTGTGGCTGTGACTCCAGTGTTTGGCGGGGGCTGCTACTGCAATGTGATGTTATTACCTTGATAGTCAGGTGAGACTACCTGAACCACCGCTATGTATGTCCGCACAGTCCCTGACCACCCCTGTATGTCCGCACTGTCCCTGACCACCCCTGTATGTCTGCACAGTCCCTGACAACCCCTGTATGTCTAATTTTGTTTAGTTCTTTGTTCAGAATAGTGATCTCTATTTTTATTTTCAGTTTATCCAGAATTGTGTAGCTCTAATACATAGCTTGTGTATGTATTAATTTGTTCTATTTTGTCATGAACATTCTCGGGCTACCAGATCACCGCAATCGCCACCACAATTGCAGCAATGAGCGCGGGCACGCGCACCAGCGGTAACGGCGTGCGGGCACGCGGGAACATCACTCTGGCGTCAAAATGGGGCATTTAAGCTTTGTCTCTTGCTGTCCGGTCTACAGCGTTTCCTGTGACCACCTGCACCTGTTACCTCTGCTTGTCTAGATCCTAATACCCAGCTTGTTCCTGTCTTGTCCAGCCTTCCGCCTGCCCTGACTTCGGCTAGTTCTGACCATCCCTCTGCCTCGTCCTCTGTACCTCTGCTGCCCGCCCGTTGCTGACCCGGCCTGAATCACTATTCTACTTCTGCCAATGTTACCTGCTCCTGATTCGCTAACCAGTTTATGACAGACCTGCTGGGACTTGCTGTTGCCTGAACTACAGTGCACCTTCCCCGCCTGTTGCTGCTCTCCTTTTCTTGTGCCTCTACCTTCTGCCTGCAAACCACCTGCTATCCTGAAGCACCTTTGGAGACCGCAGAAGCATCACCAGCTCCAGCACCAGCGTTACACCAGGTGCTTGTGCGACTCTGTATTCCCAAACTCCCTGTCTACTCTACCAGGGGTCCCAGGATCAGAGGAGTAACGGCTGCCACTCCCTGCACTTTGGGCTCAGCCATCAGGTACATGACATATTTAAAGTAATTTATAGAAGGTAGGGCACAAAAGTGACTCAAGCCCAGGGGCCCCCACCACTCTAAAACCCCTTTCACACTGAGGAGTTTTTCAGGCGGTAAAGCGCTAAAAATAGGCTTTCACACTGAGGCGATGCACTGGCGGGAGAGAAGAAAATCTCCTGCTAGCAGCATCTTTGGAGCGGTGAGAGGAGCGGTGTGTATACCGCTCCTTCACCGCTCCATCCCATTTAAAACAATGGAAAACCGCTGCAATAACGCCCACAATGCGCCTCTGCAGAGGCACATTGCGAGCGGTTTCAACCCTTTATCGGCCGCTAGCAGGGGTTAATACCGCACCGCTAGTGGCCAAATCCCACGGTATAGCGCTGCTATTTTTAGCGGTGCTTTACCGCCACCGCGCCTCCCGCCCCAGTGTGAAAGGGGCCTAAGTCTTGCCCTGGGATCCATCCTCATTGGGAGAACACATTGATTATTAATAGCAGCTTTAACAGCCATTGGAGATAATTGCAATCAACCAATCAATCAACTTGGGTATATTCAGCCTGCCCATACATGGTTCAAATCTCTGCAGGAGACATCAACCTCATTATGTGAGGGAGCCAGTGAGATTATTGTATTCAGAGTTGAGCTAACTTAATAATACTTCTCTAGTGATGATTATCTCAAACAATCCTTTCCTGACGCATTCATGGCAGCACACACTGGGTTGTGACTCCGCCCCCACAACCTGACAGGATTGGTTAGCTATAAATTTGAAGGGGAGACGCCCCGCATCATTCTCTTTTTTCATCCTCACCTGACAAGATTGAATGAACAAGCAAAAAGCATGCCTCTTACCGCAAATCGCCCCAGCAGGTTCAGCCTCTCCTGTTTGGAAGTCCCTCCTGTACAGTCTCTAAATGAGCTTTATGGTGGGAACCCCGTTCTGGTGGTCTCAGGGGCTTTGGAATTATACTGGCATCTGTAGCAAGCTTTAAAGAAGCTTCAAATCTCGCAGTGGCCCCCACTTTCGCTCTGTCTTTCCTTCCAGTGCAGTGTGTCCTTCCACAAAGGTATTTGTATCATTACATTTACCACCTAAGGTTAGTCCGTTTTGTACCTTTGTCTGCCTGTTGTTTTTTTCTCAGCTCTGCTGAGCCCTGTGGTTCCTCTGACACCCCATACTCTCGGGGTCACCGCTGCATACCCCTTGGCGCTCTGCACATGCGCGCAGCTCAGTGATGACGCCGCCTGTCTCCTCTGCCCTCTTCCAAAATGGCGCCGGGCGAGCGGGACGCTTCTGCACATGCGCGCGTCATTAAAAAAAAGAAGGAAAAAAGAAACAGTCCTATTGCTCTGTAGTTCTGGCTGCCGCACTGCTGCTCTGCTCTACTCAGAGTGAAGATTGCACCAGGTGTGTGCAGGCATGTCCCAGATCAGCCTGGGCTAATTGATTACACACAAAAAAAAAAAAATAGGATAGAAGATATTATACAAGCGCCCAGAGGCGATTCAGTTTGCATGTGCCGCGCTATATAAGTTTTCATCATTCATTCATTCAATACATTTATATATTAATTTATAACATACCATAGAAGAAAGTATATCCATAATTTAACAATTAATATAATCCAAAAAAAAAGGATAGATATATGTATATAAAATTATTATATTAATTTAATAAATAGAAATGTTGGGGGGGAACATATTGTAATGTTTTCCCTTCTCTCTTTTTTCCCACCTTTTCGGGCTGTCTCTCTGCTATCCTCATGGGAGCCACTGCCCTCGCAGACCACCATCAGCTGACCAGGTATAGAGGCCGTCCAGAAGGTGGTAAGTAGAGGGGAGACAAAAAAGAGAGCCTGGCCACTGACGCTACAGTTTTGGTAGCCCTATCGGGTCAAGAGACGCAAGTTTGCGGCACAGAGGGAGATTCTAGCCATGCTTCCGGCAGAAGGCGCAAGAAATCGCTCAAGGTTACCCTCTTGATTTCTTCAATCAAGGCATAGCCGCTCGCGTCACAGCACTCCCGTCATAGTCGGTCCCACCGCAGACGATTACCTTCATCCCAGACAGAGCTATCTTACCCGCACCACGGCAAATGTTTGCCAAATATGCGGGGCGCCATCCTTGCCAGGGGAATTGGCCTGCCACTCGTGCTTCATCGAAGTAACCAAGGATTCAGAGGCCAGAGTAGATACTGAGCTCCCAGGAGAATCACCACAGGGATCATATGTGGGCGATCCTTCCCCAAGCACATCGCCCGGCCGTTACGCCAGGGTGCAGTAACCCTCTCTAAGAATGAGGAGTGTGAGCAGGCGTCGGACTGTCTCTTTTTGGTTGAACCATTTGCCCATTCACTCAAGGAAGCGATCGGCTGGGAGGAGGTTATGGCAGAACTTCTGAAGGTTCAGAAATATTTCCCGGTGCTGAAAAGGGGGTCCTGAATCATTTCCCTTCATCGAAGAGCTGGAGAACCTCATAAAGGATAAGTGGGGGGGTCGCATAAGCGGCCCAGTATGAGCAACAAGTTTGCAGATTGTACCCCTTGTGGTAGTCTAAGATCGATTCTTTGATCAATGCAACTACGGTCGATTCATCTTTAATGCGGAAAGCCTGCTCCACGACAGGAGCCGCTTGTAGGCCGGCTATCACCACAGCGGCAGTCGCTAAAACTATCGCTGCATAGGCAGCTAATGTTGAGAATCCCATTCTAGAAGGAGCCGACCAGGGGAAGATATTCTCCTCCCTGCAGGAAAATTAAGTTGGCTTACGGCTCCTGAGGGGGCGACTTCATGGCTGGGAAGAGCCTTATGGCTGAGACCCTGGATAGCGAAGGCAGCGTCAAAATCAACTGGTGCAAAATTCCATATGGCGGCTCAAGTGTATTCGGCACAAAGATGGACTCGGCCATCTCCAAGGTTACCGGGGGAAGGTCTGGGCTGATTTCTCCGATAGGAAAACCAGAGCCCCAGAAGGGCCCCGCTTACAGGCGTGATCTTCCTGTCAAGTACAGGGATGTTAGATCCTACCGCCCCGGCAGGGAATTTAGGAGGGACTGGAAGACTCGACCCTCCTTCATGTAGATACAGTAAGCCAATCACAGCTGGGGAACAGCAGAAGTCCTTTTTGAGGGTCCGTCTGCCCACCTGGCTCAGGTGAGCACCAGACTCAAGAGATTCGCTCGGATATGGGCAACTCGTATAACAGATCCATGAACACTATCCTCTATCAAGAACGGTCACAATTGGAAATTCATGGGCACATTGCCAGGGAACACATTCCAGCCTACCAAGTACTTCCGCACCTGAAAGGGAGGGGGTTTTATTCCCCTTTATTTCTGGTACAAAAAAAAAAACGGGGATCTACGTCCAGTCTTGGACCTAAAGAATTTCAACAGACGATCAAAATAGAGGCCCTCAGATTGGAAAAGCCTTCAGTCCATTTTGTTGTCAGTGGACGTGGGAGACTGGATGCTATCTCTAGATTTTTCGGGCGTTTACCTTTACATCCCAGTTCATCTTACCTTCCAGAGGTCCCTTCGGTTCTCAATCGATCAATCCCATTTCCAATTTTGGTGCCCCCCATTCGGCATCGCCTCAGCACCCAGAGCATTCGGCAAGTTAGGGTGTTCCTAGGGGCAGAATAAAATACCAGGTTGTACCGGGTGCAACTCCCTCAAGAGAGGCTGAAGCCCTTGCTCCAGAAGATACAAAGTCTGCTATCATCCAGACGTCTAACTGTCAGAGCCTGCCTCAGTACCCAGGGGTCCATGTCAGCATCCATACCCTTGATACAGTGGCCCCTGTGGCACATGCGAGTCTTACAGAACTCCTTTCTCAGGCAGTGGAATAAAACGTCAATACTCCAAACCATTCACATCCCGAACTGGGTAAAGCAATTAGTATGGTGGTGGACACACCCGTCCGACCTCAGGGAGTCCATTCCAAAAGTTCCCCCTAGTCCAGAAGTAGTAACATCGGACGCCAGCCAGGGGTGATGGGGTCCACACTATCTAGACTGAGTAGCCCAAGGACAGTGGCATTTTCGGGCTCAGGGCATAGTGTCAAATATTTTAGAGCTCAGAGCAGCCTTTCAGGCCCTCCTGGCCATTGCGCCTCTTCTATAGAGAAAGAGTGTCCTGATCAGGATGGACAACAAGTAGCGGTGTCATGTATCCAGAGACAGGGGAGCATCAGGAGTCGCACGCTTCATAATGGAAGGGGCACAAGTGCACCTGTTAGATCTGTGGGGAGTATGCGTCCCAGCAACACAGAATTTGTTGGCCAACTACCTAAGCCGAGAGACACTTTCAAACACACGAACGGTCCCTGAACCAACAGGTATTCTCCATTCTTACGAAAACTAGTACCAGAACCAGAAGTCGACCTAGCGGCCACGCCAAAGAACTCCAAGTGTCAGAGGTTCCTGTCCAGAGCCCACTTTCCATTACCTGAAGGGACAAACTGCCTAGTTCTTCCATGGAGCTGCGAGCTAGGGTACATTTTTCTTCCAACTTCTCGGATTACAAGATTCCTGTCCCGACTTCGGAAGTCCTCAGCCACAGTTATTGTACTAATACCGTTCCGGCTGAGGAGGCCATGGTTTACGACCCTGCTACAACTAGGTACGCGGCCTCAATACATCTTCCAGTAACCTGGGATCTCATACATCAGAGGCAATTCTTCCATCCAGCCCAGAGAAGCTGCATTTGCCAGCTTTAAAGCTGAGAAGGCTAGGTTAGGGGAACTAGGATACTCTCAGGAGGTAATATCAACCTTAGTACAAGCTCTAAGGAGCTCCACTGATGTCACCTATACTAGGATCTGGGAGAGGTTCGTGTCATCGCAGCAAAGACATTGGAATCCCATCTCAAATTCTTGAATTTCTTCAGTCAGGGTTTAACAAGGGACTGGGCTTGGGTACCCTGAAGGTGCAAGTATCTGCCCTTTCAGCCATGACGGGTACTAGATGGGCTCTTCATCATCTGGTCACTCTGTTCCTCAGGGCCTACGTAAGATCAGACCACCTAGGAGGCCAGCCTTTCCAACAGGGGATCTCTGTGTAGTACTCGAGGCCCTGTCCAATCCACCTTTTTCTCCATTCAACTTAGTCTCACCGTGGAACCTAGCTCTGAAGATGGCTTCCCGTATTGCTATCACCTCAGTTAAGAGGGTGCCGGAGATACAAGCACTTATGGCTATGGAACCCCTATTCAGTGTTCTTCCCTGACAGAGTGGTTCTGAAGCCCTCAGACCATTTTTATCCAAGGGTAACTTCCTCCTTTCATTATAACCAGGACATCGTCCTTTCGTCTTTTACTAATGAGAGGGGCGAGTCCCATGACTAGGATGTCAAGTCTACCATCTCCAGTTACGTCACAGCTACATCTCAGGAAGACGGATTCTCTCTTGATTATCCCACACGGGAGCAGACGAGGTCAGCCAGCTACCTCCCGTACCATTACCTCTTGGTTGTTAAAGCTATCAAGGAGACCTATTCCATCCAGCAACTTACGCCTTCTAGAGGGCATTAGGGCTCATTCGACAGGGGCAGAGGCCACTTCTTGGGCAGCATATTGCGGGACTTCACCGGAAACCATAGGCAGAGCAGCAACTTGGTCTTCCCAACACATCTTCATTTCTCACTACAGAGTGAATTCTGCTCTCCTGGCTACCGTCGACTTCGGCAGATCTGTTCTTAGAGCCAATTCCTCAGCGCTATAAAGAATAAATATTACTGTTTTCTTGCACCCTCCCGACTGGCGAGTTATTTTTATTCCGTTTTTTAGGAAAACGGAAAATTGTATACTCACCTTTCCGTAATTTTCCTTTCCTGACGCATCTTCATGGCAGCACACAGATGCCCACCCTGCTGTTTTATGATGATATATACAGAGAATGATGCGGGGCGTCTCCCCTTCAAATTTATAGCTAACCAATCCTGTCAGGTTGTGGGGGCGGAGTCACAACCCAGTGTGTGCTGCCATGAAGATGCGTCAGGAAAGGAAAATTACGGAAAGGTGAGTATACAATTTTCCGTTTTCCATTTCATTTCCAGAAGGGATGAGCTCCAAATTCAGTCTGAATACAGGTTTGGATCAAACTTTACTTGTTTGTGAATGTGTCCTAACTCTTAACTTTTAGCTCATTTAGAAGGTGCCGATAACAGTTTCCTTCTTGATTAGTCAAAGTTGTTTAGGAATTGGTGGATGCTGGAACCCACCACGTCTTTAGCAACCATTAATGTCATGCTTCCACCATTAATTTGCTAGCCAGAAATCCCTGGCCATGTAAAAAAGGCTGTTTAGGAAAAAATAATGGTGTGAGGTTCCCTCTGTAATTCATAAAATACTGCTCAAGAGAGAACTAAAAGATGATACAAATTGAACACACCCTAACGCCAAACTATGTACTGTACTTTATTTAAAATTATTTTTGAACACTATAATTTAAAAGAAAAAGATGTGGCATTGGCTAAAACACAGTGATAATTACTAGACATGTGCAGACTGGAATATTTTGTTTAGTTTTTTCGTTTTCGTCCAGAAAATAAATGTATTTAGTTACTCCCGAAAAATCGGTTTGATTTATTTTGTTTTCGTCGGGAAAGTTTTCGTCCGAAAACGACGGTTTTCGATGACTTTGTCGAATTAAACAACGGAAATTCGACAAAGCATCGAAAATCGTCGTTCTGAATACAGGGAATGTACCTATTCCCTGTATTCAGAACGACGATTTTCGATGACTTTGTGAAATTGAAAGACAGAAATTCGACAAAGCATCGAAAATTGTCGGATCTGAACGAAAACTAAAATAAAGCATTTTTTATGTCGGATCTTTCGGTTTTCGTTTCTTGCGCTTTCGTTTTCGTTCGTTAAAACGATAACGAAAATACCCTTTTTTCGGACGAAAATGCATTCTAACGAAAACGAATGCACATGTCTAATAATTACTGATCTCAAAACCACATGTAATCTCCTTGTGCCAGCAAAATACAATCATATTAACCACTTGCGGCCCCGCTTATCGTCAATTGACGGCAGCTTAGGGGATCTGAATATCCAAGCTGCCGTCAATTGTCGTCATTGTTTTCTCCGACGCGCACCCGGCACGTCCCCGAGATGCCGATGCGCGTGCCTGGCGGTCGCGATGTCCGCCAGGTACCCGCTGATCGGCAGTTTTAGAGCAGGGATGTGGAGCTCCACGTCCTGTCAGTGAGAGGAGACAGATGCTGTTTCTCTTGTACATAGGGAGACAGCATCGGTCACCTCCCCCAGTCACCCCCTCCCCCCACACAGTTAGAACACACCCAGGACTCACATTTAACCCCTTCCTCACCTCCTAGTGTTAACCCCTTCACTGCCAGTCACATTTTTTTACAGTAATTAGTGCGTTTTTATAGCACTGATCGCTGTATAAATGTGAATGGTCCCAAAAATGTGTCAAAAGTGTCCGATGTGTCCGTCGCAATATCGCAGTCCTGACAAAATTCGCAGATCGCCGTATTACTAGTAAAAAAAAAAAAAAAAAATTGTCAGAATTCTATCCCTTATTTCCTAGCCACTATAACCGTTGCGCAAACCAATTACTATATGCTGATTGCGATTGTTTTTTTTACCAAAAATATGTAGAATACATATCGGCCTAAACTGAGAAAAAATATATTTTTTTTTTAAAAAATTGGATTTTTATTATAGCAAAAAGTAAAAAATATTCTGTGTTTTTTTTTCAAAATTGTCGCTCTTTTTTGTTTATAGCGCAAAAAAAAAAAAAAAACGCAGAGGTGATCAAATACCACCAAAAGAAAGCTCTATTTGTGGGGAAAAAAAGGACGTCAATTTTGTTTGTAAATATGTAAAGAGGAATAGCTGTGCTTAGGATAATCTAATAGAGGGTGATAGGACTAATGAAAATGTGTGACTGCAGCCCCCCTAAATATAACTCCCCAAAGGGGGTATATGGAGAAGACAGAAGAGGTGGTGGGGGTAATGGCGCTGTCACTAGTATGTTGTTTGCTGGGCCAGTAACCGAACCCAATTGGGTAAGTATGGGCTTTAATGGGACAACATTCCCTAAAAAATATACATGTATGTAATACAACGTGCAAAATTAATAATAATAATAATAATAATAATGGATGTGTGTAGACACAGGTGGTAGTACCTCTATATGCCACCGGAGGTGTAGTTGCAGAGATATATTGGTATAATTCACTACTGTGACAGGTCTGACTGTCCGTGCTTGAACATAATACAATAAAAACTTATATGAAGATCTTAGTAAATGCACAAGACCTTAGATACATATACACATCATACTAAATAGTACAGAGACAGTAAATATAAATTAGAAGTCCATATAGTATATGACAGGTGACATGGGTGGTCAAGGTGCTCCTATTTGGATAGGTGGTAGACAGTATAACCAGTGACTTTCGCAGTGGGTCCGGTGTTCCCCCTTATGGGTCCCCACTCACCAGAAGCACTCACCCCTGCTGGGGTAAAATGCGTGTTAGTCAGCGTGTTGCTCCAAACTGCCGTGAGTCCTTTCCTTGGATTGCACCGATTCCTGATAGATCACCTGGGCTCCTGCAGTATGTCCTTGGTATGTATGTTTAGTAATATGAGGTTCAGTGAGTATTCTGGTTTCCTCCAAAGCAAGAAAGAAAAGCTTCCATAGCGTGATACGTTTTAAAAGGGAAAGATTTTATTGGCACTGTCAACCAATAGCATAGGTACAAGTGCAAAAGTACAAAAAATGTAAAAAAGATAGCATAAAAATATATAAATAAAAATAAAAATAAAAATGACACCAGGCTGGGACAGAGATCTGGCACAGCTGACAGTCACAGTGTCAGAGACAAAGATGTGCAATCAAATTGGTTGCAGCCTATGCCCAGATGGGTTGTAGGCTCTAGGAATACACTGCACTTGAGATGTCCAATTACTATTAGCACCAGCATGGAAACGGCGTGCGTTCCAAAATCAAACAGCTGGTTAGGACCGGAAGTGCGTGTAGGTGTGCGTGTGGCCGCTTTACGTACGTTTCGTGCGCTTACGTCTTCGGAAGCGCACGAAGACGTCCGAAGACGTAAGCGCACGAAACGTACGTAAAGCGGCCACACGCACACCTACACGCACTTCCGGTCCTAACCAGCTGTTTGATTTTGGAACGCACGCCGTTTCCATGCTGGTGCTAATAGTAATTGGACATCTCTAGTGCAGTGTATTCCTAGAGCCTACAACCCATCTGGGCATAGGCTGCAACCAATTTGATTGCACATCTTTGTCTCTGACACTGTGACTGTCAGCTGTGCCAGATCTCTGTCCCAGCCTGGTGTCATTTTTATTTTTATTTATATATTTTTATGCTATCTTTTTTACATTTTTTGTACTTTTGCACTTGTACCTATGCTATTGGTTGACAGTGCCAATAAAATCTTTCCCTTTTAAAACGTATCACGCTATGGAAGCTTTTCTTTCTTGCTTTGGAGGAAACCAGAATACTCACTGAACCTCATATTACTAAGCATGCATACCAAGGACATACTGCAGGAGCCCAGGTGATCTATCAGGAATCGGTGCAATCCAAGGAAAGGACTCACGGCAGTTTGGAGCAACACGCTGACTAACACGCATTTTACCCCAGCAGGGGTGAGTGCTTCTGGTGAGTGGGGACCCATAAGGGGGAACACCGGACCCACTGCGAAAGTCACTGGTTATACTGTCTACCACCTATCCAAATAGGAGCACCTTGACCACCCATGTCACCTGTCATATACTATATGGACTTCTAATTTATATTTACTGTCTCTGTACTATTTAGTATGATGTGTATATGTATCTAAGGTCTTGTGCATTTACTAAGATCTTCATATAAGTTTTTACTGTATTATGTTCAAGCACGGACAGTCAGACCTGTCACAGTAGTGAATTATACCAATATATCTCTGCAACTACACCTCCGGTGGCATATAGAGGTACTACCACCTGTGTCTACACACATCCATTATTATTATTATTATTATTAATTTTGCACGTTGTATTACATACATGTATATTTTTTAGGGAATGTTGTCCCATTAAAGCCCATACTTACCCAATTGGGTTCGGTTACTGGCCCAGCAAACAACATACTAGTGACAGCGCCATTACCCCCACCACCTCTTCTGTCAATTTTTTTTTGTAAGACACGTCGCACGACCGCGCAATTTTAATTTAAAGTGATGCAGTGCTGAAAGCTGAAATTTCGCCTGGGCAGGAAGGGGGTATATGTGCCCAGTAAGCAAGTGGTTAAAAAACAAAAACAAAAACACAGTGATAGGTTGGACAGGCTTTTTAATAATCCCACTTGACTAGTCATAATGGGGATAACCCCCTGCATATATTTATGATTATTATTGAAAAAATGAAATCACCCAGTGTCTCGTATGAATTTGTCATGACCATATATGGGAATCCATATGTTTCCATTCATCTTAGGTCAATGGCATTACTTGGGACACCCCTTTATTTATAGCAGCCATTTATTACTTGATGAGAGGTCATCAGGATGGGACATGTTATTAATTCATAATGTTTTTTCATTCAGTAGGTTGGCGGGCATAATTCATCAATATGGATCTGCATTGCTGGGCCACGTGATTTGGTGATATATGTACATTTTTTAATACATGTTTTTAAGCATATGGAGAGCACTAGATGTCATTGCTTCTCTTTATATGTACCTGATTACTTGGATCAGACATGTGAGTCTGAGCATAGGCGTGCGCACAGGGTGTGCCAGGTGTTCCCAGGCACACCCTAATCACTCCCTGCAGTGCAGATTCCCCCTTCTGCCCGGTGTCCCCTCCCACAGCATAACTGGCTTCCCTCCTCTCCCATTGGCTACTGCAGTGGGCACACATAGATGATATTTCAAGATGAGTAGGGAAAGGGGCAATGTCATTTACCAGCCCCTTCTCTTTCTGAAGGAACATAGTGAGAGATCGGTACCATGTTTTTGAGCTTTCAGGTGCACACCCTAATGCAACAGGCTGCTCACACCTATGAGTCTGATAGACAGTTATCAAGCCACCAGCATGTATCCTCTTATCTCAGTTTGCAGTTAAATTCACAGTGATTCTGTTTACACTATCCCAGTGAGGGGACTGCCTGTATGACCTGGCTGACTAGCTCAGGGGTCTATGTTCTGAGGTGAGCTGCTAAGAATTACCGGTGGTGAAGGTTGTCATACAGTCACCTTAAAGGGTTTGTAAAGGAAAACATTTTTTTTATCTTAATAGCTTCCTTTACCTTAACCCCTTCCATACAGGGCATTTTCACCCCCTTCCTGCCCAGACCAATTTTTAGTTTTCAGCGCTGTTGCACTTTGAATGACAATTGCGCGGTCGTGCAACACTGTACCCAAATTAAATCATTATGTTTTTTTCCCCACACAAATAGAGCTTTCGTTTGGTGGTATTTGATCATCTCTGCGGTTTTTATTTTTTGCGCTATAAACAAAAGAAGAGTGACAATTTAAAAAAAAACACAATATTTTTTCCTTTTTATTTAATACATCTCACAATATTTTTTTTTAAAAAACCTTTTTTCCCCTCAGTTTAGACCGATACGTATTCTACGTATTTTTGGTAAAAAAAACAAAAACGCAATAATCGTATATTGATTGGTTTGCGCAAAAGTTATAGCGTCTACAAAATAGGTTATAGATTTATGGCATTTTTATTTTATTTTTTTTACTAGTAATGGCGGGGATCTGCGTTTTTTTTTTTTGTGACCGTGACGTTGCGGCGGACATATCGGACACTTTTGACACATTTTTGGGACCGTTCACATTTACACAGCAATTAGTGCTATACAACTGCACTAATTACTGTGTAAATGTGACTGGCAGGGAAGGGGTTAACACTAGGGGGCGCTGAAGGGGTTAAAATGTGTCCTAAAGTATGTTCTAACTGTAGGGGAAGGGGGACTCACAGGGGGAGGAGATCGATGTGTGTTCCTCTGTACTGGGAACACACATCAGTCTCCTCACCGCTGACAGGAGGTGGATCTGTGTGTTTACACACACAGATCCACACTCCTGCCGTGATTGCCGGAAATCGCGGGTGCCCAGCGGCAATCACGGCCGTCGAGCACGCGCGCTGGATCGCGGGTGGTGCCGCGGGCGCGCGCGCGCGCCCTAGAACGCCGTGAAGACAGGACGTTGTGCAACGTCCTGTCTCATCGGCGAGGGGATCACCATGACGTGATTCCCCTATGGGCTGGTAGGGAAGTGGTTAATGCAGTGCTGTTTTCATGTCCTCATTGTTTGTTTTTGCTCTCAAGTTGCTGTAATTCTTCTCTGATCTCCACACTTCCTGGTTGTCTGTTTCCTGATAACCACAGTTCTGGGAGCTTTCTCTCTCTGTGGTCACTAATCAAGGAGGTGTGATTACTGTGTGTCTAAAACCCCTCAGCACCAATCAGTTTCGTTTTCCGAACCATCACTGCCCTGTATTGGCTCTGTGGCTCTGTACAGCAGAGGCAGGAAACAACATGCAAAAACAAAACTAGAAACTGCAAGTACATTATATGATTTTTTTTTAATCTATTTTTAATCATTTTTAAAAGGAATCAGTTAACTATTATGTCTCTATACTCTGTAAACAGTCATTTCAGCAAAACATATTGGGCCAGATTCACAGAGCGATTACGCCGCCGTAACAGGAGATGCGCGGCATAAGTCTAAATTTGCGCATGCGTTTCGATACTCCGCATCCCCAAAACGAGATACGCAAGAAATCTACTTTTTTTTTTTGTCCAGCGTAATTTCGTTAGACAGGCTCATCCGTCCGTGCAAAACTGCGCTACACACAGCATTGATTTGCTATTCAAATATGCTAATGAGGGAGTTACGGGGATCCACAAAAGAACGTTGGTGCAGCGCAGGCTACGCGCTGTGCGCAACAGCTGAACAGCCTGTCTAAAATTAGACCATATAAAAGGTGGTCTAAAATTAGACAATTCGTCTACATGTCAGAGAAAGCAACACTGTTAGTGAGGAGCTGAGCAGTCACACTTGCAGCCCAACAATCTGTATGCCAACATGCCAGTGGCATCCATGCTCATAGCTATACTACTGACTTTAGATGAGCAAAGAAGGAGGAGGGCACGGAGGAGGGCACGGGAGAGGTTTTTATAAAAAATAAAAAAAATTCTTTGCTTTAAGAAATATTTTTACAAAAAATATACATACATATATACATAACATACATACAAATTACAAACACGGTCTCACTATCTTTCAATAGCCCTTTAAAACATTGATGGATATAATAATCTAATCTGATACAAGCCCCTCACTCTTCACTTGATATATCACACACGCATAGACATCTTTGGCATGAGTGATTCTGAGGTGTCTCGCATCTTCAGATTCAACCCTCATGCCATCCTGGAATTAACCACAACCCTGCAGGAGCCCAACACATATGACACCACCCATGACACCCATGAACATATACAATCATAGCCCCATCCCCACAGATTTCGAACAGAACATGTATGGGGACAGCTGGCTGGTTGGTGAGTGACATGGGTGGCAGGCATGACTGTCCCCCCCCATGATGCTGAAATCACAAGGGGCACACGCACTACTAACATCCTCCTGTCTTATCCCTTCCGGGTGACTCTGCATATGCACTGGGACCCCATCTCATGACTCCTATACGGAACCCCCCTAACCAAGGCTACCCCGTCTTCTGAGGGAAGAGCAGCCAGGAGCCAGCTCACATTAGGCATCTTTGCACGTTAAACACACACATTAATCATGGCACAATGAGAATGCATGCATGCACACCACTGTGGTCCCTAGCACAGACACATCACATCCTCATCACATTGGATTGGCACAAGCCCACCATGCAGGACTTGTGAGCAGCAACGCCATGCCACGGCTCCAATTATGTCACTGTACATTTATACACCATTCACACGGACCTGGGTTTCACTTCTCCACCACAAATGAGGGTGACACCCCTTTTCCCGCAGGAATGTCACCCCCACATTCCAAAATCATACACAAACAGAACCAAAAAAAAAAATCACGAGTAAAAATAAAAAATGCCCAGCAAAAATCTAATTTAAACAAAAAAACAACAAAGAAAACACATAAAAGACAAAAATCACTCTGCAAAACAGTCCCCAAATATCTCAAAGACATGTCACAAACAAACAAACAAACGCTAATAAACAACAGAACAAAAGCACCTTGCTGTATAGGAAGGGTTACAATGGGATGTACTTTTGCAAAGGAAGTGCGTTTGTGTCTGTCTATTTATGCTGTCTGCGTAGTTCACTAATTTGCCCTAGTCCACTTCCAATTTCACTGATTGCGCCGTTCCCGAGTTGTAAGCATGCGCACAGAGGTGCTGACCATGGTCTGCTTCATGCGCGAGCCGGCCGGCCCTTAATTTGCATGGGGTCACGGCTCATTTCAATGTAACACGCCCACGTCCTTCTCAATTTGTATTACTCCGCCTTGCGCCTCTGAAATAACGTTGCGTAGGCGCAAATTTCTGTGTAAAAGCGACGAGAATAGGGTGATTGCGCCGCTACATTGCGCCAGTCTAACGTAAAGGCGGTGCGCTATGCCGGTCCAATAATGCGCAGATGTACGTGAATCTGGCCCATTTTTTTTATTTACAACTCCTTTAAGATACTTGAGAACTCACCTTTAGACATGTGTTGGTGTTTGCTGTTTTTACAAGTGAAGATTTTTACAAGTGAAATCTTTTGGACTGTTCTTATCAACCTTAATTAATACTTGTGTAATTTCTTAGTATTGTTTATTTGCGCTGCACTGCACTGCTTTTTTCTACTAGTTCTACTAGTTTCATTTTGGGGATTTGATAATTTGACCCTCAGTGTTTCAGCTGTTGTCTTAGCGTTTATCTGCTCTGGTTGATCTGTTTTTACATATTTTAGATATATGTACATTGTGGGACTTTTTTTTTATTACTGTTTGCTTTTTTGTGTAAACTAGTAAGGAAACTCTGTACCCCTTCCTCATTTAAATGAATCTGGCTGTATCTTAGTGCTCCCTTAAAGTGGTAGTAAATCGCTGGGTGCCTTTTTTTATGACCTGCAAGGGAAAGTCATAATATACATCGTATACTAGCGCATTATGTGAAACTTACCTGAAAATAAAGCCTCCCAGCGATGCACTTTCATTGCTGGATGCTGCTTATATCTCCACCCATCTTCCCTTCTGCTGACTTTGGCTGTGTGACTGGCCATAGCCACAATGACATCACTCCCGCGCATGTGCGGGGGAGCCACTGTTTATTGCACAGGATTCTGAATGAAAGGCCTGGGTAGCTGTTCCTTTAGAGCGCATGCGCCAATGACATCACTGGCTCCATATATATAGTAAATATCTATATTTACAGTATCTATATTTACAGTACCCATAGAAAAGCCCTATTATAGGCTTACCTATAGGTACAAGTCTACAAACAATTTAATATTAAAAGGGGTTTTCATATTCATATTTTTTTCTTGTGGCATCCCTCTTGATATCCATACCAGGCAATAATCAATCCATTGATTGCACACATGTGGCACTCCAGCCCCCCCATGAGACAGAGCACATATACCGCAATCGGAAGCATTCCATCAACATACAGGTGATAGCCGATGCCCAAGGCCTCATATGGCACGTCCGTGCCAAACACCCCGGATACAGCTACATATACAATCAGAGCCCCATCCGAATGGAATTCGAACAGAACGTGTATGGGGACACATGGCTGGTTGGTGAGTGACATGGGTGGCAGGCATGACTGTCCCCCCCCCATGATGCACACATCCCAAGGGGCACATGCATGACTAACATCCTCCTGTCTTTTCCCTTACAGGTGACTCTGCATATGCACTGGGACCCCATCTCATGACTCCTATCCGGAACCCCCAAACACCAGGAGAGGAAAGATACAATGAAGCACACGCCAAAACACGTGCAGTGGTGGAGCGCACCTTTGGCCTCCTGAAGTCACGTTTCCGATGCCTGGATAAGTCTGGAGGGACCCTGTTGTATTCCCCAAACTTTGTGTGCCAGATCATCGGTGCATGTTCCATTCTGCACAACTTCGCAGTGAGAAAGGGCCTGCAGATTGACATACATGATGACCTGACCCCTGAACCAGACAATCCCCCCCCCTAACCAAGGCTACCCCGTCTTCTGAGGGAAGAGCAACCAGGAGCCAGCTCACATTAGGCATCTTTGCACGTTAAACACACACATTAATCATGGCACAATGAGAATACATGCATGCACACCACTGTGGTCCCTAGCTCAGACACATCACATCCTCATCTAATTGGATTAGCACAAGCCCACCATGCTGGGCTTGTGAGCAGCAACGCCACGCCACGGCTCCAGTTGTGTCACTGTACATTCATACACCATTCACACGGACCTGGGAATCACTTCTCCCTGGTCCTGGGGAACCCTTCTCCACCAAAACTGAGGGTGACACCCCTTTGCCAGCAGGAATATCACCCCCACATTCCAAAAACATTCACATCACAAAAAAAAAATGTCCAGCAAAAAAAAAAAGGGGGAAAACAAATTAATGCCATTGGCGTGAGCCACGCCTGGGGAGCCCATGGCCACGGCCCCGGCTCCTCAGGGGAGACTCATGTCGAGGGGGGGGGGGTAATCCGGGGAAGGAGGTGCAGCCCCTGGTCTCTGCCCACCTGGCGGCCTGCCCTCCAAGGCCACGGCAATTCTGTTCAGGCCAGCACCTAGTGTTGCCGTGTTGGCCTGGATAGCCTCGGTGAGGGCCCTCACATCCTGCCCAACGTCTGCTGTTGTAGTCTGCAGTGCGTTTAGGCAGTTTGTAAGAGCCCGGGAGTGGCAGTCCAGGTCCCTAAGCGTATCCTTTATGGAGGACAGGCTCTCCTCCATCCGCCCCAAAGTCTGGCTGACCTGTCCCAGATGGCGGGTCTGAAGGGCCTGGTCCCTTCTCAGATTGGCGGGCAGAAGCTCGGCCACCCCCCGGTCTTCTGGGATGACTTCCTGCCTCCAGCTGAGGCTTGTGGCCGGGAAGAATGGGAGGCCCTTGGGAGAGGAGCCCTGTTGGGGGAGGAGTGGGAGGGGCTAGCCCTTATGGAGGGCTGGCTGCTGCCAGCCAGAGAGGAAGACTCCTCCAAAAACAGCAAGCCACTGGCTGACATGACATCCTCCTCCTCCTCTTGAACCTCCTCCGAGGACTCCAGCCATGTCGGGGGGTCCTCATCAGGCTGTTGTCCCTGGGATAGTGCGGTCAGCCCAGATGGCCCAGCACCCTCCTGCTCATCTGTGGCTGACCTAAAGCATTCACAGGTTGGAGGATCCACACACTTGCCACATATTCCCTTTCACCCCCTCCCCCACACATGCTACACACCTGATAAGGAAAAAAAACCTTACCTGGCATCACGCCTTCATGACTTGAGTCATAGCCAGGCAGGCCCTCCACCTGTTTATGAAAGGTCTGGGCCACCGCACGCTCCTCCGCTGTCAGCCTAACAGGGCATGGTGGGCCCCCTCTTGTGGCCCTGGCATGGGCTACCATTTGAGGCCAGCTTTTTTTCTGACCCAACGCCGGAGGTCATTGATCTTCTTTTCAATCCCTGACCGTGTCCGGGTCTCCCCCCCCCCCCCCGCTGCATTCACCTCGTCAGTAATGTTCTGCAAGATATCACGCCTCCTGGCCGGGGTGGTGTTGGCACTCTCCAGGCCGTGGAGGAAACGCCTATGTTGGGAAATGGCCCGGGCAAGAATTTGTTTCTCCCCCAAAGTAAAATTTAACTTCCTCTTCCTCTCAGTCATACTCATACAACAACTCTCTCCCAAACAATCAACACAAATCACTCACAAAAACAAGCAAGAAAACAAACAAACAAAAATCTATCAACCAAAAGTCTCACAAGCAGTCACCAAAAATCACTTTCAAATATCTTCTACCAAACACTAGATCACACAGTCCACAAATATAACAAAAACAAATCACAACGCAACAAACAGAACAACAAACAGAACAAAAGCACCTTGCTGTATAGGGAGGGATACAAAGGGATGTACTTTTGCAAAGGAAGTGCGTTTCTGTCTGTCTATTTATGCTGTCTGCGTAGTTCACTAATTTGCCCTAGTCCACTTCCAATTTCACTGATTGCGCCGTTCCCGAGTTGTGAGCATGGGGTCATGGCTCATTTCAATGTAACACACCCACGTCCTTCCCAATTTGTATTACTCCGCCTTGTGCCTCTGAAATAATGTTGCACAGGCGCAAATTTCTGCGTAAAACCGACGAGAATAGGGTGATTGCGCGGCTACATTGTGCCAGTCTAACGTAAAGGCGGTGCGCTACGCCAGTCCAATAATGCGCAGATGTACGTGAATCTGGCCCTATAACTTTTGTGCAAACCAAGCAATAAACACTTATTGCAAAAAATTTTACCAAAAATATGTAGAAGAATACGTATCGGCCTAAACTGAGACAAAAATTTGTTTTTTTATATATTTTTTGGGGATATTTATTTTAGTAAAAAATATTGTTTTTTTTTTCAAAATTGTCACTCTATTTTTGTTTATAGTGCAAAAAATAAAAACCACCAAAAGAAAGCTCTATTTGTGGTAAAAAAAAAAAATTCAATTAAGCTTGGGAGCCACGTCGCACAACCGTGCAATTGTCAGTTAAAGCAACGCAGTGCTGAATCGCAAAAAGTGGCCCAGTCATTTGGCAGCCAAATCCTACAGGACTGAAGTGGTTAAAGTATTTATTATTGCTATCAACATTTGTCAGGTACTACCTCTGAGAATTTTGGGTCCTGGGCCCTGTTGTCACTCAACACAAATAAGGTGTTTGATAGCATCAATTGGCGTTATCTGTCGGCTGTGTTGGAATGCTTTGATATTGGAGGAGGATTGATTTCCTGGGCACAGCTTCTCTATTGCAACCCACAGGCCACTATATGACTGGGAGGTGTAATTTCCCCCTTTTTTCACAACAGGGATGCCTGCTTTCACCCCTGTTGTTAGTTGAGTCCCTGGTGGCTTGTATTAGTGCCTCAGAGGAGATAGTGGGCTTTTGGTATATCACCCTGCACGAGAAACTGATACTGTATGCGAATGACATGTAGAAAATGGAAAAGGGATGGATAGCCGCACTCCAAGGAAACTTCAAATAAGTTGTCTTTATTGGTAAAAATGGGCATGCAGAACAAAACACAGTCACAGGAAAGGACAGCCGACACGTTTCACACTATATCAGTGCTTAGTCATGGCTAATGGCATGGTGCTGCAGTTGGGGGACACAAATGCCTCACTGATGGCGGATTTGGCAGTGATTACAGACTTACCTACTCTGGCCTAACCATTTATTGGTTCAAGTCTGCATTGCTACCCTTAGGCCTCGTACACACGAGGGGATATGTCCGCTGAAAACGGTCCGATGGACCGTTTCAGCAGACATCTCCGCTCGTGTGTATGGGCTAGCGGACAGATTTCTCCACCCGACAGATTTCAAAGCATGCTTTGAAATCTATCCGGTGGGAATCTGTCCGCCCGACATGTCTGCTGGTTAGTACACTTACCAGCAGACATGTCGTCCCCCACCGCCGCCGCGCCACCGCCGAATGGATTCGGCGCATGCGCGGAAGTGTTTAACTTCCTGGTGCGGTGACGTGGCGGTGACGTGGCGGCATCAACGTCACCGCCGCGTCACAGCCACGTCAACGCGCCGTCCGGCGGCGGGGAATTTGATCCGATGGTGTGTACACGCCATCGGATCAAACTCCCGATCGGACATATCCGATGGAAATGGTCCGCGGACCGTTTTCATCGGATATGTCCGATCGTGTGTACGAGGCCTTAGAGTGTACAGTTAATCCCTCATTGCCCACCTTTTGCCCCATCCCAGGAGTTGGTACATTTAAGTATTAAGGGGTGGGTATTTTGCCACTTTTAAAGACTATTCCCAATCGAATAAACTTCTGCTGCTTAGTAAATTTCAAGATAAACATTAACTCTGGCGAAAACTCTTGTCCTCAATGGTAGGAAGGGCTAACTTGGTGAAAATAACCAAAGCATGCTGGGTCAATGACGTCACAAGGGGCATGGTCACCCGCTGATGTCATTGCGTAGCTTTCCCCCGTTGGCTATTTAAGACATTTCAGACAGCAGAGCACACAGATTGCGGGGAGCCTTCGATGAGGCTGGATTGTTTTGGTGCTGCAGGCTTCGTGATTGACAATGGATCTACCCTGGGGGACATTTTTTATATTGTTTTAATAAAACATATTTTTTTCACTTTTTACACATTTTTGGTGAATGGGTAGGGGTACTATGTACCCCACATTTATTTACTTTGGGGGGCAGGATCTGTGGCCCCCTTGTTAACTACTTGCTACTTGCCAATCAGCCACCATTGTTATACAGCGCCAGGTTGGCTTTCCTGCTTGAATCGCCATAGCTGTACGGCGGCCGCTTTAAAGGGTATGGGGATGTCTGCTGTTCCTAGTGATCAGGAACATCTTTCTTAATTCCCTGTCAGTACACTGCCAGCACAGTCGGCAACACCTCCCTAGGGAACACTTAACCCCTTGATGGGGACATGTTGTGTACCATCCTACACCAACCTGTTCCTGGCTGAGTGGGAGATTATGCTATTCACGGATGACAAATTCAGGATGTTCTGGATTAACATCATACTATGGCTTTGGTGCCTACTGAATTATTATTATTATGGTCAATTTACACAGCGCTTTACATATACATTGTACATTCACATCGTTCCCTACCCTCAAGGCG
Organism: Rana kukunoris; assembly: GCA_029574335.1. Classification (NCBI taxonomy): domain Eukaryota; kingdom Metazoa; phylum Chordata; class Amphibia; order Anura; family Ranidae; genus Rana; species Rana kukunoris. The sequence goes on along the minus strand of CM056053.1, from coordinate 254,811,179 downwards.
CTTACAATCTAAGGTCCCTAACTCACATTCATATACTAGGGCCAATTTTAGACAGAAGCCAATTAACCTATCAGCGTGACTTTGGAGTGTGGGAGGAAAGCGGAGTACCCGGGGGAAAACCCACGCAGGCACAGAGAGAACATGCAAACTACAGGCAGGTAGTGTCATGGTCGGGATTCGAACCAGCTACCCTTTTTAATGCTCAGCGAGAGTGCTACCCACTACACCACTGTGCCGCCCAGACTTTAGGGGTAGTAGGAGGGTGAGGGTGGTAAGACAAGATTGGGATCTATAGGAGGGCAGATGCTGTGGTGGAATGAAAATGGCGATACTGTGTGTGCTTACAATGAGCAGGAGGTTGTAAGTGGAGTAATATTGAGTGGGCAGAAGAGAGGGAGATATGTACAGGTTTCAGGTTGGAGAGGGGGGTAAAGAAATTAGAGTTTGAGGAGAGAGGACGTTATAACAAAGATTAGTATGAGCATGTTGGAGGATGGGGAGAGGGGAATAGAAGGAAGGCTGAGGAAAGTTTGAGGATGAAGAGGAACTTCCTGCAAAATAGGTGTGGAACAATAATGTCTTTGTAGCAGTGCCTAAGTCAAACTGCCCGTGTACAAGTGCCAAACACTTGTGGCCGGTGTGACGCTTTGTGCAAGGAATGACCAGCCCAAACCCTCGCCAGCCGTCCCAAGAAATGAACTACATTTATACTGGGATTGTGTGGGGGAGAAGATTCAACATTTTTTTAATTAGGAGCTGATAAAACCAGGCTTGTGGGGGAGGGGGGCAACTTGCCTGGACACAAAAGCAAGAGGTGCAACAGAATATTCATTATAAATGTAAAAATAAGCCTTGATTCAATTAATATGTGAACAGTATAACATTTTGTCTGTGCATTTTTAAAGTGTAAGCTAGAAGGTCTGTTTGTTTTGAGAAGGAATCAAAAGTGTTAACACCTAGTTTGTTTATATAAGCCTGTGGAGCCACGAAAAGTTACTCACTAAGAGTTACTAAGTCTAAATTTACCAAGTTATCATTCAAGTATTGAAATATGACATTGTGTAATAAGAGTGTGGTTAAAAATGTGATTATCATTTGTATTCCCATATATATTTGATATTTGAAAGTATAGCAATTTGTGTATTATCACAAAATATACCTGATATTTTTTACACTGAATTTTTAGTTAATAAATATATATTTTTAGCATACTGTTGTTATCACTTGTCTTCAAAGTAGCACGGATAAACAAACTTGAATTACTTTGTTGTACAGTAAAACATTGGTTTGAGAGCGTTTTGCATAACAAGCAAAATGTTTTAATACATTTTGACTTGATATACAAGCGATGTCATGATATGAGTAGGGTCATGTCACAACTGAGTATAAAAAAGAAGAGAGGAGCCTCTAAGTGTAAGAACATGGTTACATTTTTTTGAAGGTACAACATTTAGCAACTTATTTTTTTTTTAAACCATAAATTTTTTATTAAATTATCAACATAGTATACAGAGCTGGTACAAAGAGATTAGTTCGAGTTGTATAAAGCATTATAAAAAAAAGTACAGCTTACAGGGATATATGGACATTGCACAACGTGGGTTACATATATTCTCTAAAGGTTGACCTCCTGAGGAGGTTAGGCCTGTCACCCCTTCGGGTACTACTGTGAGCAGGCTAGATGCAGTTTCAACAATATGTATCCTATCCAGGACCTTAACGAGGGTCCATGGTGCGCAACAAACCTATAAGTGTTCCTAGACACATTTAACTCAAACAAGAACAAGGAAAGGAGGAAGAAAAAAGAAAAAAGAAAGAAAGAAAGAAAGAAAGAAAGAAACAGTTCAACAGTGATCATCAAAGATCTGAATCGAATGTAGAAAAGCATACCTAGATAGATACCGAATTTTACCACTAGATGGCATAGTCGCTACATTTTACATATATCATGTATATTACAGAGTTACAGGTGTGAGGGGGCATATTTAGATGACTTCCATATGTCCCAGTGTTTATAGAAGGTGTGGGATCTTCTTTCTGTGTAAGCTAACATTTTTTCCATAGTGTACTGCGAGTTCACCCTAGATATTACTTCTGTAATGCTTGGAGCTTGTTGGGTGCGCCATTCCTTTGCTATGGAAATGCGGGCCGCAAACAATATGTGCACAACCACCTTTCTCATTAGTGGCGGAAAGTTTTCTATGCCCAGACTCAGCAGAGTAAATGCAGGGTTGAGTGCGTATTTTATTGATGTGACATGAAAGATAATCGATTGTACCTTCTTCCAGAACTTTTGAATGATCCTACAGCTCCAAAAGATATGGAGTAGGCTCCCCACCAACTGACAGTTTCTCCAGCAAAGTGGTGTTATAGAATTATCCATTTTATTTAATCTGACAGGGGTTAGGTACCACCTATGTAGCAATTTCTGTGCATTATCCCAATGCTCCACACATGCTGATGATTTCCCATTGTATCTGATTGCTGCATGCCATTGATGCAGTGGAAATTCTAGCTGCAGTTCCCTTTCCCATTTTAACATGTTTGGGCTTTTACTCTGAACGTATAGGGGAGAGGCATATTTATAAAAAATGGATATCCCCTTGCGCAAGTTTAGGGTTTTGCTCCTCAGGAAATCCCAGAGGATCTGCGGAATTTCTATAGGTCTCCTCCCATTAATTTTGGTATAGTGCTGTATTTGGAACGCCCTATATTTGTCTACAGTATTCTGTTCCGTCAGCGGGGGCGTAGAGTAGTGTGCCCCCATCTTTTTCCAAGCCGTAACCGTGAAGTCAGGAATGAGGTACTCATATGCTGCTAGTGGTATTTGCAAGGTTTGGATGGGAACGTCAGTGAAGTGAACATTAGTTAGGGCCGACCATGCCTTCAAAGCAGCTTGTATAGTTGGATAAGGCGGAGTAATTGGGCTGTGATGCAGACTGGCAGCTATCACCAGTGCAGGGAGATCATGACCAGGAGTGACCGCATGTTCTATTGCTGACCACCGGTTGTCAGTTTGGCAAGAGAACCAGTAGCGCATTTGGTCCAATACTGCCGCTCTATAATACAGTTGGGCATTGGGTAATCCAACTCCCCCCAGGTGTTTGGGCTTGTAAAGTTGCGCTAATGCCACTCTGGGCTTTCTATGCCCCCAAATGAATTTCCTAAGTGATTTTTCTAATTGCGTAAAGAACTTTTGAGGTATCGGGATGGGCAGCGTTCTGAAGTGGTACAGTAGTTTGGGGAGTACTTGCATTTGAAACGCCGCTATCCTTCCTAGCCAGGAGAGGTGTAGGGCACCAATCTGAGTGAGTTCCGCCTCTACTTTGTTTAGGAGGGGGGGGAAATTGCTTGCATAGATTTTGTTTGAGGAGGCCGTTAATTGGACACCCAAGTAAGTAATTGAGGGAGGGTCCCAGTTGCAGGGGAAGCTATTTTTTAAAGTGTTTTTTTCTTTGTCAGATAAATTTAGTGTCAAGGCGTGACATTTAACAGCGTTAACTTTGTAAAAGGATACTTGCCCAAACTTATGTAATATTGATTGTATCGCTGGCAGGGATTCTACCGGTTTGGAGACAGTTAAAATTATGTCATCCGCAAAAAGCCCGATTTTGTGAATATCGGAGTTAATTCCTATACCCGTTATCTTATTGTTAGACCTGATGTATTCTGCCAATGGTTCTATCACTAACGAGAAGATGATTGGGGATAGTGGGCAGCCTTGACGGGTGCCATTGGAAAGAGAGAAGGAGTCAGACAGTAGGCTAGATGAATATACCCTGGCTGTGGGGGTGGAGTACAGCGACATGATTGCCGAGTGTATTAAGCCCGAGATTCCAAATTTATGTAAAGTCCTTGACAGGTATCCCCAATGGACCCTGTCAAAGGCCTTTTCTGCATCAAGGGCTATGAAGGCGCTGGGGGTTTGTGTGGCCTCTGCTAGTCGTAGGAGATCAAGCATCCGTCTGGTCCCATCCGGTGCTTGTCTGCCTTTCACAAATCCAACTTGGTCAAGATCAATAAGGGAGGGAGTGACGTTCATTAGTCTATTGGCTAGGACTTTAGCATATATTTTTAAGTCGGAGTTCAGGAGGGATATTGGTCTGAAATTTTGGGGGGTCGACGGGTCCTTGCCAGGTTTGGGTAGGGTTACGATGACAGCTTGGAGCATTTCCGTGGGGAAGGTTCCTGACGAGGCCGCGATATTGTAAATTTCTACTAATCGAGGGGCGAGTATATCAGAGAATGCCTTATAGTACTCTGCTGAAAAACCGTCCGCTCCCGGGGATTTGTGCATGGGTAGGGAATGTATCACATCCACTACTTCCTGCAATGTTATGGTGGAGTTGAGCTTGTGCAGAGAAGGACCCTCCACAGAGGGTAGATGCACCCCCTGTAGAAAGTCCTCAATTTCTTTATCCGTCGGTTGGTGTGTAGATTGGTCTTTGTTCAGATTATATAGTTCTTCATAATAATTTTTGAAGGCGTTGGCGATATCTTTGGGGTTATGGTATGTCATTTCACGATTATGGTGTTTAATGTGAGTAAGGTTGGAGCGGGCTTGTCTCTTCTTAAGCTGGGAAGCTAACAGCTTCCCCGCCTTGTTGTTCTGGGAGTAGTAAGAGATTTTGAGTCTCTTAAAGAAGATGTCATATTCAGCCCTAAGTACCTGCCGCAATTCCTCACGGCTGGCATTTAGGCGTTGGAGAATTTCACTGGACCTGGTTTGCGGATTTTTATGTTGCGTTTCTAGGTCAGCTATGGACTCCTGCAGTTGTACCATTCTTTGTTGTTTCTTTTTCTTTTCCCTAGAGGCAACTTGTATGAGGGCGCCTCTAGTGAAAGCTTTGTGTGTGCACCAAGTTGTCATAGGTGAACATTCACCGTTGTCATTGATGAGGAAGAATTCTTTTATTTTTTCGCCTATCTCGTCCCTAATTTCGGGGCGTGACAGGAGAAATGTGTTGTTTCGCCACAGTGGCCTGTGGGAAATTTTGCCGGAATCCACCACTTCAATAGTCACAGGCGCGTGGTCCGACCATGTGATGCTGTGGATGTCGGCAGCTCGGACTTTTTGTAGCGTGTACATGTCAGTCAGGAAGAAATCTAATCTCGAGTAGCTATCATGGACATTAGAATAAAAGGTGTAGTCCCTCTCGGTAGTCCTCAGGCACCGCCAGGGGTCAAATAGCCTTTCCTCGTGACACAGTGCCCCTAAAGAGGGTCTCCGCCTGAGGGCCACCGAAGAGACATCCAGCTCCTCGTTCAGTACCATGTTAAAGTCACCACATATTATTAAACCACCTTTTTGCAATTGCTTTGCTTTTTTTATAACCTTCCTGATAAACCTTAAGGGCCTAACATTAGGTGCATACACATTTACCAGCGTGTAGGTGACATGGTCAATGTCTGCTACTAGTATGAGGTAACGACCGCAAGGATCAGCATGGACCTGTAAAAGAGAAAATGTTAATGTGTCCTTACAAGCAATCAAGACCCCGTTTTTCTTGGAGCTGTTCATAGCGGTGAAGACATGTGGAAATTTGACATGCGTACATTTTGGTGGGTTAACGTTAGAGAAGTGAGTTTCTTGTACACACAAAATGTCGCATTTGGCTTCTATGGCTGATTTCCACATGTTCCTGCGCTTGTAAGGGCTATTTAGCCCCCTCACATTATTAGACCATATTTTAAGTGACATTCTTCTGGTAAGTTGGGCAGCAGTGCCATCCAGTGGTAGTTTTCAGCATTGACAGGATCAGTTCAGGTATGTAACGCTTGTAGAGATGAAAAAAGAAAAATGAACGAAAAAACACAAAAAGACAAGGATCTAGAGTCCATGTAACCTCTGAACCAAAAACCGGTTCATGTTGAGCAGGCCGCTTAGCATGCGGCAAGTAAGTCACGGCAAGCATCCCGTAACCAAACATGGGGAGAAAAAAAAAAAAGAAAAATAGTAACAGCCGAACACCGGGTGCCATTCAGGACAGATGGATAATCATCAAAGACATCAAAAGTGGGCCAGGTTGACAAGTAGAAAGGGAAGAGTATAGCAGTTGATGAGAAGCAAAAGAGGCAGTCCTCAATGAAAAGTAGCAGGAGTCGCATCAAATCTGCATACAAAAGTCACTTACTCTTTCTGTTCTGCCGCTGGGAGTTGCGATGTTGGAGTGAGGGTTCAGGTTCCGCCGGGAGTCCTTCAGCAGGAATCAGACGCCATTTCTTGAGGAGATTGAGACCTTTGTCCAGTGATGCGATTGAATGCGATTCATTGTTCACTTCCACCAGCAGTTTGGCTGGGAAGCCCCATTTGTAGAGGATTTTGTGATTTCTCAATATTTTGGTGATAGGTACTAGCTTGTGCCGTGCTGCCAGTGTGGCTTGTGACAGGTCAGCGTATAGTGCGATTCCAGCAAAGGGATCAGGTAGAGCAGGATGTTGTCTAGAGTATCGCATAAGTTGGTCCTTGATGTGGTAAAAGTGGATTCTTGCTATCACATCTCTAGGGATTTGCTCAGGCAGGAAGGAAGGTTTGGGCAATCTGTGAGCCCTGTCTATAATGATGTCGGCTGGACTCAAAGTAGGAATGGCTGTCATCATCAGTTTTTGCAGATAAGGTGTAAGTTCTGCGGGTTTGACAGTCTCAGGGACCCCCCTAAACTTAACGTTGTTCCTTCTTGCCCTGTCCTCTAAATCTGCCATTTTGAGGCGCATAGCTGTAATATCTTCCACCAATTCAAAGTGAGCATCCACAAGGTCATTGTGTGCTAAGGTGAACTCCTCCATCTTCTGCTCCACATACCCCACTCTGTTATTAACTGCAGAAACTTCCTGCTTAGTAGATTGCATGAACGCTGCCATATCACATTGCAGGGCTCCCCTCAGGGTTTGCAGCATCTCCTTCATGGTAGTATCAATAATAGGCTGACCTGATGTGGGGAACGCATCCAGTTGCTGGGCATAAGCAGAAGCTTCCTCCATCTCCTCTCCCTCATGGACAGCGCCATCTTGGGTTCCCGGGGCCTCCCCAACCCTCCGTTTTTGCTTGGCAGGGCTGCTAAAGGGGGATGCTGGTGGGGGAAATCCATTAGGATTCGACTCACCCGAGGATGGCAGCGGATTAGATGCAGCTGTGTGTGTGGGATCCGGAGCGCGGCTCCCAGCGCCGGCGCCATCTTGGAAATCTCGGCCCCCGGCTGGGGGAAAGAAATCGGTTAGTTTTCGGGGTCCCTCTCTCTCTTTCCGCTTGAACATGGTGTCCAGGTTGTTCCCCTGCTTCCCCTGTATTTTGCAGGTGTTTTTGGGGTGTCTTTGTGTGCTGTGAGCCGCGATATATCACCCGGTGTGTCAGAGCTCACCTAGCACACGTCCATCAGCTCTGGCTGCCGGCTCCGCCCCCCATTTAGCAACTTATTGCTACACTTAGGCCTCGTACACACGATCAAATCTGTCTGCTGGAAACGGTCTGCTAGACCGTTTCAGCAGACAGATTCGATCGTGTGTACGGGCAAACAGACGGATTTGGCCACCCAACAGATTTCAAAGCATGCTTTGAAATCTGTCGGCTGGGAACCCGTCCGCCCGACATGTCTGCTGGTTAGTACGCTAACCAGCAGACATGTCTTCTCGCACACGCGCCGAATGGTTTCGACTCATGCGCGGAAGTGTTTTACTTCCTGGTGTGGTGACGTGGCGGCGTCAACGTCACCGCCACGTCACCGACACGTCAGCGCGCTGTCTGTTGGCGGGGATTTTGGTTTGCTCGTGTGTACACGCGAGCAAACCAAAATCCCAGCAGACAGATCTGTTCAAATCGGTCGGTCCGACCGATTTGAACAGACACATTTAATCGTGTGTACGAGGCCTTAGGCGGCGTACACACGAGGGGATATGTCCGCTGAAAACGGTCCGATGGACCGTTTCAGCAGACATCTCCGCTCGTGTGTATGGGCTAGCGGACAGATTTCTCCACCCGACAGATTTCAAAGCAAGCTTTGAAATCTATCCGGTGGGAATCTGTCCGCCCGACATGTCTGCTGGTTAGTACACTTACCAGCAGACATGTCGGCCCCCACCGCCGCCGCGCCACCGCCGAATGGATTCGGCGCATGCGCGGAAGTGTTTAACTTCCTGGTGCGGTGACGTGGCGGTGACGTGGCGGCATCAACGTCACCGCCGCGTCACAGCCACGTCAACGCGCCGTCCGGCGGCGGGGAATTTGATCCGATGGTGTGTACACGCCATCGGATCAAACTCCCGATCGGACATATCCGATGGAAATGGTCCGCGGACCGTTTTCATCGGATATGTCCGATCGTGTGTACGAGGCCTTAGAGTGTACAGTTAATCCCTCATTGCCCACCTTTTGCCCCATCCCAGGAGTTGGTACATTTAAGTATTAAGGGGTGGGTATTTTGCCACTTTTAAAGACTATTCCCAATCGAATAAACTTCTGCTGCTTAGTAAATTTCAAGATAAACATTAACTCTGGCGAAAACTCTTGTCCTCAATGGTAGGAAGGGCTAACTTGGTGAAAATAACCAAAGCATGCTGGGTCAATGACGTCACAAGGGGCATGGTCACCCGCTGATGTCATTGCGTAGCTTTCCCCCGTTGGCTATTTAAGACATTTCAGACAGCAGAGCACACAGATTGCGGGGAGCCTTCGATGAGGCTGGATTGTTTTGGTGCTGCAGGCTTCGTGATTGACAATGGATCTACCCTGGGGGACATTTTTTATATTGTTTTAATAAAACATATTTTTTTCACTTTTTACACATTTTTGGTGAATGGGTAGGGGTACTATGTACCCCACATTTATTTACTTTGGGGGGCAGGATCTGTGGCCCCCTTGTTAACTACTTGCTACTTGCCAATCAGCCACCATTGTTATACAGCGCCAGGTTGGCTTTCCTGCTTGAATCGCCATAGCTGTACGGCGGCCGCTTTAAAGGGTATGGGGATGTCTGCTGTTCCTAGTGATCAGGAACATCTTTCTTAATTCCCTGTCAGTACACTGCCAGCACAGTCGGCAACACCTCCCTAGGGAACACTTAACCCCTTGATGGGGACATGTTGTGTACCATCCTACACCAACCTGTTCCTGGCTGAGTGGGAGATTATGCTATTCACGGATGACAAATTCAGGATGTTCTGGATTAACATCATACTATGGCTTTGGTGCCTACTGAATTATTATTATTATGGTCAATTTACACAGCGCTTTACATATACATTGTACATTCACATCGTTCCCTACCCTCAAGGCGCTTACAATCTAAGGTCCCTAACTCACATTCATATACTAGGGCCAATTTTAGACAGAAGCCAATTAACCTATCAGCGTGACTTTGGAGTGTGGGAGGAAAGCGGAGTACCCGGGGGAAAACCCACGCAGGCACAGAGAGAACATGCAAACTACAGGCAGGTAGTGTCATGGTCGGGATTCGAACCAGCTACCCTTTTTAATGCTCAGCGAGAGTGCTACCCACTACACCACTGTGCCGCCCAGACTTTAGGGGTAGTAGGAGGGTGAGGGTGGTAAGACAAGATTGGGATCTATAGGAGGGCAGATGCTGTGGTGGAATGAAAATGGCGATACTGTGTGTGCTTACAATGAGCAGGAGGTTGTAAGTGGAGTAATATTGAGTGGGCAGAAGAGAGGGAGATATGTACAGGTTTCAGGTTGGAGAGGGGGGTAAAGAAATTAGAGTTTGAGGAGAGAGGACGTTATAACAAAGATTAGTATGAGCATGTTGGAGGATGGGGAGAGGGGAATAGAAGGAAGGCTGAGGAAAGTTTGAGGATGAAGAGGAACTTCCTGCAAAATAGGTGTGGAACAATAATGTCTTTGTAGCAGTGCCTAAGTCAAACTGCCCGTGTACAAGTGCCAAACACTTGTGGCCGGTGTGACGCTTTGTGCAAGGAATGACCAGCCCAAACCCTCGCCAGCCGTCCCAAGAAATGAACTACATTTATACTGGGATTGTGTGGGGGAGAAGATTCAACATTTTTTTAATTAGGAGCTGATAAAACCAGGCTTGTGGGGGAGGGGGGCAACTTGCCTGGACACAAAAGCAAGAGGTGCAACAGAATATTCATTATAAATGTAAAAATAAGCCTTGATTCAATTAATATGTGAACAGTATAACATTTTGTCTGTGCATTTTTAAAGTGTAAGCTAGAAGGTCTGTTTGTTTTGAGAAGGAATCAAAAGTGTTAACACCTAGTTTGTTTATATAAGCCTGTGGAGCCACGAAAAGTTACTCACTAAGAGTTACTAAGTCTAAATTTACCAAGTTATCATTCAAGTATTGAAATATGACATTGTGTAATAAGAGTGTGGTTAAAAATGTGATTATCATTTGTATTCCCATATATATTTGATATTTGAAAGTATAGCAATTTGTGTATTATCACAAAATATACCTGATATTTTTTACACTGAATTTTTAGTTAATAAATATATATTTTTAGCATACTGTTGTTATCACTTGTCTTCAAAGTAGCACGGATAAACAAACTTGAATTACTTTGTTGTACAGTAAAACATTGGTTTGAGAGCGTTTTGCATAACAAGCAAAATGTTTTAATACATTTTGACTTGATATACAAGCGATGTCATGATATGAGTAGGGTCATGTCACAACTGAGTATAAAAAAGAAGAGAGGAGCCTCTAAGTGTAAGAACATGGTTACATTTTTTTGAAGGTACAACATTTAGCAACTTATTTTTTTTTAAACCATAAATTTTTTATTAAATTATCAACATAGTATACAGAGCTGGTACAAAGAGATTAGTTCGAGTTGTATAAAGCATTATAAAAAAAAGTACAGCTTACAGGGATATATGGACATTGCACAACGTGGGTTACATATATTCTCTAAAGGTTGACCTCCTGAGGAGGTTAGGCCTGTCACCCCTTCGGGTACTACTGTGAGCAGGCTAGATGCAGTTTCAACAATATGTATCCTATCCAGGACCTTAACGAGGGTCCATGGTGCGCAACAAACCTATAAGTGTTCCTAGACACATTTAACTCAAACAAGAACAAGGAAAGGAGGAAGAAAAAAGAAAAAAGAAAGAAAGAAAGAAAGAAAGAAAGAAACAGTTCAACAGTGATCATCAAAGATCTGAATCGAATGTAGAAAAGCATACCTAGATAGATACCGAATTTTACCACTAGATGGCATAGTCGCTACATTTTACATATATCATGTATATTACAGAGTTACAGGTGTGAGGGGGCATATTTAGATGACTTCCATATGTCCCAGTGTTTATAGAAGGTGTGGGATCTTCTTTCTGTGTAAGCTAACATTTTTTCCATAGTGTACTGCGAGTTCACCCTAGATATTACTTCTGTAATGCTTGGAGCTTGTTGGGTGCGCCATTCCTTTGCTATGGAAATGCGGGCCGCAAACAATATGTGCACAACCACCTTTCTCATTAGTGGCGGAAAGTTTTCTATGCCCAGACTCAGCAGAGTAAATGCAGGGTTGAGTGCGTATTTTATTGATGTGACATGAAAGATAATCGATTGTACCTTCTTCCAGAACTTTTGAATGATCCTACAGCTCCAAAAGATATGGAGTAGGCTCCCCACCAACTGACAGTTTCTCCAGCAAAGTGGTGTTATAGAATTATCCATTTTATTTAATCTGACAGGGGTTAGGTACCACCTATGTAGCAATTTCTGTGCATTATCCCAATGCTCCACACATGCTGATGATTTCCCATTGTATCTGATTGCTGCATGCCATTGATGCAGTGGAAATTCTAGCTGCAGTTCCCTTTCCCATTTTAACATGTTTGGGCTTTTACTCTGAACGTATAGGGGAGAGGCATATTTATAAAAAATGGATATCCCCTTGCGCAAGTTTAGGGTTTTGCTCCTCAGGAAATCCCAGAGGATCTGCGGAATTTCTATAGGTCTCCTCCCATTAATTTTGGTATAGTGCTGTATTTGGAACGCCCTATATTTGTCTACAGTATTCTGTTCCGTCAGCGGGGGCGTAGAGTAGTGTGCCCCCATCTTTTTCCAAGCCGTAACCGTGAAGTCAGGAATGAGGTACTCATATGCTGCTAGTGGTATTTGCAAGGTTTGGATGGGAACGTCAGTGAAGTGAACATTAGTTAGGGCCGACCATGCCTTCAAAGCAGCTTGTATAGTTGGATAAGGCGGAGTAATTGGGCTGTGATGCAGACTGGCAGCTATCACCAGTGCAGGGAGATCATGACCAGGAGTGACCGCATGTTCTATTGCTGACCACCGGTTGTCAGTTTGGCAAGAGAACCAGTAGCGCATTTGGTCCAATACTGCCGCTCTATAATACAGTTGGGCATTGGGTAATCCAACTCCCCCCAGGTGTTTGGGCTTGTAAAGTTGCGCTAATGCCACTCTGGGCTTTCTATGCCCCCAAATGAATTTCCTAAGTGATTTTTCTAATTGCGTAAAGAACTTTTGAGGTATCGGGATGGGCAGCGTTCTGAAGTGGTACAGTAGTTTGGGGAGTACTTGCATTTGAAACGCCGCTATCCTTCCTAGCCAGGAGAGGTGTAGGGCACCAATCTGAGTGAGTTCCGCCTCTACTTTGTTTAGGAGGGGGGGGAAATTGCTTGCATAGATTTTGTTTGAGGAGGCCGTTAATTGGACACCCAAGTAAGTAATTGAGGGAGGGTCCCAGTTGCAGGGGAAGCTATTTTTTAAAGTGTTTTTTTCTTTGTCAGATAAATTTAGTGTCAAGGCGTGACATTTAACAGCGTTAACTTTGTAAAAGGATACTTGCCCAAACTTATGTAATATTGATTGTATCGCTGGCAGGGATTCTACCGGTTTGGAGACAGTTAAAATTATGTCATCCGCAAAAAGCCCGATTTTGTGAATATCGGAGTTAATTCCTATACCCGTTATCTTATTGTTAGACCTGATGTATTCTGCCAATGGTTCTATCACTAACGAGAAGATGATTGGGGATAGTGGGCAGCCTTGACGGGTGCCATTGGAAAGAGAGAAGGAGTCAGACAGTAGGCTAGATGAATATACCCTGGCTGTGGGGGTGGAGTACAGCGACATGATTGCCGAGTGTATTAAGCCCGAGATTCCAAATTTATGTAAAGTCCTTGACAGGTATCCCCAATGGACCCTGTCAAAGGCCTTTTCTGCATCAAGGGCTATGAAGGCGCTGGGGGTTTGTGTGGCCTCTGCTAGTCGTAGGAGATCAAGCATCCGTCTGGTCCCATCCGGTGCTTGTCTGCCTTTCACAAATCCAACTTGGTCAAGATCAATAAGGGAGGGAGTGACGTTCATTAGTCTATTGGCTAGGACTTTAGCATATATTTTTAAGTCGGAGTTCAGGAGGGATATTGGTCTGAAATTTTGGGGGGTCGACGGGTCCTTGCCAGGTTTGGGTAGGGTTACGATGACAGCTTGGAGCATTTCCGTGGGGAAGGTTCCTGACGAGGCCGCGATATTGTAAATTTCTACTAATCGAGGGGCGAGTATATCAGAGAATGCCTTATAGTACTCTGCTGAAAAACCGTCCGCTCCCGGGGATTTGTGCATGGGTAGGGAATGTATCACATCCACTACTTCCTGCAATGTTATGGTGGAGTTGAGCTTGTGCAGAGAAGGACCCTCCACAGAGGGTAGATGCACCCCCTGTAGAAAGTCCTCAATTTCTTTATCCGTCGGTTGGTGTGTAGATTGGTCTTTGTTCAGATTATATAGTTCTTCATAATAATTTTTGAAGGCGTTGGCGATATCTTTGGGGTTATGGTATGTCATTTCACGATTATGGTGTTTAATGTGAGTAAGGTTGGAGCGGGCTTGTCTCTTCTTAAGCTGGGAAGCTAACAGCTTCCCCGCCTTGTTGTTCTGGGAGTAGTAAGAGATTTTGAGTCTCTTAAAGAAGATGTCATATTCAGCCCTAAGTACCTGCCGCAATTCCTCACGGCTGGCATTTAGGCGTTGGAGAATTTCACTGGACCTGGTTTGCGGATTTTTATGTTGCGTTTCTAGGTCAGCTATGGACTCCTGCAGTTGTACCATTCTTTGTTGTTTCTTTTTCTTTTCCCTAGAGGCAACTTGTATGAGGGCGCCTCTAGTGAAAGCTTTGTGTGTGCACCAAGTTGTCATAGGTGAACATTCACCGTTGTCATTGATGAGGAAGAATTCTTTTATTTTTTCGCCTATCTCGTCCCTAATTTCGGGGCGTGACAGGAGAAATGTGTTGTTTCGCCACAGTGGCCTGTGGGAAATTTTGCCGGAATCCACCACTTCAATAGTCACAGGCGCGTGGTCCGACCATGTGATGCTGTGGATGTCGGCAGCTCGGACTTTTTGTAGCGTGTACATGTCAGTCAGGAAGAAATCTAATCTCGAGTAGCTATCATGGACATTAGAATAAAAGGTGTAGTCCCTCTCGGTAGTCCTCAGGCACCGCCAGGGGTCAAATAGCCTTTCCTCGTGACACAGTGCCCCTAAAGAGGGTCTCCGCCTGAGGGCCACCGAAGAGACATCCAGCTCCTCGTTCAGTACCATGTTAAAGTCACCACATATTATTAAACCACCTTTTTGCAATTGCTTTGCTTTTTTTATAACCTTCCTGATAAACCTTAAGGGCCTAACATTAGGTGCATACACATTTACCAGCGTGTAGGTGACATGGTCAATGTCTGCTACTAGTATGAGGTAACGACCGCAAGGATCAGCATGGACCTGTAAAAGAGAAAATGTTAATGTGTCCTTACAAGCAATCAAGACCCCGTTTTTCTTGGAGCTGTTCATAGCGGTGAAGACATGTGGAAATTTGACATGCGTACATTTTGGTGGGTTAACGTTAGAGAAGTGAGTTTCTTGTACACACAAAATGTCGCATTTGGCTTCTATGGCTGATTTCCACATGTTCCTGCGCTTGTAAGGGCTATTTAGCCCCCTCACATTATTAGACCATATTTTAAGTGACATTCTTCTGGTAAGTTGGGCAGCAGTGCCATCCAGTGGTAGTTTTCAGCATTGACAGGATCAGTTCAGGTATGTAACGCTTGTAGAGATGAAAAAAGAAAAATGAACGAAAAAACACAAAAAGACAAGGATCTAGAGTCCATGTAACCTCTGAACCAAAAACCGGTTCATGTTGAGCAGGCCGCTTAGCATGCGGCAAGTAAGTCACGGCAAGCATCCCGTAACCAAACATGGGGAGAAAAAAAAAAAAGAAAAATAGTAACAGCCGAACACCGGGTGCCATTCAGGACAGATGGATAATCATCAAAGACATCAAAAGTGGGCCAGGTTGACAAGTAGAAAGGGAAGAGTATAGCAGTTGATGAGAAGCAAAAGAGGCAGTCCTCAATGAAAAGTAGCAGGAGTCGCATCAAATCTGCATACAAAAGTCACTTACTCTTTCTGTTCTGCCGCTGGGAGTTGCGATGTTGGAGTGAGGGTTCAGGTTCCGCCGGGAGTCCTTCAGCAGGAATCAGACGCCATTTCTTGAGGAGATTGAGACCTTTGTCCAGTGATGCGATTGAATGCGATTCATTGTTCACTTCCACCAGCAGTTTGGCTGGGAAGCCCCATTTGTAGAGGATTTTGTGATTTCTCAATATTTTGGTGATAGGTACTAGCTTGTGCCGTGCTGCCAGTGTGGCTTGTGACAGGTCAGCGTATAGTGCGATTCCAGCAAAGGGATCAGGTAGAGCAGGATGTTGTCTAGAGTATCGCATAAGTTGGTCCTTGATGTGGTAAAAGTGGATTCTTGCTATCACATCTCTAGGGATTTGCTCAGGCAGGAAGGAAGGTTTGGGCAATCTGTGAGCCCTGTCTATAATGATGTCGGCTGGACTCAAAGTAGGAATGGCTGTCATCATCAGTTTTTGCAGATAAGGTGTAAGTTCTGCGGGTTTGACAGTCTCAGGGACCCCCCTAAACTTAACGTTGTTCCTTCTTGCCCTGTCCTCTAAATCTGCCATTTTGAGGCGCATAGCTGTAATATCTTCCACCAATTCAAAGTGAGCATCCACAAGGTCATTGTGTGCTAAGGTGAACTCCTCCATCTTCTGCTCCACATACCCCACTCTGTTATTAACTGCAGAAACTTCCTGCTTAGTAGATTGCATGAACGCTGCCATATCACATTGCAGGGCTCCCCTCAGGGTTTGCAGCATCTCCTTCATGGTAGTATCAATAATAGGCTGACCTGATGTGGGGAACGCATCCAGTTGCTGGGCATAAGCAGAAGCTTCCTCCATCTCCTCTCCCTCATGGACAGCGCCATCTTGGGTTCCCGGGGCCTCCCCAACCCTCCGTTTTTGCTTGGCAGGGCTGCTAAAGGGGGATGCTGGTGGGGGAAATCCATTAGGATTCGACTCACCCGAGGATGGCAGCGGATTAGATGCAGCTGTGTGTGTGGGATCCGGAGCGCGGCTCCCAGCGCCGGCGCCATCTTGGAAATCTCGGCCCCCGGCTGGGGGAAAGAAATCGGTTAGTTTTCGGGGTCCCTCTCTCTCTTTCCGCTTGAACATGGTGTCCAGGTTGTTCCCCTGCTTCCCCTGTATTTTGCAGGTGTTTTTGGGGTGTCTTTGTGTGCTGTGAGCCGCGATA
The DNA here is from genome assembly GCA_029574335.1 of Rana kukunoris. Lineage (NCBI taxonomy): Eukaryota > Metazoa > Chordata > Amphibia > Anura > Ranidae > Rana > Rana kukunoris. The sequence goes on along the minus strand of CM056053.1, from coordinate 254,794,578 downwards.
TATCACCCGGTGTGTCAGAGCTCACCTAGCACACGTCCATCAGCTCTGGCTGCCGGCTCCGCCCCCCATTTAGCAACTTATTGCTACACTTAGGCCTCGTACACACGATCAAATCTGTCTGCTGGAAACGGTCTGCTAGACCGTTTCAGCAGACAGATTCGATCGTGTGTACGGGCAAACAGACGGATTTGGCCACCCAACAGATTTCAAAGCATGCTTTGAAATCTGTCGGCTGGGAACCCGTCCGCCCGACATGTCTGCTGGTTAGTACGCTAACCAGCAGACATGTCTTCTCGCACACGCGCCGAATGGTTTCGACTCATGCGCGGAAGTGTTTTACTTCCTGGTGTGGTGACGTGGCGGCGTCAACGTCACCGCCACGTCACCGACACGTCAGCGCGCTGTCTGTTGGCGGGGATTTTGGTTTGCTCGTGTGTACACGCGAGCAAACCAAAATCCCAGCAGACAGATCTGTTCAAATCGGTCGGTCCGACCGATTTGAACAGACACATTTAATCGTGTGTACGAGGCCTTAGGCGGCGTACACACGAGGGGATATGTCCGCTGAAAACGGTCCGATGGACCGTTTCAGCAGACATCTCCGCTCGTGTGTATGGGCTAGCGGACAGATTTCTCCACCCGACAGATTTCAAAGCAAGCTTTGAAATCTATCCGGTGGGAATCTGTCCGCCCGACATGTCTGCTGGTTAGTACACTTACCAGCAGACATGTCGGCCCCCACCGCCGCCGCGCCACCGCCGAATGGATTCGGCGCATGCGCGGAAGTGTTTAACTTCCTGGTGCGGTGACGTGGCGGTGACGTGGCGGCATCAACGTCACCGCCGCGTCACAGCCACGTCAACGCGCCGTCCGGCGGCGGGGAATTTGATCCGATGGTGTGTACACGCCATCGGATCAAACTCCCGATCGGACATATCCGATGGAAATGGTCCGCGGACCGTTTTCATCGGATATGTCCGATCGTGTGTACGAGGCCTTAGAGTGTACAGTTAATCCCTCATTGCCCACCTTTTGCCCCATCCCAGGAGTTGGTACATTTAAGTATTAAGGGGTGGGTATTTTGCCACTTTTAAAGACTATTCCCAATCGAATAAACTTCTGCTGCTTAGTAAATTTCAAGATAAACATTAACTCTGGCGAAAACTCTTGTCCTCAATGGTAGGAAGGGCTAACTTGGTGAAAATAACCAAAGCATGCTGGGTCAATGACGTCACAAGGGGCATGGTCACCCGCTGATGTCATTGCGTAGCTTTCCCCCGTTGGCTATTTAAGACATTTCAGACAGCAGAGCACACAGATTGCGGGGAGCCTTCGATGAGGCTGGATTGTTTTGGTGCTGCAGGCTTCGTGATTGACAATGGATCTACCCTGGGGGACATTTTTTATATTGTTTTAATAAAACATATTTTTTTCACTTTTTACACATTTTTGGTGAATGGGTAGGGGTACTATGTACCCCACATTTATTTACTTTGGGGGGCAGGATCTGTGGCCCCCTTGTTAACTACTTGCTACTTGCCAATCAGCCACCATTGTTATACAGCGCCAGGTTGGCTTTCCTGCTTGAATCGCCATAGCTGTACGGCGGCCGCTTTAAAGGGTATGGGGATGTCTGCTGTTCCTAGTGATCAGGAACATCTTTCTTAATTCCCTGTCAGTACACTGCCAGCACAGTCGGCAACACCTCCCTAGGGAACACTTAACCCCTTGATGGGGACATGTTGTGTACCATCCTACACCAACCTGTTCCTGGCTGAGTGGGAGATTATGCTATTCACGGATGACAAATTCAGGATGTTCTGGATTAACATCATACTATGGCTTTGGTGCCTACTGAATTATTATTATTATGGTCAATTTACACAGCGCTTTACATATACATTGTACATTCACATCGTTCCCTACCCTCAAGGCGCTTACAATCTAAGGTCCCTAACTCACATTCATATACTAGGGCCAATTTTAGACAGAAGCCAATTAACCTATCAGCGTGACTTTGGAGTGTGGGAGGAAAGCGGAGTACCCGGGGGAAAACCCACGCAGGCACAGAGAGAACATGCAAACTACAGGCAGGTAGTGTCATGGTCGGGATTCGAACCAGCTACCCTTTTTAATGCTCAGCGAGAGTGCTACCCACTACACCACTGTGCCGCCCAGACTTTAGGGGTAGTAGGAGGGTGAGGGTGGTAAGACAAGATTGGGATCTATAGGAGGGCAGATGCTGTGGTGGAATGAAAATGGCGATACTGTGTGTGCTTACAATGAGCAGGAGGTTGTAAGTGGAGTAATATTGAGTGGGCAGAAGAGAGGGAGATATGTACAGGTTTCAGGTTGGAGAGGGGGGTAAAGAAATTAGAGTTTGAGGAGAGAGGACGTTATAACAAAGATTAGTATGAGCATGTTGGAGGATGGGGAGAGGGGAATAGAAGGAAGGCTGAGGAAAGTTTGAGGATGAAGAGGAACTTCCTGCAAAATAGGTGTGGAACAATAATGTCTTTGTAGCAGTGCCTAAGTCAAACTGCCCGTGTACAAGTGCCAAACACTTGTGGCCGGTGTGACGCTTTGTGCAAGGAATGACCAGCCCAAACCCTCGCCAGCCGTCCCAAGAAATGAACTACATTTATACTGGGATTGTGTGGGGGAGAAGATTCAACATTTTTTTAATTAGGAGCTGATAAAACCAGGCTTGTGGGGGAGGGGGGCAACTTGCCTGGACACAAAAGCAAGAGGTGCAACAGAATATTCATTATAAATGTAAAAATAAGCCTTGATTCAATTAATATGTGAACAGTATAACATTTTGTCTGTGCATTTTTAAAGTGTAAGCTAGAAGGTCTGTTTGTTTTGAGAAGGAATCAAAAGTGTTAACACCTAGTTTGTTTATATAAGCCTGTGGAGCCACGAAAAGTTACTCACTAAGAGTTACTAAGTCTAAATTTACCAAGTTATCATTCAAGTATTGAAATATGACATTGTGTAATAAGAGTGTGGTTAAAAATGTGATTATCATTTGTATTCCCATATATATTTGATATTTGAAAGTATAGCAATTTGTGTATTATCACAAAATATACCTGATATTTTTTACACTGAATTTTTAGTTAATAAATATATATTTTTAGCATACTGTTGTTATCACTTGTCTTCAAAGTAGCACGGATAAACAAACTTGAATTACTTTGTTGTACAGTAAAACATTGGTTTGAGAGCGTTTTGCATAACAAGCAAAATGTTTTAATACATTTTGACTTGATATACAAGCGATGTCATGATATGAGTAGGGTCATGTCACAACTGAGTATAAAAAAGAAGAGAGGAGCCTCTAAGTGTAAGAACATGGTTACATTTTTTTGAAGGTACAACATTTAGCAACTTATTGCTACACTTAGGCCTCGTACACACGATCAAATCTGTCTGCTGGAAACGGTCTGCTAGACCGTTTCAGCAGACAGATTCGATCGTGTGTACGGGCAAACAGACGGATTTGGCCACCCAACAGATTTCAAAGCATGCTTTGAAATCTGTCGGCTGGGAACCCGTCCGCCCGACATGTCTGCTGGTTAGTACGCTAACCAGCAGACATGTCTTCTCGCACACGCGCCGAATGGTTTCGACTCATGCGCGGAAGTGTTTTACTTCCTGGTGTGGTGACGTGGCGGCGTCAACGTCACCGCCACGTCACCGACACGTCAGCGCGCTGTCTGTTGGCGGGGATTTTGGTTTGCTCGTGTGTACACGCGAGCAAACCAAAATCCCAGCAGACAGATCTGTTCAAATCGGTCGGTCCGACCGATTTGAACAGACACATTTAATCGTGTGTACGAGGCCTTAGGCGGCGTACACACGAGGGGATATGTCCGCTGAAAACGGTCCGATGGACCGTTTCAGCAGACATCTCCGCTCGTGTGTATGGGCTAGCGGACAGATTTCTCCACCCGACAGATTTCAAAGCAAGCTTTGAAATCTATCCGGTGGGAATCTGTCCGCCCGACATGTCTGCTGGTTAGTACACTTACCAGCAGACATGTCGGCCCCCACCGCCGCCGCGCCGCTGCCGAATGGATTCGGCGCATGCGCGGAAGTGTTTTACTTCCTGGTGCGGTGACGTGGCGGTGACGCGGCGGCGTCAACGTCACCGCCGCGTCACCGCCACGTCACCGCGCCATTCCGGCGGCGGGGAATTTGATCCGATGGTGTGTACACGCCATCGGATCAAACTCCCGATCGGACATATCCGATGGAAATGGTCCGCGGACCGTTTTCAATGGATATGTCCGATCGTGTGTACGCCGCCTCAGAGGTGCCTCTCTTCTCTTTTTTACCCTGTAAAAAAAAATGCTTTGATATACAAGTGCTTTGGATTACAAACATGGTTCTGGAACAAATTATGCTCGCAAACCAAGGTTTTACTGTATTTGAAAATCTGCCTAAAATCACAGATTTTGCATAATTCCATAAATATCATATTATTTTAATATTTAATTATAAACATTCTGACAATACCGTAAATCAATGGCTGGGAACACTATACTACATGTAGGAAGTTTTATTCCTAAGCCCCTCGTACGCAGCATACTATATTCCCAATATCTCAGGCGGCGTACACACGAGGGGATATGTCCGCTGAAAACGGTCCGATGGACCGCTTCAGCAGACATCTCCGCTCGTGTGTATGGGCTAGCGGACAGATTTGTCCACCCGACAGATTTCAAAGCAAGCTTTGAAATCTATCCGGTGGAATCTGTCCGCCCGACATGTCTGCTGGTTAGTACACTTACCAGCAGACATGTCGGCCCCCACCGCCGCCGCGCCGCTGCCGAATGGATTTGGCGCATGCGCGGAAGTGTTTTACTTCCTGGTACGGTGACGTGGCGGTGACGCGGCGGCGTCAACGTCACCGCCGCGTCACCGCGCCGTCCGGCGGCGGGGAATTTGATCCGATGGTGTGTACACGCCATCGGATCAAACTCCCGATCGGACATATCCGATGGAAATGGTCCGCGGACCGTTTTCATCGGATATGTCCGATCGTCTGTACGCCGCCATCGGATCAAACTCCCGATCGGACATATCCGATGGAAATGGTCCGCGGACCGTTTTCATCGGATATGTCCGATCGTCTGTACGCCGCCTTAGACTCTGACATATTAGCTTGAATGAACAACATTTCAAGAAAGGAAGCAGATAAATTACGAAACAGATTACTAGCAAAAGGCTATTTACTTACTGTACTGAGAAAAGCATATCATAAGGTTTAACCACTTAAGCCCCAGGCCTGTTTTTCAGATTCAGTGTTTACACGTTATAAACAATTTTTTTGCTAGAAAATTACTTAGAACCCCAAACATTATATATTTTTTTCTAACACCATAGAGAATAAAATGCCGGTCATTGCATTACTTTTTGTCACACCGTATTTGCGCAGCAGTCTTACGAGTGCACTTTAAAAAAAAAAAAAACACTTTTTTTAACTAACCACTTCAGCCCCGGACCATATTGCTGTCCAAAGACCAGAGCACTTTTTGCGATTCGGCACTGCGTCGCTTTAACTGACAATTGCGTGGTCATGCGACGTGGCTCCCAAACAAAATTGGCGTCCTTTTTTTCCCACAAATAGAGCTTTCTTTTAGTGGTATTTGATCATCTCTGCGGTTTTTATTTTTTGCGCTATAAACAAAAACATAGCGACTATTTTGAAAAAAATGCAATATTTTTTACTTTTTTTCTGTAATAAATATCCCCCAAAAATATATAAAACAACATTTTTTTTCCTCAGTTTAGGCCGATACGTATTCTTCTACATATTTTTCGTAAAAAAAATCGCAATTAGCGTTTATTGATTGGTTTGCGCAAAAGTTATAGCGTTTACAAGATAGGGGGTAGTTTTATGGCATTTTTATTATTATTATTTTTTTTACTAGTAATGGCGGCGATCAGCGTTTTTTTTTCAGTACTGCGACCTTATGGCGGACACTTCGGACACTTTTGACACATTTTTGGGACCATTGGCATTTTTTTAGCGATCAATGCTGTAAAAATGCATTGGATTACTATAAAAATGGCATTGGCAGTGAAGGGGTTAACACTGGGGGGCGGGGAAGGGGTTAAGTGTGTTCCTATTTGTGTTCTAACTGTATGGGGGGGTGGAGTTACTAGGGGGAATCACTGATCTTCCGTTCATACATTGTATGAACAGAAAATCAGCGTTTCCCCCGCTGACAGGAAAGAGCGCTGTGTGTTTACACACACAGCTCCCATTCCCCGCTCTGTAACGAGCGATTGCGTGTGCCCGATGGCGATCGTGCCCGCCGGGCACACGCATGGGACTCGGGGGTGAGCGGGGGGGCGCGCGCGCGGGCCGCCGGTGGCGCGCACGCGCCCCCTAGTGGCCGTCGAAGGTGGCGACGTAGAGCTACGGGCTCTCGCGCACCAGTGCCGACCTGTCGCCGTATTACTGCGGCGGCTGGTCGGCAAGCGGTTAAAAAATAAGACAACAGTAAAGTTAGCCCAATTTTTTTTTTATATTGTAAAAGATAATGTTACGCTGAGTAAATTGATACCCAACATGTCACGCTTCAAAATTGCACCAGCTTGTGGAATGGCGTCAAACTTTTATTATTAAAAATCTCCATAGGCAACGTTTAAAAAGATCTACAGGTTGCATGTTTTGAGTTACATAGGAGGTCTAGGGCTAGAATTATTGCACTCGTTCTAACGATCGCAGCGATACCTCACATGTGTGGTTTGAAAACTGTTTTCATATGCGGGCTCTACTCACGTTTGCATTCGCTTCTGCACGCAAGCTTGTCCGGATAGGGCGCTTTCATTTTTATTACTATTATTATTTATTTTACTTGATTTTATTTATTTTTACACTGTTTAAAAAAATGGGTCACTTTTCTTTCTATTACAAGGAATCTAGACATCCCTTGTAATAGAAAAAAGCATGACAGGTCCTCCTAAATATGACATCTGGGGTCATTAAGACCTCACATCTCATATTTAGACTAAAATGCAATAAAAAAATTGTCATTTGAAAAAATTACAAAAATAAATTGGCCCTTTTAGACGTATGGGCGGAAGTGACCTTTTGGCATCGATTCCGCCCTTCTATGGTATGGATACGGGTGGGGGCCATCTTGCCCTCACTCGTATCCATGCCCAGCACGAGGGAGGACGCGGAAAATTGGAAAGAAACTGCGCTAGATACTAAACAAACAAGAAAGAAATAAAGAAAAGCTGCAATAAAATCACAGTCTATTCCATCCGAGAGCTGCGATTACCATGTAAACAAAAGATACAAAAAACAAACAGTGAGAAAAAATATAAATCGCGCTACCTCTAAACCGTGTGAAACAAATATTTGAATCACAAAATACACAAAACTATGTGATATATGATGGTATAAATCATAAGCTATGTGATAGATGATGGTATATATAAAACACTAATATACCAAAAAACAAGAGAGGCTGGTAGCCACTAGAGGGCACTATGAAGCCCCTCAATAACAGTGAAATAGTGATGATATTAATAATGAACATAAAAAATATATATATATCATATCATTAAATCAATGAATGTTAACCAAATAAAAAATACATAAATAAATGAATAAAGTAGAAATTGTAGCATTAAAGTCCATAAATGTTTAACACATGAAATTCCAAATGCCCGTGCTCTGTGCCAAGTTCCAAAATCAGTTATCATAGGGGGGAAATGCTCAGCATAGAAACTCACTGAAAACTGAGCATGTGCAGAGTTGCCACTAAAGCTGGAAATTCAATGTTGAATTGGGAACATGGACAGAAGGTGGAGATACGAGCCACAGGATCAACCAGGTTTTTGCAGAAATTAAATCTCATAGTCACTGAGGTGGGCATTGATGTTGGTGAAGTTTAACCACTTGTGGATGAGACCCAATGTTAAGGATCGCATCTGTCTGAACTGCAAGACTGGGAGTGACTACCTAAAATATGCTGTTCATGATCCCCTGTCATAAGGGATCATGGCGTTCTGGTAAGGAGCCAATCTATAGTTTGGTGGAGGATACATCACTTTTCTTTGGACACGTTTTCAACTGATTTTGGAACTTGGTATAGAGAACGGGTGTTTGGCATTTCACATGTTAACCATTTATGAACTTTATTGCTACAATTTTTACTTTATTCATATATTTATATATTTTTTATTTGCATAATATTCATTGATTTAATGAAATGATCTACATTTTATTTATTTTTTTGATGTTCATTATTAATATCATCACTATTTCACTGTTATTGAGGGGCTTGACAGTGCTTCATAGTGCCCTCTAGTGGCTACCAACCTCTCTTGTTTTATGGTATATTAGTGTTTTATATATGCCATAATTTATCACATAGCTTATGATTTAAAACCATCATATATCACATATGTATGAACAATGTATGAACAGCGATCAGACATTTCCCTCAGTCAGTCCACTCCCCCCTTCAGTTATAACACACCCAGGAACATACTTAACCCCTTCCCCGCCCCCTAGTGTTAACCCCTTTCACTGCCAGTGGCATTTTTATAGTAATCCATGCATTTTTATAGCACTGATCGCTATAAAAATGCCAATGGTCCCAAATATGTGTCAAAAGTTTCCGAAGTGTCCGCCATAATGTCACAGTACTGAAAAAATCGCTGATCGCCGCTATTACTTGTAAAACAATATATATTCATAAAAATGCCATAACACTATGCCCTATTTTGTAGATGCTACAAATAGTAGTTGCGCAAATCAATCAATAAACGCTTATTGCAATTTCTTTTCTACAAAGAATATGTATCGGCCTAAACTGAGGAAAAAAAGTTATTTTTTTTATATATTGTTGGGGATATTTTTTACAGCAAAAAGTAAAAAATATTTTCTTTTTTTTCAAAAAATAAAAATCGCAAAGGTGATCAAATACCACCAAAAGAAAGCTCTATTTGTGGGGAAAAAAAGGAGTCACGTCGCACGACCGCGCAGTTGTCAGTTAAAGCGACGTAGTGCTGAATCGCAAAAAGGGGCCCGGTCATTGAGCAGCAATATGGTCCGGGGGTGAAGTGGTTAATCACTGTATACACAGGGCCAGATTCAGAGAGAATTAGATTATCGTAGCGTATCAGAAATACACTACGCCGTCGTTTTTTACCTGGCTCTACGTGGAATCCAGGTAGATTTTGTCCAGTAAACAACGGCGGCGTAGTGTATTTCTCCCGTCGCAATCCATCTACGCGAGTAGGGGGCGTGAAGCATTTAAAATAGGCGCGTTCCCGCGGCGATCGAACTGCGCATGCTCCGTTCGCAAATTTCCCGCCGTGCATTGTGCGAAATCACATCGTTACGTCATTCGTTGTTTGAGTAGCGTCGTTTACAGACATTTCTATTCCCGAACGACTTACGTAAAAAAATAAAAAAAATAATTAAATTCGACGCGGGAACGACGGCCATACTTAACATGGGCTATGCACCGTTAGACCAGCAAAAAGCTGGTCTAACAGTACTGTACGTAAAAAAAAATAGACGTAAGCGATTGCGAAGACCGCTCGTATCTTCGTGGATCGCCGTGAAAACTCATTTGCATATCCCGACGCATCAAAACGACGCGAACTCCTCCCAGCGGCCGCAAAAATATCGCAGCGTAGATCCGAAGGCTTACGAAGACGTAAGCCTCTCGGATCGAAGCCGGAAGCTGCCGTATCATGGTTTGAGGATTCAAACTAGTGATACGGCGCGCAAAATTTGAAATTACTCCTGTCTAACACCAGTTAGACAGGCGTAATTGCTCTGTGAATCTGGGCCACAGTGTTAAGCCTTGTCCCCCATTTCTCTGCCTCTATTCAAAATCAATCATTCCCTAAAGGACCCAATGATATGAATAGAAGTCGCACCGCAAGTCAGGTTAAGATGATCCAACTTGCGGTGCGACTTCCATAGGGAAGAGGCAGAGAAATGTGTAGAAGACATTTTTTAAATGTCAATGTGTAGAAGGCCTTTATATTTTGCTGGGGGGGAACTCCGCTACTTACTATCTACCCATATAGGGAGTAATGTGAGTTTTTACCACAAAAACAATGTAGAGGTCATCAGGTTTGCAGCATCAGAATGAATTATGTTGAATGCCAGAAGGAGAGATTTTGATAAAAACCTCTTACAATGGGAAGCTCATTGGATTTAATGTCTCAAAAATACCTAGGTGTAAACAAAAAATGCATTAATATCATTATTTCCATGTCAAAAAGGCACCCACTCAATGTATGTAAAAAGATAAGTAACTGTATCCAATCTGCCTCAGACCAATATTTTAATGTCTGTATGGTAGTCTATTTATCATAAAGTGCCAATGTCATGTAATATATCATGATAATTACCATTACAGATTTGAGTTTCTCCATTTTTTAAATAACTTGCATGTTTTTGATGAATATATTAGGAGCATCTAGTCAATTAGGCATGCCATATGACTTGGGCTTCAATTATATTTTATAGTTTAGAAACTGTAAAAGCTTTGCAGGCAATGCATAATTTAAGCATTTAATTAAGAAGAAACAAATTTCTGAAATATGTTTTGTAATGGTTTGTGATGTATTGATATGCAAACATGGCAATAGTTATCTCTTATCCTAACTCATTTATTTATATTTCTCTCCATATTATATAGTGAGTTTGGTTAACCAAATTGTGGTAATAAAATATAAAGTTGAAAATACCAGAGAATTGTAATTTAAACAAGGATGATTCTATTTATTGTTTTAGTTTGTTTTGCAGCAAATCTGCCTATTCTATCCCAGAGCAGCCAGACGTTTGCAACTGCTGCTAATGCATCCTCTTTTCCCACTAATCCTACCATAGCCCCACAAACTGGTAATGAGAAGAAAACAGAATTATTTCACCATATGATCAGTGACTTGCTGCAGGAAGATGATTGGGATCATGCAAAAGAACTCCACATTTGGACTGAGGAAGAGGGCACCAGGGCCATATATGGAGGTGACATTGGGCAGGGAGCAGCAAAAAGCAGTGATATTCCTGCAGCTGGAGGTTACTAGGGATGAGCTGAACAACCCCCGGTTCGGTTTGCACCAGAACTTGCGAACAGGCAAAAAAAATGTTTGAACACTCGAAAACCGTTAAAGTCTATGGGACACGAACATGAAAAATCAAAAGTGCTAATTTTGAAGGTTAATATGCAAATTATTGTCTAAAAAAGTGTTTGTGACCCGGGTTCTGCCCCAGGGGACATGTATCAATGCAAAATAAAGTTTTAAAAACAGACATTTTTTCGGGAACAATGATTTTAATAATTCTTAAAGTGAAACAATAAAAGTGAAATATTCCTTTAAATTTCGGACCAGGGGGGGTGTCTAAAGTATGCATGTAAAGTAGCACATGTTTCCCATGTTTAGAACTGATCCTGCACACAGTGTTATTTCTGAAGGAATCCCCGACTATAAGAAATCCCTAGATTTTTTAATGACTTTTATCTGTATTGCCGGACCGACAATTCATAGTTTTAAATTACTTTTTTTTTCCTTCAAAAATGACATTTTGCGCAGGGAACCAAAATAAAAAATAAATGTGTAGGGGTCCCCCAAAATTCCATATCAGGCCTTTCAGGTCTGGTATGGATATTAAGGGTAACCCTACATAAAAAAAAAGGCATCACAAATAATAATAAAAAAACATTCCAGTCATGTGTGTCTGTGTGTTTTTTTTTTTAAATTTTTACACTTTCTTTGTGAAATAGCAGGGGTACAATGTACCTGTTACCAATTCACAGGGGGGGGGGGCGGAATCTGGGACTCTCTCGTCCTCCCCCCTTTTCCTGCAGCCTGCCAGGTTGCATGCTCGGATAAGGGTCTGGTATGGATTTATGGGGCGACCCACGTAATTTTTATTAGATTTTGGTGCAGGGTTTCCCTTAAAATCCATACCAGAACTGAAGGATCTGGTATGGAATTTTGGGGTGGACCCCACGCCATCTTTTTATTTTGATGCAGGGTTCCCCTTTATATCCATACCAGACCTGAAGGGCCTGATATGGAATTTGGGGGGGACCCCCACACATTTTTTTTTAATTTTGGTTCCCTGCGCAAAATATAATTTTTGAAGGAAAAAAGGTAATTTAAAACTGCTACATCTATTAATGAATTGTCGGTCCGGCAATACAGATAAAAGTCATAAAAAAATGGCAGGGGTTCCCAAATTACTTTTCTCTGTATTGCCAGGGACCCGGGGATTCCTTATAGCCGCAATTTTAAATGACTTTTTTTCCTTCAGATATTACACTTTGTTTAGGGACAATTCTAAACACGGGAAATATGCACAGCTTTATAGACATACTATACACACACCCCAGGTGCGAAATTTAAAGGAATATTTCACTTTTATTGTTTCACTTGAAGTAAATCACTGCTCCAGAAAAAACGGGGGTTTTTAAAACGTTATTTTGCATTGATACATGTCCCCTGGGGCAGGACCCGGGTCCCCAAACACTTTTTCAGACAATAACTTGCATATTAACCTTCAAAATGAGCACTTTTGATTTTACATGTTGGTGTCCCATAGACTTTAACGGTGTTCGAGTGTTCAAACTATTTTTTTTGCCTGTAAAAATGGGGGTTTTTAAAACTTTATTTTGCATTGATACATGTCCCCTGGGGCAGAACCCAGGTCCCCAAACACTTTTTAGGACAATAACTTGCATATAAGCCTTTAAAATTAGCACTTTTCTCCCATAGACTTTTACACAGTGTTCCGTGGCTTTTTCGAATTTGGCGAACACCCCAAATTGTTTGCTGTTCGGTGAACTCAAAGCTCATCCCTAGAGGTTACTGGCAGGTAGAAATTAGTGATGAGGAGGGGTCAGTGGCGTAGCGTGGGTTGTCAGCACCTGGGGCAAGGCAAGTAATTTGTGCCCCCTAACCTGCAGACTTTTAGCACTCCCCGAGTCCCTTCCAACAATACAATAGTACTGACCAACCGGATTCATTTACTGACCACTATACTGAGAATTACACTGATTACTATACTGTCCACTACACTACACTGACCACTATGCTGTCCACTATACTGTCCACTATACTGTCCACTACACTGTCCACTACACTGTCCACTACACTGACCACTACACTGACCACTACACTGACCACTACACTGACCACTATACTGTCCACTACACTGACCACTATACTGTCCACTACACTGACCACTACACTGACCACTACACTGACCACTATACTGTACACTACACTACACTGGCCACTACACTGACCACTACACTGACCACTACACTACACTGACCAATACACTACACTGACCAATACACTCAACACTATACTGACCACTACACTACACTGTCCACTATACTGTCCACTATACTATGCTGTCCACTACACTGAGAACTACACAGACCACTTTAGTATACTGTCCACTACACCGAGAACTACACTGACGACTATACTATCCACTATACTGTACACTAGACTGACCACTATACTGTCCACTACACTACACTGTCCACTATACTGTACACTAAACTACACTGACCACTATACTATCCACTACACTAACCACTATACTATACTGTCCACTACACTGAGAACTTCACTGACCAGTATATTGTCCACTACACAGACCACTATACTATACTGTCCACTACACTACACTACACTGACCACTCTACTATCCACTATACTATACTGTCCACTACACTGACCATTATACTGTCCACTATACTATACTGTCTACTACACTGACTACTATACTGTCCACTACACTGACCATTATACTGTCCACTACACTACACTGACCACTACACTAAACTGACCACTATACTATACTGTCCACTACACTACACTTACCACTACACTAACCACTATACTGACCACTAAACTACACTGTCCACTACACTGACCACTGTACTGTCCACTATACTATACTGTCCACTACACTACACTGATCACTATACCGTATACTATACTGTCCACTAGACATGTGCATTCATTTTCGTTAGAATGCATTTTCGTCCGAAAATCTGTTTTTTTCGTTATCGTTTTAACAAACGATAACGAAAGCGCAAGAAACGAAAACCGAAAGATCCGACATAAAAAGTGCTTTTTTTTTCATTTTTGTTGCGGTAAAAATTCAATATAGAGAGATTCGACATTATAGGGAAAAGATTCGACATTATAGGGAAAAGATTTGACATTATAGAGAAAAGATTCGACACTATAGAAATAATAGATTCGACATTACAGAGAATAGATTTCAATTTATGAGAAAATAGATTTGACATTATTACTAGTGTTGAGCAGAATACCCCATATTCGATTTCGCAATATATCACGAATATATAGTAGAATATTCGAGAAATATTCGCTAAAATCGAATATTCGTGATATTTTAGCGAATAAACAATATTGCGATTTTTCGCTAATGCGATTGCGATTGGGGTTGCGATTTCATGTTGCGATTGATATTGCGGTTATTGCGATTCTCGTTCGCGCATGCGCAATCGCGAGAACAACACGCGACCAACACGCGACCATTTCCTGGATCCGTGCCAGTTACCTGACAGCTCTTTATCGCAATTTTGTGCTGCCTACTTGCCTAATCCTTGGGAGTGAATATGGTGGGAAGCAATTTTACACCCAGTGAGGAAAATATGATGATTAATGTAAGTATTTTCACCACTGTTATTTCCTTAGCTTTAACTGCATTTTAGACTAGTTTAAAAGTTAGTATATAAGTTCAGATATTAGTATTTCCCAAACATTGTGTCTTCTGCTGTTGCAAAACTACAACTACCAGCATGCCTGCACAGCTGAAGAAACCCTGGTTGGTAAATGTGTATTTATGCACTTTCCTTGCTATTTAGCATAATTAATTTAACATGTTGTGGACATAGTATGTATGCGAACGTCCTGACTTCAGGGTCCTTAAGGCCCAAGGACGTTCGAATACATATTGCCCTTTAGATGTTGCAGAACTACAACTTCCAGCATGCCTGGGCATTAGGGTTGCCACGTTTTCGTCAAGCCAAACCCGAACACTTTAGCGACGCACGTCAATTTTTTTGTAGCTTATCCTCTGGAGGTACCAACCGTGCGTTCTGAGGATAAGACTGACAGGCGTCTCAGCCAATCAGGTAACCTGATTGGCTGAAGCGTCATCGAGGGCAGGACGAGGGACATCGAGGGACATAGAAGCCAGAAAGGTAAGTGCCAGGGGGGTACTGGGCACAGTGTCGACAATTGGGGGCACAGTGGCTGCATTTGATGGCATAGTGTTGAAAATTGATGGCATGGCACAGTGGCTGTGTTTTGATGGCACGGTGGCTGCGTTTTGATGGCATGGCACAGTGGCTGCGTTTTGATGGCACGGTAGCTGTGTTTTGATGGCACGGTGGCTGCGTTTTGATGGCATGGCACAGTGGCTGCATTTTGATGGCATGGTTGCTGCGTTGTGATGGCATGGTGGCTGCGTTTTGATGGCATGGCACAGTGGCTGCGTTTTGATGGCATGGTTGCTGCGTTGTGATGGCATGGTGGCTGCGTTTTGATGGCATGGCACAGTGGCTGCATTTTGATGGCATGGTTGCTGCGTTGTGATGGCATGGTGGCTGCGTTTTGATGACATGGCACAGTGGCTGCGTTTTGATGGCATGGTTGCTGCGTTGTGATGGCATGGTGGCTGCGTTTTGATGACATGGCACAGTGGCTGCGTTTTGATGGCATGGTTGCTGCGTTGTGATGGCATGGTGGCTGCGTTTTGATGGCATGGCACAGTGGCTGCATTTTGATGGCATGGTTGCTGCGTTGTGATGGCATGGTGGCTGCGTTTTGATGGCATGGCACAGTGGTTGCGTTTGATGGCACAGTGACGTTAGATGGGATGGCTGCATTTTGATGGCATGGTTGCTGCGTTGTGATGGCATGGTGGCTGCGTTTTGATGGCATGGCACAGTGGTTGCGTTTGATGGCGCAGGTTTTGATGGCATGGCACAGTGGCTGCACATGGAGGCTTTTTATGGCATGCACAGTGCGTTTTGATATGGCATGGTGGCTGCGTTTTATGGAATGGCACAGTGGTTGCATTTTGATGGCACGGCTGCTGAGTTTTGATGGCATGGCACAGTGGCTGCGTTGTGATGGCATGGTAGCTGCGTTTTGATGGCATGGCACAGTGGTTGCGTTTGATGGCACAGTGACTGCGTTTGATGGGATGGCACAGTGGCTGAATTTTTATGGCATGGTGGCTGCGTTTTATGGGATGGCACAGTGGTTGCGTTTTGATGGCACGGTTGCTGAGTTTTGATGGCATGGCACAGTGGCTGCGTTTTGATGGCACGGTGGCTGCGGTTTCATGGCATGGCACCAGCCGCCACTGGCAGCATGCGTAGACCAGACCTCCTCCAGGGCCCCCCTTTATATCAGCATGCATCGACCTCCCCCAGGGCCCCCCTTTTATTAGCATACAACTCGACCTCCCCATTTTTAAATGTGCCCGGGTTTCAGATGGCTTCAAATTCGTGCACATGTGTCCAAACCCGGACTGTCCGGGTGAAAACCGGACAGGTGGCAACCCTAATGGGCATGCTGGCACTTCTAGTTTTGCAAGTTCTGCAGGCCCACATTTTTCAGACCACTATACACCGGTCTCTAAACTGTGGCACCCTAGATGCAGCAAAAGTAAAATTCTTACCATGCACTGACAGACCATGGCTGATGGTAGTAGTAGTTTTGCAACAGCTGGAGGTGGACTGGTCTTGAAACCCTGAGTTAGGTAACAAACACGCAGTGTTTTGCAACCATTCTGCCTCCAGCTGTTGCAAAAGTATAACTACCTGCATGCAACTGGCTGCAATAACCCCCCCCCCTCTTCCCCAATGTGAATGTACAGGGTACATTCACATGGGCTGGGACTTACAGTGTGCGTCTAGCTGAAGCAAATTTGGCGCTGCAGCTCAAACCCTCAGCGGGAAACTACTATGAACCCCAAGCCCCTCTGACTGTACCTTACAAACACGCCACCACACTAAATATAAATTAAAAAACAAAACATATACACGTACCCCTACATAGCCACCCTCCACAACAAAAAAAAACATCTGGTACGGCACTGTTTACTAAACGGAGCCTCCAGCTGTTGCAAAACAACTCCCCAGTATTACCGGACAGCCATTAACTGTCATTGATTAATAAGGCGAGAATGCTTCCAATTGTTGAATACCATAGATTTCCGTCATATATCCATAAGGGTTTAAACAAAAGTATTGTAATATACTTTGTTCTTCATCTCGCAGAGTTTCCTGCAAAAGGGCTATGATGAGGAGCGGACGCATGCAGAAAAAAATAAAATGATCAGCTCCATAATTCAGGAGTTACACGAGCAATATGGCCGCACACATGAACGCTCAGCCGTATTAAAAAAATGGTCCGACCTGAAGAGGCGCCACATGGACCAGGTAAAGCGTATAAGGGAGGAATATCATCCAGGTAAGTTATTGGTGAGAGTTATGTATTTTTTTTTTCTAAAGTGTATTTTGTGCATGTACTCGAGAGAGGAGCCGGACTGCAGGAGTTGGGAGTAGGCAGGCCTCCCCCAGAGGCAATCTGCCACCTTTCTCCATGCCCCGGGTGGCTTTGAACCTCAACGGGGCAGAGGGACTCCCTATAAGGGAGTGAGAGTATTTGCCCGCTCAACCAGCCACGTTAGTCCTTCGCCTCTCTTTTTAGAGACCGCGTGGTCAGAGTGCGTGCATGTTAAACCAATTTCGAGTGCGTGTGTAAGTGTGGTGGTTTTTGTGGGAGGGGGGTGGGCGTACTAAGCGCAGGCTTACCTCGCATAGCACTCCCACCGGGTGCCGGGCTGAGACCACCAAACTCAATTCACATGTAGCCGAGAGCGGGATCCGAACCCCTAGCTGCAGAGGTGAATGGCTTGTCAGCGCAGTGCCAATCGCATTGAGCCACCGCAGCTCCTTTGGTGACAGTTATGTAAGGTCATATGTAATTAATGTAAGGGCAGATGTTGTTAACCCAGACGCCATGTTGTGGTAACATATATCACCACCACCAGCCAAGGTATTTATAGTACTGTTGAAAAAAGACATGGGACAGCAGACAGGAACGCAGAAGTTATGTGGGAACATACTTTTCCCATTGCTTTGCATGGGACTTTAAACAAAAACCCCAACCCTCACAAATGGGGATAGTTAAGGGATAAATTAACGATCCTATACTTTAAGTGGACGTAAAAGTAACATATGACCAAGTGTTATCGAAATATCTACAGCTGTTATGAAGTAACATGTATTTTCCATAGAGTAGAATGGGACTTTAAAGAAAAACCCTGACCATGGCAAATGGGGGTGGCTAAGGGTTAAACCACCTATCCTATGTTTGTGGCTGACTGTGTGCCAAGTTTCATGTAAATATCTTTAGTCATTTGGACACGATGCTGGTACATACATACATACTGTACACACACACACACACACACGTTGAGTTTTATATATATAGATTCCCACTAAATTCCTGTGCTAGGCGTGGGGTTATCATAGTAATCCCGTGTGATCCATCAGGCCCTTTTTTTAACATGAGATCGTCTGAACAAAACAAAGGAGACAAAAACAGTTCATTTTACCATGGTGGCAGCCCAGCTCACACTCAGTCCCCTGTAGTGCCCGCAAGACCCTTTAATATAACATTGTCCCATTGGTTAACTGTCTATATAAATTTATTTGTATTCATATACAATACAGCAGAGTTCACAGAATTTGCATATGTTATTATAAAACATTTTCACATATATGGACATTGTGTTATTATAGATGTTGCTCTACCATCTGTGCGCCATAAACGCAAAAGGCGACAGGCCGCAGAGGAGGATGTAGAGGAGGAGGAGCAGGAGGAGGATGCAGAGGAGGAGAGTAATGAGGAGCATCCAGGGCCCTCCAACTCGTCAGCCACAGCTCTTGTGGAGGAGGAAGATGAGGAGCTGCAACCCGCCCCCCCCCAAACTTCTGGTGGTGTAGGAGAAGAGGAGCAGGAGAATGACACTCTTCCTGTGACCTACGGTCAGGAGGGTAAATATGTGCACAAAGATTAATAACATTTCAAAAACTAGAAATGGTAATATTTCTAAGGAAATTGCGTGACGTGTTCTTGCCTTCACCAATACTCCAGACGGGAGACGGTGCCCCTGCAGATGTAAATGTGATGCAACAATGTGTCTATCCATTGATCCATTAAAAACTGCTCCATCAAAACCTATCCCATCAAAACTGCAACATCCTATTAGCCCCTTCAAAAACTGTTTGCAATGGACTGGTTGCTATGGACTGGCGTGTTTTGCAATCAAATGTCTGTATCCTGAAAACCATTTGACCGATCACTTAGCCGTCGACACGTGCAGTAGCAGCAGGGACAGCTGAACATTTTGATATAAGATTTGTGTAGGTCGGCCTGAAAATGAGGGAGTGGTCGCAGTTTTGAAATCTTGTAATGATTTTTCAGTTTTAAAAATCTCACACTCTAAGCTTCACCATTCATTTCTATGGGAAAATTTTGCCATAATAACAACGATATTTCGCAAACGATTTGGCGAAACGTTCCACAAAGTAATGGTCCACTATTCGGGAACAATCTGCTCATTTTGATATATTACTCGTCTATGTAGCGTAAAAACTGTGGGAGAAGTTAGGGTGGTAAATTTGGCTATAATAATAATAATAATAATATATATGTGAGAGAATAGTAAGTGATCTTGCTATGCAAGACCACCTAATAAGATGTAGAAAAAAAAAGGACAGCATTTAAAGCTTACCCGTCAGATTTCACAACAATAATATGGTATTTATGATACAAGTATATGTGCTAGACACATAACAATTGTATAGACATGATAATGATTGTTTAATAAGCAACATAAATATTATATTGATTTTGTAACGCTCTTTGAAATCCAAATGTTTTTTTCTTTTATCCTAACAGTTTTAAAAAAGATGGTTGACAGAAAAACCGAACTTGAAAAAATTGCAGCCAAAATACTAGCAAACGAACGGAAGATGCAATTTTTAATTTCTCAAAATGAGCAGCTGTTTCAACGCCAAGGAGACATTTTGGCTCTGATGGGAGAAGACCACAAGAAAATTAAGAATCATGTTTGATTATTTGTTTTATTTTAATAAAAAAAGTTTTTTTGTCAAATGTTTCCTTTCTTACTTAGATTGTTAGGTTTTTCAACACATCTAACTTCACACATCAACATCCACATCAACATCAACAGGCCGCAAACCAGGGTTTAACATAAAGTTCATTGTTTTAGTCACACTTGCTGTTACGATCCGGTCTGGTAGCTTGTAGCGGAGGCTGTTGGTGGATCCGCTGTGCCAGAGAGGTCATGAAGCATTAACCAGCATGAAGGCAGCAGCATTAGTATTCAAATATAAACTAATAATCACACACACAACATTATCTAAACAGTTGGCCAAGACTTGACACCAGCAGTAGTGGTAATAGTAGTATATAGTGGCAAAGAACCTGTCACATAGGTATCTGAGCAGCAGTATAGTAGTAACAGTACACAATAAAGTGTTTTTTTCACTCGTGGTCGTGGAAGAGGTGGCAGCAGCACAGCAGCAGCTTTGATAACTGTAGCATACAGTGCCAAAGAACTTGTCACATAGGTAAGTGAGCACTGGCAGCATCAGCAGTATAGTAGTAGTAACAGTACACAATAAAGTGTTTTTTTCACTCGTGGTCGTGGAAGAGGTGGCAGCAGGACAGCAGCAGCATTGATAATTGTAGCACATAGTGCCGAAGAACTTGTCACATAGGTAAGTGAGCACTGGCAGCATCAGCAGTATAGTAGTAGTAACAGTACATAATTAAGTGTTTCTTTCACTCGTGGTCGTGGAAGAGGTGGCAGCAGCATAGGAGCAGCAGCATTGATATATGTAGCATATAGTGGCAAAGAACTTGTCACATAGGTAAGTGAGCACTGGCAGCAGCAGCAGTATAGTAGTAGTAACAGTACACAATATAGTGTTTTTTTCACTCGTGGTCGTGGAAGAGGTGGCAGCAGCATAGGAGCAGCAGCATTGATAATTGTAGCATATAGTGCCAAAGAAGTTGACACATAAGTATCTGAGCACTGGCAGAGGCAGCAGCATAGTAGTACCAGTACACAATAAAGTGTTTTTTTCACTCGTGGTCGTGGAAGAGGTGGCAGCAGCACAGCAGCAGCTTTGATAACTGTAGCATACAGTGCCAAAGAACTTGTCACATAGGTAAGTGAGCACTGGCAGCATCAGCAGTATAGTAGTAGTAACAGTACACAATAAAGTGTTTTTTTCACTCGTGGTCGTGGAAGAGGTGGCAGCAGGACAGCAGCAGCATTGATAATTGTAGCACATAGTGCCGAAGAACTTGTCACATAGGTAAGTGAGCACTGGCAGCATCAGCAGTATAGTAGTAGTAACAGTACATAATTAAGTGTTTCTTTCACTCGTGGTCGTGGAAGAGGTGGCAGCAGCATAGGAGCAGCAGCATTGATATATGTAGCATATAGTGGCAAAGAACTTGTCACATAGGTAAGTGAGCACTGGCAGCAGCAGCAGTATAGTAGTAGTAACAGTACACAATATAGTGTTTTTTTCAGTCGTGGTCGTGGAAGAGGTGGCAGCAGCATAGGAGCAGCAGCATTGATAATTGTAGCATATAGTGCCAAAGAAGTTGACACATAAGTATCTGAGCACTGGCAGAGGCAGCAGCATAGTAGTACCAGTACACAATAAAGTGTTTTTTTCACTCGTGGTCGTGGAAGAGGTGGCAGCAGCATAGGAGCAGCAGCATTGATAATTGTAGCATATAGTGCCAAAGAACTTGACACATAAGTATCTGAGCACTGGCAGAAGCAGCAGCATAGTAGTACCAGTACACAACTAAGTGTTTTTTTCACTCGTGGTCGTGGAAGAGGTGGCAGCAGCATAGGAGCAGCAGCATTGATAATTGTAGCATATAGTGCCAAAGAACTTGACACATAAGTATCTGAGCACTGGCAGAAGCAGCAGCATAGTAGTACCAGTACACAACTAAGTGTTTTTTTCACTCGTGGTCGTGGAAGAGGTGGCAGCAGCATAGGAGCAGCAGCATTGATAATTGTAGCATATAGTGCCAAAGAACTTGACACATAAGTATCTGAGCACTGGCAGAAGCAGCAGCATAGTAGTACCAGTACACAACTAAGTGTTTTTTTCACTCGTGGTCGTGGAAGAGGTGGCAGCAGCATAGGGGCAGCAGCATTGATAATTGTAGCATATAGTGCCGAAGAACTTGACACATAAGTATCTGAGCACTGGCAGAAGCAGCAGCATAGTAGTAACAGTACACAATTAAGTGTTTTTTTCACTCGTGGTCGTGGAAGAGGTGGCAGCAGCACCAGCAGTAGTAAGAAAGTGGCAAATCTCACAGACAAAAGGTGACAGCACCAGTATGAGTGATATATCGGTACATAATCACTCAGCCTTTTGGCATTAGCAGTAGGAGCCCATATAGTGCCAAAATTACAAAAGCTTGAAATTGCATTAGCATGGTGATTACATTTGAAAAGCAGAATGACACAGGCCTTAAGTAGCTGTGGCACCGGGTGTAGTTTTTGGGTTGTGTTTTGCACGCCACAGGCTTTTCAAAAAAACAAAAAAATATCCACCTTCTTCCCAGCAGCAGCATAAGGAAAGGGAGATGCACTGTGATGTAAGGGAGAGGGGGAACTCCACTTCTGATGGTGGGGTAGGATGGTGGGGTGGCCTTTGACATCGAATGTAAGGGGAGGGGATGCGCTGGACATATAATATTACAGATATAACCGGCCCTTTTGAGGGCAACCATAATGCTGATGCGGACCACGATGAAATTGAGTTTGACACCCCTGGTATAAAGAGATAGGAGAGGTATTGGTAACTGACAAGGGACCATTCAGCGCCCTGAACCGACGGCGGGTGCCAGAAAGTCACCGCCGATCCAGGACTCATTCATTTTGATGAATGTGAGTCTGTCCACGGAGTCTGTGGACAGACGGGTCCTCTTGTCCGTGACCACCCCACCTGCCGCGCTGAATGTCCGCTCAGATAGTACGCTGGAGGGGGGGCAAGACAATAACTCCAGCGCATACTGAGCGAGCTCGCGGCAGGTGTCCAATCTGGCAACCCAGTACTCCATGGGGTCGTCGGTGCTCATACTGTCAGAAGCACTGACGGACCCCATGTAGTCTGCCACCATGTGGGCCAGCCGCTGGTGGTGATGGCTGCTGCTGCTGCTGCTGCTGCTGGTACTGGGTCGCTCAGTTTGCATGAACATCCTCATCTCACCCATTAGGTCCCCTGCTCGGCTGCTGATGTGGCTGCTGGGTGCAGCCACCTGCTGGGTGAGATGAGGGGGGACAACTGGAGGCCGGGGAGTTGCCTGCTCCAAACGGCTGACTAGGCATGCCTGCAGTTCCTCCATCCGGGGCTGCCTCCGTCTGGCTGGGAGGAACTGCTCCAGTTTCCCCTTAAATCTGGGATCTACAAGGGTGGCCAGCCAAAACTCGTCCCTCTCCTTGATGGCTTTAACCCGGGGGTCCCTCCTGAGGCATCTCAGCATGTGGGCAGCCATGGGGAAGAGCACAACCCGCTGTGACTCCTCATGGCTGCCTGGGTCCATGACGTCCGCTTCCTCGTCATGGAGGCGCTGCTGTTCGCGGTCAGTCATGCCAAACCCCCGGACTATCGGTGCCCCCAACACCGGCTCTCCCTCCTGACCAGGCCCTAACTCCAGGACGCCACCAGTCACCTCCTGATCATCATCATGATCCTCCTCCTCCTCCTCGTCCTGGGCCTGGTCTTGGTGGAGCAGTGTTGCCTCCTCCTGCTCCACCAAGGCACTCTCCCCAGCTCCGAGCAGGCGATCTAGTGCCCTGTCCAGCAGGAACACTATAGGGAGCACGTCGTTGAGGCCGACATGCTCCCTGCTCACCATCTTGGTCGCCTGCTCAAAAGGGGCCAACACATGGCAGACCTGGTGTATCTGCCCCCACTCCAGACTGGTGATGTACGGGAGTGTGTGTTGTGATGGCCCGCCAGTGCCTTGCTCCAGCAGGTACTCCTTCACCGCCCTTCGCTGCTCCCACAACCTCTCCAGCATGTAGAGGCTGGAGTTCCACCGCGTCACACTGTCCACAATCAGCCTGTGAAGGGGCAGGCTGTTGTCCCGCTGCAACTTTGACAGGGACGCGGTAGCGGTTGGGGAGCGCCTGAAGTGGCTGGCAATCCTGCGTACCCTTAGCACAATGTCACTCAACCCGGGATAGGTGCGCAGGAACTTCTGCACCACTAGGTTGAGGACATGTGCCAGACAGGGCACGTGTGTCAGACTGCCAGCCTGGAGGGCGGAGAGGAGGTTGCTGCCATTGTCACAGACAACCAGACCTGCTTGGAGCCTTCGGGGTGTCAGCCACTTCTGGACCTGAGCCTGAAGTGCGCTCAGCACTTCTCGTCCAGTGTGTCTCCGTTCCCCTAAACTAACAAGCTGGAGCACGGCCTGACAGCGCACGTGCCCCACACTTGAATAGCTACGGGGGCGCTTGCTGGGAGGCTCAGCAGCTGCGGAGACAGTGGCTTGAGGGAGACCAGCACTTCTCCCCTGGACACCCCGGGGCGGCACCACAAAATCAGATGCCGCCAATCCCTCCCCGGCGCCTCGGAGGGAAACCCAATGGGCCGTGAAGCTTATGTAGCGCCCCTGCCCATGCCTGCTGGTCCAGCCATCCATTGTCAGATGCACCCTGTTGCTGACAGCATGATCCAGCGACAGGGTTACATTCTGCACAATGTGCTGGTGTAGGGCAGGGACACCAGTCCTGGCAAAGAAATGGCGGCTGGGGACACGCCATTGGGGTTGGGCCTGCTCCAACATCTGCCTGAAGGGGTTGCAGTCCACTATGTTAAAGGGAAGCAGATGTTGGGCAATAACCCTTGCCAGGAGCCCATTGAGGGAACGCACACGTCGGTCTGAAGGGGGGAAGGGAGTGTTGCGTTCAAAGGCGTCAGAAAGAGACGCCTGGCGCCGGACGGCAGTGCGGGACACCGAAGAGGAGGGTGATGATGTGGAGGTCTGGCTGTCGGTAGCAGTACCTCTACTAGAGGGAGCGGGGGGGCATGACCTGCTGGTAGCCGATGAAGCTGTGGCAGGGGCTGCTGTACCCTGCACACTTGTGGTGGTGGCGCTGCTACCACCAGCACGCTTCATCTGGTCATGCTCCTGCCAGTGATTAATCCGCAGGTGCTGGTTGAGTGCCGTGGTACCCACCCGAGCCAAACACTTCCCTCTCTTCACCTTGGCACGACAGAGCTGGCAGATGGCTACTGTCGGGTTATCTGCTACCAAGGTGAAGTAGGCCCAGAGAGGTGACTTCAGCGTCGCCCTCCTGTCAGATGGGGTGACGCTGACTTCCACCTGCTGGGACTCGGTGCGCACAGGTGGAGCTGCCTGCTGCTGCTGCTGCTGCTGCTGACACCTCCTGCTGCCATCACCAGTGGAGACCCTGACGTTGGTCTCCCTGGTGACCTGGCGCACCGTTTCCCCAGGGTGCCTACCTTCCTCGTCGTCACTGATGCTGTGAACCGACGAGGCAGGTGGCACCCATGTTGGGTCACCCTCCTCTTCGCCCCCAGATATGTCAGACCCAGGGCTGACATGTGGTGGTCTGAAGGAGACATCTGACATGGAGCCGCTAGCCTGGCTCCGATGTCCCCTCACAGACGCATGGGTCTGACTAGGTGCTGGTGTTTCCTGCAGAAAACCACCAGCACCACCATGAAGGGAGGTCTCTGGGCTACTGACAGCCAGTACCCCATCCTCCTCCTCCTCCATTAACCCTTCAAAAAGGTCCTGACCATCAGCACATAAATCAATGTCTGCATGATCGAGGGCCTCCCCCAAGATATCCATGTCACTTTCACCATCAAACAGCATGAGGCTGGACTCGCTGGGGCTGGGTACTAAAGGCACCGGTGTACTGATGGTGGTGGTGCTACTTGGTGATGACTGAGTGGCACTGCTGTGCCCCATGTACTCCACCACTGCTGGAGCCTGGGAAGGCAATATCGGGCGGCTGCCCGAAGTAAAAAACTCCCGGATGAGGCGGACTCCCCTTCCACCCGATCCTCTACCAGTAGTAGGGGCGCGAGAGGTACCCCGTGCTGGCAGCGACCCAGCACTGGGAGTAACTCCCCTACCCCTGCTGCCACGACCACGGATGCTGCTCATGCTGATATGGGGGGGTGGGTAAACTTTATTGGGGGGGGGGTAAATGTGATAATAGAAAAAACAGGCGCGCAGACAAACAACTAGTAGCTATGCCACTAAACAACAATTAAACGAAAGGTAAATTTTTTTAATTTTTTTTTTTTTTTTAACTAACTAACTGACTGACAGACAACAGACAAAAACTGACTGGGCAACGAATAAGAGCAATAAAGAAACTAATATAGATAGAACAGTGACTCTGCTAACACAGCAGAGCCAGAGATCTGAATAAACTAAAAATAACTTTTTTTTTTTTTTTTTTTTTTTTTATAAAACAGATAACTATCTAACTAAATAAACACACTAAACTAAGCTAGCTAGCTTACAGAGGTGTACAAGTACACTCAAACCTATCTATCTAACACTAAATGAAACTGGAACACAAACACACAAATAGTAGCTTTAAAAAAAGCTGTTTGGTCTCTTCTTGCTTTTAAAAAAGCAGTTTAGAAATATAAGCACTAGCAGCTGCTAATACTCAAATGAACTGAACACTGAACAGGAGCACAGAACTGAAAGGCACTGCAATGCTGATGCAATATAACACAGAGCACAGAAACACTTCTCCCTCTATATCCACCTTGTGAATCTGCAATGAGCACATGCTGGCACTTAGTTTATATAATGGTCGTGAGGCAGGTTCCTATTGGTTGATGTGGAGGTTGCTAACCTCTGACACCTGTGGAAATGGAACTCTGATTGGCTCTGATGTGAATGAAGGGCGGGGAAAAAAATCGCGCGATATTGCTATTGCCGAATATTCGCATTGCGAATATTCGGCAGCATAAAAGGATCACATGCGCTACTCGGCCCAGGGTCCCTCTAATAATACCACCATTGCTTTTACACGTCGATGGAGATCACTAGCATGTGATCTGTGTTAAAAAAAATTTGAGAAAAATCCGAATATTCGGCACAATATTCGAGATATTGCGCGATTTCTCGAATATGCAATATTCGAGCCGAATATTCGCAATTCGAATATTCGTGAGCAACACTAATTATTACTAGTCATACAACATTAGAATTCTTGTAGGCGGAATATTCGAACGGAAATGTACGATTCAACGTAAAGATTCGACGTTCCGTCAAATATTCTTTTGACCTTTCGACAGAAACCAAGTATTATTGGATTTTCGGACGAAAGCTATTCCCCAACGAAAAACTAAATAAACCAAAACGATTTTCGGGAGTAACTAAATAAATATATTTCCCAAATGAAAACGAAACAAAATATTCCAGTCTGCACGTGTCTACTGTCCACTACACTAAACTGACCACTATACTATACTGTCCACTACACTAACCACTACACTGTTCACTACACTGACCACTGTACTGTCCACTATAAAATATTGTATACTACACTATACTTATCACTATACTATCTACTATACTATACTGTCCACTACACTGAAAACTTCACTGACCACTATACTATACTGTCCACTACACTGAGAACTAAACTGACGACTATACTAACCACTATACTGTACACTACACTGACCACTATACTGTCCACTACACTACACTGAAAACTACACTAACCACTATACTGTACACTACACTACACTACACTGACCACTATATTATACTGACCACTACACTGGCCACTATACTACACTACACTGACCACCATACTACAATTCACTGACCACTATAATACACTACACTGACCACCATAATACACTACACTGACCACCATAATACACTGCACTGACCACCATACTACACCACACTGACCACCATACTACACTGCAGTGTCCACTATACTACACTACACTGACCACTATACTACACTACACTGACCACTATACTACACTAAACTGTCCACTATACTACACTACACTGACCACTATACTGTCCTAATTAAAAGAAAATATTGCGCTAACCGAAGTGAACAACTAAATATTAAAACTAAAGCAGCTACAATACAATGTGACGAAAATTGAATAGTGATGTAAAAATAAATGTAGCGCTGTGAAACAAAACGAACAATGATATCTAAGGATAAATGAAATCAACAATCACTGAACTAAATCATAATAATGGTGAAGATAAACAAAATCAACGGAAGTAAAAGGTGAAGTCCTTGTATGAAGTGATGCTGGGATACACCAATCAAAACAAAATATATAAATAGTCCATCCACAATGGTGCAATAAGTAGATGAAAGATGACTTCGTAGATCCTCAAAGACGGAATGGCACTTAAATCAAAGCGAAGATAAAATGCGCTTACCGGAAATGTAGGACCTGTCTGTCATGAACAGCAGATCAATAGGGCATATACACTCCTACGGTACAATCAGCTGGGCTCGCTCAGACTGGATAGAGATGATTCTGATCCGAGGGCTTGGTTTTTACCTGTTGTTTTTTCTTTCTCTCCCCCATGGTGCTTGGAGTCATCCAGTTGCTCTCATCCCACCCTCCCAAGGGTTTTACCATCACCTTTACACATTCCTTCTGAGAACGGATCGCTTGGAAAGAAGGTTACCGGCCCAGGATATTGTGCACGTCTGGCTTTCCATCGAGGATCAAAATCATCTCTATCCAGTCTGAGTGAGCCCAGCTGATTGTGCCGTAGGAGTGTATATGCCCTATTGATCTGCTGTTCATGACAGACAGGTCCTACATTTCCGGTAAGCGCATTTTATCTTCGCTTTGATTTAAGTGGAATTCCGTCTTTGAGGATCTACAAAGTCATCTTTCATCTACTTATTGCACCATTGTGGATGGACTATTTATATATTTTCTTTTGTGTTTTGTTTTGATTGGTGTATCCCAGCATCACTTCATACAAGGACTTCACCTTTTACTTTCGTTGATTTTGTTTATCTTCACCATTATTATGATTTAGTTCAGTGATTGTTGATTTCATTTATCCTTAGATATCACTGTTCGTTTGGTTTCACAGCGCTACATTTATTTTTACACTATACTGCCCTGCCTACAGTATTCCTTCTCTCTCTCATCCCCCGGGGCCAGTAACATGACTCTCATGAGGGAGTCTCACTCATCGGTCCAGAGGATAGGAGGAGGAGAGGACAGCGGCAGCTCACATTTTTGCTTGTCTTCCCGCGCTCCGGCCGCTATGTTCATTGGCCGGCGCACTGTGATTGGGCATATGGGGGTCATGTGTAGATGCCGGACTTCAGGAGCAACACTACACACTACACTGACCGGGACAGGCCAGCCCTACACCTCACATGACTCCATATGCCCAATCACAGGGCGCCAGACACTGAACATGGCAGCCATTGCACGGGGGACACAGGAACTTAAAATTAGGAGGAGGCAGCCAGTAGTGACACACACTGGCGTGAAATTCCGTCACCCTAAATGTCGCGCCCGGAGCCACGGCACCGCCTGTACCCCCACGCTAAACCACTGGGAGGGGTGGATGATGATGAGGTGGAAGACAATACGTGGCAGAACAGCAATGAAGAAGATTTTTTTCACAGAGGATATTTCCAGAGCCAGTCCACAGAAAGCATTTGAAAGTATCTTCTACCTAGAGCACCATTTGTTCTGAAGTCTCTGCCCGCAGCATATCAGCTATGTTAAAATAATCAGTAGTTTGGGTAACACGTGACCATGGACACTAGCACAGCAAGCATGACAAGGATACTACATTTCTCCTAATTACTAGACATGTGCATTCGTTTTTGTTAGAATGCATTTTCGTCCGAAAATGGGGTATTTTCGTTATCGTTTTAACGAACGAAAACGAAAGCACAAGAAACAAAAACCGAAAGATCCAACATAAAAAAGGCTTTATTTTCGTTTTCGTTCAGATCTGACGATTTTCGATGCTTTGTCGAATTTTCGTCGTTCAATTCGACAAAGCATCGAAAATTGTCGTTCTGAATACAGTGAATAGGTAGAAAGTGAATACAGTGAATATTGGTACTGTAGGAATTGAACGATGAAAATTCGACAAAATCGTTGTTTTCGGACGAAAACTTTCCAGACGAAAACGAAATAAATCGGGAGTAACAAAATAAATTTATTTTCCGGACGAAAACGAAATAACGAAATGAAATATTTCAGTCTGCACATGTCTACTAATTACACTAGGTCAATTTGTTGACAGCTGGGATGGATGTAGGATGGGGCACACCACTGGAACTGGTGGCACCACCCTGTGTATTTTACACCTATCTCCTCTCCTGACTACTTGGAAACAGCAGTTCTCCACATGTGCCCCAGAATATATGCAACATGACAGGCTGAACATTACCATGCTGAATCCAAAAATACTGGAAGCTCTGCAGGCCTAGGCCAAGGGGGCTGACCTCAAGTGCTCCTCAGCAAAGTAAAGTCCTGTGTAACTTGTTGTTTGCATTTGGTAGGGTAGAATCACATATGTACCTTGCCCTGCACACATCCTCAACCTGGTGGTGCAGGGTTCTTCTTTAACCACTTGACCTCCGGAAGATTTACCCTCTTAATGACAAGGCTGTTTTTTTTTTCCATACGGCACGGTGTTATTTTAAATGACAATTGCACGGTCATGAGACATTGGGGGTGATTTACTATTGAAGCTGCGCTGCGCATTGCAATTGATTAGTAAAGCCGCCGCCGAATCCCTGTTAAAGTCTATGGGGAAAATCTTATTTGTTAATTTTAAAGGCTAATCTGCAAGTTTTGTACAAAAAAGTGTTTGGGGACCTCAGTCCTGCCCCAGGGGACATGTACCAATGTTTTTTTTATTTTTTAAAACGGCCGTTTTTTCGGGAGCAGTGATTTTAATAATGCTAAAAGTGCAACAATAAAAGTGTATTGTTTCTTTAAATTTCGTACTATGGGGGGCTCTAATGTCAGCATGTGAAAAAGCTGCAGACCTGGCCGGCCGCAGAAAAGAGGGGGGGACAGAGCGCGGCCCCCCCCTCTCCTGAACCGCACCAGGCCACATGCCCTCAACATTGGGAGGGTGTTTTGGGGTGCCCCCAAAACACCTTGTCCCCATGTTGATGAGGACAAGGGTCTCTTCCCCACAACCCTTGCCCGGTGGTTGTGGGGGTCTGCGGGCAGGAGGCTTATCGAAATCTGGAAGACCCCTTTAACAAAGGGCCCCCCCAGATCCCGCCTCCCCCGTGTGAAATGGTAATGGGGTACATTTCACCCAAAAAAAAAAAGTAAAGGGTTAAAAACGACAAGAGCCGGTTTTTGACAAGTCCTTTATTATCTTCTTTCTTCTTCTTTTCTTCTTTCCTTCGGGTTTCTTCTTCCTCCTCCTTCTTCTTCTTCCTCTGCTTCTGTCTTGGGTCTTCTATTACCGCATCTTGACCGGAATGTTCTTCCATCTTCTTCTCCTTCCGCTGTCCTTCTCGTCCGCATCTTCTTCTGGTTCTTCTTCGCCGGAGCCGCCGCTTCCAATTGAAATCCCGCTGTCTGCTGGACCACGCCCCCCTCTGACGCCACGGGCAAGCTCTTAGGAAAGTCCCCATGTGCTGCATGTGCGTCAGAGGGGGGCGTGGTCACATGTTCCAGAAAGCGGGCAATTCAATTGGAAGCGGCAACTCTGGCAAAGAAGAAGCCACACACAAGCTTCCAATTGAATTGCCCGCCTTCTGACATGTGACCACGCCCCCCTCTGACGCACTTGCAGCACACTCCTAAGAGCTTGCCCGTGGCGTCAGAGGGGGGCGTGGTCTGGCAGACAGCGGGGATTTCAATTGGAAGCGGCGGCTCCGGCGAAGAAGAACAAGAAGAAGATGCGGACGAGAAGGACAGCGGAAGGAGAAGAAGATGGAAGAAAATTCCGGGCAAGATGCGGGAATAGAAGACCCAAGACAGAAGCAGAGGAAGAAGAAGATGGAGGAAGAAACCCGAAGGAAAGAAGAAAAGAAGAAGAAAGAAGATAATAAAGGACTTGTCAAAAACCGTCTCTTGTCGTTTTTAACCCTTTACATTTTTTTTTTTGGTGAAATGGTAGAGGTACAATGTACCCCATTACCATTTCACACAGGGGGGGGGCCGGGATCTGGGGGGCCCCTTTGTTAAAGGGGTCTTCCAGATTTCGATAAGCCTCCTGCCCGCAGACCCCCACAACCACCGGGCAAGGGTTGTGGGGAAGAGACCCTTGTCCTCATCAACATGGGGACAAGGTGTTTTGGGGGGTACCCCAAAACACCCTCCCAATGTTGAGGGCATGTGGCCTGGTGCGGTTCAGGAGAGGGGGGGCGCGCTCTGTCCTCCCCTCTTTTCTGCGGCCGGCCAGGTCAACGTGCTCGGATAAGGGGTCTGGTGTGGATTTTAGGGGGGACTCCACGCCATTTTTTTTTTAATTTGGGGTGGAGTTCCCCTTAAATTCCACACCAGACCTGAAGGGTCTGGTTATGGATATTTGGGGGGAACCCCACGTCATTTTTTTTAGAAAATTGACGGCGGGGTTCCTCTTAATATCCATATCAGACCTAAAGGGTCTGGTTATTGAATTTGGGGGGACCCCCACGCTTTTTTTTTGGTGTTTTTTATGAATGAATTCTCCTGCAATTGCCGGGAGCCGACAATTCATTATTGCCGCGAGTCAGTTTTAAATGGCTTTTTTCCTTCAGAATGTCATTTTTCACATGCTGACATTACACCCAGGGCCGCCATCAGGGGGGTACAGGCAGTACACCTGTAAGTGGCCCGGGGGTCCGGAGGTGCCCAGATGCCTGGAGGCCCCCCAGCACCCCAGATGGTAACCCCCTCTTTTTTTTTTTATATATATATATTTTTTAGTTTTTTTTTTTTAGTATTTTTTATTAAAGCGCCAATTTTTGGAATTTAATTTTTTTTAGAAGTCCGGAGGTCCCCAGGGGCCCAGAGGCCCCCAGGGCCCTGGGTGGCAACCCCCCATATTTTTTGTTATTAAAGGGCCAATGTTTTTTTTTAGGGGTCTGGAGGTCCCCAGTGGCCCGGAGATCCCCAGGGCTCCAGATGACAACCCCTCCCCCCTTTTTAAAAAAAAATACAAAAAAATTATATATTTTTATATTTTTTTTGTTATTTTTTTAATAAATATATATATATATATATATATATATATATAATTATGAAAGGGCCCAGAGGGCCCCAGATGACAACCTTTTTGCTTATAAAAATGTTATAACATTTTTATATTTTCCCCAGGTTGTTTTTTTTTCTTTAATTTATTTTTTAAAGTGTATTTTGTGCGTGAAGTCGAGAGAGAGGAGCTGGACTTGCAATCCTTCTCCATGCCCCCGGTGGCAATGGCGGGTGTGAGGGGGGGCCTCCCACTCACCCCACCCTACCTGCTACACTTGGGAGCCCGATGGGACAGAGGGACTCCCCCTATGAGGGAGTTTAGCCCACCCAGCCAGCCCTATAGGTCCTTCGCCTCTCTTTATTTTAGGAGACCTCATGGCCAAAGTGCGTTCGTGTGCGTGCAAGTGTGGTGTTTTTTTTTGGGGGGGGGGTGGGCGTACTAAGCACAGGCGTACCTTGCATAGCACACCCACCGGGAGCCGGGCTGAGACCGGGATCCGAACCCTTGGCTGCAGAGGTGAACGGTTTGTCAGCGCAGTGCCATTCACGTTGAGCCACCACAGCTCCCACCCCATGTTATTTTCTTTTAGATTTTTTTTTAGTTATTTTTTATTAAAGGGCCCAGAGCTCCCAAGGCAACCCCCCTTTTTTTATATATATATATATATAGATATAGATATTTTAATTTATTTTTCATTAAAGGGCCCAGAGGTCCCCAGGGCCCCCGGATGGCTACCACCCTTTTTTTAATATATATTTTTCTATATTTATTTTTTTGTAAAGGAACCCCCCGCTTATCAAATTGCGGCAGCCCCCCCCTTCTCAATTTCAGGCGGCAGCACCCCCCCTGTCCTCTGCTCCAGGGGGCCCATGCCTGAAGCTGTGTAAGGGGCCCCATAATTCCTGATGGCGGCCCTGATCCCCCCCCCCCATGGTACGAAATTTCAAGGAATTTTTAACTTTTATTGTTGCACTTTAACCACTTCCATACCGCGCCTATTCTGGCACTTCTCTCCTTCATGTAACAATTATATTTTCTTCCTTGAAAATTACTCAGGACCCCCAAACATTATATATATTTTATTTACAAACACCCTAGGGAATAAAGTGGCGGCCATTTTTTCTTACAAATTTCCAACGGTATTTGCGCCAAAATTTTTCAAACATTTTTGGTTTTTTTTGGCTTTCAAAAAAAAACCTGTTTCATGAATGACAAAATAAGAAAGTAGTAAAGCTAGCCCAATTATTAGGGATAAGGTGAAAGATGATGTTACACCGAGTAAATAGATACCTAACTTGTCACGCTTTCATATTGCGCACACTCATGGAATGGCGCTAAACTTTGTTATTAAAAATCTCCATAGGCGACGCTGGACTTTTTTTCTCAGGTTACCACTTTTGAGTTACAGAGGAGGTCTAGTGCTAAAATTATTTCTCTCACTCTAACGCACGCTATGATACCTCACATGTGGGGTTTGAAGGATGTTTACATATGTGGGTGGGACTTGCATGCATGTTCGCTTCTGAGTGCAAGCTACTAGGGACAGGAGCATTTAAATTCCTTTATTTTTTATTTTTTTTACTTAATATTTTCATTTTTGCACTTGTTTGTCCCTTTTTTTGTATTATTTTTCACTTTTCTTCCTATTACAAGGAATGTAAACATCCCTTGTAATAGGACTAGTGTGTGACAGGTCCTCTTTATAGAGAGAGGCGGGGTCAATTAGACCCCACATCTGTCCTCCAGGCTGGAAAGCATGAAATTGGTAAAAAAAAAAAAAAAAAAACCTCATGCTTTCAGCTGCGATCATGTTCGTTCAGCACAGTGGTGTAGTGTGTAGCATGTTCACCTAGCAGCAAAAGGGTTGCTGGTTCGAATCCCGCCCTTGACACTATCTGCCTGGAGTTTGCATGTTCTCCCTGTGCGGGTTTCCTCCCACAATCTAATAACATGCTGTAAATTGGATCCTGTCTAAATAAGCCCTAATATGCAGTAGGATATTTAGGTTTTGTGCTGCCCTAGGCCTGACCAAATTTTGGCACCCCCTAATAGAAAAATGACCCACCCTTCCTGTCAAGGCCACACCCTGTTTTTTTATGACCCACCCAGGAATTTTCAGGGGACACACACAAGTTCTGTGGGGGCGGGGGCACAGGAGTCCCTTAATTTGCCTAGTTTTTCAATCACTTCCTGTTTGGCTATGGGGCAGGAAGTGAAGGCCAATCTCCCCAAACGGACAGGGATAATACAAAATAAACTGACAGCTTCTAACCCCCCCCCCAACTCTATCCAAAATGAAAGAAAACAAAAAAATAAAAGTGATGATTATAGTTCCAGTTTAACCCCAAATTTCAGATCATTTTATTGAGAGGCTTAAGAAAATATAACCATGCCAATAGGCCAGGATCCAGCGTTGCTAATATGTATGAATGTGTGTTAGGGACCCCCACAAACACCACCCAATGTTAAATCAACAATTTTCTTGTTTGTTTTGGGGATGCCTGCACCCTTGATAGGGTAAAGACACCTCACAAATGTTGTCACTTTCTACTTAATTCATTCACTTCCTGCCACATAGCCAAACAGGAAGTGAGGGAAAAACCTGAGTAATGTCTTGTTGGGGACACACAGATCAATCTAAATAGTTTCCCATTTTGGAAATTGCATTTTGCTGTGTACACCCCAAATTAGTATAGATCTTGGACTTTGGCGTCCATTTACTAAAGGCAAATCCACTTTGCACTACAAGTGGACAAGCAAGGAAGAAAAATAAAAACTTGACGGGATTGGAAGTTAAAACCATCAGTGCTTCCCTTCTGATTTTCATTGCCAACGCTTCTACTGCAGAGCGGCTTTGCCTTTACTAAACCCCAAAGTAACTAATCATTTGGGGTGTACACTGCAGTGCAATTTGCTTAATGGGGACACTAGTTAGATTGACCTGTGTCCCGAAGAAAAGATCATTGGTAGGGTTTTAACCTCACTTCCTGTTCAGCTGTGTGACAGGAAGTGAAGCCAATTATAAGAAAAGGGACACAAAGCCCAACCTAAAAACACTAGCAGGGGTTCAAACACTCACTTGGCTTCCCTCAAACAACCCACAATTAGAATAGGATTGTCTTGTGCTAGTTTCAAGCACAGCGCTGTAAATCAGCACTTCAAGCCTGTCCACCAATACACCACCCCCCCTCCAAACAGGCCCTGTTTGCAGGTTTTCCTACATCTTGCACATGTGCTTTAAAAAGTCAGTCTGGACATCAATTCTAGGAAACAATACTTACCGCTTTGTCCTTCCTTTTCTGGTGACTAAACATTTCATGCATACACACCAGGAAAGAGCTTAGAGACAAATCACACTTGATGGTTTAGGCCCAAACTATTTCAGCTGCAGCGGTTGAAATCCATAGCATGAAAAAAATATCACAAAACAAACTTCAAAATTTGAAAGTAATTTTATTGGTCCACAAAACAAGGAGAGCAAAACAAAAAATTACAAATAAACAAAAAAATAATAAAAATAAAATAAAAACAAAAAAGACCAACATTTATTTCACACAGTCATTGGAAAATAAATCATGCTTTTGAAATAACAGGATAGACCCACAGGATTAAAACATTAGTCATTAACATCTTGAGAAACATTTAGCAAAATTATGCAGCAGACAAAACATCAAAAAAACAAAAACTTGCTCCAAAACATCTGTTTCGCTCCGCCATTACTTCCAGCCAGCAAATCTGCCCCCTCTGAGGGCAGCTGACACGTGCACTATCCACGCTTTTTATAACATGTGTGCTAATGAACCAATTGGAAACACATGAAGAAATGTCAGCCTCTAGTTTGTGTGCACTTGTAACTGCTTACACCTGTTAAGGATGTCCTTAAATTACTAAGCCAAAAAACAAGCTTTCTGAGCATGCTCAGAAAGATGCATGTCATTTTCAGGCTCAAACACCCAGCTTATTTTTCTAAGTGTTCGAGCATGCCCAGTTCACTCGAAATGCATTACCAGAATCAAATCTGCAATGGCGGATGAAAGCATTAGAGGTGTTTTATTTTTTTTGGTCCCCCTGAACTGATGCTTTACAACCTGAAGGGGAGGTCCTATAGAATTTTTACGTAACAAACATAAATAATAATAATTTAAAGGCCCCTGTCCCTAGTAGCTCGCAGTCAGAAGCGAACACGCAGCATTTTTTTTCCTTCCGGTTACCAGTTTAGATTTACAGATGAGGTCTAGTGCTAAAAGTATTCCTCTCGCTCTTACACACGCTATGATACCTCACATGTGTGGTTTGAAGGATGTTTCCATATGTGGGCGGGCCTTAAATGTGTAAGTCCCGCCCCCACATATTTAACCGCTGTTCAAACCCCACATGTGAGGTATCATAGCGTACGTTAGAGCGAGAGCAATAC
Source organism: Rana kukunoris (assembly GCA_029574335.1). Classification (NCBI taxonomy): domain Eukaryota; kingdom Metazoa; phylum Chordata; class Amphibia; order Anura; family Ranidae; genus Rana; species Rana kukunoris. The sequence continues at coordinate 254,756,780 of CM056053.1, read as the reverse complement.
TTTTAGCACTAGACCTCCTCTGTAAATCTAAACTGGTAACCTGAAAATAAATAAAAAAGTGTTGCCTATGGGTATTTTCAAGTACTGAAGTTTGGCGCCATTCCATGAGTGTGTGCAATATTAAAGTGTAACATGTTGGGTATCTATTTACTCGGTGTAACATCATCTTTCACATTATGGCCATAAATTGGGATAACTTTAGTGTTTTCTTAATTTGTAACCACTTGAGCCCCAGACCATATTACTGGTCACTGACGGGTCCAGTTTTTGCATTTCAACACTGCGTCATTTTAACTGACAATTGCGTGGTTCTGCGACGTGGCCCCCAAACAAATTTGGCATCCTCTTTTTTCCCCCAACAAAATTTTTTATTTTTGTTTTTTTGGGGGTATTTGATCACCTCTGCTTTTTTTCTTATTTTGCTTGAACCAAAAATATAGCGACAATTTTGTAAATAAAAAGACAACTTTTTTACTGTTTGCTATAATAAATCTCCCCCAAAATATATTCCAAAACTTTTTGCCCTCAGTTTAGGCCGATACGTAAGCTTCGACATATTTTTGGTTCCAAAAAAATCGCAATAAGCGTTTGATTGGTTTGGGCAAAAGTTATAAGTAGGGGTTGGTCTTATGGTTTTTTTTAGGAATATATTTTTGTTTTACTAGTAATGGTGGCGATCATTGATTTTTCTGGCTAATGCGACATTGTGGCGGACACATTTTTGTGAGCTTTGGCATTTTTCTAGCGAGCAATGGTATACAAATGCATAGCTTACTATAAAAATTGTCACTGGCAGGGAAGGGGTTAACACTAGGGGCGAGGAAGGGTTTAATTATGTTACCTGGGTGTGTTCTAACTGTAAAGGGGGTGGGACTGTCTAGGGGAAATGACAGATCGCTGTTCATACATTGTATGGACAGACGAGCAGGCATTCCCCCTCCTGACAGGACCGGGATAAAGGGAAACTTCACACCAAATAAAAAAAAAAAACGGCGTGGGGGTCCCCCTCCAGGTGCACAACAGGCTCTTAGATTTGATCTGGAACATAAGGGGTTAAACCCACGCCAAAAACGGCGTGGGGTTCCCCCTCAGATCCAGACCAAACCCTTCTCCCAGGCACGCAGTCTGGCCGGACAGGAATGGGGGTGGGGACGAGCGAGCGCCCCCCCCCTCCTGAGCCGTACCAGACCACATGCCCTCGACATGGGGGAGTGTGTGCTTTGGGGGAGAGGGGCACTGCCCCCCCACCCCAAAGCACTCTTGTCCCCATGTCGATAGGGACAAGAGCCTCTTCCCGACAACCCTGGCCGTTGGTTGTCGGGGTATGCGGGCGGGGGGGTTAATCAGAATCTGAGAGCCCCCTATAATAAGGGGGCCCCCAGATTCTGGCCCCCCACCCTATGTGAATGAGTATGGGGTACATCGTACACCTACCCATTCACCGGGTGGAAAAGTGTCAACACAAATAAACCACACAGAATAAAATAATTTATTAGTCAGCTCTGGGGGTCTTCTGCCGGGACCCCCCACCACCAGCCCATTGGGCCCCGGGCTTCGCCGTTTTCTGTCGGGGGGGGGACGACACCCACCGATGCTCTCCGCCATGTTCAGCCAGGCCCCCACCCCAAAATAAGCTCTTTTACATCCGGGGGGGTGCGGCCGAAAACAGCGGAGAACAACGGGGGGCGGAGCCCCTCCTCGGTCTTCTAGACGTTTTCTGCCGGGGGGGCTCCAGCCCCGCACCGGTCTTCGCCGCCGCCTTCCGCCGGGGAGAGAGACACCCACCGATGCTCTCCGCCATGTTCGGCCAGGCCCCCACCCCAAATTAAGCTCTTTTACATCCGGGGGGGCCGGCGGAAAATGGCAGAGAACAACGGGGGGCGAAACCCCTCCTCGGTCTTCGCCGCCGCCTTCTGCGCGGGGCTCCTGCCTCCCGCGGGCTGATGGCTGTCTTCCGCCGGGGGGTACACCTACCCCCCCCGGTCTTCGCCGCCGCCTTCCGTCGGGGAAAGAGACACCCACCGATGCTCTCTGCCATGTTCGGCCAGGCCCCCACCCCAAATTAAGCTCTTTCACATCCGGGGGGGTGGCGGAACATGGTGGAGAACAACGGGGGCATCGCCACTCCTCGGTCTTCTTGCCGTTTTCTGCCGGGGGGGGGAACACCCCCGATGCTCTCCGCCATGCTCGGCCGGGCCCCCACCCCAAAATTACGCTCTTTCACATCCCGGGGGGGGGGGGGCGGCCGAAAACAGCGGAGAACAACGGGGGTGTCGCCCCCACCTCGGGCTTCTCCGCTTCTGCCTGGCTCCTCCCGAGGCCAGGGCTTCTTTCGCTGTCTTCCGCCGGAGGGCGCCACTCTCCGGGCTTCTCGTCGGCTTCTGCCTGGCTCCTCCGCAGGGGCCAGGCCTTCTCGTCGCTGTGTCGCCGTCTTCTGCCGCCGCCCCCTTCGATTTCTGCCGGGATGAGAGTCGCACATCCCATCCCGGACTTGGACGTGGTGGGCTTCTCGTCGCCGTCTTCCGCCGCCGCCCCCTTCACCACGAAGCTCCATGTCTGTGTGGGAGGGCAGCGGGCTTCGAAGTTTTCGGCCGGGGTGAGGGTCGCACATCCCACCCCGGACTTCTAGTCGTTTTCGCCGCCGCCCCCTTCACCATGAAGCTTCCTGCTTATGGGGGAGGGCGGTGGGCTTCTCGTCGCTGTCTTCCGCCGCGGGGCGTGGTTATGCCACCATGTGACCTTAACCCATGTGACATCACATTCCCATCATGCCCTGTGATGTCACATGGGTTAAGGTCACATGGTGGCATAACCACGCCCACGCCCAATGCCAATATAAGTCCGTGCCCACCGCTCTGTCGGCATTTCAGCGCCGGACCTCGCCGTGTCAACATCGAATGGAAGAAGAAGCCCGCGAGTGTCACCCCGCGGCGGAAGACAGCGACGAGAAACCCGCCGCCCTCCCCCATAAGCAGGAAGCTTCATGGTGAAGGGGGCGGCGGCGAAAACGACTAGAAGTCCAGGGTGGGATGTGCGACCCTCACCCCGGCCGAAAACTTCGAAGCCCGCTGCCCTCCCCCACAAGCACGGAGCTTCATGGTGAAGGGGGCGGCGGCGGAAGACTGCGGTGGCGAAGACCGGGGTGGGTTGGCGGAAGACCCCCGGAGCTGGCTAATAAATTATTTTATTCTTGTGTGGTTTATTTGTGTTTACACTTTTTCCACCAGGTGAATGGGTAGGGGTACCATGTACCCCATACTAATTCACATAGGGTGGGGGCCAGAATCTGGTGGCCACCTTATTAAAGGGACTCTCAGATTCTGATTGGCTCCCACCCGCATACCCCGACAACCAATGGCCAGGGTTGTCGGGAAGAGGCTCTTGTCTCTATCGACATGGGGACAAGAGTGCTTTGGGGTGGGGGGGCAGTGTCCCCCTCCCTCAAAGCACACACTCCCCCATGTCGAGGGCATGTGGTCTGGTACGGCTCAGGAGGGGGGGGGCTCACTCGTCCCCACCCCCATTCCTGTCCGGCCAGACTGCGTGCCTGGGATAAGGCTTGGTACGGATCTGGGGGGGAACCCACGCCGTTTTTGGCGTGGGTTAACCCCTCACGTTCCGGACCAAAGCCGGAGAGCCTATTATACCCCCGGGGGGGAACCCGTGCCGGTTTCAAATTTGAAATTTGGCGCGGAGTTCCCCTTCAGTGTCGGCGCAGCCCGAGAACAGCTCGGAGATTGCCGTGCGCCGTTTCTCGCAGTGCAAACACTGCTACGCCGCTTGGTATTTACCAAGAATTTCTCGGCGTACTGACAAGGCGCACGGCATTCCCTAAAAATCTCCCTCTGCGCATGCCCAGTATGCAAATGAACCTTCCGAGGTTCTGGCGTACTTTGCAAGCGCACGGGGATCGTTTCTCAAAAGTCACTTTCGCTTTCAATTCGGCCCGCCACACACGTTCAAACACATGTCACTACACTTCCCCTGCATCACCCCCCTCCCTACCCTCATAAACTCCCGCCCGAATCCCAGATGTTTACAGAACTAAATCCTGTACGCCAGCTCTGTACTGGCATGCTGTGCGCCCTCTCCTGGGCGCATTAGGCAGTTTAGTAAATGAAATAATACACTGCACTGGCAGTGTATCTCTTTTGTAAATCTCAAAAACAGGTTTACTCCTGCTTGTGCACCATGAGTCATGACGCACAGGCTTGGTAAATCAGCCCCATTGTACCTAAATAAAATGTAAGGGTTTTCTATTCCAAAAAATTGAGCTTTTTTTTGGTGGTACCTGATCACCATTTTTTTTGCGCTATAAACAAAAAGACTGTCAATTCTGAAAAAAAAAAAAACACAAGAAAGGCAGGGAGAGATTAGAGAGCTGATTGCATGGCTAAAGACCTGGAGGGATTTGGGTTTCTAGAGCACTGGGCTGACTTTTCATTGGAGTGCAACCTATATGCTTAAGACGGTTTGCACTTGAATGGAAGGGGGTCTGTCACGCACCTGGTGGTGGAGCCTGATGCGCAGGGAACGGCTGCTCGTGCTCCTCCCACTCCGGAGTCCCCGATAGAGGATACAGGGAGCCCGAAAGTGCAGAGTCGCACAAGCGCCTGGCAGGATCGCTGGTGCCGGTAGAGTAGGGATCCGCTGTACACCTGGGCAGGATTAACAGAGCTGAGGATGCCCGGAAGCTGGGACCGGATACCACTGGTCAGAGTTCAGCACAGAGGGAGGTGTTCTGTAGTACCACAGTCTATAGCAAGGTCAGGCCAGCACAGAGGGAGGTGTCCCGTAGTGCAACAGTTTATAGCAGGATCAGGCCAGCCGGAACAATGTGAGCGAGCGGATCTTGGTGCAGGAGTTGAGCAGGGACGGATCGTGAACAAGTCGGGGGTCAGTAACTGGCGGGCAGCAGACAGACAGGCGGGACAAGCAGAAGAGTGGTCAGACAGGCCGTGGGTCAGGGCAGGTGGAGATCAGAGTAGTCGGAAGGCAAGCCGGTTTTAGGAACAGGAGGTCAACAGGTAACAGGTATCAGGTATCAGGTCGGTTTCCAGGGACGCGCTGTAGATCCAGCAGCAACAGGCAAAAGGGGCAGCACGCTTAAATAGCCCCTCTTTGGCGCCAAGATGGCGTCCACACGTGCCCGCGCATCGTCACCGCGAATGCGCGCCGTTGCCGCGAATGCGCGCGTCCGAGCGCGCCGACGCGCCGCTATCGCCACCTAGTGGCCGAGATTGTCCATGACAGGGTCTGATGTGCTGGGGAGAGGTTTATGGGAAGGCTGGAGGAATATCTAAACTAGGATTGAGGGGGAGGGTGAACTAGAAGGTCGGACAGGTCAGTTAGGGGTCAGAAATTAATAGAGGGTGGAATGGGGATAGATGGGGAAGGGTTATGGCAGGTGACAAGAAAGTTCCCATGTTGCAACCAGCCATTGGAAACTATAGTGCCATTTGTACTACTAAAAATGATATGAAAAACACCAGAGCAAAATGTAATACATTAAAGTGTTTGTTCAGCAATGCCAGAAGTCTGCCAAGCAAAATAGGTGAGTTGGAAGTTCTGGTGCATGGGGAGAGTTATCATGTAATCGGTATTTCTGAAACTTGGCTTCAATCCTCACATGACTGGACTAATAATATTCTTGGCTATGCACTCTTTCGAAGAGAAAGGGTAAAAAGGAAAGGTGGCGGAGTCTGTCTCTATGTGAGAAGTAATCTCAAAGCAAGCGTGAAAGAGGACCTGGTTGATGGAGAGTGTGATGAGACTGAAGCATTATGGGTGGAACTGCATATAGCTGTGCGTAGTTCAAAGTTATTTGTTGGAGTTTGTTATAGACCGCCCAATGATAACGAGGAGGTGGAGACTAAGCTTCTTGCACAGATGGAAAAGACTGCAAGGGCTGGGAGTGTAATAATAATGGGGGATTTTAACTACCCAGAAATTTGACTGGAGTAATGGCACTTCTAAAAAAGTTAAAGGGCAAAAATTTACAAACCTATTACAGAACAATTTTATGTCTTTGCAGATGACACCAAGCTATGCAGTGGAATAACGTCCTTACAGGATGTCTCCAATTTATAAGCCAATCTCAATGCACCGTCTAATTGGGCGACTATGTGGCAGATGAGGTTTAATAAGAATATGCATGCATCATACATGCTAGGGGGAGTACAACTGGGGGAATCTGTAGTGGAGAAGGATCTGGGGGTTTTGGTAGATCATAAGCTCAATAATAGTATGCAATGCTAAGCTGCGGTTTCCAAAGCGAGCAAAGTCCTTTCTTGTATTAAGAGAGGTATGGACTCCAGAGAGAGAGATGTAATGTTGCTCCTGTTCAAATCATTAGTAAGACCTCATCTGGAATATGCAGTTCAGTTTTGGGCACCAGTTATCAAAAAGGATATAGGGAAACTGGAGAAAGTGCAGAGAAGGGCAACCAAACTGATAAGAGGCATGGAGGAGCTCAGCTATGAGGAAAGATTAGAGGAACTGAATTTATTCACTCTTGAGAAGAGGAGAAGAAGGGGGATATGTTTAACATGTACAAATATATAAGGGGTCCATATAGTGAACTTGGACATGGGGGCACTCCTTACGTCTAGAGGAAAAGAGATGTAATCTCCAAATACGGAAAGGTTTCTTCACAGTGATGCCTAGTACACAGGTTTTCCTTCGGATAATAAACCAACGGTTTTCCAGACAGAATTCCTCTCAGGCTGCCTTGCATACACATGCTCAGACAAAAGTCTGCCCGTTCAAAGCGCAGTGATGTACAACACGCACGACAGCACTGTAAAGAGGAAGTTCCATTCCAATGGTGCCACCCTTTGGGCTGCTTTTGCTGATCCTTGTGTTAGTAAAAGTGTGGTGAAACTTGGCTTTTCAGATCATTTTTCTGCTGTTCAGTTGGTGCTTGTGGGTTCGTATTTGTCTTTCAGGCCGTGTAGTCAGTGCGTATCTGTTTTTTCAGTGAGTTCTTGTCCGCTCATTTCTGATTTTCAGGTCATTCTTCATAGGGCTTGCTGTTCTTTTGTGTGTTCTGTTAGTTTATTCTGACCAGCCAACTGTTTTCTAGCCATGTTGCGGGTATGTACTTGTTGTAGAGTTTATGCTGTGCATAAGCTTGGTGTTGGGCTTCTTGCTTTGACCTAAGCTTAATCCATGAACAGGGTGAGGAGAAGTTCATGGACGAAGAATTGGTTGCTCCAGCGGACCAATTCTGTCATATGCCTCTGCTGCGGGTGATCCAGGAGATTAATCCTGATGACTTCAGGAATTATCTCCGGATGATGGACCCCATTTTTCACTGTCTGTTGGCTTTGGTGTCCCCCTATATCACGAGATATCATCATGCGGGAAGTCATCACTGCCGAGCAGAGGCTAGTAGCCACATTGAGATACCTGGCAACTGGGAGAAGTCTGCAGGACCTGAAGTTCTCAACAGGCATCTCCCCCCAGGCTTTGGAGATCATTATACCAGAGACCTGTCCTGCCATAATTCAAGTCCTGCAGAAAAACTATATTAATGTAAGTTTTTTTTTTCCTTTAACATCACATTCTATGGGCCAGATTCAGTAAGAAGTTACGCGGCTTATCTAGAGATAAGCCGCGTAACTTCTTAGATGCGCCGGCATATCTTTTTTCTGTATTCAGAAAACAAGATACGCCGGGATAGAGCTAAGATATGAGCGGCGTAATTGTATTATGCCGTCGTATCTTAACTGCATTTTTAAGATGGTTGCTAGGGGCGTTCCCGCTGATTTACGCCTAGAATATGTAAATCAGCGAGATACGCCTATTCACGAACGTACGCCCCGCTGACGCAGTGAATTTACGCCGTTTACATAAGGTGTTTTCCGGCATAAAGATAAACCACCAAAAAGATGGCGCATCCTATGTAAAGTATGGACGTCGGGACCGCGTCCAATTTTTCAGATTTTACGTTGTTTGCGTAACTCGTCTGTGAATGGGGATTTACGTAGATTACGTTCACGTCGAAAACAATGTGTCGTATCGTCATAATTTGGAGCATGCGCACTGGGATACGTCCACAGTCGGCACATGCGCAGTTAAAAAAAAACGTAAAAAATGTGGGGTCACAACACATTTCCATAAAACACACCCACCTCATTCACATTTGAATTACCCGGACTTACGCCGGCTCATTTACGATATGCCGCCGTAACTTAGCTTGGTGAATACAGCATTTTCTCTCGCTAATTTACGGCGCGTAGCGTAAACAAGATACGCTACGCCCGCGAAAATTTAAGCCTCCGTACCTGAATCTAGCCCTATGTATTTAATGTATGCTAATGCATTGTAATTCTTTCATCATTCCATAATTACCATTAATGTAATATGCTGCAAATGTACCCTTTGTCCTCATGCATGCTATAAGCTTGTAATGCTCCTTTTTTGCCTACATGCATATTTGTAGGGATGAGCTTCGTGTTCGAGTCGAACCCATGTTGGACTCGAACATCGTATGTTCGACCGTTTGTCGAATTACGAACGTTATGGGCCGTTCACGCCAAATTCGGTTGGCGTGTCACAGCCCATAATTCACTGCGACATCGCAGTGCATTGCTGGCTGATGATAGGCCAAGCATGCACTATGACCCACAAGTTTGGCCAATCACAGCTTGCAAAAAACGGAGAGCCATAATTGGCCAAAGCCAGGGTGGCTTTGGCCAATTATGGCTCAGGGGGTTTAGTCACACTATAACAAGGCTGCCTGCAAGTCGGCCTTGTGTAGTGTGTTAAGGTGGTTAAGACAGAGAGAAACAGATAAAGAGTGTCATTTATTGCAGGTAGATAGAGCAGGCAGGCAGGCTAGTCAGTTAGAGTTACAGGGCCAGATTCTGAAAGGAGATATCTCCAGATACGCCATCGTATCTCTGTTTTTTTAGCTGGGTATCTATGCGACTGATTCTTCTAATCAGTTACGCATAGATTTTGCTTAGATCTGACTTGCATAAGTCACTTACACCATCGGATCTAAGTTGTAATGTTACGCTGGCCACTAGGTGGTGTTCCCGTCGATTTCTGCGTTGAATATGCAAATGATACTGATACGCCGATTCCCAAACGTATTTGCGCCTCGTCGTCGTAGTTTACGTCGTTTACGTAACTCGTTGCGAAAAGGGCTGTGCGTTAATTACGTTCATGTCGAAACCAATGTATTTGCGGCGTACTATGGAGCATGTGCACTGGGCTACGCTTACGGCCAGCGCATGAGCAGTTCATTCGGCGCGGGGGCGTGCTTAATTTAAATACAAGCCGTCCCCTTTGAATTACGCGGGGATACGCCAGGCCATTTACACTACGCCGCCGCAAATTATGGAGCAAGTGCTTGGAGAGTATGGCCCTTGCTCCTGTAAATTGCGGTGGCGTAGTGTAAATAGCATACGCTACGCTACACCGCCAGATATGAGAATCTGGCCCACAGTGTGTAGAGGATATATATGCATCCCAGGTGTTGTATATATATTTATACACTGTATTGAGTTTAGCTAGATCCGCTCTTCCTAATTTACTACAGACAGGTGATTGTGCTAGCTGCAGTATTCTCATGTGGTGTACTGTCTGTGTCCTCTGCAGTGTACACCTAAAGCTACGTGGTGTGTGTACTGTCCGTGTCCTCTGCACATTGTGCACCTAACGTAAAGCTGGTGTTTCTCATATTTACTCCTAGGCCGCGTACACATGATCAAATCTATCTGCTGGAAACTGTCGGCCCGACCGTCCCAGCAGACAGATTCAATCGTGTGTATGGGCGAGCCGACGGATTTGGCCACTCGACAGATTTCAAAGCATGCTTTGAAATCTGTCGGCTGGGAACCCGTCGGCCCGATATGTCTGCTGGTTAGTACGCTAACCAGCAGACATATCTTCTCGGACATGCGTCGAATGGATTCGACGCATGCGCAGAAGTAATTCACTTCCTGGTGCAGTGACGTGGCAGCGTCAACGTCATCGCTATGTCACCAACACGTCAGCACGCCAACTGCTGGCGGGGATTTTGGTTTGATCGTGTGTACACGATCAAACCAATACATCCCAGCAGACAGATTTGTTCAAATCGGTCTGTCCGACCGATTTTCACAAATCTGTCTGCTCGTGTGTACGGGGCCCTAGAGTCAGGGGTCTGCTCATATTAATACTACAGGCAGAGGATATTGCTGCAAGTACTTTCACGTAGTGTACTGTCTGTGTCCTCTGCAGTGTGCACCTAAAGCTATGTGGTGTGTGTACTGTCCGTGTCCTCTGCACATTGTACTCTCTGTGTCTTTGCTATTTTTCTCAATGATTTTCATCCATATTCCAGACATTACATTAAAGCCGCAAGCAGTTTTAAATGACTTTTTTCTTATAGTAATGTCATTTTGTACAGGGACAGTTCTAAACAAATGCCACTTCACAAGCATACTATAGACACCCAGCAGGTACAATTTTTCACTTTAAGCATCATTAAAATCACTGCTCCAGAAAAAACGACTGCTTTTAAAACTTTTTTTTTTACATTGATACATGTTCCCTGGGGCAAGACTCGGGTTCTCAAACCCGTTTTACGACAATAACTTTGCATATAAGGCTTTAAAATGAGCACTTTTGAATTCGAACGTTCGAGTCCCATAGACTTCAATGGGGTTCTAAATGTTCGCGCAAACGTTCGGTCCGTTCGAAGGTTCTGGTGCGAACCGAATGGGGGGTGCTCGGCTCATCCCTACATATTTGCCTTAATGCTATCCTGGGCCCATACACACCTAATACATGATAATGTCTAAACACACATACACACCTAATTTGCATCTTCTTCTGCTTTCGTTTCAGGAGAAATAATAACCCCTCTTAAACTTTTATCATTGAAAAATGTAAACCAGTAATCAATGGAGTCTTTATCTAACAACCCATCATTGGGGAGTTAGTCCCAACGGAGTCTTCTGGGTACAATATTTTCACTATTGTATCTATCAAATGTGTTTGTATCCCACCAGAGATTGACATTCTTTTCCAAACTGTGTCCTAGTTTCCTTACCAGGCTTTCTAAATCAGAGTCTCTGGTTTTGTTTTGTGGATTGAAAACAAATCACAAACAAATTCACATTTCTGTAATCCATATAGGAAAACACCTCCATGATTGCTGCAAAAGTAGTGTATGTGATAAATTTGTATATATAAGTATGGTCTCTTGCTACCATGTGAATAGGATGTGTAAATAAGTACAGAAATAAATAAATTAAAAATAAATATGGAAATTGTAGCTATATCTAAACGTGTACATGTGTACAAAAACTGGTTATAAACAAAAAATGATAAGCGCAACCTCATAAGTGAAAACTTAACGTCTGGCCCTATAAGTCCACACTTTTCTAACTACAAAAAATGGTAAAAACAATAGTAACAATAGTCCTTCTGGATAATTTGAGACGAGTGACACAATTCTTTTAAATCGGAAATTCACCCTAATTTTCAACATTACTTTATCCACATCCTTGCAACATTTACATACACATATGACTAACCTTTTTTTTTCTATGGCTAACATGAATCAGCTGTCTGAATCAGGACTTCCGGGTTTTCCTCCCATGGGAGGAAGCGTATACTTTGCTTTCCCTGGCGGCACTATGTATGCTGGGAGGTCTCCGCAATGTCTCCTGGGAGCAAAGTGTCATGCCATACAACCGCTGTCTCCCTGGCCCCACCAGCTCCAGATCTCAATAGGTTTTAGTTTTTTTATTGTTTATTTATAGATTTTCAAATCAGACAAAGTAGTTACATAATCCAGACATTTTAATGATTAACCTCCCTAGCGGTATGATTCTTTCTGATTTTAGGTGCTGAAAGCAGTACCATTATTTGCAAAGAAATATGGCGTTTTATACTGTAGGTCTGTAATTCTTAGGAATAACTCACCTAAATATGACCAAACACGAGTCTAATAGGCATCCCCGGTATGACATTTAAAAAAAAAAAAAATTATAAATTATAATATAATAAATAATTATAACAAATAATAATATAATTATAATAAAGATTATTCAATAATGTAATCAACTCAAAAACACTGAAATTTGCTCAGTTGCAGAATTGTCGCTGTCATTATTTTTCGTTTTTTATTATGAATTCCCCCACAAATCGCTATCGCTCAATTCTGCAAGTGATTATAATATATTATGTCTGTTTTCTAGCTGATCTAAAACCATTTTTGACATAAAGGGACACTTTTGGTTGCTATGGATGGACAATCTACAGTTTGCAGGCAAAAAGAACAGTTTTAATGATATAAAAGGACATGCAGGGCACTGGGCAGACCACTAGGGACAAGGGGGGTGTGTATTTTTTACATACAGTACTGTAATCTATAATATTACAGTGTACTGTATGTATAGTGATTGTTTACTTTTTTGAATTTGGCGCCGTTCTCCGCCCCCGTGCGTCGTAACGTCGCAGGGAACGGAGATCGTCGGCACTCGGGGACACTGTGTGAATCGAGCGAGCACCCGCTCGCTCACACAGCGCGGATGCATCGCTGGATCCAGGAACAAGGTAAGCCAGGCTCTGCATAGCTACCCCGAGCGTGACTCTGGGTTACCGATAATGGCACAAAAAAAAAAACCCTGAGTCACACTCGGGGATACTGCCAGGGGGATTAAGAGTGCAAGAAATAAACAGTCACACTTTCAGCAGGAAACATACAAGTCTGGTTGTATACAAGTTAGTTATATCATAAAATAGTAATTAAGAGGCGGGATCAACAAGAACAACTGATCATGGCTCTGCTGAGCAGAAGCATATATCAACAATCTATTACCTATATAGAAAAAATAGAAAAAAAAAAGGTGAATCATCCTATACGAATCTGTAGGGGATAAAGGCAATGGGTAATCAGTTATGGTGGGGTGGAATGAGGCTCTGTGTTAAAATCAGAAGAGTCCCATCTCTCCCAAATAGCTTCAAATCTGGGTAGAGAATCATCTATAACAGCTGTAAGACGTTCCATCCTTCTAATATCGGCAATTGTCGATAAAAATTGTGCAAAAGTATGAGGGTAGGTATCTCTCTAACGTTGAGGGATGACATGTTTGGCTTCCAGTAAAAGAAAAGCCATCAGTTTGCAAAGATTTTTGGGGATTTTCAGGAGAGGCAAGCCTAGTAACATATATAAAGGCTGAAAGGGTACGTTGATCACTAGGATCTTCTCGAGGAGATCATTGACTTGTGACCCAGATCTCATTAGTTTACAGATTTATATCTATTACATTTTCCCCTCCTCTGAGTATTTAAATTGATTCCATTCCGTCCATGTCTCCAAATAGACCCCCCGTTTCTGCCGAGATGTCCAGACCAAGTCCTCCGTCTTGTTCAGGTCTTTTACTCTTTTTAAGCCACATCCCTACTGACGGGGGCTGCTTCCACATTACTGGAATACAGGCTCTTGCTGCTTTTAAAAGATGACAGATTACCAACTTCCTATACCGTCTAACCGTAATATCTGATTCTTGTAACAGATAAAACATCCAATCCCCCAGTAACTCCCCTTCACTAAACCTTTGCGTTATTTCCCACACCTCCTTCCAGAAATTCTGTATTTGGGTGAAGATATCTTGCCAGACGAACCTTTAGGCTGGGTTTATAGCCATATGCCCACAGAAGATCTCTAATTGGGATCTTCCCATCTGGTAAGAGACTGCTAATCACGTAAGATGGAGGATCTTCTTTCCTATTCGGTCATCTTTTTGTGGTGTTCTGATGTTATGGTTTCCTATTGAGGAGTAATATATCTTCAGCTAGAAGATCACTCTTGGAATCACTTTCATCACTAGGACATTTTCTGTTATAGAGACTCATTTGTATATTGGAGGACACATATTTCCTGCACAGATTGTGCTATCCTTTCACATTGGAGACTTTTCACAGGACTCTATATACTAATGATTGTCCACTGTGAGGTCGATATTTATGTTATTAGCACAGCTTGTTTTTTTCAATTTGAATGTCATTAAAGAGCAGTGCAATGGTATTAACAGAAAGCTGTCTGTACATTACCCGTTGGTCGTTATATTTCCTGCACAGATTTATGCTATCCTTTCACATTGGAGACTTTTCACATGACTCTATACACTAATGATTGTCCACTGTGTGGTCAATATTTATGTTATTTGCGCAGCTTTTTTTTTAATTTTCATGTTTATATTGTGTGTATCTTACATTTTAAGTTGCAGCACTACTTTGACAGCGCAGTATCTCTATATTTCTTTCTTTAATGACATTGTATGCTTAATAATGGCCATACATCCGCCCGTATAGTGTCTGCAATGCTGTGATTGATTACAACTCAGCTCTGACTAGTCAATGAAGCAGCAATTAATTTACTAATTCAAAGGGACTGTTCATACATAACCGAAAGATCACACCAAAACATGGATCATCTTTCCCCTTGTCTTTACTAATACGTATTGACGGAATTTATAAGACTGCCTCTACTAACAAGACTATTCCATACACAATACTCTTGGACTGAATAATAATCTTTCCTTTGGATATCATATAAATAGTCATACGGATCTCACTTGGGTAAACATGTGGTTTAACTTCCTCTCATGATAACCAATGTTGCTGCAGCAGAAACACTTCCATTGCTTCCCCTCTCTCTCCCCCCCTCCTTACACACTGGGTTCAGTCACCAATAATTGCACTAATTGGCCGAATTAGGTTGGGCATCAGGTGATACATTGTTTTCCCTTTATACCTACTTCACCCTTTCTCCAAAAAAATTATATAATTACACCATTGAATACTTGTAGTGCATGTAACCGGTGACTGAACTTTTATTGTCCAGACCAGTGTCGTGACTCTATGTTGTCTATTGTGAGTCTCGTTTGTAATGTATGTTCATGGTAGTAAACTTACCTCCAGCTACTTTATGTGTATTTTTTGCATAGACTGTACTTTTTTATATTAAACTCTTTTGATACTATAATAAATTATCTTTTGTATCAGGATAGTTCCTAGATCATTAATTTGTTGCAATTAGTAACCCTCTGTTTTTCTTGACCTTCTCAGAGGCCATTTCCCATTTCCCTAAGGCCGCGTACACACGAGGGGATATGTCCGCTGAAAACGGTCCGATGGACCGTTTCAGCAGACATCTCCGCTCGTGTGTATGGGCTAGCGGACAGATTTCTCCACCCGACAGATTTCAAAGCATGCTTTGAAATCTATCCGGTGGGGATCTGTCCGCCCGACATGTCTGCTGGTTAGTACACTTACCAGCAGACATGTCGGCCCCCACCGCCGCCGCGCCGCTGCCGAATGGATTCGGCGCAAGCGCGGAAGTGTTTTACTTCCTGGTGCGGTGACGTTGCGGTGACGCGGCGGCGTCAACGTCACCGCCACGTCACCGCGCCTTCCGGCGGCGGGGAATTTGATCCGATGGTGTGTACACGCCATCGGATCAAACTCCCGATCGGACATATCCGATGGAAATGGTCCGCGGACCGTTTTCATCGGATATATCCGATCGTGTGTACGCCGCCTTACTCTTTTCCCTCTTTTCTCTTTAATTTATGAAAATACGGTTACAGTAACAAAACCATCACTTGATGTGTGATTAATTTTGGTTATTTCTATTCAAAATGTCTACACTTTAATGGCTACCTTGCGCTTCTCCCCTTCCCCCAATCCCTGCATGTTTTGATATCATTGGTATATAGGTCTTTTCCTGTTGTTCCCTCAGCAACTTGGCCAGTTGCTTTCCACATTTATTGCCAAATTCGTAGTTCTATCTTCTGCCTTTCTGTATTGCCCTTTTCGCTTTATACATGAGTAATTCAGTTATTTGTCTACGTGTCTCTGGCAACTCTCTTTCTATCACTGAGCTTGGGTTCTGTTTGTGTAGGAGTTCTAGATGCAAGATATCTGCCAAGAGAGATTTTAATTTTACCTCTCTTTCCCTCTTTATCCTTGCCCCATGTTTCATCAAAACACCCCTTATCACCACCTAATGGGTCTCCCATATCAATCCTCAACCAGCATCAACCAGAGAGATGTCAGGATCCAAGAACTAGTAAACATGACCCAACACTTAAATCATTATGGCTGGGAAAATATAGGAATATATACTACAGCCTCCAGAACACAACAAAAACATTGTGATAATGGAGGACAAATGTATCAAACACCATGGAATAACCATTCCATTTTTTTTTAAAAACCTTTAAAAAAAAAAACATACCAAAACCGACAAAATTCTGAAAGAGACTATAGGAACAATAGAGGACCGCTGTACCAACATGAACAATATAGACGTCTGGAACAGATCCCTATTCCGAAATATAATAGATTTGAGCCTATCAGACATTATCATGACCCTTACCCATATTACCAACAAAATATGTATGAACAAACAACACAGAGGCCTTTTTTGGGCAGAGAGATGAGGGATTACACACCAAGAAGATACCCCCAGGAAGATTAACGTTCACTGAAAAAGAGACCCCAAGAACCACAGAGATCACCAAAAAGAATATCTCAAGACGAAAGATCAAGAAGAAGTCCTGAAAGATGAGGGGATGCAGATCGGGAGCGCAAAGCTAAAAGAAAAAAAGAGTAGTGGGGGAAGGGATTTTTAATTTAAGTGGGAAAACCCTGACCACTGAGGTCTAAATGCTATACTGAAGAATTTATACAGAAACAAATTAAAGATGTCTCGAAATTGGATAGAAGAATAATGTTACAATGTAAAAGGAAAGATCAATGGAAATTTGAAGCACCAGTAATAGTTTTAGACTATAATGTTCAACACAGAGAGGTAGAAAAACGAATTGGAGGACTTTGGCATATTTTAAAGAGCGACAGACACTTAAATAGCATACTACCAGAGAAACATAAGGGAGCACCCACTATAAGGGACATTGCTATGAAAATTGTCGTGGAACCACCGCCACAAAGTGGTTACACTTTCTTTTCGAGAAAGGGTTTCTTTTCTTGCAAATACTGTTTTGCATGTAAACATTCAGGCCACAAGTCAAGAGAAATTATTTTGTTTCTACAAAGACTGGGCAAAATTACCCAATTAAGGATTTTATCAGTTGTCATACTGAGGGAGTAGTCTACATCTTGTACATATAGTTGCAATATTTGGGCAGAGCCAAGAGACCACTTATGGTTTGAATCAGGGAACATATCCAGAATAGATTAAAGGCTTTCCCAAACACAACATTAGTAGACACTTTGCACAGTTTCATGATAATGACCCTACACAGCCATCTTTTTGGGGGATTGAACGATACAATAGACCTTGGAGGAGGGCACACAAGGTGAGGTCCATCAGCCAAAAGAAATCCAAATGAATACACACCCTCCAAACTTTTATACCTGATAGACTCAATGTACAGTTCAACCTCAATTGTTTTTGAGTAGTTTTTAATCATTTTTAATATTTATAATACAATTTTTAATATGTTTGATATATTTTAAAATAGTTTAATATTGCTATATTTTGTCGGTTCATTGTAATGGATTTTTTTTCAACTTCATTTCCATAATATGTTCTAGAATCCATATTATGAGTTTTTTTCGTCTGCCCCCATTTACTTATTTTAATGATTTGTGTAGATATTAATGTAGACATAACGGCGTTATTGTATTAATATGAGCACTTTCCACCAAGAAAATGGCCACCAGTAGGATGAAGTTACATTTTTTCTCCTGCTTCAAGAAAATAGTCTGTTCTTATTCAACCAAGAAAATCGGCGCCACCATAATTGAGACATTTACTCAGATAAAATGGCCGCTAAGCCACTTCCGCTTTGAGCATTTAATCCGGTTCCCTGACAAAGTCACGTGCTGTGACATAACGAGTAGGGCCGGATGTACTATTGAAACGGGAAGTGATGCTGGAAGTGTCCACAAAGCGTGGTTTGCACTGTATTTACCTGTTTTTATTAGTTTTAATCTAAGTGCCCATTTGGCCATTAAATAAATGGTTATTATTTAACGTTTTTACAATATGGGAGGCTTTTTGTTTATTCTTTAACATATGTATCGGGAGACTCATCTACATCTGGAAATTTGGATATTAACATCGCTACCAAAAAAAACCTAACCAAACTATTAGGAGCACGGATACTTGTGGAGGCAGACAGCCACTGTTCCCCCTGATACTTAGGAGATCTTGAAGGCTCAGTGTACTCTGGTGTGATGTACAGTAAACACTCTGTGAGAATTAACCACTACGAAGATAACTTATAGAAGAATCGTTTGATGCACTGATTAAAAGAATTGTGTCTCATCTCACATTATCCAGAAGGACTGTTGTTATTGTTTTTACAGTTTTTTTGGAGTTGGAAGTGCGGAAATTTGTATTTATTTAGACTGGCTTATAGGGCCAGGTGTTAAGTTTTCACTTAGAAGGTTGCACTGATCATTATTTGTGATGGAAATAGGAATCCTCAAGGTAGGGGGGTTCTTACTGGAAACGTATGTGACCTCCTAATACAGGTGGTCAATGAATGTTTTCTTTAAAACAGTAAAACCAACATTGAAAATTGGAAATGATCCCCCCAGGAGAACTTCAAAATCACTGCCACAGGAATAATGATCACAGCCTCCTCTGTAGTCCAAACAGACGCCGCTGTATATAAAACTCAGCCCACCAACAGTAGGGTATATAATGGAGTAATTGAAGAATGCTTCATATAGTGTATTCTTCCAGGGTTAAAAATAGTCAACGGCTGGCTGTGCTTTCATAGTAGCATGTGTGTGTGTGGCTCTTCCCTACGCATTTCATCACATAGGATGTCATTAGGGGCTACCATGTATGTGCAGTTGGCCGTCTGCCATTTTGGTTCCTGGAAAAAGTTTTCCCCTCTGCATTTACATGCTTGTTATGCCAGCAGATATGTGATTTTTTTTTTAGTCAATACATTTTTTTTTGATTATACACTATATGGAGCATTCTTCTATTACATATTCCCAAACATTGGCATGCTGATTTCTATATAGAGCATTGTCCCTGTGGGGGTGATATTTTGAAGTCCTTCTGGGAGGATTATTTCTAATTTGTGATGTTGGTTTTACAGTTTTAAAGAAAGGGTATACGGACCCCTCTTATTAGAGGTTTGCATACATTCCTGTAAGCATACTATGAGAGTGAATGGTTTCAATGTGGCTAGATTGAGGATTCCTATTTCCATCACAGCTTGTGGGACTAAACCTTGACTCGTTATTTGAGGTTTTTTTTACTTCTTTGACAATATCTTGCATTTTAACCTTAAAAATTGAGTGAATTGATTTTCAGGATACAATTCTCTTTGCCATTTGTGGGATTTGCAATAAGACAGTAACTGTAGAAAAAGAACTGTAAAACATGCAAACTAATGATCTCCCCTGGGTAAAAAACTGAACATGCTTTTACAAATAGAATCTAAAATGCATTAAAGAACAAAACCCTTACCACAAAAGTGGCATACACAGATACAATATATCCAACTTTTATAAATAGGCATCCTAGTGCTGCAGGGTAAGAGCGCTAACTGAGAAAACCCAATATGTACTCTTTAATGAAAGGAAGATGTTTGTTAATGCCCCTTTTGTCATATTAGCAGGTTTTTTCTCACACACAGCATATGCATACCACAAATTACACCCTAAAACACATTCTGCTATTCCTCCGATACCACATGTGTGAGACTTTTACACAACATTGCCACATACAGAGGCCCAACATGCAGGGAGTGCCATCAGGCGTTCTGGAGCATAAATTACAAATCAAATTTCCTGACTATCTCTTACATTTTTGAAGGCCCTGGAGCACCAGAACAATGGGAACGCCCCAAAAATGACCCAATTTTGGATAAAAAAAACAGCATATAATCTATGAGACAAAATTAGTCTTTTAAAACATGTCATTTTTTTCTAAAAGGTTTTGGAAAATGTGGAAAGAAAATTAAAACACATTTTTTACACAAAGTTGTCCATTCATACAATATTTCACATAGCATGTACATACAAAAAAATGACACCCCAAAATAGATTCTCATACTCCTCCTGAGTACAGCGATACCACATGTGGGAGACTTCCACAGCCTGGCCACATACAGAGGCTAAGTACGGCTGGATATGGCTGTGTACTGCCGAGTATGGCTGGGTACTGCTGAGTACAGCTGGGTATGGCTGAGTATGGCTGGGAATTACTGAGTATGGCTGGGTATCACCAAGTATGCCTGGGTATGGATGAGTATGGTTGAGTATGGCTGGGGGTGGATGGGATGGATGGTTGAGCATGGCAGAGTATGGAGAGATTGCAGAGTATGGTGGAGGGATGACAGAGTATGGTGGAGGCATGGCAGGATGGCAGAGTATGGTGGAGGGATGGCGGGATGGCAGAAAGATGGTGGGATGGCAGAAAGATGGTGGGATGGCAGAGGGATGGCGGGATGGCAAAGGGATAGCAGGATGGCAGACGGATGGCAGAGTATGGTGGAGGAATGACAGAGTATGGTGGAGGAATGGCAGGATGGCAGAATAGCAGGATATCAGAGGGATGAAAGAGTATGGTGGAGGTATAGCAGGATGGCAGAGTGTGGTGGAGGGATGGCAGGATGGATGACCGGATGGTAGAGTATGGAGGAGGTATGGCAAAGGCAGTCACAGAGCAGCGCTGTGGGCACTACACATCCAGCTCACAACACTGCTGCAACCGTTCTCTCCCCTCTCCCTTTGCACTGTATCAATCGGTACAGAGGGGAGAGAGGAACCAGACATGACACCGGTTTGTTTACAAGTGACCATTTGCCGTGATCCATGATGCGTCGGTTCCTCTGGACCTGGCGGTCACATATATCCCTGTGTGCGCACCCCAGGGGGCGCGCGGGCACACAGTTCTGGGAGGATGTCAATGTATGCCCTCCCAGAGTTATCAAGCCACGCTGTAGCCGTCATTTGGCTATGGTGTGGTCGGCAAGTGGTTAATAAAGGACTTGTCCCAAGCTGTCTCTTGTCTTTTTTACCATTTTTGACACTTTTTTTGTGAAATGGTAGGGGTACAATGTACCTGTTACCAATTCACATAGGGGGACTGGGATTTTGGGGTCCCCTTGTCAAAGAGGGCTTGCAGATTCCAATAAGCCCCCTGCCCACAGACCCTCACAGCCACTGGGCAAGGGTTGTGAGGATGAGGCCCTTGTCCCCATCAACATGGGGACAATGTGCTTTGGGGTCAGACCTCAAAGCATCCTTGAGGGCATTGGGCTCTGGTAGGGTTCAGGAGGGGGGGCACTCTCTCGCCCCCTCTTTACCTGTGGCCTGCCAGGTTGCTTGCTTGCATAAGGGTGTGGTATGGATTTTGGGGGGACCCCTATGCCATTTGTTTTTTTTAAATTTGGAGCAGGGTTACCCTTAATATTCATACCAGATCCAAAGGGCCTGGTAATGGACCAGGGGGGGGGGGGGGAGACCCACGCCATTTTTTCAATGAGTTTTATGTATATTATCGAGACTCTGCAATGCATTACAGCCGCCATCAGTTTTAAATTACATTTACATTGATACATGTCTCCTGGGGCAGGACCCAGGTCCCCAAAAATGTTTTATGGCAATAACTTGCATATAAGCCTTTACAATTAGTACTTTTGGTTTTTCATGTTCATGTCCCATAGACTTTAACAGTGTTTGTCTGAGTTTTTTGCCTGTTCGCAAGTTCCTGTGCGAACCAAATTGGGGGGGTGTTCGGCTCATCCTTAGTTATTAATGACCTTCATTGTGGCATCAATTAAATGTCTGGTGCACAAAATGTCACTTGTCTAAAGCCTCATACACACAATCGGATTTTCCACAGAGAAAGGGTCCGAACGGCATTGGCCAGGAATTTGTCTTGTATACAAATGGCACACAATCGTCAGCTAACAAACAAGAACAAAGTGGGGTACTACCTGTTTTTTTAGCTCTTTAGTGCCACCCTTTGGGCACCTTCTACTAATGTTGTGTTTGGTGAGCATTGCTTCCGAGCATGCATGTTTGTACTTTGGATATTTGTCTGACGGACTTGCGTACACTCTGAAAAACTCTGAAAAACTAAGAACAGACTGTTGTCCGCGGACAATTTTAAAGCTTGACATCCAACATTTGTCCGCGTAAAATCCGACTCATCAATGTAGACACAAATAACCACTGATGGACAAGCCCCGTACATTACCATATCCACACAAAAGCTTCTCTCTTAAGACTGCATTGACACAAGGCATATCTCACCCAAAAAAAAAAAAAAAACGGAGGGGAGGGGGAAAGAATGTCAGGACAAAAATGTAATCATGTAACCTAAATAAAAATAAAGTCAGAAGGTGCTCCCAAAATTGAATCACTCAAAGCTTACATGTTTCACTCTTCAATAGCGCTTTGTCGGAGGTAAAAAAGAGGGCTCAGGAAGTGAAGAAAATCAGCAATCCAAAATACTGACTGTCACATGTTGAATAGAAAATGGTGTCTTTTGTTTGTAGCTCATCAATTTATAACCTGACCAGCTCAGAGCCAAAAGGGCTTGTGCCAGGAGCTTGCCTTGCATACTAACGGTACGCAATTTTCATTTGACAAACATGAACATAGTGACGAACTATGAGTGTATATGAAGGGAGTTCACTTCTCAAGCACCACCCTTTGTGCTAATTTTGTGGTAGCAGAAGTTTGGTGAACGTTGATTCTTGATTTTACAATCGTACAAAACAAATGCTGACCCAGGACCACCAGGATGCCGCCGGGACCCCCAGGGATGGCCACCACAGTGGACCACCAGGTATGTCCCCTAGACCACCAGGGAAATGACAATCTGTGCCAAGGCATTTGCCAATCAATGCCCAGACACCTGCCAATCAGTGCCCACCCACAATGCCTACCAGTGCCACCAGGGATGCCTATCAGTGCCCCAGCATATCAGTGCTCATTAGTGCCATATATCAATGCCCATCAGTGTTCATCGGTGTCTATCAGTGCCGCCTATCAGTGCCAACCATAAGTACTTATCATTGCAGTCTTTTATTGCCCATCAGTGTCGCCTCATTGGTGCTGCCTTATCAGTGCCCATCAGTGCTGCCTTATCAGTGCCCATCAGTGAAGGACACAACTTACTTATTTACAACATTTTATAACAGAAACACAAGAACAACGTTTTTTTTTCCTCCAAATTGTTGGTCTTTTTTCATTTGCTTAGAAAAAATAAATAAAAAACAGAGGTGATCAAATCCCACCAAACGAAAGCTCTATTTGTGGGAACAAACTGATAACAATTCTGTTTGGGTACAGTGTAGCATGACGGCGCAATTGTCATTTAATCAGAGCAGAAAGCTGAAAATTGACTTGGGCAGGAAGGGTGTGTAAGTGCCTGGTAATGAGGTGGTTAAGCATGGACATCATGTGACAAAGTATTCAGTATTAAAAAAAGACAAAAGTATTTGCCAAAAAGGGTCCAGATAGAGTGCACACATATATCCAGATATCAAAGTGCTGCATAAACTGTGGGTGCTATATAAATACAATACATAATAATAAACCAAATGGAAAACTGGTGCCAGATACAGTATGTAAATTTCTAATGCCTCGTTTCCATTGAGCGGATCGGTTCGGTACGGTTCGGTTCGGTACGCTATTTTGGGTGTTTCCATTATGTAAGTGTGCCATAAAACCGAACCGTACCAGACCATTCTGGGTCCTGATTCAGATGTGGGGCCATAGAAAATGGAACGGTTCGGTTAGGGTGGACCTACAATACATTCCAGTGATTGGTGGACACCTTAGGCATTTTTTCTAAACCCTGAATGGCCCGGGACGGTCCGACTTGCAGTGGAAACGCTCACAAGAATAGACCAGACCATTCTAAGCGCTCCAAACTGTACCGACCCGAACCGTTCCATTCAGTGGAAACGAGGCAATAGTGTATGAAATAAATTTAGGTCAAAATACTAAAGGAATAACACAGGACCAAATCACACAATGCTTCAAATACTACATAATGGGGGTTATTTACGAAAGGAAAATCCACTTTGCGCTACAAGTGAACTTGGAAATGCAGTCGCTCTAGTTCTGAAATGAGGGGAAGCTCTGCTGATTTTATCATCATGTGCAAGCTAAAATTCAGTTTTTTATTTTCCTTGCATGTACTCAGATCTACAGCGACTGCACTTTCAAGAGCACTTGCAGTTCAAAGTGAATTTGCCTCTAGTAAATAACCCCCAATAGCCAAATCTATCCAAAGTTGGGGGATTGTGAGGAAATCAGTAGACAGTTTATAATTCATGGATGATTCACATACCACACTCTACAAAAAAAAAGAGAAGAAAGGAAAATGTCTGGTGTGACCAAAATAGCATTTTATTTCTTTGGCATAATGGTGACAATGGTTATCAAAGTTTTAAAGCAGACGTAGGAGTGGAAATGTTGACAGAATCCACAATGCTACATTATATTACAAAGACATTTTTTATATTTTCTGTATGGCTGGATAAGTGTCATACTAGATGAATGATATTTAAAAAAGAAAAGAACGCAAAGTAAAATAACAATATAAACATTGCCTGATACCATCTTTACTGCTGTTGAAAATAAACATCTTTTGACATTAAGGTTTCTACATCCTTACTTTTTTTTTTTTATCTAATAAATGGCTCACATAATGATTACATTCCTATTAGAACACTAATCGCATGTTAATCCAAGTTCTATAGTAAGCTTATTATTTTGTGAATATCCATAATTAAATAGGAGAAACTTCTCTTTGTTGTAAATTATTTTAATTGCTTATTAGCTGTATACACCGAACATGTCCTTTAGTAGCTTATGCATATTTATTTTAATAGCAAGAATTCAACCTCTACTATTCTTTTTGAATTTAACCTGCTGACTCAGTGAGGGACTTTACGTTTCTTTGACAGCATCAGAGATAATTATACCTGAATCCAGCTACTAAGGAACAATCTTTATTAAATTGTAATTGTTTGCCGTTGGATGTGCTGTATAGATTCTTGTGTTATTAAAATTGGCATTTATTGCACCTATAGTTATAGAGTCATCAGGTGACAGTCTGACAAAAGAACATAAACAAATTCCTTTTGAAACCAGTGTTGGATGGAAAAAAAAACAGCTACAAAATCTACACTGGATCCTCACTTGTTCTTATTGGGTGCATAGAGATAAACAAAAGACAGTATATTAACTAGTTTAACAATATACTTTGCTGTGCTATACATTAAGCATTTCCAAAACAGAAAAAGTATATTGTAGCTTTCCAGTACATACAGTAGATATGGTTTCCTTTTTAAGACTTTTGTCCCTTTATTTTAGATTCTGCAGGTAACACATTTCCTGTTCCTTGAATGACAACATTCACCCCTGCCTGCTATCTCTGAAAGAACAGCTTTGTTATTCTGGGCTGCTCTCTTGATTTGGACTACAAACACTTTGCTCTTCCTCTCCATCATATATAGAGAAGTGGTAGTGTAGTCCAATGTTAGAAAAATAAAGAGGGGTTGGGACTTTGTATGAGGCATGTGGTATGCACCACCACAGGCCTCCATCCCTGTAAGGGTGTAAAAAATGAAGGGTTGGGACTTTAAATGAGATGCGATTAGCAAAATGCGATTAAGTATATATATATGGAAAAAATAAATAAAAATAATTCCATAATGACCAGGCTCAAAAATGCCAAACCAAGAAGCACAAACCAAATTAAACTGTCTAACTGTGTGTAATTAAAACAGAGGTTTAGTTGCAGAGATTTGCAAATACCTGGGAAGCTGCAGGCCAAGCGTCAAGGCACTCTGTGTAACTGCAGTCCTAACTATGATTTTTATAGCCTCCAAAGGAGGAGCACAGGTGTGCTAATTAATAGACAGGGAGCAGATGGAAACCTAGACCTGCCCCTATCTATAATTGGTCTGACAAATGAGAGCACTGGAAAGACAAAAAAAAATGTTTTTCAACTCCAGTCCTCAAGTACCCCCAACAGCTCATGTTTTCATACTTTCCATTATTTTGCACAGGTGATTTCATCAGTTTCACTGCCTGAGGCCTGGTTCACACTGGTACGATTTTAGATGCGATTTGAGATGTCAAATCGCATCTCAAATCAGCGGCATTTCCTGGCAATTGTCGGCGATTTCAAAAAGTAGTTTCTGTACTACTTTTTGCGATTTCAGGCAATGATTTACATTGACAACTGTGCAGAAACATGCACAGATGTCTCTGAAATCGCAGCCGAAATTAGGACTGCCGGCGGGTGTGAAATCGTGCAAATTCAGCTGAACTCACATGGCATTACACCCACAGCCCAGTGTGAACCTGGGCAAAGGCCAGGTTCACACTGGTTCGACAAACGCTCCGACATTGGGAGCTCATGTCGCATGACGTGTGAAAATCAATATTTCCCTATGGGAGCCATCTTAACTGGTCCGACACAAATGCTCCCTGTACTACTTTGGTCCGACTTTGATCCTTCTTCAGCTCATTGAATATCATTGAAGTCGGATCAAAGTAGGACCCTTGTCCTTATCATCTGACTTTTGACATACGACATTGTGATTACAGCAGCAGTAAAAGGAATTTATCTCACTCTGGGATTGTTTTGATTGGTCAAAGAACAAGTCGGACTATCACAAAGTCGGATCAAAGTAGTATACTGTTCATGAAAGTCGGATGGATGTTAGACCAATGTAGGACCAATGTAGTACCAATGTCGCAGAGCAAAGTAGGATGAAAGTCGTACTACTGTTGTGTAGTATAGTGTGAACCCAGCCTTAGTAATTACCACAGATGTTTCATCTGAGGAAAGTCCTGAAAACATCACCTGTTGGGGGATGGCAGATCCCATCATTTCAGATTTCAGTATATTACACAGAAAATTACAAGGTTAAAACATTTCTATAATGATTCAGAGGTACTTTTTTGTTGTTGGGTTTAAATATACTATTGTACTAGAGCATAATACCACACGATCCGAATTTTCGATTAAAAAAGTCAGACGGAATTTTTTAATTGGATATTCCAACCCATGTGGGCTCCATCAGACTTTTTTTCATCGGAGTTTAGAAATAGAACATGTTTTATTTTTTTCCAATGGAAAAAAATTCTATTGAAAATTCCGGTCGTTTGTGTGGAACTCCGACGGAGAAAAAAACATGCATGCTCAGAATCAAGTCGATGCATACTCGGAAGCATTGAACTTAATTTTTCTCGGCTTGTCGTAGTGTTTTAAGTCACCGCATTTTGGACGGTTGGAATTTGGTCTGACAGTGTGTACGCAAGACAGCTTGAACGTAATTCCGACGGAAAATTCCATCTGACTTTATCCCATCGGAAATTCCGATCATGTGAGTGTGCATTAATTAAAAAAAGTAGAGCACTCTATTAGTTTTACCTACTAGAAACAGTGTGATGGGAAGGTGAAAGTGTGTCATGAACCTAGCACAAAGGTAAAAAGAGATGAGGATGGTCTCTCTTAGGCCCTGTACACACGATCAGTCCAAACTGATGAAAACGGACTGAAGTCCAGTTTCATCGGTCCAAACCGACCGTGTGTATGGCCCATCAGTCTTTTGTCCTTCAGTCCAAAGTTTTAAAACTTGCTTTAAAATCGGACTGAAGGACGCCTGACCGATGGTTAGTACACAAAAGCATCGGTTCAAAAACCCATGCATGCTCAGAATCAAGTCGACGCACGCTTGGAAGCATTGAACTTCGTTTTTTTTCAGCACTTTGCTGTGTTTTACGTCACCGCGTTCTGACAGGATCGGTTTTTGAACTGATGGTGTGTACGCACATCAGACCATCAGTCTGTGAATGGTCTTTGGACTGATCATGTGTACAAGGCCTTACACCTTCATTTCATGGCCCCTAGTAGAAAAAAACGAGTAGTTCAGTAGTATCTTCTTTGTAGGTATTGCTAAATACTGGTGCAGTAGGACATACATT
The DNA here is from genome assembly GCA_029574335.1 of Rana kukunoris. NCBI lineage: Eukaryota > Metazoa > Chordata > Amphibia > Anura > Ranidae > Rana > Rana kukunoris. Next base: position 254,728,814 of record CM056053.1, on the reverse strand, counting down.
TCTGGACCCATCAGTGATGTGTTACCTTCCCTCAGGAGATGACAGGCAGGAGAATATTTACTGGAATAGCAAGCAGGAACATCACAGCAGTGAGTGGCAACCACATGATCAGCAGAAAGGTAGCCAGGGCTGGTGCAAGGATTTTTGACACCCTGGGCAAAACGTCATTTTGCCACCCCATTGCTCCACCCCTAATTTCACCCCTTTGCCCTTCCCATGTATATACCACCTTTTTAATGAAGCGCTCATCAAATGCAGCCACACCAGCGCCCATCAAATGCAGCCACACCAGCGCCAATCAAATGCAACCTATCAGCACCATTCGAATGCAACCTAAAAGCGCCCATCAAATGTAGCATCTCCAGCACCAATCAAATGCAACCTACCAGCGCCCATCAAATGCAGCCTCTCCAGGCAGCAATTTAATGCAACCTACCATGAGCCCATCAAATGCAGCCTCTCCAGCGCCCATCAAATGCAGCCTCACTAGTGACCATCAATGAATGTCTGCTTGCTTCCATTCATTTGGGAGTTGGGGCACAGTCACAGTCCCCCGCCCGCCGCGCCTCTGACACTATGTTCGAACGGAGCAGCAACTGCCTGCTGATGCTGAGACTTAGTTGCTTGCTGCAGAGAGAAAAAAGTAGGAACACCAGTGGCACTAGGCGAATGCCTAGTTTGACTAGTGGTAACACAAGAGAAGGTGGGGTTAGTGGTCAAGAGTCCTTTTTTGATATATGGCACCTCATCCCTAAAAAGGCATTAAAGAGGTGTGGGGGAGAGGGGGGATTATAGCGGTGCCTGGGAAAAGGAGTTATAAATAGAAACCAAAGAAGACTGCATCAGTATTGAGTACAAAAGATTTTTTATTTTAAATATTTAATTTACTTAATAAATTAGTACACACAAACAAGAAAAAAGAAAACCATAAGAAAACAAATATAATAAAACCACAGTTGGGAGTACTCGTTGGGATATATGGTAAGTGATCCAGACAACCCTACTAGTTTCGCCAGGTATGGCTTCTTCAGGGGATTTTATAGCCGGATCGTTCCAGTTATGAGAACTCTAGTACAGAGAGATTTTTAAATTAGAACATATATTTCAATGGATACAAAAACAAAACACAGCAAAAAATGGTTCACATTAACATCATTGTGGAAGGTGTGACTAGGGTCCGCGGCGGGACGCAAACAGGCCAGGTACCCCACCGAACCCAACAGGTGTAACAGGAATACAGGGGAAGGATAACTTAGTGGCTGGCCTGACTGATTATTCACAGGTGTGAAGAACACAAGTGCGAATAGAACAACAGAGAGGGAAAGAATAACCCCTTGTAAAAGAGAAGGTACAAGAAATTAACCTACCCGGATGGTGAACCTGCTTACATGCGGATGGACCTTTAGAAGAAAAAATGGTTTCCTAAAGGGCAGAAGGGTGCCCTCACATATGGGAAGCAACTTGAATAGATATAGGTGAATCTAATAATTGACAATAGAAAAAGACATCTTGATTACGAGGGAATAGGTGTGGTATATGTATAGCAAAGTATACATATCATAGACATATCACAGAACAAAAATAAAAAAGTATATGTAAAAGTACCTACCTTCAGAAATCAGTGCTATTAAGCTGGATTGAAGAGTAGATGAATCACCTTGCAAATCAGCTAAACAGGTGATGAGGGCGTCATGCAATCAGTGTAGCAGTGACCCTTATTAGAAACAAGACTTCCAAAGACTAAATGCGGGGTGCCTTAGGCACGCAGCATAGAAAGAGTCCAATCGATTGAAGGTAAAAATCAAGGGAACACTATAGACAATAAAAATAAAAATAAAAGTAAAAAGGGAGATGTAAAAGCAACATAAGAGCGGTAGCATATCTGTGAAAGGATTGAACAGATTTTGAGGGACTTACAGCAACAGTCTTTGTCTGGAAAGCAGCCTTCCAAAAGGTTGGACATAGCGTGCCAGATGGTGTCTAACGAAAGGAGGTTCCAAGTGGTGAAATTTAGGATAAGGATACACTGAATAGGGAAAAAGGTAGCATGAGAGCAAAGAAGTGTCTCTGGATAAGCAGGCAAACTAGAAGTATATGGTTCTATAGATGTAGAGGTTACCTTGATGTTGCCACACAGAGGGATAGTAGTCCTAGCAGGTTGGGTTATAGTTGAAACTGACAGGGCTATAAATAGCCGGCCCAATTAGTGAACGATTGCGTCACAGGGACGCCACGGCTATTGCGTTTGCCGCCTACAGATCCCAGGGTGCATCATGGCATCGACAAACGTCGTGACGCCATCATCTGGCGCTCAGTCACGAGGCACGGAGAGAAAGAAAAAAGAAAAAAGGAAAGAAGACAGCGCGCGCATCACTGCTGCAGTAAACACACAGAGATGTCATTTCAGACAGGGGGAGGAGGGGCGCGATCAGGGAGATCGCCGCCCATCCGCCCGTCGAAATGATACACAGCGTGCAAAGCATTGCTGGAGAATGAATAGTGAACAGGGGAAAAAATAAAAAAGGAAATTATTTTTCTTAGAGTAAAGGAGGAAAAAAAGAAAAAGAAGAAGGAAGGAATTTTTTGAATATTACAAAAACAAAGTCACTTATTAAGGTATAACAGATTAATATAGATACTCAGTTATATAAAATTATATAGAGGATAGTATAGACAAAAGGAACATCCAGATGTAGCAGGATATAACAAGGGGTATTGAGCTCACTGGGAAAAGGGGAAGGGATGGGGGAGAAAGATAGGGGGAGGGAAGAAGGGAAAGGGAAGGGAAAGAAGGGGGGGGGGAGACAAGGGAGGGAAACCAAACTGAGGTTGGGTAGAGGGACCATATGGGGGAGAGAGCCCACTCCCAATAATGGGCTGTATCCCCGATTGGCAAAACCGTCCCGCCACGGACCCGGGCCACACAGGAAAGGCATGTAAACAAATACAGGCGAATAATATACAAAGTAAAATATATAAGAAGATTCTGTACCAAATTCGTTCATAGAATCTACCTATTTTAGCTATGTTTAGTAGATCTTAGTTATTATTGAAACATTTCCAATTTAGTATGAATATCATATAAATGAATATTAGAGATGAACAATTAATTTGTAATGTAGATTTTTAAGTATTTATAAAAAAAGGAGGGAGAAAGAGAATTCCCAAAATAAGGATCACTCCAAAGGGAGCAATGAGAACTTTGGGAATGCGACAGTTGGCTGAGGGCTCAAGGCGCAGTAGGCCCCTAGGAGGAGAATTGGGGCCCACATTGGTATCCATATAGGTTGGAATGCAGGGTCTGATTGTAGAGAGGAAGATAGAGTGACATTTAGGGGAGGGGGTAAGGCCAGATACTCGAACCAAAGTCAGAGAGAAGATGGATCCATGGTAAGGCCAATATCGTATCATGGCCCTATATTGTAAGGGTATATGAAAGAAGATAAAATTATGAGATTATAATTATAAGAAGGGTTTGAAACTTATATATTCGTTCAAACCAGGAAATTTTACGGCATTTAGAACATGGATCCATCTGGTCTCGAGTTGCAATAGGGTCTGGTCGATACCTCCCCCACGAACATGTGAGGGGACATGTTCGAGGGCTGCAAATTTGATACAATTGATGTCAAAATCGTGTAGGCAACCTACATGTCTGTTGAGAGCGGTGGTCATTAATCGTTTATATAGGGGGGACACATGATCCTTGATACGCTTGAAAAATGGCCTTTTAGTTTTGCCAATATAGAAGCTTCCACATTGGCAAGTAGCCAGGTAGACGACTCCTATAGATTGGCATGTTATGCGATGTTTTAGATTATGCAGTTTGCCATTTGGCAGAGAGGTAACAGGGCTATTGGCAATGAATGGACAAACATCACATCGTCCACATGCAAAAGTGCCGGTGGATGTGGGTGGATGGATGTCCATCCTGTCATGGTGGCTTTTGACTAGGCGATCCCTAAGAGAGGGTGTTCGCTTAAAAGTTATCTCTGGGTAGGTCTGTATATATTTAGAGATAATGTTGTCTGCCGTAAGTAAGGGCCAATATTTTTTGAATATAGATCTCATCTCTGCATGTTGATTCGAAAACGGAGTTACAATTCTAATTGAGTTGGTATCTTTTGATTTTTTCGTAGAAGAGTGAACAATGGTAGATCGATCTAGTTTCTGAACCTTATTAAAGGATTTTTTGAGTAGAGAACGACTGTATCCATGAAGATGTAATCGTGAATATAGGTGATTAGCTGCAGTGAGAAAATCTTCATTTCTAGTGCAGTTTCTTTTGAGCCTCAAAAACTGACTATAGGGAATACTATCCAAAAGGGGTGCTGGATGGGCACTGTGAGCATGAAGAATGGTGTTGCCCGCTGAGGGCTTACGAAAAAGGGACGAGTGTAGCTGGCCAGCTGGATCAATATGTATTTTCAGGTCCAGTCCAGAAAATTGACTGAAGATTGACTACATTCCATTGTGAATTTGAGATTATAATTGTTTATTGAGAGTAATTTCATCAAAGAGCTAAGTTCTTCTCTATTGCCTGACCAAAAAATGAGAATGTCATCAATAAATCTGTGCCATTTTATGACGTTAGACAACAGACCCAGCATGTGTTTGGCCGAAAAAATCTCTCTCTCCCACCCCCCCAGATACAGGTTAGCATAGCTAGGGGCACATTTAGTCCCCATAGCTACACCCTGTATCTGGAGGAAGTGGGAGGAGCCAAAAAGGAACACGTTACGTGTCAAAATAAACTTTAACAGATCAAGCACAAATTGATTGTAAACATCAAAGTGTGTACCTCGGGCTTGGAGTTCAGAGGAAATAACCTCCAAGCCTCGGGTATGTGGAATTGTATTGTAAAGGCTCTCTACATCGAGGGCCACCAACCAGGACCCCGGTGGAATAGACTTGCCATCGAGGGTTTGGAGAAGATCAATTGTGTCCTTCACATAGGAGGGCAAAGCAGTCACATGTGGAAGTAGATATTTATCAACCAAAGCACTCGCATTTTCTGTCAAGCTTTGGCAACCCGAGATAATAGGCCATCCCGGAGGATGGTCAAGAGATTTATGCACCTTGGGTAAGGCATAAAAGGTTGGAGTTTTTGACTCTTTAACGTTTAGATAGTTCCAGGTATTTAAATCAATGGTACCCCTTTGATAGGCCAAAAAAATCAATTCGGTATATTCTTTAGAGAAATTATCAGCCACCGTTTTGGTGATGGGTCTATACCAATCGCCGTTGCCAAGGATGTCGAGGCACATACGTTCATATGCCACGACATCCATGACCACAACGTTGCCACCTTTGTCAGCTGGCTTCACAACCAAATTAGAGTTTTTTTGTAAGTCGGTTAATGCCTTGAAGAGTGCAGGGGACAGATTTTTTCTGTTTCTATTGGTAAGGTTCAAATTGTTGATCTCGTTTGTGACTTGCTGGACAAAGGCCCAGATATTCGGGTTAGTTTGTAAAGAGGGAAAAGCTCGTGATTTGGGTTTATATGATGCTGGCGGGGGGAAGGTGACACCAGGGACGACAACCCCCAACGTTGTAGGTACGATGTCACCGCCGGTGTCACCCTCCTCCCAAAGATACATCAAATCATCCATGGCCTGAAGTTCACGATCTGTATAGTCTATGAGAGAGCTATCCAATTTAGGTTTATCATACAATGTTTTAAATAAAAGTCGTCTAGCAAAAAGGTGTGTATCTTTGACCAGTTGGAATATATCCATATCAATGGTAGGGCAAAAGGTTAAGCCCAGGCCAAGGACCTGAATCTGCTCATCGGTCAACGTTTCCGAGGCAAGGTTGATTACCTCAAGTCCTGCGGACCCTGTTGGGGTACGGAGGGAGCTAGAGTCAGGCTGAGGTCTGGGCTTTTCCCTAAAAAAATAGGAGCTATCTTGGGATCTATACGTTGAGCACTGCTTGGAAATAGTATAGAAATCGAAGGCTCACTTACCCGACGAGTAGGAGAGGACATTGGTATAGCGGACGAACCCGGTGGATTGATTCCAATAGATGGCAGACGAGAAAGGTGAGAGGGAATAGTTGTAACAGATTGTTTACCAGGAAAGGGAGTAGATGAGTGAGTGTTAGAGGGTGCGTTCCCGGCCGGGTGTGATTTTCTGCTACTACCTGCCGGACCGAAGGTGCGGTGTAGAGAGTCCAAAGATGCTGCGGTGCGATCACCCTTCCTTTTCTTTGGTAGTCTATCCTGTGAAAAATCATGATATGTAGTTGAAGTACTTGGTGAAATAGAAACTGAAACAGAAGCAGTATTGGGCATGTCAGTTTGATTCTTAGCAGCACCCGGTGGGTAAGATTTAGGGTATTTGGGAGTTGTAGGTTCATTCCATTTATAGGCATAGCCATTGTCATGGGCTGATTTATCTCTTTGGAACTTACTTTCTTTGATGTTGATAATACCAAGTGTGTATTCCTCCAGATGAGTTCTCAGGTCTTTGTCCCGACTTGCAAATCTGGAGGGAACTGGGGTTGGCCAGTGGTCAGAATACCATGCACTAATTTGTAAATCTATCTGCTCCAATTCAATTTCATATTCTTTACAGAGAACAGTGATCATACCATGGGAGCACTGTTGTAAATTGTGCTCCCAGGATTGTTTCAGGGAGTCAGTGATTTTGCGTATATTCGGGAAAATTTGAATTCTGAGTCCCCACGGAACCACCTGGTGTTCCATGTATTTTTCAAAATAGGTTTTATGCCAATAAATTCTGGATTTTCTCTCCAGGAGACGTTGTAGTCGGGTGAAGATTCTGTCTAGATCCTCATCCGACATTTTTGTCCCTTTTTGGGAGGAGTGAATCCTGGCCATTAAACCCTCCCATGCTTCCCCGCAGAAATCAGCCATGGTTGATGGATATGCCAATCTATGCGTCTAGAGTCAAAAAAAACAACCGTCAAATATACAAATCAAGTTGAGTTTATCTAGTACATAATTTGTTCTTAAATATCAATAATGAAAAAGAAAAAAACGAGAAAAAAGAGAAAACAAGGGGATAACAAACAATTATTCTTAATCAGCAGTTGCACATTTATTATATATAGTGTTCTTTGGTTTCTATTAGGACAGGAGACCACCAGATGGTGCATTAAAGCACCGAAAGAATGGAAGAGAAGGTGGGGTTAGTGGTCAAGAGTCCTTTTTTGATATATGGCACCTCATCCCTAAAAAGGCATTAAAGAGGTGTGGGGGAGAGGGGGGATTATAGCGGTGCCTGGGAAAAGGAGTTATAAATAGAAACCAAAGAAGACTGCATCAGTATTGAGTACAAAAGATTTTTTATTTTAAATATTTAATTTACTTAATAAATTAGTACACACAAACAAGAAAAAAGAAAACCATAAGAAAACAAATATAATAAAACCACAGTTGGGAGTACTCGTTGGGATATATGGTAAGTGATCCAGACAACCCTACTAGTTTCGCCAGGTATGGCTTCTTCAGGGGATTTTATAGCCGGATCGTTCCAGTTATGAGAACTCTAGTACAGAGAGATTTTTTAAATTAGAACATATATTTCAATGGATACAAAAACAAAACACAGCAAAAAATGGTTCACATTAACATCATTGTGGAAGGTGTGACTAGGGTCCGCGGCGGGACGCAAACAGGCCAGGTACCCCACCGAACCCAACAGGTGTAACAGGAATACAGGGGAAGGATAACTTAGTGGCTGGCCTGACTGATTATTCGCAGGTGTGAAGAACACAAGTGCGAATAGAACAACAGAGAGGGAAAGAATAACCCCTTGTAAAAGAGAAGGTACAAGAAATTAACCTACCCGGATGGTGAACCTGCTTACATGCGGATGGACCTTTAGAAGAAAAAATGGTTTCCTAAAGGGCAGAAGGGTGCCCTCACATATGGGAAGCAACTTGAATAGATATAGGTGAATCTAATAATTGACAATAGAAAAAGACATCTTGATTACGAGGGAATAGGTGTGGTATATGTATAGCAAAGTATACATATCATAGACATATCACAGAACAAAAATAAAAAAGTATATGTAAAAGTACCTACCTTCAGAAATCAGTGCTATTAAGCTGGATTGAAGAGTAGATGAATCACCTTGCAAATCAGCTAAACAGGTGATGAGGGCGTCATGCAATCAGTGTAGCAGTGACCCTTATTAGAAACAAGACTTCCAAAGACTAAATGCGGGGTGCCTTAGGCACGCAGCATAGAAAGAGTCCAATCGATTGAAGGTAAAAATCAAGGGAACACTATAGACGATAAAAATAAAAATAAAAGTAAAAAGGGAGATGTAAAAGCAACATAAGAGCGGTAGCATATCTGTGAAAGGATTGAACAGATTTTGAGGGACTTACAGCAACAGTCTTTGTCTGGAAAGCAGCCTTCCAAAAGGTTGGACATAGCGTGCCAGATGGTGTCTAACGAAAGGAGGTTCCAAGTGGTGAAATTTAGGATAAGGATACACTGAATAGGGAAAAAGGTAGCATGAGAGCAAAGAAGTGTCTCTGGATAAGCAGGCAAACTAGAAGTATATGGTTCTATAGATGTAGAGGTTACCTTGATGTTGCCACACAGAGGGATAGTAGTCCTAGCAGGTTGGGTTATAGTTGAAACTGACAGGGCTATAAATAGCCGGCCCAATTAGTGAACGATTGCGTCACAGGGACGCCACGGCTATTGCGTTTGCCGCCTACAGATCCCAGGGTGCATCACGGCATCGACAAACGTCGTGACGCCATCATCTGGCGCTCAGTCACGAGGCACGGAGAGAAAGAAAAAAGAAAAAAGGAAAGAAGACAGGGTAACACAAGCCCTGCAGATAGCAGACTACACCATTGGTTTAGGGCTCAGGCAGGAAAGTAGACTTGAGCAATGCCTGAGAAACAGCATAGTGGCATAGAAACTCAGGACTGGTTTAAAGTTAGGCAAGCTGGATCAGTAACTGGCATTCAGATCAGGTACAATAGCATTACCAGGAGCAGCAGACAGAGGCATAGTCCGGGTGCAAGCCTGCAAATCTGGAAAAGTCGATAGTAAGTAGGAATGAAGTCACAGATCACAGAATTATGGGTAATGCTGTTGACAAGACGACACTGGTTATGTGCAGCTAACCAGTTTAAATAGCCTGTCTGGAACCAACATTAGCAATAGGCACATGTGCACATCCCCACACATGCTATGTGTAAAAGCTAGTAGCAACCCTAGATGTGAGGCTACAAACCAGCCTGCTGAGTCTATGCATGGATGCTTACTTGGGATGAGCCGAACACCCCCACATTTGGTTCCGCACCAGAACCTTCGAACGAACCGAACGTTTGCGCGAACATTTAGAACCCCATTGAACGTTTGAATTCAAAAGTGCTAATTTTAAAGCCCAATATTCAAGTTATTGTAGGAAAACGTCTTTGAGAACCCGGGTCTTGCCCCAGGGAACATGTATCAATGGAAAAAAGTTTTAAAAACGGTCATTTTTTTCTAGAGCAGTGATTTTAATGACGCAGCATCATTAAAATCACTGCTCCAGAAAAAAACAACCATTTAAAAAAAAAAAAATCCATTAATACATGTTCCTTGGAGCAAGACCCGGGTTCTCAAAGACTTTTTCACAGGCATACTATATACACCCAGCTGGTACAATATTTAAAGTATTTATTTTTTATTTAAGCATCATGATGCTTAAATAAAAAAAAAAGAAAAATTCCTTTAAATATTGTACCTGATGGGTGTCTATAGTATGCCTGTGTAGCTTTATGGTGCATACTGCAGAGGACACAGGCAATACACCACGTGAGAATACTGCAGCTAGCACAATCAACTACCTGCCAGTAAATTAGGAAGAACTGCTCTAGCTAAACTATACAGTGTATAAATATATGTACAACACCTGGGATGCATATATATCCTCTACACACTGTAAATTTAACTGACTAGCCTGCCTTCTCTATCTAGCTAGAAGAAAAAGACACTCTCTCTCTCTGTGACTGATATCTAACCAGCACCGCAACACACTACACAAAGCCGCCCTGCAGGCGGCCTTTTATAGTGTGGGGCGTGTACTAAAGCCCTGAGCCATAATTGGCCAAAGCCACCCTGGCTTTGGCTAATTACGGCTCTCTGTACTGACAGTGCTGTGATTGGCCAAGCATACGGGCCATAGTGCATGATTGGACAATAATCAGCGTGCAATGCCGCAATGAATTATGGGCCGTGGCGCGTCACTCTAATTTGGCGCAAACGACCCGTTTTGTTTGTATTTCGACAAACGATCGAACATACGATGTTTGAGTTGAACATAAGTTCGACTCAAACACGAAGCTCATCCCTAATGCTTACACAGATTTAACATTTTGAATACTGGTATAACTTTCCTAATAAAATGGTTCAGATTTAAGCAGTTTCTCTACTGATTTTACCGACATACCGTTTTTTAGGTAGTTATCACATTACAATGCAGTTCAGACCTGTTCCTTTGCAGCTGTCTACTGATCTAATTATCACGTTTACCTTATTTTGTATACATTTATATTTATAGAGTAAAATGCATAACCTCTGTGATCAGAGATATGTAAAGTTTTCTCTTCAATTCTAACAGCAGATTTCATGTTTTTTTCACAAGCATTTTTTTTATTTTGTTTTTTATCTTTTTATGTTTTTTTATTATTTTATCTTAAGGTGGAACTTTAGTCAGAAAATGTGGTCCTACTAGATCATTTCAGGCTTGCCCCTTTTGCAGGTATAGTTATGTAAACTATTAAAAATAGTTGCCTATTATGTTTAAAATAGTACAATAGTCTCGCCCTGCTTATTTGCTCTCGATTTTTTGACACTGTGCCTAAACTGTAAACACTGATCTGCTGGTAGCCTAAAGATTTGCTGCTGCTCAGGGGCTCTAGGCTTTAGAAAAATGGCAACCTCCAGCAAGAAAATGCAGGAACAAAACAATTTATAGCACACACATTTTGCTAGCATAATTAATAATGTGGAATCTATGTTCCTTGCTAGAGAACATTATTTTTTTCTATCAGTCTGTTATGGGTAAATTTCCGCTTTAAACATTAGTAACAATAGCATGCTAGATTTTATAAAGTTTTTTTTTTATATTTTTCCTGCACACATTTTTGGTGGTTGGTGGGTGTGACAGAACGTCCCACACTCCGAATGAGTGCTTTATCAATAAGTGCTTTATCAGTATAACACTTCCTAAGTCCTGGAACACGAGACCAATGGATCTGTCTATAGTAACCCCCAAGAACCAGACAACACCAGTATTGGAGTACATCAGGAATAGGCTTTTATTTGAGATCTCACACAAATATATAAACAAGGGTGACAGTACAAGCTGTAACAAGATACCTAATTAGGTCTAGGTGACCTTTGAGTTCCTAGCCTGGCTATCTCCTAGCTCCCTAACTACAATACACGATATCACAAATCAACACAGAACTCCTTTATACAATAGCAGATTTAATTAACACAAACAGCAATGGGTGAAATACTCGTAGATCCCACACTAGCCTTATTTACATTAAACACATTATAGCAGACAACAGACAGACAGGTGGCTGGAGTAGATGCCACCTGCCTCTTCTATGAGCCCCCAAAATTATAAAGCCATCACTATGATATGACATATACAGGGTTCCCAGAGTCTGTGTGTTTTGGGGGGACAAGGACTTCGAATCCAAAGTAAAATTACTTCAAGTTCCCCAGGAATACACCTCATAAAGTGTATTGTTCCCTTAAAATCCATGGCCCATAATCAAAAGGCAAGAGGCTAGCATTCAGTCCTCTCCAAAAGCCTCTGTCCCGGCTAGTCTGTCACCGTGGGTTTCCTTATCATGCAGTTAATGAATTCTCCAGCATTTTATACTGACTCAATGCATTCATGCTAGAAGGTAAAACAAATCCTAGTGCTTGAACCCAGATTTGCAAATTTGGTGTGTGTTAGTAAAAAAAACTGTACAGATCATCACAGCTACTATACTGTTATACTTTTTGTTTATTGGACCTGAATTTGGAATGGAAAGCTTTAGGTATTTATTTTTTTTAATATCGAAAGAAAAGTGTTATGTTAAAAAAAAATATATATATATATATATTAATAATTTCCAATTAACTGTTAATATTTTGTCATTGCCATGACCCACTATCGTATATTGTTTATTATTTAGATCCATAGTAGTGCCAATAAACAATAGTGGGCATTTTGCTTTTTACTCTACTTAAAACACAGTTAGCCAGACCATCAACCCTGACACCAACCTCAACCTATCCATGCCCTAATATAGCCATTATTATTATTAGTATTTTTTTTACACAACTTTTTTTTTTTTTTTGTTTACACTTTTCCTTCCTGACTAAAAACATTCAATGTACTCTTTATTTAGATGAAAATGACAATACAGAGCAGATTTTTTTCAGTGATTACTGGCAATCACAGAAATCTTGTGATCAAGAACGTGCCCTCCTAGCTCCTGATCATTAGCATAAGACCAAGAGCTATCGGTAACAGCTTGGTCTCTGTGCTCTTCCAGCACATATGCATATACTGTATATACAGTGCTTTGATGCTTTGAATAAATCCCATTTATGGCATGCCATATATATTTGGGAGCTCAGTGGAAATGGGTTAACAATTTGCTGACCAGCTGCTGTCATTATACTGCAGGAGCATACCTCCCAAAAGGAAAAAAAATATATATATATATTTTTGGGGGATATTTATTATAGCAAAAAGTAAAAAATATTGATTTGTTTTTCAAAATTGTCGCTCTATTTTGGTTTATAGCGCAAAAAATAAAAACCACAGGGGTGATCAAATACCACCAAAAGAAAGCTCTCTTTGTGGGAAATTAAGGACATCAATGTTGTTTAAAAGCCACATCGAACGACCGCGCAATTGTCCGAACAAATTTTTTGCATGTTCTGGTGCGAACCAAACCGGGGGGGGGGGGGGGGGGTTGTTTGTCTCATCCCTAGTGATGTTGTTTTACAAACCCTATACAAATATATAATCTAGCTGCAGGTGCCACTTTAAAGGAATTTCAGTGAATATAATAAGCAAAGAGATAAAAAATTACCTGTTCAGAAGGGTCTGCTTTTATAACTAGAAAACTCAGAACTAACACTTTCTGTATATTTTTTTCTTGAACTTTAGATTTTATGAATATTTATAAATATACACATAGAAATGTCAGACTAGGGATTTGCAAGATCAGGGCCTGTGAATAGAGACAGGGAATAGAACTCTAGGTAAGAGTAACAGAAAACAGGGAATAATCTCAGCCTCTGCATGTTGTGTTAGTTGCTCACAAGCTTCGAAAACAAAATAATAGATACAATTTTAATGAATACATTATGTAAAATGTCAGTTCAACAGACTTTCTCACATAACCTGTCCAAAAAAAAAAAAAACTTTTATTCATATTTGTAAATAATTACCAGTCCGCATAGCTTCCTTATGTTTATAATGAATGGAAATCTACCACGAGTGAAACACAGAAGCTGCCACTGATCTAGTTTTAAAAATGGCTTGTTGCCTGGGTATTATACTTGGCCTCTTACATCAAAACTTTTAATTGTAGTTTAAAAATTGTAAGACTATATGTAAAGCCAAAACGTTTTATAGTTGTTGATTGAATGGGACAGTGTTAGAACTCTGCCAAGTTTTTTATTGCTTTCTGTGTTTCCAATAATTTAGTCTCAGGCCTCGTAAAAACACGACGAGAATCTTGTCGTAAAAGAAACGTTGTTTTCCTCGACGAGGTTCTTGCCAAGCTTTCCTTGCATACATACTGTCAAGACAAAATATTGTCGTTCTCAAACGCGGTGACATACAACACATACGACGGAACTATAAAGGGGAAGTTCGATTCCACTAGCGCCACCCTTGGGGCTGCTTTTGCTAATCTCATGTTACCGCGTGTTTGAAGTTTGGTGAGAGACGATTCGCGCTTTTCAGTCTGTTACAGCGTGACGAATGTGCTATCTCCATTAGGAATTCGCTCCCGTCTCATACTTTATTCTGAGCATGCACAGGTTTCTATGCATACACACGAACATTAGACATGTGCATTCGTTTTCGTTAGAATGCATTTTCATACGAAAATCTGGTATTTTCGTTATCGTTTTAACGAAAGAAACCAAAACCCGAAAGATCCGACATAAAAAATGCTTTATTGGGGGGCGTGGCCTGACGCACGGAGGAGATGGCTGCTTAGCTGAGTAGCTCCGTCGGTTCCGTGGCCCTAGCTCGTCTCTCTACGTGATTGCAGCCCGATGATGAGCAAACAGCAGAAGCATTCTCATCACATCCGCTCCAGGAGATTAGCAGCAGCCAACTCTGGGGGTGACATCTCTGAGCTTTTCAGGAAACAAGCGGCCGTGCTGAGGTCCACTGCGGATGGCAAGATGGCACAGATCCTCACTGATGACGAGTGCAGCGAAGACTCCATGCCAGCATCGGAGGGTACCGGTAGGAGATCCACCCGCTCAGATCACCCCCTAACCTACGTTGATATGTCCGGCTTTGTAGCGGACATTAAGGCCGACATCAAGGCCTCCTTTTCCGCCGCCATTACCGACCTGAAAACGAGCATGCTAGTGATACAAGACAAGATGGCGACCGCTGAGACGGACGGGAAGCACAGAGACAAAGCCATACAGCGCCTTAATGAGGTCCTATCCACCCAGGCTCTTAACCTTATTGAGGTAAACAGGCACCTGGAGGACCTCGATAACAGGGGCAGGAGAAATAATATTCGTGTACGTGGAATACCCGAATCGGTCGAGTCTGACCAGATCATGCCTGTCCTCCAAAGAGTTTTCAATAGCCTCCTTGAACGGCCAGAGGACTCAGCCATTGAATTTGTTAGAGCTCATAGAGTCCTGCGTGCCAAGGGACCTGACACTATGCCACCGCGTGACATTATCTGCTGTTTGCAGAACTTTGGACTTAAAGAAGACATAATGCAGAAAGCACGCAGAAATGATCACATTGTGTTCAATGGGGAAACAATAAAGCTGTTCCAGGATCTCTCCCAGATCACCCTTAAGAACCGCAGAGCACTGAGGCCGTTACTAGACAAATTGCGGGAGAAGGACCTCCGCTACACGTGGCGCTTTCCGTTTGCGCTCTTAGTCACACCTGGCGGTAAGCAGCACATACTCCGCACACCCAATGAGCTTCCGGACTTCTGCACAGCCTTGCAACTGGGTCGAGTGGAGCTTCCTGAATGGTACCAGGAGTTTGTTTTGCCGCCTGCTGTCCGCAGCACGCTACATTCCCCCCTCACTACGCCGGAGAAGCGCTCGTCTAAGAAGCAAAGACATGGTCGTCAGGACAGTAAGCAGCCGAGTATGCCGAACAATGGCGGAGCTCATTCCTCCAGGAACCTGATGGCTGAGTGAAGTCCGTGAAGTTCCAGACACACGTATTTGACCGTTTCCCCCCTCCAAGGGGTTTTCTGTCCCTCTTGCATTTTTTTTTATATTTTATTATTATATTTTCTTTTTTTATTTACCACCTGCACAATCTACAACTGACTGAGGACCGCTGCTCTCCTTTTGCCCTCTCCCTCTTTGCCCCTTTTTCTCTGCAGCGCCTGTGTGGGGAGAGTGCCTGCACTCTATCATCCTGTTCTGTTATATATGAACGGTGCAGCTGGTGGTGACTATTGAACGCATTTACTGTCTCACCTGATCTCTAGCCTGTGTCTTTGGATCTTCAGTTAGCAGGTACCTGGGAGCAGGGAGGGAGGAAGGCCTGGGCTCAGGTCTCCCATACGATCCCCCCTGTATAGTGTGACTTTGCCATGCTCATCTATAATCATATAAGTATAGTTTGTTATTTTTTTTTTCACGTAGAGTTGACTCAATATGTACGCTCATTTTGCTCTTTATGGGCCACGGCCTGATGGGTCGGTTTGTTCATTGTTATTTGTTTGTTGTTTTTCGGATCTGGTTCTTTGTTATTCCGGATCATAGCCCATCCAGACGGGCTACAGGCTTTGCTGCCTGACGCCTGGCGCGCGGGTCATATCCCCGCATAGTGTGTTGGGGTGAGCTGTGAGGCTCCCTCTGACACACTGATTTGATTCCCTGAACTGTTACCGCAGCAAGGGGAAAAGTTCTGATCACTCTCCTTCTTCTCCCTGATCTACACTTTTATTTTTCCTCTCCTTCTCCCTTTCTTCCCTCCTTACCCTGCACTTGTGGTCCATAGCTTATAGGACATATCGTGCTGGGATTCATATAACCGTATGTTGTATCTCATCTGTCTTTTGTTTGCTCAAATATTTCCTGCAAGGCTAAGCCTTTCGGCTCCTCCCCCCATGGCTTACTCGGACCTGGGGAGTGCTCCAACGGTGATTTCCCACAATGTCAGAGGACTAAATATTCCGGAGAGGCGTTCGACCCTGCTGAGAGAGCTTAAGAAAGGTAGGCCCAGCTTTGTGTTTCTGCAGGAGACCCATTTTAGAACAGGCCAAGTCCCAAGGCTCACTGACTCCTATTTCGTTGAGGCCCACCACGCCACTAATGATACCTCCAAGTCCAAGGGGGTGTCAATTCTTGTTAGTAAGAATGTCTCCTTTGAACTAACTGACAGACTAGTTGATCCTGGAGGTAGATTTGTCTTCATTAAAGGTATGAGTAAAGGTATCCCAGTCACTTTGGCGAATGCATACTTCCCCAACACCTCACATCTGCCGTTCTGCCGTAGACTAGTCAGAGAACTGTCTGGGTTTAGCACAGGGAGGTTAATACTAGGGGGTGATTTTAATGTACCCCTCGACCCAGGAGTTGATACATCCTCGAGGAATACATATATCACCTATAAAATTGCTACTCGCGGAAAGATTACCTTTTTGTAACGCAGCGAGACCTCCAGTCGGTTTCTGAAGCTCGAATAGGCACGCAGATCTTATCAGACCATGCACCTATTGCGCTCACTTTGGACCCATCGGTCCCTCACTGTAGACCTAACACCTGGAGGCTGAACTCCTCTTTGCTAACTGACCCCTCTCTCCTCCCTACACTGCAATCAACTCTGTCAGAATTTTTTAGACGTAATGCCACCCCAGATGCCGACCACTTAATGGTTTGGGAGGCTCATAAATGTACCGTCCGAGGCGAGTTGATTAAAATGGGGGCAGCTAGGAAAAGGGAGAGGGAGAGGGAGATTATGTCCCTTTTGAGTAAGATACGTACATTGGAGGCAGTACACAAGCAGTCCCTGCGGCCTCCCTGTTAGAGGCCAGGAGGGCCCTGAAGCAGATTTACGACACAAAGACCAGGAGATTTCTGTTCTTCCGTCGGAAGCTATACTACGAACATGGAGATAAGCCCGGCAACTTACTTGCACAAGCTTTGAGGAGCTCGCTCCCCAACACTAACATCTCAGGAATACAGGGTAAAAACGGTCATATAGACAAGGAGTCCAGCAAAATAGCGCAGCATTTCCATAGTTTCTACACCAAACTTTATAACATCCCTTCGCAATGTGGGTCCCATGGACCTACAGATGAGAGACTGCACGTAATCCGGGACTATCTGAAATCCTCGGGCATGCCCTCGCTTACTCCAGAGGCAGTTTCCTTGCTTGAGAGCCCTATCGACACTCCTGAACTTCAGCTAGCCATCCGTGATCTGAAGACCGGGAAAAGTCCTGGACCTGATGGGTTCAGCGCCATATACTATAAGACATTTTTGGATGTCCTCGTCCCCCCCCTTAAAGATGCCTTAAATTCTTTCTCAAAACCGAGGGAGATCCCTCGCGACTTCCTCTCGGCGTTTATAACCGTCATACCTAAACCGGGCAAGGACCCGCTCCACTGCACAAGCTACAGGCCAATCTCACTTCTAAATCTCGACACCAAACTTAAGGCCAAGATCATCGCAAATAGGCTCAGGCCCCTGCTCCATCAGTTGATAGGTCCTAGCCAGGCTGGCTTTGTGCCGGGCAGGGAGGCCAGGGACAATGTGACAAAGGCGCTTAACCTCATTTACGCAGCCCTCAAACGAAAGATCGAGGGTTTTCTCCTGTCAACAGACGCGGAGAAGGCCTTCGATCGAGTAGCCTGGGATTATATGCTTGAGACATGCAAACACATAGGACTGGGTCCCCAGATGATGGCGTGGATATCATCCCTGTATGTGAATCCCTCTGCCAGGCTCAAAATAAACGGAACTTTGTCAGATAGTGTTCTAATTAAAAATGGGACCAGACAGGGGTGTCCACTGTCACCCTTACTTTTCATTATCTCCTTGGAACACTTTATTAAGACAACTTTAGCTAACTCCTCTATCCGGGGCTTTCAGCTGGAGGGAACGGAGGTCAAAGTAGCTGCTTACGCAGACAACCTCTTATTCTTCCTGACAGATCCCCATACCTCGGTACCTTCCTTATTGAAAGAGTTCACCACTTTTGGACAGTTATTCAATCTCAAAATAAATTATTCAAAATCGGAAGCGATGAATATCACCCTGCCAGACCCTATCCTGCGAACCACGCAAGGCAATAACCCCTTCACCTGGGTAGACTCAGGTATTAAATATCTGGGGGTCTGGCTGACTCCCAGGCTTACGTCCATATTTGAACGCAATTTCCTCCCCTTACTTAAAACTGTTGAATCTGACCTCCGGGCCTGGCATTCTGGATGCCTTTCCAGGTTTGGTAGGGCCGCTGCCTGTAAAATGATGATCCTACCCAAAGTGCTCTACATGATAAGGACCCTCCCGGTGAAGATACCCCAAAGCTTCTTCCGTTCGCTACAATCGGTTCATATGCATTTTATCTGGGCTAACAAGCCGCCTCGAATCCGGTGGACCTTACTCACTAGGCCCAGGGAAAAGGGGGGATTAGGTGTGCCGGACTATGTCAAATATTAACACGCCTCGCACATAGCCAGGATAATTGATTGGCACTGCCATGCAGAACACAAAGATTGGGTCAAGATTGAGGCCATACAGACCCCCATCCCCCTACGGTTTTCCCCCTGGATCCCTAAAGCTCATCCCCCGCGACCAATGAGAACTCACCTTGATTGGCACGACACTAGATATTTTCCACCAATTAGCCCGAAACCCCAGGTTTTCGACGCCCCTGAGTCCACTCACGCCGCTGAAGGACAATCCAGGCTTCATACCGGGGGTGGGAAATCGACTGTTGGACACCGCGTCGGATGGACTGCCTCTCCTGACCACCCATTGCTTTGACAATAAACTGATGAAACCTTTGACCTCATTTAGTAGAGACAGGACCCTACCCACCATACCTATGTGGCTGTATTTACAGATCCGTAGTTTTGTAAATCAGGCCTCCCGTAGGGACCACTTTGCAAGGAACATGACGGAGCTGGAGTCAGTCTGCCTCAAAGGGGACGAGGTTCTTAGAACCACTTCTGTCACATATGCCTGGCTACAAGACCTGTTGAGTTCTGGTGCAGACACCTGCAAAGAAAAATGGGCTAGGGACCTAGATGTGAAATTTTCAGACGCTCAGTGGGGTAGGGCGTGCATCTCTGCACACAAATGCTCTCTCAGCGCAAGATCACAAGAGACTGCCTACAAAATCCTGACACGGTGGTACGCCACCCCCGATAAGGTTCATAAATGGTTCTCGGACTCGACTGATCTTTGCTGGAGGGGTTGTGGAGAAAGGGGAACCCTATTGCACATATGGTGGTCATGTGATAGAATAGCTCCCTTCTGGGAGCAGGTAAAGAGGCTAATTGGGCAAATCACGGAGACCAGCCTCCCCCTTGACGCAGCATGCTGCTTACTCAACATTTCCCACTTCTCCTTGCGGAGATACAAAAACTCTCTGTCCAAACACCTAATCGGTGCAGCAAACTCGTTGATTGCATTGGAAATCTCTACAGGTCCCCACCATACCTACCTGGCTTCACAGGGTCTCATTGATCTGTGAAATGAAGGACACTGCCGCGCAGTCAGCTGAACGGGTTCTCCGATACCATGAAACCTGGTCTCCCTGGTTTGCTTTTCGCTTCTCCGAGGAATATAAGGCTCTAATTAATGGTGCCACATGATAGGCCACATCGCTACCTCTCCCTTGGTCATAGACCTTCTTAATGCCCTAACGCTTACATGACTTAATTGCCTGAAAATCTGAGCAGATAATACACAATCCCTATCGTACTTGGACCTCTTCTTTTCTTTTCCTTTCCTTATTACTGTCCTTTGTTTCCATGTTCTCTTCCCCTCTGTTTGCTCCCCTATTTGTATTACGTTGAGGAGTGTTTATTGAACATAGGTGGATGTAATCTTTGCACTCCATGGGATGCAACTCAAATTGTCCGCCTCCCTCTTTATATCCAGTTGGTACTAGATACTAGCTTACAGTGTGCAGATATTGCTCGCCTTCATTTTGTTTCTTCCTTATGTTGTTTATATTTCCCCTGTGTCGGGCAATATTGTTTTATGGTTTTCTATGACTGCCACTCTACTGCAACGTATCTTGATGTCTGTAGAATTATTTTGTACTTCTCTTTTCTTCAAAAAACTTTGATGTTAAAAAAAAAAATGCTTTATTTTCGTTTTCGTTCAGATCCGACGATTTTCCATGCTTTGTTGAATTTTCGTAGTTTAATTTGACAAAACATCGAAAATCGTCGTTCTGAATACAGTGAATAGGTAGAAATTAAACAATGAAAATTCGATTTTCGATGCTTTGTCGAATTTTTGTCGTTCAATTCCTACCTATTCACTGTATTCAGAACAACGATTTTCGATGCTATGTCGAATTGAACGACGAAAATTCGACAAAGCATTGAAAATCGTCATTTTTGGACGAAAACTTTCCCGACGAAAACGACATAAATCAAAACGATTTTCGGGAGTAACTAAATAAATTTATTTTCCAAACGAAAACGAAAAAAACGAAACAAAATATTCCAGTCTGCACATGTCTAACAAACATGTTTCTCGACGTAGACCAGCCCAACGAGAAACGCGACAAGGAAATTGAGACTCCCGACGAGAAATAAGAAAGCATGTTCTTTTTTTTTCTTGTTGAGATCCACAACAGTTTTTTCGACGAAAAACATACACACGACCGTTTTTCTTGGCAAAAATGCTCTGCCAGCATTTTTATTGATGGATTTTGCAGAGGAAAATGGTTGTGTGTACGAGGCCACACTGTTGTTTCTGATGATCCTTTTCTAGAGAAATACATTTTTTTTTAATTGTCAGTTACAGGGACAGCCCCTAATGACTGGTGTCCTATGGGGACAACAATCTTGGTGACAAATACTTGAGAAGGGATATTCTCTCACTAGGGAGATCCTGTAGCAGTGATTTTAATGATGTTTAAATAGAAAAATTCCTTTAAATATTGTGCCTGCTGGGTGTCTATAGTTTGCCTGTGAAAACGTCTTTGAGAACCCGGGTCTTGCCCGAGGGAACATGTATCAATGGAAAAAAGTTTAAAAAACGGTCCTGCTCCTGAAAAAACGACCGTTTTTAAAACTTTTTTTCCATTGAAACATGTTCCCACGGGCAAGACCCGGATTCTCAAAGACGTTTTACGACAATGACTTGCATATTAGGCTTTAAAATGAGCACTTTTAAATTAGAACATTCGAGTCCCATAGACATCAATGGGGTTCTAAATGTTTGCGCGAACGTTCGGTCCGTTCGACTGTTCTGGTGCGAACCGAACGCGGGGGTGTTTGGCTCATCCATAATAGTCAGCAATAGTCAGCATTCCACTGTTAAAATCCATACTGCAACTGTAAAGGATCACTCTTATTATGCAGACTTTACCAATCAGCTATAGAAGTATGGAAATACTGTTCACATAACAGTTATAGAACATAGTTCCAAATATGACATCTGAGGGGGACATGCAAGGAAAATAAAAAACAGCATTTTAGCTTGCACAGGATTGGATGCAGGGCCGAACTGGGTATATAATCCAGCCCTGGAAAAAAATTCATACCAGCCCCACAGCATTATTATGCCAGCGTAACAGCATAGTGTCATTATTTTCTTGTTCATGAAAGGGAAAACCATACATTTTAAAGCACATTTGAAGTGTATTATATATATAGATAAGACAGATATGAAATCACATAGGGCTTTATATATATAAATGCAAATTCCAGTTAAAAGTGGTAAAAGTGGTCAATCATCAAGGGGGACCCCAGGAACTCAGAAGAACGTGGGGAGGGGGCACCTTCCGCATAAAGAATACACTAAGGTAAGGGGGGGGGGTGGTTACTGATATAAGGGGGAAACCTTTATTTCAGTGCCCCCTTACATTATCGTATTCACCCCCCCTTACATCAGTGACCCCCCTCAGATTGGCCTAGCGGTGCTGTTACTGACCTCCTCTCAGGTGCACCATGCAGGGCTCAGTCAGTCGGCTCCAGCTCGGTGGCTCTGGTTTGATCCTATATAGTCTTCTCTCCACAGTCCACACACATCTGACTTCTCCTATGACCACCATCCCAGCGGTGCTCCCACTCTTGACTCCTCTCCAGACTCCCTCAGAGTCTACAGACATGAAACAGGAGATGGTCAGAGGCTGCCGACATGATACAAGAGCTCAATGCAGCCTCACCAGTGCCCATCAAATGCAGCCTCACCAGTGCCCATCAAATGCAGCCTCACTGTGCCCATAAATGCAGCCTCACTGTGCTCATCAAATGCAGCTTTACTGTGCCCATGAATGCAGTCTCACTGTGCCCATCATTGCAGACTCACTGTGCCCATCATTGCAGCCTCACTGTGCCCATCAAATGCAGCTTTACTGTGCCTGTGAATGCAGTTTCACTGTGCCCACAAATGCAGCTTCACTGTGCCCATCATTGCAGATCCTCCTATGTCCCAGTCTGCAGTCCCTGTCTGTGGGAAGGTGTGTTATTGATGCAGGGTATCTTACATGCCAGAAGGATATCCGTGATCGCCATTAGCAGGCAGGGTCTGTTCTCGTTTTGGAAGGGGACAATCCTCTTTCCAGAGGATCTGTTTTCTGTGAGATGGAGTGGTCCCTGGACACCTGCACCTTCAGCCAAACTAATTTTTGAACACGCAAACACCATTAAAGTCTATAGGACACGAACATGAAAAACCAAGAGTGCTAATTTTAAAGGTTAATATGCAAGTTATTGTCATAAAAAGTGTTTGGGGACCTGGGCCCTGCCCCAGGGGACATGTATTTTTATTTTTTTTTCAATTTCAATTTTTTCAGGAGCAGTGATTTTAACAATGCTTAAAGTGAAACAATAAAAGTGAAATATTAAATTTTCGTACCAGGGGGGTGTCTAAAGTATGCCTGGTAATGAACTGGGAGGGACCCCTGTCATTGTTTTCAATTACTTTTCTCTGTATTGCCAGGACCAACAATTCATGAATAGCCACGAGTAGTTTTAAATGACCTTTTTTCCTTCAGAAATTACACTTTGTGCAGGGACAATTCTAAACATGGGAAATGTTTGTTAATTTACATGCATACTTTAGACACCCCCTCGGTACGAAATTTAAAGGAATATTTCAGTTTTATTGTTTCACTTTAAGCATTATTAAAATCACTGCTCCCGAAAAAACTGCCCTTTTTAAAACTTTTTTTTGCATTGATACATGTTTTCCTGGGACAGGACTGGGTCCCCAAACTCTTTTTATGACAATATCTTGCATACCAACCTTTACAATTAACACGTTTGATTTATCCCATAGACTTTTAAAGGGTGTTCCACGGCCTTTCGAATTTTCCGCGAACACCCCAAATTGTTGGCTGTACGCCGAACAGGCTAACAACTTATGTTTGACCCAAACATAAAGCTCATCCCTACTGTATTGCAACAAAGCAAATGCAGCAGCTGAAGGGCATGAAAAAAGTTCTTTACTGTCCTCCAAATGTGATAATCAATTAACTCATGGAATCAATTAAGTCTGCATAGTGAACCATGAACCCAAAGTGAGTGTTTAGTGCTGCAAGTAACATCATCACCAAAAGATGCACAAGACTGACATTTAATTGCATTAAAGTTGTAAACATTTATAATATCAGTTATATATTCCTAAAACCAATAAATACAGTATTGCCATATTTTTTTCTTAAAAGAAACAGTAGTGCCAATTTTAACTTTTGTCACCCCTGTTGCTGATTCACTGCTATATTGCCTCGATTGTGTTTATGAGCTGCTGTTGCTGTGGTCACCTATAGATTTTGCTCTTTCTACCTCTTCATCTTCCTTTTAGGTGCTTTGTCATTTTCCTCCTAATGTCGTCATGTTATGCCTGACACCAGCACAGAGAAGATTGCCTTTGTCTTTCCATATAGCAAGCTGTTTCCACAATTCCCTAGGACAGTGGTTCTCAACCTGGGGGTCAAATGACGATTTGCCAGGGGTCACCAAATCCTGGGCTGTTCCTGAAGCCCGCAGCACTCGCAGCCTTTTTGCAGCCATCCAGCAGGGCAGTTCCTGGAGCCTGTGGCACGGCTGTGTGGCAGACAGAGACTAGAGGTCAGTTGACTGGTGAGAAATGTGAAGTGTGAGGGGCTGGAGGAGACCCTATCTTCTGATTTTGGCATAGGCGTCACTGCTGCAAGACACCACAGAGCTGGAGAATACATGGAAGGGGGAGGAAAAGAGGGAGAGAAAAAACAGGAAAGATGGCTAGAGAGAGGGATATTTAAAAAAAACAAAAACAAGAACTTAAGATAGGCATAACAGGGAAAGAAAGGAGAACATAGAGAGAGTGGTACATCCTAAAAGGTACCACAAGGGGTTTTAATACTTTATGAGTGGAAGGGAGGCCTGTATGTCCATGGGTTAGGGGCGCAAATTACTTGTCTTGCTTTGGGTGCTGACAACCCGCGCTACGGAAATTCTACTGTTGGGTTCCCTACAACTTGGGAAATTTTATCAAGGGGTCACGGCACTAGAAAGGTTGAGAACCACTGCCCTAGGAGATGATAATGGGCAAGATTCACCAAATAATTACGGCGTAATTCGAATATCCCGCCGGCGTATCATTGTTTTGTATTCACAAAACAAGATACGCCGGAATTCCGCTAGGATCCGACTTGCGTAAGTCACTTACACCGTCGGATCCTAAATGCAATAATACGCTGGCCACTAGGTGGCGTTTACGTTGATTTCTGCGCCGAATGTGCATATGAGCCGATATGCTGATTCCCGAACGTTTTTGCGCCGCGTCAACGTAGTTTAAGTTGTTTCCGTAAGCGTAAGGTTACCCCTGCTATATGAAGGGTAACCTTACGTCAGTCCCTCGCATGGCATGTTAAGTATGGTTGTCGGGACAGCGTCGTGTTTTTCCGTCGTTTACTTCGTTTGCGTAACTCGTCGCGAATAGACCTTTACATTAATTACGTTGCCGTCGTAATCACTGTATTCGCGGCGTACGATGGAGCATGCGCAGTTGCCTACGTTTAAGGCCGGCGCATGCGCAGTTCGTTCGGCACGGGAGCGCACTTAATTTAAATACAAGCCGCCCCCTTTGAATTACGAGGCCTTACGCCGGGCCAGTTACACTACGCCGCCGCAAATTACGGAGCAAGTGCTTGAAGAATATGGCACTTGCTCCTGTAAATTGCGGCGGCGTAGTGTAAATAGCTTACGCGACGCCACCGCAGAATGTACCTGAATCTAGCCCAATGAATGTGTTTGGCAATCAGCAGTGCTTATTACCACACAGGGATGTTTTTTTAAACTTGACCATTCACCTTAGATGACAAGCAAACATTTATTTTGTGTGCCTCTCTTTTACCATTGGTGAGTATCATAAATTGTTCTGACAATCTAATGATTGTCACGCAGCTTTAGGCTGCGTACACACGTACGAGAACCTCGACGGGCGGAACACATCGTTCCGCCCGCCGAGGTTCTCGCCCGGCCGTCAGATTCGGCGACCAGCCCGTCGGGAAAGGGGACGAGCCATTACTCCCGACGGGTCGTCGAGAAAATAGAGAACCTGCTCTCTATTTTCTCTCTACGGCTTTCCCGACGGGATGCTCGCCGAAACCGAGGATCCCAGCAAGCTTCTCGCTGGTTTCTGCCGAGAATCTTGGCCGTGTGTACGCCGCCTCAGAGTATCAATACTACATAGGCACATGTACAATCAAAATATGTTTAACTGCTATTTAAATATCAGTTAACCTATATGCAAATACAGGAAAACCGTGGTTTGAGAGTGACTTGTTTTGAGAGTGTTTTGCAAGACAAGCTTAATTTTTTTAATACATTTTGACTTAATATACAAGCGATGTCTTGCTATACAAGTAGCCTCATGTCACAACTGAGTATAAAACAGAACATAGACACTTTTAAAGTCTTGTACACATGACCGAGAATCTTGTTTTGAAAGAAACTTTGTTTTCTTCGACGAGGTTCTTGTCAAGCTTGACAAGATTCTTGTCATGCTTTCCTTGCATACACACTGACGAGACAAAATCCTGTTTTTCTCAAACGCGGTGACGTACAACATGTACGACAGCACTATAAAGGGGAAGTTCGATTCCACTGGCGCCACCCTTGGGGCTGCTTTTGCTAATCTCATGTTACCGTGTGTTAAGTAAAGGTTTGGTAAGAGACGATTTGCGCTTTTCAGTCTGTTACAGCGTGACAAATGTGCTATTTTCATTACGAACGCTACTTTTAACGAAGGTGCGCTCCCGTCTCATACTTTATTCTGAGCATGCACAGGTTTTTAAGCATACGCCCGACGAGAACCACAACGAGAAACAAGAGAGCATGTTCTCTTTTTTTCTCGTCGAGATCCACAACAGTTTTCTCGATGACAAACATACACTACAAGGCTTAAGTCTAGCACAATGGTTACATTTAATGAAGGTACAACATTTAGCAAGTTACATGGTCAATTATTAAAACAAGCACATCTAAGTATGCAGGCATCTGGGGTAAAACTGTCCACATCAATGCCATCCCTTCTACGCTGCGCTCCATGAGCGCTACAAGCCTCGCTTTCAAATCATTCTACAGCAAAGTCGTTTTCCTGGTCACGATTGCAGACTGATAGTAGTAAGAGCCAGCGGTGTGGTGGACGGTCTATGTGGACAGCTTTGCCCCGGATCCCTGCATACTTAGATGTGCCTCATTTAATCATCAAGCATGTTAGTTGCTAAATGTCGTACCTTCAGTAAATGTAACCATATTGCTAAATTTACAGGTGCTTCTTCTCTTTTATACTCCGTAGTAGGGATGAGTTTTGAGTTCAAATCAAACTCATGTTCGACTCAAACATTGCCTGTTCACCTGTTCGGCGAACAGCGAACAATTTGGGGTATTCACGGCAAATTCGAAAAGCCGTGGAACACCCTGTAAAAGTGCTAATTTTAAAGGCTAATATGCAAGTTATTGTCCTAAAAAGTGTTTGGGGACCTGGGTCCTGCCCCAGGGGACAGGTATCAATGCAAAAAAAAAGTTTTATAAACTGCAGTCTTTTCAGGAGCAGTGATTTTAATAATGCTTAAAGTGAAACAATAAAAGTGAAATATTCCTTTAAATTTCGTACCTAGGGGGGCTGTATAGTATGCCTGTGAAGTAGCGCTTGTTTCCCATGCTTAGAACTGTCCATGCACAAAGTGTAATTTCTGAAGGTAAAAAAGTAATTAAAAATAACTCGCGGCTATAATGAATTGTCGGCTCCCAGGAATACAGAGAAAAGTCATTCATAAAAATAAAAATAAATGTGTGGGGGTCCCCCCAAATTGATATACCAGGCCCTTTAGGTTTTAGATTTTAAGGGAAACCCCACCCCAAATTAAAAAAAAATAGTGTGGAGTTCCCCCCAAAAATCCACACCAGACCCTTTATCCGAGCACGCAACCTGGCAGGCCGCAGGAAAAGAGGAGGGGACGAGAGAGTGCCCCCCTCCTGAACCATACCAGGCCACATGCCCTCAACATTGGGAGGATGCTTTGGGGGTCTGTGACCCCTCAAAGCACAATGTCCCCATGTTGATGGGGACAGGGGCCTCATTCCCACAACCCTTGCCCGGTGGTTGTGGGGGTCTGTGGGTGGGAGGCTTATCAGAATCTGGAAGACCCCTTTAACAAAGGGGACCCCCAGATCCCGCCCCCCATGTAAATTGGTAATGGGGTACATTGTACTTCTACCATTTCACAAAGAAAGTGTAAATAATTGTAAAAAAAACACAGACCCTGTTGGGAAAGTCCTTTATTACCAGTGACAGCTTTTATGTAGGTAAGGGCAGGGCCACCCGTCACGTGACCCCGTCCCCCTCTGACACAAGGGAAAGCCCAGGCTCATTCCCGCCCCCTCTGATGTAACGCAGGTTTGCCGTTACATCAGAGGGGGGTGCGGTCACCCGCATGTCACTGGGAAAGCCTGGGCTTTCCCTTACGTCAGAGGGGGGCGGGGTCATGTGACAGATGGCCCCACCCTCACCTACATAAGAGCTGTCACTGATGAAGCAATTTTTTTTTTAATTTGGTGTGGAGTTCCCCTTAAAATCCATACCAGACCTGAAGGGCCTGCTAATTAAATTTGGGGGGACCCCCATGCATTTTCTTTTATGAATGACTTTAGTCTGTATTTCCGGGAGCCGACAATTCATTATAGCCGCAAGTGATTTTAAATAACTTTTTTCCTTCAGAAATGACACCTTGTGCAGGGACAATCCTAAGCACAGAAAACAAGCGCTACTTCACAGGCATACTATACACCCCCCAGGTTTGAAATTTAAAGGAATATTTCACTTTTATTGTTTCACTTTAAGCATTATTAAAATCACTGCTTCCGAAAAAACTGCAGTTTTTAAAACTTTTTTTTTGCATTGATACATGTCCCCTGGGGCAGGACCCAGGTTCCCAAACACTTTTTAGGACAATAACTTGCATATTAGCCTTTATTAGCACTTTAGATTTCAAACGTTCGAGTCCCATAGACTTTAACTGGGTTTCAAAGTTCACACAAACTTTTGGTCTGTTCGCAGGTTCTGGTGCTAACTGAACGGGGGGGGGGGTGGGGTCAGTGTTTGGCTCATCTCTACTCTGTAGCGCCTGCTGGATTTTGCTTTTAATCCCCCTGTTGAGGGTTGAGGCTGTCATTTGAGAATGGACATTTTATGGTTACACAGCCTATTGCATTGCTATAATCTTTTTAATGGACTATAAACTGGAGGACTTATGATTAAATGGTTGTGGAATAAATCATCTAAGTTTCCATTATTCATTATGGGGAAATTCACTTTGACATACAAGTACTTTGGATTAAAAGCATGTTTCCCGGAAAGAATTATGCTTTTAATCCAAGGTTTTACTGTATATAGTTAATTTGGCTACATTACAGTATAAGATATTTAGAAAATAAAACATATCAAAAATAACTTTTTTTATTTTTATTTTTTATTATTGTGCATTATGCTAAATGGTAACATTTTTGCAAGCATTCATTTTCCAAATAAAATACAATGCAAAGTGTACATGCACAGGGAATGTTGGCTTTTTCTTCTGGATCACCGTAGATTGCTAATTGGGGCAACTAAAAGTGCACAGAACATTATGAATTCTGTGTTGTTTTCCAGTTAAATGAGCTGCAAAAAATTATAACAGTTAATGCATGACAGTGATAGTCTTATTAAAATAAATATCCTAGAACTAGTGTATTTGTTCTAAAACAATATAAACCAGTAAGCTAAATCTATACATAAACATACATTGAGATAAAAAAGCAGGTATTATACATGATCATGATAAAATATATTTATTTTCATAGATTGTATAGGGAAGAAAGGTTGCACAGAAATTCTTATCTAAACCCGGTAGTCTCTCCAAGGTACAGAGATTGCCAAAGGCCTAGTGAAAATCTGTATTAAGAACTTTAGTTTGGAGTCTGATGTGGGGGAAAAAAAGGAAAAAAAAAGAACTTTAGTTTAGATAAATGGCTCTTCTTTGAGGTATTTTATGTCAGCATATGAAGGGCTGAATGTTTTTAGGCCCACTACTTTCCATGCATTTTTGATGCAGAAAAACCCCCACTTTGAATGACAAAAAAAAATGCATTTTGAACGACAATTGCGCACTCGTGCTACACTGTACCCAAACTAAATTTGTATCATTTTGTTCCCACAAATAGAGCTTTCTTTTAGTTGGTATTTGATCACCTCTGGGGTTTCATTTTCTGCAAAAAAATAATAAAAAGACCAACATTTTTGAAAAACAAATGCTTTTTTTTGGGTTTCCGTT
Source organism: Rana kukunoris (assembly GCA_029574335.1). Lineage (NCBI taxonomy): Eukaryota > Metazoa > Chordata > Amphibia > Anura > Ranidae > Rana > Rana kukunoris. The sequence continues at coordinate 254,698,590 of CM056053.1, read as the reverse complement.
ACAAAACTTTGCAAATAAGTATGTTTTTTCCTTCACTGATGGGCACTGATGGGGCTGCACTGACGGGAACTGATAAGGCGGCACTGATGGGCACCGATGAGGTGGCACTGATGAGGTGGAATTGGTGGGCACTGATGGGCACTAATATGCAGCACTGATGGGGCACTGATAGGCGGCACTGATAGGTGGCACTGATAGGCGGCACAGATGGGCACTGATAGGCGGCACGGATTGGCACAGATAGGCGGCACAGATTGGCACAGATAGGCGGCACGAATGGGCACAGATGGGCACAGATAGGCGACACGGATGGGCACATACAGGCAGCATGGATGGTCAGTGATAGATGGTACAGATGGGCACTGATAGGTGGCACAGATGTACTGTATTATATTGTACTTATGGATGCCAATCAGTGCCAAACAACAATGCCTGCCAATCAGTGATGCCCATTGTGGGCACTGATTGGCATCCATTGTGGGCACTGATTGGCATCAATTGTGGGCACTGATTGGCATCCCTGGTGGTCTAGGGTGGCATACCTGATAGTGGGCATCCCTGGTGGTCTGATGGCATCCCTGATGGTCTAGTGGCATCCCTGGTGGTCTATTGTGGGCATCCTTGGGGGGGCTGTGCTGATAATCGGTCAGCACAAACCCCTCCTGTCAGAGGAGCAGCCGATCGGCTATGCTTTATTCGTGTCTGACAGACGCGAGTGAGGATAAGTCGATAACTGTCTCTTCTTGTTTACATGATTGGACACGGCTGATCACGTGGTAAAGAGTCTGCATCAGAGACTCTTTACCTAGATCGGTGTTGCGGGGTGTCAAACTGACACCCTGCAACAACGATCGCTGCGATGCGCGCCCCCGGGGGCGCGCAACGGCTCAATAACCTGAGGACGTCATATGACGTCCAGTCAAGATATTGAAACCACTTTGCTGCCGTCATTTTGTAATAGGGCTGGAGGCAAGTGGTTAAGCTTATGATCAACCAAAAAATTCAGATCCTTCTCCACCATTGATTCTACCCAGCTGTACTCCTAGTATGTATGATATATGATGTATGATATACCCCAAGTGCATAACCTCACATAACCTACATTTATCAACATTAAACCAAATTTGCCTAGTTAAACAGTGCATCTTGTAAGTTGGTGACATCCTGTAAGGACAAAAAAGGCAACTACTCAAAAAAATGATAGTTGATGGTCGGACTTTAGAGGCAAGACAGAATAAATCAAAAAGTGTCAATTTTATTACAAAAAAAAAAAGAATTTACAAAACAGATCAATAAAAAAACATATGTGATATATGATATGGAAAATATCCTCTGTGCATCGCCTACACGTTTCGCTGTTGGGCTTCCTCAGGACGAGCAGAAGACAATAATAGTAGAGAAATACATTTCATTATCTGAAATGAAACATATTATATTAACATATTGACAACATGAGAATTGGTAATGGTTTTAAAATACAAATGAATATAAAGATAAAATATGCATAAAAATTCTCTCATAGCACCAAAATGAGTAGCAGCCATCCAATTACCTTAGGATAATCTGGATAAACCTTAGGATAATCAGTTACCTTAGGATAATCTGGATCATATATGTATATGTCGAGAAAATCAGAAAAGGAGTTCCATATCTAGTAAGAAAGGGCCAGAAATATCTCCAAAAGCTCTAAGGCCTCGTACACACGAGGGGATATGTCCGCTGAAAACGGTCCGATGGACCGTTTCAGCAGACATCTCCGCTCGTGTGTATGGGCTAGCGGACAGATTTCTCCACCCGACAGATTTAAAAGCATGCTTTGAAATCTATCCGGTGGGAATCTGTCCGCCCGACATGTCTGCTGGTTAGTACACTTACCAGCAGACATGTCGTCCCCCACCGCCGCGCCGCCGAATGGATTCGGCGCATGCGCGGAAGTGTTTAACTTCCTGGTGCGGTGACGTGGCGGTGACGTGGCGGCGTCAACGTCACCGCCACGTCACCGCGCCGTCCGGCGGCGGGGAATTTGATCCGATGGTGTGTACACGCCATCGGATCAAACTCCAGATCGGACATATCCGATGGAAATGGTCCGCGGACCGTTTTCATCGGATATGTCCGATCGTGTGTACGAAGCCTTAGGCCCTGTACACACGAGGAGACATGTCCGAAGAAAACGGTCCGCGGACCGTTTTCATCGGACATGTCTCCTGGGATGTTTTGGTCTGATGTGCATTTGTTTTACTTGTGTGACCTAAAAGCCATCACAGCCATGCCTACTAATGGCATGGCTGTGATTGGCCAGTGCAGCATGTGACCGAGCATGTGACCCAGCCTCTATATAAGCTAGAGGCACACAGCACAGCTCGTCACTCTGCTTTAGCCAGGGTAGGGAAAGGCTGCAGCTGCTCTCAGGGACAGATTTAGATAGGATTTTCCTGCTTCAGAAATCGAATTACAATACTCAGCAATCGATCTACATAGCATTAGCTACATTACGGAAAGGTTCCTGATTGTGCCTATAGGGAGAGAATTAGTTAGGAGTCAGTCCTACTTCACAAATCTAATTGCAGCAGCACTACATATGTTCCTGTCAGATACTCTGCATAGTGCACCAGCAATGCATAAGTTCCTGTGAGATACACTGCATATTACACCAGCACTGCATATGTTCCTGTCAGATACTCTGCATATTGCACCAGCAATGCACATGTTCCTGTCAGATACTCTGCATATTGAACCAGCAATGCATATGTTCCTGTCATATAATCTGCATATTGCACCAGCACTGCATATGTTCCTGTAACATACTCTGCATTAGCTACTGTAGAGAAAGGTTCCTGATTGTGCTTATAGGGAGAAAATTAGTTAGTAGTCAGTCCTACTTCACAAATCTAATTGCACCAGAATAGTGTCCCATCATTGGTATCATTGGCAGGAATAGTGTCCCATCATTAGTGTCAGTGGGAGAAATAGTGTCCCATCATTGGTATCATTGGCAGGAATAGTGTCCCATCATTTGTGTCAGTGGGAGAAATAGTGCCCCATCATTGGTATCATTGGGAGGAATAGTGTCCCATAATTTGTGTCAGTGGAAGAAATAGTGCTGCATCATTGGTATCAGTGGGATAAATAGTGTCCCATCATTGGTATCATTGGCAGGAATAGTGTCCCATCATTTTTGTCAGTGGGATAAATAGTGCCCCATCATTGGTATCAGTAGGAGGAATAGTGTCCCATCATTGGTATCATTGGCAGGAATAGTGTCCCATCATTAATGTCAGTGGGAGAAATAGTGCCACATCATTGGTATCATTCGGAGGAATAGTGTCCCATTATTTCTGTCAGTGGGAGAAATAGTGCCGGATCATTGGTATCAGTGAGAGGAATAGTCTCCCATCATTGGTATCATTGGGAGGAATAGTGTCCCATCATTTGTGTCAGTGGGAGAAATAGTGCCCCATCATTGGTATCATTGAGAGGAATAGTGTCCCATAATTTGTGTCAGTGGAAGAAATAGTGCTGCATCATTGGTATCAGTGGGATAAATAGTGTCCCATCATTGGTATCATTGGCAGGAATAGTGTCCCATCATTTTTGTCAGTGGGATAAATAGTGCCCCATCATTGGTATCAGTAGGAGGAATAGTGTCCCATCATTGGTATCATTGGCAGGAATAGTGTCCCATCATTAGTGTCAGTGGGAGAAATAGTGCCACATCATTGGTATCATTCGGAGGAATAGTGTCCCATCATTTCTGTCAGTGGGAGAAATAGTGCCAGTTTATTGGTATCAGTGAGAGGAATAGTCTACCATCATTGGTATCATTGGGAGGAATAGTGTCCCATCATTTGTGTCAGTGGGAGAAATAGTGCCCCATCATTGGTATCATTGGGAAGCCCTCTAGCCCTTTCCCTTAGTATTTTTAGAGACATTTTAGTAGTCAAAAATGTGGGTCCCCATTGACTTCAATGGGGTTCGTGTTCGGGTCAAGTTCGGGACTTTTTTCCGAAGTTGGGCCGAACCAGCCGAACTCGAACATCCAGGTGTCCACTCAACTCTAATTACATGTAGTAAACAATATATTCCCTAACCAATATAAATGAATATAATATACAAATATACAGATAGTAAACAATATAAATATATATAAGATACAACAACCTATAGTTCCTTTCCATACTTGATACACTTTTGCGAACCTACAAAAAGATATATTCTGATATTAGTAGGGGCATAAGATGGCTAAATATTTTAACACAGGTGGCCTTAATTTATATAGCAAAATGTTATTATATTGGCGATTTAATAGCAGGCAAGACATAAAGAAGGAGTCTGATAGAGCAGCGAAACAGTAACATATTCAGATCTCTAAGAATAGTTGAAAACTAATCGTATTGTTTAATCCAGGATGGTAGTTCGCTCGTAATTTGTAAATCCACTGCGTTTCACGTTGCAGGACTTTTTGATCAAAGTTGCCTCCCCTGGAGTCCTCATGGACACAATCTAAGGCGGCAAATTTGAACACATACGGTTCATATTTGTGCTTAAACACCACATGGTGGCCGATTGTAGTGTTTAATAGGCCACTCGTGGCATAGTATACATGGTCTTTTATTTGTTTCCAAAAGGGACAAATAGTCTTATCCACATAATAACTTCCGCATTGGCAGAAGATTATGTATATGACCCTTTTGGTTTGGCATGATATATGATGTTTCAATATGTGGGTTTGGCCATTCGGCAATACAATCGCTGTTCCTTCTAGTAGCAATTCACAGAAATTGCATTGGCCACATTTGAATAGTCCCGAGGGTTCAGGCTGTTTTTTGTGTGTTTTGCAATATTTGCTTTGTACGAATTGAGGTTGCACGTCTAAACGTGATTTCAGGGTTTAACCCTTGCTAAGTACTAGCAAGGACAGGATCGGCTGATAGTAAATGCCAATGCTTTTGCATAATAAAACAAATCTGGACGTGTTGATCAGAATAGGTTTTAATAAATCTAGTTCTGTTGGAAGTCGTTTTTTTTTTTTTACCGTTTTGGATAGTATATCAACTCTTGACTTCCTAACTGCCTTGTTAAAGTCTTTTTTGAGGCAATTTCTACTGTATCCTCTGATTTTTAGCCGTATGTATAGACGATCGGCTTCCTGCTTGAATTAATTGTCGTCTGAACAATTTCGTCTGGGACATAAATTATGACCAAATGGTATGTTGTGGACAAGCGAGTGGGAGTGGGCACTGGCAGGAGGAAGAATAGTATTCCCCGCAGTCAGTTTGCAGTACAATGATGCATTAATTAAGCCTTTTGTTGTGATATAGATATGTCAAGGAAGGCAATCATAACTTGACTAAAGCTCATAGTGAATTTAAGATTGTAATTATTCTGACTGAGCGATTGCATAAACACATGCAAGGTCTCAAGTGGTCCTGTCCACAGTAGCAGTATGTATAGGAACGAAACCATTCCTATGACGTCACTACGTTAGACGTCACTGCCACACGCCCAAATTGCTATTTAAACTCAGCTTCAGCGTGTAGCTCTGTGTATAGCACAGGCTATCCCCCAGGGCATACAGCGTCAGATATTTTATAATGTATGTACCCCCAGTACCTTCCTTATACATTCTCTCTCTATTTTTTCTATTTAAATTGATATATACCTGCACGATTGTGGGGTGCTGTAGGCTTGACCAGTCATGTATTTATTTATTGATGTACCTGTTATATTGGATACGTACGTGTCTTCATTATTCCTTCTCTGGATTGCCCCGGAATTAATGTCCATATTTCTTAAAACCATTAGGTATTTACTTACCATTTATTATTTCTCACTCATTTTTGGTTGCATTTCCACCTAAACTAGTTTTTGCATACATTTATTGCTCTGTTTATTTATAAAACTAGTTTACTGAACTTATGGTGCACCCCCACATCTGACACTTTGGGTAGAGGGAGCCCTTTTGGGGTAAGTTATATTGTTCATATACTTACCTTTTATCTTACCCTTTTTGTAATATCAATTTCCCTTCTTATGATTTATTGTTGTAATTCTGTTTGTCCATGAGAGTTTTTGGAGATATTTCTGGCCCTTTATTGCAACATATGGTACTCCTTTTTCAGATTTTCTCGACATATACATATATTATCCGGATTATCCTAAGGTAACATTGGATGGCTGCTACTAATTTTGGTGCTATGAGAGAATTGTTACGCATATTTTATCTTTATATTCATTTTTATTTTAAAACCATTAACAATTCTTGTGTTGTGAATATGTTAATATAATATGTTTTGTTTCAGATAATGAAATGTATTTCTCTACTATTATTGTCTTCTGCTCGTCCTGAGGAAGCCCAATGGCGAAACGCATAGGCAAAGCACAAAGGATATTTTCCATATCATATATCTCATATGGTTTTTATTGATCTGTTTTGTAAATTCTTTATTTTTTGTAATAATATTTAGAAATTTTTGATATTCCCGTCTTGCCTCTAAAGTCCGACCATCAACTACCGTTTTCTGAGTAGTTGACCTTTTTTGTCTTCTAAACTTACGGATGTGGCAATGCGAGTGATTTTTCCCAGGCCGCCAGGCACAAGCAGGGTAATGAACCTCATAAAATATTCTTCAAAACTTTCCTTGTTTGTGCCTCCACTCCTGCTAGTGCATGATACAGACCAGTCAAGCCATCAAATGTATTCACACAGACTGCATGTGGCCTTTACTATGTGTACTGCATTAGTTGCAACAGGCTATTGACAATTAAGATCAAAATTTGAAATGCCCACTCAACTATGTGGTGTGTACATGTCAGGCAATTGTTAAAGACCCACCTCTTTGTATCCAATGCATGCTTAGAACATGATCTCAAAAGGCCCTTATGAAATGCCTCATCCCCCGCAAATGCCATTGGCAGAAATAGCTTAATATTCTGGTGCTCCAGGAAATTAACAGCTGGGCGAGGAAAAGCCTCAAAACTTGTTAGTGGAGGGGGCATGTCTGACCGGTATGAGACATGGCTGCCTACTAGCTGGACCAAGATGGCCCTGGCACCGGAACACACGAGCGTACGGCCGGGGACAGAGAGATTTCTTCAGACTCCAGCAGCTCATCTTTGGTATGTACCACCATCAACTGCACAGCCACAGGGGATACTGACATCTCTTCTCGTGAAAGTCCCACCACTCGCAGCCCCACTAAATTTAACAAAGCTAAGGGAGACAGGCAGGAGGAAGAATCTAACATGGAGGATAACATAGCAGAGCATTCCACCCAGATCCCCCTTGAACACTTCCCTTCCTCCTCTCATCCTGTAACTATGACAAATATGAAAGACATGTTAATCTCCCTTTGTTGTGAGAGGTAGAGGATGTTACACAACAGGACGGGGAGTAACCAATAGCAGAGGAGAGTTGAGAGAGCTGATGTTCCCTAATATATAATTCAGAGGTGAGAGTTCTGGCAGACCGGTTGTTGCAAATAACATAAATATCTGAATCTTGACCATTCTCTGGCTGCAAGCAGAAAAGGTGGCTTCTTGGTAAAACAGGATGCCCCAACAACCCCCACAGGAATGTGATAAGTTAAACGTGTCTCCAAGAGTCTAGGAGGAGAACAGCTGTTGAGCAGTCTCCGCAAACAAACAAACAAAGGACATTGATTAGGTTAACATGCTTACAGGGATCAAAAGGAAATAGGAGCAACATTGTGGGCTATTCCATAGGAAGCTTATGGTGAACTGTGTTGGAGATTATATGGACAAAATCGCCCCCCCCCCAGAGGCTAGATATGGATGACAGCCACGAACAAGGATGTGAGTCATGAAAGTGAAATGATTGGTTGAACATCAGATGGGCAGGCAAGATGGGAGGTGTTGCGAATGATTAATGAATGAACAAAACTGAATTGAAGAGGGAAAAATCTCTCTGATTTCCCTTGGGAGCATGCTGTAGTGAGCTGTTATCTGGAGGCCTATGCTGAAGCCACATGGTCTAGGCCGCATGGAAGCCTGGCCGGTATTTTGGGCCTAGCCATGTGGCCAACAACGAGGCCTAGCATTCTCCTTTTTCCATCGGGACCCAGCCAGGAAGGACCAAGCTTGAGTATCTTTCTATCTTATTTGCCAAACTTGTATTAGGTCATAGATATTTTGTTAGTGCTTGTATAGTGTGCAATAGGCATTCTATGTTACATCATTGTTTGTTATACAATGGACACTTTTTGTTAGAATAAATATAATTGTTTGATTTCAAAGGTGTCTGTCTCATTAACTAACGCTTAGCCTCAGGCCTAGAGCACGCTTTGGCCTGATATACATTAGCAGATACAGGACTCATGCATGTTAATTACAGATGCAATAGCTTATATATAGGTATTACAAGTTACAGTAAAGAATAGATACATATAGTTGGTTGTTGCATGGTTTTTATTTACATCACCAGTGTAGGATCCTCACTAAGGTTCAATACTCCAATTGAGAATATACTACGGATGGGAAATATATTGTGATATAGTCTCCTAAAAAAAATTAGGATTGGATTCCTAAATTTTGTCCATTGTATGGGACTATTTTGAACTGAACATTCATCCATCTACTGCAAAATTGAACTATTTTTGCACGATTTGCACCTATATAATAATTTTTGCACGTTTGCGCTAGATCAGTGTCTTCCATCTTTTGTTGACCTTCATTGAATTATTGATTCATTGATTTACTGGCACATGTGTAAAGGTGCCAGTTTTCACCACTGTTGCACTTTATTTAGCTCCCAGGAGCTATTTCTCTTGCACTTTCTATATTTATTGTAGTTTGTACGAGGGTTGTATTTCTTTAGCGCAAGATCACTTTTATATATTCATATCATTTACGTGTAAGGTGAACACGATCAGATTTTGCTGTCAATTAGCTCATAGCCTTCAGTTACTTTCCATTTACTCTTGAGTAGCGCAAAAGACACATTTCTACATATACACCTTGGTGCCATATCTTACTATAAGATTAACACATGAAAAAAAAAGAAAAAAAAAACATATCTAAGTGTCAGATCCTCACAACCAACCTCAATCATAAAATTTGGGCAAAAATTAAGTCTCTATTTTCTTGTAACGGGGATAATAATTTAATCCAATATCTAGGGATTTATGTAACTGCCAAATTTAACCAGCTTTATGAAGCCAGCTATAAAAACTACTACAATCTGTTCAGACCGAACTCATATAACTGGGTAAGTTTGAAATCTCATGGATGGGTAGGATAGCATCTTTTAAAATAATGGTGTTACCAAAAAATCTCTATCTTTAGGACAGTACCAATACCCTTGCCAGCTCTTCTCTTCAATAAACTTGATACCTCACTTTGATCCTTTATTTGGAATGGACCTAGAGCAAGAATAGCTTTCTCAACCCTCACAAAGCAAAGATCGAAATGAGCTATGGGAGTCCCGGTTATTAAAGATTACTATAGAGTGATTCTCCTAGGTCAGCTCAAAGCATGGTTTGACCCGTCCCCAAGAAAGCAATGGGTTTTTATTAGAACATAATCTAGTACAAAATATTAACCTCAAAGCCTTATTAATAGCAGTGGCCACCGATAAACCACTATACATAACAGATCACCCTTATATCCCTGTCTCGCTTAACGCCCGGAAAGATCTTCTAGATAGATGTCAAGAATTCACACATATAGCCCTGTGTGATATCCCGCTTCAATCCTTTGAATTCTTAATACCAGACCTATTGGCTCAACTATGAATAGAAGCTGGGTACTCCACCTTGTGGGAAATTCTGGAAGTAGTCAAGCATAGATTTAAAATGCTGCCTAATTCAACACCTCTTGCACACTTTTAAATCTATCACCGTAACTCTAAACAAAGAATTATGGGAATTCTATAAGACATTTTTTTTTTGTTTCGTCTCGTTCTGTAGGTTTGTAAAGATTTGTAAAATTCGTAAGACACAAGTTTTCCTATTTGGACCGTTCGTATTTTGTAAGACGCAAGTTTTCCTATTCGGACCCGTTCGTATTTTCGTAACAGTTTTATTTTATTTTATACTGAATGATTCATAATTCTGTCTAATTTATTTTCATTGATTCAAAATTCGTAATTTTGTTAAATAATAATTTTCGTTCAATGGATTTGTAATGTTGTACTTTCGTAAATACAGTCGCAATCTCATATTTTAGTTTAATTTTCAACACGCGGGGAATCCATATTAAGATAGTATTTCTCTTAAGCCCTGTATACAAAGTCTGATCGTGTGTACGGGGCTTTACACTGTCCAATGTGACTTGCTGATTGGTTAAGATATTAAGTAAGATACATCACTCACTAACTACACTGCCCATTCGAAAGAACGATACGAGTACACAAATTTACAAACAGACAAAGAAATGGATTTACAAAACAAACAAATGAAAATACGAACATACAAATGAAAATATGAACAGACAAAGGATTTAAAATATGGAATGCAAATTATTTGTTATAGATGTAATTTTTGTTCTTTTGCTGTTTTGGTGTTTCGTATCCTAGTAAGATTGTCCAATCGTACTTTCGTATTTTCGCTTATTCGTTATTTTGCTCATTCGTAATTTCGTAATTTTCAGATTTTGGTTCTATTAGCTTTTAGGATGTTCGAATTGATCTGAATGTACGAATACTAACAAATTCCATTTGTTACGAATTGGAACACACATGTCTAAATTCTATCATGAAGAACCTACCTGAAAGAGGGCCATCTCAATTCTTTACTCCCTGCTGCAACCCAATACCCCAATAAAACACTCGCCAGTGATACTTAAATGTAAACTAGATCTAAAGTTGCAATAAAAAGTATGTGAACCCTTTTGGAATGATATGGATTTCTGCACAAATTGGTCATAAAATGTGATATGATCTTTATCTAAGTCACAACAATGGACAATCACAGTCTGCTTAAACTAATAACACACAAAAAATTACTCCAATCATTGAGACGAGATGGGAGGTGTTGGTTACAGCTGCTCTGCCCTATAAAAAACACACCAGTTCTGGGTTTGCTTTTGACAAGAAGCATTGCCTGATGTGAATGATGCCTCGAACAAAAGAGCTCTCAGAAGACCCACTATTAAGAATTGTTGACTTGCATAAAGCTGGAAAGGCTAATAAAAGTATCTCCAAAAGCCTTGCTGTTCATCAGTCCATGGTAAGACAAATTGTCTATAAATGGAGAAAGTTCAGCACCACTGCTACTCTCCCTAGGAGTGGGCGTCCTGTAAAGATGACTGAAAGAGTACAGCGCAGACTGCTCAGTGAGGTGAAGAAGAATCCTAGAGTGTCAGCTAAAGTCTCTGGCATATGCTAACATCCCTGTTAGTGAATCTACGATACGTAAAACAAGAATGCATTTCCTGTACAGCACATGGACCCCTGAACAGCACACGGACCCCATGTATGGCACAGCACACCACACAGACCCCTGCACAGCACACGGACCCCCTGCACAGCACACGGACCCCGACACAGCACACGGACCCCCTGCACAGCACTGCACAGCACACGGATCCCCCTGCACAGCACTGCACAGCAAACAAACTCCCTGCACTCCCAGGAGACCCCCAGTCTCCTGAGACAGCATTGCCAGCCTACTCTAGAGTGCTGTGCAGTGGGTCCATGTGCTGTGCAGGGGGTCTGTGTGCTGTGCAAAGTTTTTTCCTGAAACTTCCCTCTTAAAATAAGGGTGCATGTTATACGCCTGTGCATGTTATACACAAGTAAATATGGTATATCTAGGTCAGACTGTTGTCATCTAGAGAAAGTTTGTGTATGAGAAAAGCAATATACCCATTTCCTGGATTATGTATTGGTCTGTATACATTATGACTTTTATACTTATGATCTTCTTATGACCTTGTAAAAATAAAAAAATGTGTTAGTGAAAATGTCTTTAAATAGGGGCATGGAGGATTCAGGTATTCAATCATTACAACATTAGTCATTTTCAGCCTGTGTTCATTCATTCAGGCTGTCAGCATTTTTCCTCCTCCCTAGATGGCAGCCTTTACACAGGGAGTGAGACAAGTCTGTATACACTGAGGCCTCGTACACACGAGGGGATATGTCCGCTGAAAACGGTCCGATGGACCGTTTCAGCAGACATCTCCGCTCGTGTGTATGGGCTAGCGGACAGATTTCTCCACCCGACAGATTTCAAAGCATGCTTATGATGAGATAACGCTGAAAGTACAATAACGGCGGCAGGTACTGTATGTCCCTTAGGGTGGGACCTGGGTCCCCATAGCCATTTTAAGGCCAAAAACGAGAAGATAAGCCAGCCAAGTGGGGACTAGCAAAATTAACAAGTCAATTCCCATAGACTGAAATGGTAGTTATGGAATAACTTTTGCCCATGTTGGGCTCTTTGTTTGCCCACCTGGACCAGGGGGTGTTTGTCCCATCTCTAATTGTGTAGCATGCTGGATGATGTGATTCATTTTGGACAGGGGTTTGCCGTATTTTCTGCTAGCTGCATTTCTGTTGATCTGAGCATGCCCAGGGATTAGATTTTTAGATGTTGCTTTTTGTGTGTGAACAGCACTTGGATGTTTCTGGGCATGCTCATAGAGTGTGTTTTTTGAGTTAGTAATTTAAGGACATCATTAACAAGTGAACCCAATTAAAAGTTCAGTCTCTACATTGGGTGAACTTGCGTTTTGTGTGTTTCATAGGCTGTGCATGTGTTTTCAATTGCCTCAAGGCTGTTATATAAAGCTTGCAGATAGCAGTCTTAACCTTGCCCTGAAAAAAGGCAAGATTGTGTGTGTGCGGGCCGGCCAGAGTATATTTGGGTGTCCTTATTGAATGTCTATTTCTTTGTTGCATTTTATTTATGTCTTTGCAAAACAAATATGTTTTTGATCAAGGGTTTTTTGACTGGTTTATTTATTTATTTTCGGTGGGGGGCTATCTTCGTCTGAAATATTTGTGAGGTTGTCAATGTATGTTGTTTTTATCGTGTTCACTGATGCAATTGTCTGTGCTGCATTATTTTGCTAAATCTTTCTCAAGATGTTGTGACTAATGTTTCAATCCTTAATAGATGTCTGTTTGTGGGTGCAGTCCTTTTATCTTCTGTTAATTTCCATTGCATAAACCATATTCTGTTTAGTGTCTCAAATAAACCTATGTTTATATATATATATATATATATATATATATATATATATATATATATATATATAATGTATTTATTTTGGTTTATTTTTACCTCTTTTTGCCTATTTTTAAAGTCCTGTTTTGTTGACCAATAAAATTACTTACAGATTTTCCCAGCTGCAGCTGAAATAGGCCGATTGGCATAACAAAACAAAGCAAGTGATTTTGTCTCTAAGTTCCTTTCCTAATACACAAACATACTTGGCGGGGCACACCCAAAAAATGCTATAAATATAAGATGGTGCTGCTATAAGACCAAAGACAGTACAAAACAGATTATAGCGCACACATGCAAAAATGATATTTATCCTGCAAGGCTAGTTAAAAACACCTGAACATATTCAAAAATACGGGAGTTTGATCACACTATATGGTCATAGGGCCAGATTCTCAGCGGCGATACGACGGAGTATCTCAGATACCCCGTCGTATCGCCGTTTTTTTTGCCACGTATCTATGCGTGTAATGCTTAGCATCACTTTGGCATAGATACGCTTCAACATCCGATAAGTGTAAAACCATTACACTTGCGGATCGTAGTTGTAATGACAACTCCGGCCACTAGGTGGCCGTTGTTTTCTCATTTGCATATGCAAATGAGGCTAGTACGCCGATTCCCGATCGCTTTTACGCTGCCCCGTCGTCGCGTACGTCGTTTTCGTCCGCGTAAGGTTACCCCAGCTTCTATGTGGAGTAACCTTATGAAGTTCAGTCGGATGCCGTCGGATGCCATGTTAAGTATGGCGTCGGGTCAGCGTCGGCTTTTTCCGTCGCTTACGTCGTTTTACTAACTCGTTCGCGAATAGGGCATTGCGTAAGTGACGATCACGTCGTTTTGACGTCGGTTTCAACTACGCTTTCCGATGTGAGCTGAAGCATGCGCACTGGGCTTTTTCGTTCGACGCGGGGGCGCGCTTAATTTAAATACAAGCCGCCTCATTTGAATTACGCGGGCTTACACTGGGCCATTTTCGCTACGCAAACGCAAACTACGGAGCAAATGGTTAGAGAATACGGCACTTGCTCTAGTACGATGCGGCGGCGTAGTGTAAATGGCTTACGATACGCAAGCGAATTTCTATGAGAATCTGGCCCATAGAGTAATAAGCCCACTTACTGCGACAAAGTACCCTGAATTAGTGGGTCCTAACCTGTTAATAGAATGAAAGAACCTAATGTCTCAACCTTGGGAGATAAACTATATAGGAGAAACTATTCCTCTATATAGGAGAACTGAAGGGATTCTTCCTATACACTGGTGGCCACTAATGTGAGGTAATGAAGAGGGGGAGGAGTGCTCCAGCCCAAGAGACCTGGTCAGAGTCTATTGAGACTTTTTGAAGTTTCCAAGCCCTGGCTATAACAATTTTTGCCCCTAACAACATAAAAGTAATTAATTGTCGGGTGAATTTAGTAAGCTTAGGGATGTATGCATTCAATAGTGCTATTTGGGGGGATTGAGTCACTGGGGCTCCTGAAACCTTCCGAATAAGGCAAAATATCTTGTTCCAAAAAGTCCTAATTTTTGGACACTCCCACCAAATGTGCAACATGGAACCCTGAGCCTGACAACCCCTAAAGCATAAAGAAGAGGTGGAAGGGTACATCAAAGCAAGTCTGGTGGGAACTAGGTACCATCTCATCATTACCTTTAAATTGGCTTCTATCAATGAAACATTGACTATACCTTTGTACGTTCTTGTTCCCGCTTTATGCCACTCGTCCAGGTCCCAGGTTTCCTGTAGGTCCTTCTCCCATGCTTCCATATAAGGAAATTTAGATGAGGGTTCCACAAGCGAGAGGTAAATCATAGAGATACCGCCTTTGTGTCCCATCCCTTGACCACACCATCGTTCATATTCAGTGAATTCCGGGGGTTTCAATTTATTCTGCCAAATCAAGTTTAAGAAGTGGTGTCTAAAGATCTCAGACTCCGGTAAATCCAATTTTTCTTTACAATGTTTAAGAGAAATAGGGCCAGAGGAAGTGAAAAAGTGTCCAATCCTGTACATCCCCGTGTCTAACCAGCATTTAAATGCTTTAATATCCATTCCTGGACTGAAGAGCGGATTATGGAATAAATGGGAAAGTGGTCTGATGTCAGAAGTCAAAGAGGAAAGGTGTATCATACCGTCCC
The DNA here is from genome assembly GCA_029574335.1 of Rana kukunoris. Taxonomy (NCBI): domain Eukaryota; kingdom Metazoa; phylum Chordata; class Amphibia; order Anura; family Ranidae; genus Rana; species Rana kukunoris. The sequence goes on along the minus strand of CM056053.1, from coordinate 254,683,258 downwards.
AGAGTTTCAGGGATTGTAAATGTGTAGGAGATAAAATCGAAGGTCTGGCTTTGCGAGGGCACCAGAGCAAAAAATCAATTGTATGTATCGGAACCGCCTGTCTTTCTATATTGACCCAATCAGGTTTTTCAAATCTAGAATAAATTACTGAAAGCTGGGCAAGTCTGGCCGCCTGATAGTATCTGAATAAGTTGGGTAAACCCAAACCCCCTTGTGTTTTAGGACTAAAGAGGACGTTTCGGGAGAGCCTATATCCTTTTTTCCCCCAAACAAATTTAATAATCTTCCCCTGAAAAGAATTAAGATGTTCTCTAGTGATCGCAATAGGGAGAGATCTAAATAGATAAAGGAGTCTCGGGAGTAAGGTCATTTTTATTGAGTGAATTTTAGCTAAGCAAGAAATCCCACAGAGGGACCATGTTCTGAGATCGTTCTCTAAAGCCCGGTACATGGGGGGAACATTTTCTTTATATAAGTGTTCAATCTTAGGGGTTAAATTTATACCTAAATATCTAATTGAGGAGATGCTCCACTTGTATGCGAAAGAGAGTTTAAGCTGGTCCACCATCGTGGATTGGAGGGATACATTCAGCGCATGGGACTTGGACATGTTTACCCACAAACCCGAAATAGAGCCGAAGGTCTCTAATATTTTATTTATGTTGGGTAATGACTTAAGAGGAGAAGTAACGAAAAGGAGCACGTCATCAGCGAAAAGGGCGCATTTGTGGACTGCTTGACCACATCTGACACCTTCTATGGCTTGGTCTGATAATATTGCTATGGCTAAAGTTTCAATCGCAATAGCGAAAATCAAAGGGGACAGTGGGCATCCCTGTCTTGTCCCTCTAGCGATATAAATAGGTCCAGAGTAGTACCCCTGCAGCTTAATTCCAGCTTCTGGTTCAGAGTAAAGTGCCTTTAACAAACTTAACAAAGAATTACCAAAAGCCCAACGTCCTAAAATGGTAAACAAATATGACCAGGAGAGCGAGTCAAAGGCCTTCTGCAGATCCAAAGAAAGCAGAAGGCCCTCTTGCCTCGGTCCCCCATCCCAACCCGATTGAAGAACGGATATTATATCTACTGCTCTCCTAACTTGGTCAGGGCCCTGTCGCCCGGGGATAAAACCTACCTGGTCTTTATGTATGTAAAGATTAATAAAATAACTTAGTCTATTGGCTAATACTTTGGTGAGAATTTTCAAATCATTATTTATAAGTGATATGGGTCTATAATTTTCTACTCGTTCAGGGTCTTTGTCGGGTTTCGGGATTACTGATATGTAGGCCGCATTAAGAAGAGGTGCCAATGGCTCCCCTTCCTTTTAGGCCTCGTACACACGAGGCAATTAATTTGTTCAAATCGGTCGGACCGACCGATTTGAACAAATCTGTCTCTTTGGATTTTGGTTTGCTCGCGTGTACACACGAGCAAACCAAAATCCCCGCCAGCAGACGGCGCGCTGACGTGTCGGTGACGTGGCGGTGACGTTGACGCCGCCACGTCACCGCACCAGGAAGTAAAACACTTCCGCGCATGCGCGGAATCCATTCGGCGCCGATGCAAGACGACATGTCTGCTGGTAAGTGTACTAACCAGCAGACATGTCGGGCGGACGGGTTCCCACCCGATAGATTTCAAAGCATGCTTTGAAATCTGTCGGGTGGCCAAATCCGTCGGCTCGCCCGTACACACGATCGAATCTGTCTGCTGGGACGGTCTAGCAGACCGTTTCCAGCAGACAGATTTGATCGTGTGTACGCGGCCTCAGAGTTAAAGAATTTAGTAAGGTAAGGGGCAAAAATGTTTGAAAAGGACTTACAATAACAGATAGAAAACCCATCCGGACCTGGGGAGGATCCGCCTTTTAAATCTTTAATAACTTCTATAGTTTCTTCTAACTTAAACGGAGCATCAAGGAGTGCAACATGCTCCTTACTGAGAGAAGGAAGGGGAAGGTTATCCAAGAAGGGGTACGTGTCAGATACCTTAATTGTGTCATTTTTCTGATATAGTTTAGTGTAGAACTCCTGAAATACGCCCAATACTCGTTGGGGATTGAGTGTATAAGAACCGTCCTGTTGTCTAATCTTAGGGAGAGTGTAAGATCGTAGCTTAGGGGAAAGTCTATTGGCCAACATTGTACTCATTTTGTTGGCCTGTGAGTAAAATTTTGCACCTGGCCATCGAATGGACCTCTCAGCCGTGACCGTGAGGGCTAGATTTAAGGCTATTCTTGCCTTATCTAATTGCGCTAAAAGAGTCTGTGATGGGTCTCTTTTATGTCATCTGCTGAGTAATGAAAATTCCCTTTCGAGTTTCTCGACATCCGAGGCACTCACTTTTTTCAGATTAGAGGCCAATTGAATAAATTTAACCGGATCGAGGCTTTGTGGGCTGCCCAAAGAGTCTCAGCCAAGATTCCATCCGTGTCATTAAAGAGGAAATATTCCTTTAGTGCCTTCTCTATCTCTGAAACTATTGTGGGGTCATCTAACAGGGATTCCTTAAGCCTCCAGTGCGAGATGGGAGGCCCAGCAAAGCGTCTCCGCAAGATCATTACTATCATGGAATTATCAGACAGAGCTGTGTCTTTTATGGTTGCCTTGTGGACTGCAGGTATGTGTATAGAAGAGATAAATATGTGATCTATTCTGGAGTAACATAAATGGGGGTTGTGACGAGACCCTTTCTCGCCCAGGTCCTGCTCTCCCAACACTCCTCTGCTTCTATTCGATCAGCTTGCAGCTTGCAACATCTGATGGTCCAGTCATCCAAGGTTCCGGGATCCGACCAACAGCTATGTGCCGATCGCGATCCATTTGAAGAACACACACCAAACGAGCTGTATGTGTGCTCAACCCGAACTCAACTTTATTGAAACACTCTGCTGGTTATATACAGGTTACAGCTTCCATCAATCAAAGAACAATGAAATCTCCACCCCCTTTTCACACACTGGGGTTTCCATACAGAGGCATTTCGGCACCAATGTATTTAGCATGACTTTACTACCTCAGAGAGAATGACATTCCTGTAGACAATGACATCAGTGAAGTTAACAGAATACATTATCAAGCCAGCTTGTCTCCGCATAGAGAGGAGGTCATTACTACATCTGAGATATCACACTTTTTTAGATAATGACATGCTAATCCAATACTCCTGATAATCAAAAGGCTCAACACAGTGTTATCACACAATAGAAAGGTCAAAGAGCCGACTGACTTAACACCTCTACACACTGGACAATGAATGTCTTTCACAAGCCACTTAGCCTTTCAATAGTCCTCAATAGTCTGATTCAGTTCAATCCCCATCTAGACAGACACCTCATAATGTCCAAAGGCATCCTGCAATATGTCATATACATAATGTCTCATCTTATGTAATACATGAAGTATGATTTCACGGTCCATGACAGGGGTTCAAGAAATGTGTATAATCCTGTGTCGAGGGATTAAGTTCCCTCCAAATGTCGACCAACTCTTGTTGGTATATCAATCTTGCTATCTGAGAACTGCATCTAGAAGGGAGGGTTAATTGTTTAGAAGGGATCTTAGACTTGTCTAGACTTTGGTCCAAAGCGGTGTTAGAGTCGCCTCCAAGAATCACCGTGCCCTCCAGTAATTTCTGCAAAACCGCAAACATTGACCTAAAGAACTGATTTTGGCCTGTGTTGGGAGCGTAATATGAGACAAATGAAAACAATTGGTCATCAATCAGTCCCTTCACTCAGATATACCTCCCTTCGGGATCTCTATGTACAAAAACCGACTTAAACTGACATGACTTGGCAAATAAAATCGCAACACCCTTTGTTTTACCCTCTGCATTAGCTAAAAAAAAAATGTGGGTAATGGGAATGTAAGTAGGAAGGTGTGAACCTTGCCGGAAAATGAGTTTCCTGCAACATCACAACTTCCATTTTTTGCGTGTGGTATGATTGCAGAATTTTCCTCCTCTTAGAAGGTGAATTCACTCTTTGTACATTGTGGGAAACCACTTTCAATGATGGATTAGTTATGTTGTTAGAAGGCATGGTGCTTGGGAGAAGAAAGCTCATTAGGAAAAGGACTCACCACTAGCTGAAAGGGGTGTTGTGGCATTGGAAAGCATAGAAACCTGGGACCTGGAGAAGCATAACCAAACTGGAGCGACCATGAGCTGACAAGGAAGAGAAGAAAATAAGGAAAAGTGAAAAATAGACAAAGATAAGAGGGAACATGTCGACCCAAACTGGGTCTGCAAGGTCGAAAGGGAATACATTCCCTACCGACCTCACCCAAAAATAAACTAGGATGGTCCTCAAGACGGACCGTCAGTCCATCCCCCGAGCATGATATTTCCATGGTCAGAAGATGGGTGGAGGCGAATGGCTTCCGCTTCAGCCAGTCACATCCCTGAAGAAAAACAATGTAACATGTCAACTCAAACAATAAAACATTAACTATAACAATATAAAGCAAATGGATCCATCCATCAGGAAAAATCAGCCAGGGACTGCTAAAAGGCATCCTTGAGATTACCACAGATACCAGTCTGAACCAATGGTCCCAAGACTAGAGACAGGAATCAACAACAAAAACCATTAGGTGTTTTAGATCTTTTGAACAAATCTGTCCCAAAAAGGAAATCCAGATCGGAAAAAAAAAGAGACACAAAAATAAAAAATGAAAACACAAGCTGTCTCAGGTGTGAAGAGAGCCTTGGAACGTCTAGATTTGGTATTCTTCCACGTGGGAGAGATAGGCTGGAAGGAGTAGGACGCTTGGAGGAGCTCACTAAGAGATTAGAGGTGTCCATTGCTGAGTCCTGCGTGATGAAATTCAAGTCCATCAAGAGCCGTTCCCCCTCAGGGAAAGATGAAAATGAGTGGGTTTTACCTTTAAACAAGAATTTTAATGCAAACAGGAAAGCCCACCAATATTTAATTTCCCTTTGCGAGAGTACTGAAAGCAGGGGTTTAAGGGTCCTGCGCTGTTGGATCATCTTAGGAGAAATGTCAGCAAAGATCTGGACCTCAGTACCTTGGAAAGACAAGTGGGAGTTTTGTTGTGAAACTTTCATTATTTCCTCCTTTACACTATATCTCTGGGGGATCCGTCCTTCCTGGGGGGTTCCAGAGATCTGTGAGCTCTATCTAGCTCCAATTTCTGCAGAGTAATTGCCGGAATAAGAGCTTTAATAAGGTCCTTGACTGCCGCTGGGACATCCGTAATCGATTCCGGTAACCCCCTCACCCTAAAATTGTCTCTCTTGGAGTGATTTTCAAGGTCATCTAACTTGCTCAGAGCTGCATCCAATTGCTTCTGTATTACATGTATATGTTCCGAGTTTTGATTGGCTCTAGAGACCGTAATATCAAGTTTGTGCTCTATGGATTCCATCCTGGATCCCAGGTTTTGGAAATCTAAGCAGATGTCTGCCGTGATTTTATTAGCAGTGTTTGCAAGTCCCTTTTCCAGCATATCTGACAATTTCAATAGTAAGTCACCTGTAGATAGAGAGGTATCACAACCAGGGCCTCCTGGAGTGACAATGTCATCCATGTGGGGAGAGATAGTTCCTAATGGCGTGAGTGTATAGTCACCCAGCGTTCGCTCAAGGAGCGATTCAGTGGAGGCTGGGGATGGAGTCACAGCAGGGAGAATATTGTGGGTAGCTTGGGGTGTATATGCCAGAGTGGCTGGCGCTATAACTTGCCTGATCCCTGATGTCTCTCCGCTGTGTGTGTCACGCTGCTGACTCGTGGCCGCCATCTCGGGTTCGGCCTGGGATGCCTCGGTGGTAAAACTCGGTCCCAGGTCCCGGACAGAGCCGCCTAGCATGGGGAAGAAGCCTGGCTGTTCCCCAACCGATACCCGAAGTCTGTGGGAGTCCCTCTGGCGTGGATCCGGCTGTAGGGATGTTGGATGGCTGGAGCAGAGCGGAGCTCCCGGATTACGCGGCCATCTTGGACTCCTCGCGCATGCACCTGGAGATAAAAAGTTTTAATGACCGCCACTTTATTTCCTAGGGTGTCTGCTAAAAATATATATATAATGTTTGGGGGTTCTGAGTAATTTTCCAGAAAAAATATATAATTTTTACATGAAGGAGAGAAGTGCCAGAATAGGCGCTGTATGGAAGTGGTTAAAGTGAAACAATAAAAGTAAAATATTTCTTTAAATTTCATGTTTCCCATGCTTAGAACTGTCCCTGTACAAGATGTCATTTCTGAAGGGAAAAAAAGTAATTTAAAAGTACTTGTGGCTATAAAGAACACAGAGAACCGTCATTGCTCAAAAAAAAAAGTGTGGGGGTACCCCAAAATTCAATTACCAGGCCCTTCAGGTCTGGTATGGATATTAAGGGGTTCCCCCCCAAATATCCATATCAGGCCCTTCAGGTTTGGATTTTAAGGGGAACGCCACCCCAAATAAAAAAAAAATGGTGTGGATTTCCCCAAAAATCCATACCAGACCCCTTATTTGAGCACGCAACCTGGCCAGCCGCAGAAAAAAAGGGGGGGCAAGAGTGCCTCCCCTATTGAACCGTACCAGGCCACATGCCCTCAACAAGGGGAGGATGCTTTGGGGTCCCCCCAAAGCACCTTGTCCCCATGTTGATGGGGACAAGGGCCTCATTCCCACAACCCTTGCCCGGTGGTTGTGGGAGTCTGCGGGCAGGGGCTTATCGCAATATGGAAGACCCCTTTAACAAATAAGACCCCCAGATCCAGGCCCCCCTGTGTGAAATGGTAATGGGGTACATTGTACCTCTACCATTTCACAAAAAAAGTGTCAAAAATGTAAAAAAAAACACAATAGCCGGTTTTTGACAATTCCTTTATTAATGTCTTATTTCCACACTTCTTCTCCCATCTTCTTTTCTTCATTCAGGTTTCTTCCTCCATCTTGTTCTTCCTCTGCTTCTTCCTTCGGTCTTCTCGTCCACATCTTGCACCGGCTTCTTCTTCCCTGCTTGGTTCTCGGAACGACCCGCTTCCAATTTAAGTTCCCGCTGTGTGACGCTTCTGTTCTTATGACAGTTCTTTTATTACTGAGAATAGAAGGGTCACACGGCAGGAACTTTAATTGGAAGCGGTTTATCCGGAGAACTAAGCGGGAAAGAAGAAGCCGGTGGGCATTGCAGATTCCGATAAGCCGCCCGCCCGCAGACCCCCACAACCACCGGGCAAGGGTTGTGGGGATGAGGCCCTTGTCCCCATTAACATGGGGACAAGGTGTTTTGGGAGGGGAACCCAAAGCATCCTCCCCATGTCATAGGCATGTGGCCTAGTATGGTTCAGGAGGGGGGGCACTTTCTCATCCCCCCTCTTTTCCTGCGGCCGGCCAGGTTGCGTGCTCGGATAAGGAATCTGGTGTGGATTTTTGGAGGAACTCCATGACATTTTTTTTAAATTTGGGGTGGAGTTCCCCCTAAAATCCATACCAGACCTGAAGGGCCTGGTATAGTAATTTGGGGGGAACCCCACGTCATTTTTTTTAAATTTGACGGCGGGGTTCCCCTTAACATCCATACCAGACCTGAAGGGCCTGGTAATTGAATTTGGGGGGACCTCCACGCTTTTTTTTCCTTTTTTTTTTTTTAGCAATAACTGTTCTCTGTATAGCCGCAAGTGATTTTAAATGACTTTTTTTCCTTCAGAATGTCATTTTGTGCAGGGACAGTTCTAACCACAGGAAACAAGTGCTAATTTACAGGCATACTGTACACCCCCCCAGGTACGAAATTAAAAGGAATATTTCACTTTTATTGTTTCACTTTAAGCATTATTAAATTCACTGCTCCCAAAAAAATGCCAGTTTAAAAAAAATGCTTTGATACATGTCCCCTGACAAAAACTTGCATATTAACCTTTAAAATTAACATTTTTTTATTTCTCCCATAGACTTCTACAGGGAGTTTGGTGGCTCTTACCGTTTACATATTTATTATTGCATTGCGCCCGCTGCTGCGCCTGTTCACATGCTCAATTATTAATTTATCCGGTGCTCCAATTGAGCAATGAACCGGCGCAGCGCATTGTTTATAGTAAATCAGCCCCTGTGTGTCAATGTACATAGAAAATGCATGCTGATGCATGACAATGCATTAGAAAGGCAGATTAATGCATGGCAATGCACAGGGACAAAACATGTTGATGCAAGCCAATTCACCTGCCTAATGCTACAAAATACTGCACTTCTCTGCACATACTTAAATGCACCATTAAACATTTTTTTTAAATACATTTTATTTATTGAGTTTTGTATTAAGATTACAGAATGAAAAAAAAAACAGTGCTCAATGCACTATATTATTTAACAATAAACAACTCAGTTGTACTCTACTCATACAGATTTAAATAAGCACATCAGTATCATAAAGAAAAGTAATAAGGCAACAGAAAAAAACATATCTGAAGCCAGCAAAAGTTAGCAACATGCCTTAGATTTTAGGCAAATAACAGTATCTTTGCCAACCACCTCCATCATTTTCATTTACTGAAAATACCATTAAGATCCTCTCAAATCTTGCCGCTGTACTTATAGGAAAGAGTGTTAATTTAGAAATTGTATCTGATTAACATAGATAATTAAGTACTTACATGAAAGAGAAACATACGCAACAGAATTGCATTAGGACTTTTCAAAAATAAAATAAATCTCTCTAAATCTAGATGAATTACATAAATCATCACTTTACTTTGCATGCATTTACTTACTTACTTTACTTTGCAAGATAGCACTTAAGTTTGCATATATTTTATCTGTGTATTTTTTTAGAGAACAGAAAGCAGTTTTTAAATGTAACATTTTTTAAAATGATGAATCTTTTTAACATATACATAACTTACAAGTATTCTGCAAAATATATAACATTATGCAAACATGCTTTAGTATTTGTCCTTGTATACTTGGTAGTGAAGTTCTGCATTTATATTTTCTGTTTTACTCTTAAAAGAAGATAATCTTTTAGGCTGATAGTCTTCCTTATAGCCACATTAACTAATTAACTGTTTTTTAAAAGTTCTTAAATATAATTGGTTTAAATTGTAAATTAGGAGACAGAGGGTTTTAATAAAATATTAAAGTATATTTAAAGTGAGTATACATGTTGAGGTATTGTGATAAGATCACTGAAAGCAAATTCATATGCGTTGTTTACATTGTGATTTATTTATTTGATATAAATAGTTACATAGTTGGTAAGCCTGAATACAGACACAATGTCATCTAGTTCAACCTATGTGGATGTGGATGTGTGTGTAATGTTTATGTCAATACCATTTCCCATATCTGTGTTTACTAAGATGCCTATTTAAGAGTTTTTTTTAAACTATCAACACTTCCTAATGTGAAGATTCGAAAGGGATGGACAGCCGAACTCCAAAAAAACTTCTAAAGTTGACTTTATTGATAAAATCAATAGGAATGCATGACAAAATACAGCCAAAAGGATCGGGAAAAAGAGCAGCTGACGCGTTTCACACTAATCAGTGCTTAGTCATGGCTAATAAGTAACTTGAAACACACTTAAATATATATGTTTCCTAAAAGACCATGTGGTCGCTGTAAACCAATAGCGGGTGAAGGCAAATTGTTAAATGAAAAGCACACCCTGACTTGAATCAGTAACAGCAATCACCTGTGCACATAGAGGAATCTACAAGAAAAACATAAATATAAAAAATATTAAGACATCACTTTCAAACAAGGGGGTACTTTCAAATCAAATCAAATCCAATTGAACACACCATTACTGAGATTAAATCCAAATGAAACCGCTACGTAAAAAAAATATATTAGTGAAAACCCCCAACACACTATCAGAGGTATTCCCTTTGGTCAGTTCCTCCGACTCAAGCGTTTATGCAGTGTACCAGAGGACTTTACTAAAGAAGCGACTGAGATGGCTTTAAGATTCAAAGCTAGAGGCTATCCTGCCAAAACTATTAACAGAGCCCTACTAAAAGTAGAGTCCATTTTGTCAGAACATTTGGCGTTAAAAGAATACATATAAAGATCGCACATAATATATGTTTTATAATGTCCCATATACATGGATATGATGAACTTAGCACAACCATTTTTCCCTGTTAAAGTTTAAACATAGGTTCTTAGGCATGAATAGACACTGTCTGTCTGCTGTGCCATATCCCGGGTCATATCTCTTTGGGTTTGACACTTATAAGATAAGAGAATTAACAGCCTGGCACAGCATGACACTAAACTGAGACTAGAGGGGCTTATTCACTATCCCAGTGGAATTATATATCTTAAATAGTATTGTGTCTTCATTATGCCATGACAATATATGTGTATTAGTAGTTCACATAGTATACTCGTAAATACATAGACATTATTGGGGTCCCAGGTATAAGATCCTATATTAACTTCAAAGTATTAGATGCTTTGATCACATCCCAGCATTAGTTTAAAAGAACTTTCCTAGGCATGTATGTAGATCATTATACCTTATCTCAATCATATATTTTGAGGTCGCCGGCATGTCTAGGTTTGTTGTCATGTTGTTTGACATATAAAACAATTTATGATGCTATACCAAGATTCAGGTCACAGGGGGTCATAAATCCTGATTAACTCTGAATAACCCTAAAAATTAGGAATTATTCCTTAGATACCACTGCCCCCTACAGGTTAATATCGGCATGGTTCAAGTTGGTCACCCACCAAAACATATTATCATGTGACATAGTCAGTCACGTGATAGGGGAATACACACCCACTTCTTTGGGAAGATAAAAGTATTACACAGGACAATCAGGGGGGTCGATGGGAGGAAGCTCGATGGGAGAGAGATGGCAGGGCTGATGGCTGGAAGCTGCTCTGATCTCTCAAGGAAGCCGGAAGGCGGAGAGAGTGACCAAACATGTAAGGAGTTCACAGGAATCCTTCATTAGGGCTTTCCCTTCTCAAACAGGACTCTTAATTACTGGTAAGTTTGAATTTTGATTATTTACCTTTTTGGTAATTCTGAGGTTTTTCACATACACTCCACTAAGACCATTTAAATATACTTGGCAACGATAATTTGGGAGTTAATTATGTCTAACTGCAGCATGAGATAATTGTATTCCAAATATTAGGAGACATACGCGCATTACGTTTGTCTTTAAAAAGCTAAGTGCCAACAATTGTGGTTTGAGAGTGATGGCGTATGTGAAGATATATCCTCGCCAAATTTAACAAAAAGCTTGTGTACAATATAACATTTGTTATGTACACGTATATAAATAAGTATATCATCTGAACATTCAAGCGTCATTTATCTCTATTGTAGAAGCATATCATTTATTTGTTTTGATACGAATTGTACCTGATTTTAATTTTTGCACTATATCTTTAGTTAATAAATATATATGTATTAAATATTCATTTGTATTACTCGTCCTCAAAATAGCACAGATAAAAGAATTTTGATATCTTGTATCGCAGGAAAAGTGTATATCTCCCCAAAGCACAGATTTACATATTTCCATAAATACAATAATATTTTATAAGTTCAGAATAAACATTCTGACGGTATAGGTAGGCTCTATGCTGAGATACGTCAATGGTTCTGACAATTTCTAGACCCTCATTGTTAAAGGACAATAGCACAAACAGTATTCATCAGTAATTCATCCTTCAATAATTCTACTCCAGTCTTTTCCACTCCTTTTAGCATAGAGTTTAACAAGATAAAACAGATCGTGACCAAATACCTGCCAGTCCTGTACAATGATACCGCTTATCAATCTATCTTGTCCAAAGGTATTAAAACTATCAGTCGGAGAGCACCTACATTAGGGGGCATTTTGTCTCCCAGTTTGTTTCAAACAAAATCTGCTAAAGACAACTGGCTACACTTCAAAGGTACCTACAGATGAGGCATTAGGGGGGGTGTAGATATTGCAGCCTTATCAAAACAGGCCAATATGTACATTCATGTTCTAGCAGGAAGAACTTTGATATAAAACAGTTTATTAAATGTAATACTATGTTTCTGGTATTTGTTATCACCTGCGATTCATGTCATGTACAATACGTGGGTAGAACCATCAGAAGGCTAAAAGACAGACTTAGTGACCATCTACAGTATACGACATAGAGAAGGACCACAACACAAATGTGGCCAGACACTGGAATGTCATACACCTCAAAGACATTTCTAGTCTGTCTATACAAGGGGTTGAGAAAATGACCTGTTCGGTTAGAGGAGGAGACCGAGGTCTTTTGGATATTTCACCTAAATACTAGAATACCTAGAGGGTTAAATTTTGAGTGGGATGTGTCCCACTATTATGATTGATGTATATGTTCCCACCCCTCGACACTTGCACAATCTCCTCCTCATCCACCGATATGTGATGTTTCCCGTTTATTATTCTATTGTATTTTTCTCTGTTCCTTTTTGGATCTCCATCTTAGATACACCCATCCACTTGCACCTCTTCAGGTTCTTACCTTATCAGTCAGCCGTATTGGGCAATCTTTTGTGTTAGATGAATATGAGTGTTATTCCTAGACATTGCTAATCTAGCATTACCTCTTATAACCATATTTAATTGTTCCATATACATACTTTTAGAAATAGTTTAATTAGCATCTGATTATTCAGTTTTTTAACATTATGTTTAGACAGTTTATCCCTACATACTATGATCTGCTGATCATGGAGTTTACTCCTATCATGAAATTCACCAATTTTTTCTTTCTTTGTCGTTTATGTTTTGGGTCTCTCTTTTAGATACATATATCAGCTAATTTACCGAGCCCAAGCAGTTTTCACCACTGCGGGTTATGATTCATGCAATAATGATTTTTTGTCTCTATAGAGGTCCTGTTTTTCAGAGTTCATACACTTTAAACATATATATGTGTTAAACGGCTTTCTGTTTTTTTGATATCCACCGGTAATTTTTGTGTTCTCAGAACATCATATTTTTGACCGGGAAGTCTTTTAAGCGATTGGTTGTGTAGATAATTGCCTGCATATGGAGCGTTTTACTTTACAACCAAATAAACAATATATTTATATTTATATATATATATACACAATAATGGACTCTGTAACTAAATATTTTTTTAAAGTCCCTTTTTTGGGGTAAGATGCACTTTCATTAAAGAGGAGTTCCACCCTAAAATATAACTTTTGTTTAATCCACTCCCCTCCCCCTTACATGCCACATTTGGCATGTAATTTTTTTTGGGGGGGAGTGGGGGCTTCAGTAGGAGTGGGACTTCCTGTCCCACTACCTGCTTTCGCCGAGGGGCTGGTTAGGTGATTACACATGACAGGTCCCATGCGATCGCCTCTCCAATCAGCGGCGAGCCGCGCCGCGCGCATGCGCAGTGGGTGCCCGGCCGTGAAGCCGAAGGCTGTCACAGCTGGGTGCCCACAGTCGGGATGGAGACGCCGGCTGGGGAGGGGGAGAGAGGAGCGGAGCCCCGGTCGGCGCGTCGCTGGAACTCAGGAGCAGGTAAGTGAGTGTTTATTAAAAGCCAGCAGCTACACTTTTTGTAGCTGCTGACTTTTAATAAACACAATTTTTGGCTGGAACACCTCTTTAACTATATTGCCACGGGTTGCAACAGGATGGCTGGGCCGTTGTTACGTACCTGCCAGATGAGCCTGATGTGTAGTGGGAAGGCTTCTCGTACAACCGATGTTGTGACAGTGGCCACAAGAGCCTGGCCGTGTATGGGTGCCTGGTTCATCTTGGGTCTTGTCAGTTTCAGCAGGTGCAGCAGGAAACAGGAAGCTGGCTGGTGGGTGCACTGGCTGGGGAGACACTGAATGCGTAGTCAGACAAGCCGGGTTTGGTAACAGATGATCAGATATAGATATAAACGACAGGCAGAGAATGGTCAGTATACAGGCAAGTTCGGCAACGGGAAATCAAGCAGTTGTAGAGCTGAGCGTTGGTCACAAGGCAGGCCGGGATCAGGATAACAGAGATCAATCGTAGTCAGCAAGCCGGGTCAAACACAGGAAACAGGAAACAGGTCAGATCACAGGAAGTCAGGTAAGAACTGCAGATCAGGCAGCTAAGACACTGTGCTGCTGAGGTGTTTAAATAGGGCAGCCTGCTGTCAATCACTGAAATCAGTCTGCACCATTAACCCTTAAGTGGCAGATTCATGACATTGCCCCCCCCCCCTTACAGGCAACCGCCGGGTGCCCAACAGGTCTCTCTTCTGTGGGTGATTGCGAAAAAAGGCATTAACCAAGTCTTTTGCGTGCACATTCCTCTCAACCTCCCAAGAGTTATCCTCTGGGCCATAACCTTTCCATTTAACCAGGTACTGTACCTGATTCCTTCTCTTCCTTCAGTCTATGATAGCCTCCACCTCATACTCTTCTTCGCCATCGATGGTCACAGGTTCTGGTGGCCTGGATACTCTATCTGGAAAAGAGTCAGGGACTGCAGGATTCAAGAGAGAAACATGGAAGACAGGATGTATCTTACGTGAATCGGGTAGAGATAATTCATAAGCAACCTCATTAAGTTTCCTCTTGACTAGGAATGGTCCCACAAATCTAGGTGCCAATTTCTTTGAGGGACATGCCAACCTGAGATTCGTAGTGGACATCCATACCTGGTCTCCTGGGCAGAGGATCAGTTCACCCCTTCTTTTCCTGTCAAAAGCCGCCTTGCTTGCTGCTTGTGCCTTGGTAACTGTTTCTTGAAGCAACTTATTGTTGCGGTTGAAGAAATACACTGTGTCTTGAACAGCAGGAACCGTGGTTTCTGGAATAAAATCAGGCAAGAAGGATGGGTGAAAACCATAATTTGCAAAGAAGGGTGACTGACCTGTGGCAGAGTGAGTGGCATTATTGTAGGCAAACTCCGCCATTGGCAGCAGAGATACCCAGTCATCCTGGACAAAAGTGGTGAAGCATCGAATATATTGTTCTAATGTCTGATTGGTTCTCTCTGTCTGTTCATTGGTCTGTGGATGGTAGGCCGAGGATAAGGATCTTTCAATTTTAAGGGCTTCACACAGAGTTTTCCAGAACCAGGAAGTGAACTGAACCCCCCGATCTGAGACAATGTTCATAGGGACCCCATGAAGCCTTACAATTTCTCTGATAAACACTTGAGCCGTCTCCTCGGCTGAGGGAGTACTCTTCAGAGGCAAGAAATGGGCCATTTTTGACAGTCGGTCTACTATCACGAAGATGGCTGTGCATCCTTTCGATGGGGGGAGTTCTACAACGAAATCCATGGCTATCATTCTCCATGGTCTGTCAGGGACTGGCAGTGGCCGAAGTAGACCCCAGGCTCGGTTCTTCGAACCCTTGCTGCGATTGCAGATTGCACAGGAATTCACATACCTCTTACAGGTTTCTTCCAGGTCTGGCCACCAGAATGTGCGTTTCAGGAGATCAAGCGTCTTGTGGACCCCGAAATGACCTTCTAGGGGATGATCATGACACAGACCCAAAATGGTTATACGTAAACATTCAGGCACAAATACCTTGCTTCCGTTAAACAGCAAACCTTCCCGGAGTGTCAGAGTGATCCCTGGAGGGCTAGGAACGTCTGTCGAAGCCTGCTTCATTCGGTTAAGGAGGTTGCTCTGTAAAAGTAAAAAGTTATTTTCAGACAAGATGGTATCTGCCAATGGTGGTTCCTTGGGGTCATCGAACATACGAGACAGTGCATCTGGTTTAACATTCTTTGAGCCCGGCCGGTAGGTAATGTGGAACACAAATCGGTAAAAGAACAGGGCCCAACGTGCTTGACGTGGCTTTAGACGTTTAGCAGTCCTCAGGTACTCCAGATTTTTATGGTCAGTATAGACCAATATGGGATGCGCTGCTCCCTCCAGGAGGTATCTCCATTCTTCCAAAGACGCCTTAATGGCCAGTAACTCTCGGTCCCCAACGTCATAGTTTATCCCCGCTGGGGAGAGCCTGCGGGAGAAAAAGGCTACTGGATGCATCAGATCCTTGGGGCCTTGGCGTTGGGAGATGACTGCTCCAAGAGCGACTTCAGATGCATCTACTTCTAGTATATACGGCAGAGATGGGTCTGGGTGACCAAGAACAGGTGCTGATGTAAACAATCCTTTCAAAGTATCAAATGCACCTTGTGCCTCGGGTGTCCAATGGAAGCGGAGGTTCTGTCTAGTCAACTGTGTGATAGGGGTTATGATAGCGGAGAAGCCCTTAATGAATCTCCTATAAAAGTTGGCAAATCCTAGGAAGCGCTGTACCCCCTTCTTGTCGGTAGGTGCAGGCCAGTCTAAGATAGCAGATACCTTTTCAGAGTCCATCTTGATCCCTTCAGGAGAGATTATCAGCCCCAGGAATTGGATGCTTCTTTGTTCGAATTCACATTTTTCACCCTTAGCATATAGTCTGTGTTGGCGTAGTCGGCTTAGTACCCTTTTGACATGACCTCGGTGAGAGTCTAGAGAAACGGAAAAAATCAGGATGTCATCAAGGTAAACAATTAAAAATATATCTAGGAAGTCTCTGAATATATCATTAACAAAATGTTGAAATGTAGCCGGGGCATTGCATAGTCCAAAGGGCATCACTAGGTACTCATAGTGGCCAAATCGGGTGCGAAAGGCTTCCACTCATCCCCTTGGTGGATGCGGACTAAATTGTAGGCCCCCCGTAAATCTAGTTTGGTAAAAATGGTTGCCGACCTTAATCTCTGAAATAGTTCGGGTACTAAAGGGAGGGGATATCGGTTTTTAACTGTAATTTTGTTGAGCTCCCGATAGTCCCCGCAAGGTCGTAGGGAGTGGTCCTTTTTCTCAACGAAAAATATTCCTGCTCCTGCTGGGGGGGTAGAGGGTCGGATGAACCCCTTTTTCAGGTTTTCTTGGATTTATTCTTTTAGTGCTTCCTGTTCTCGTTCAGCGAGGGGGTAGATTCTACCAAAAGGAATTTCGGACCCAGGGAGCAGTTCAATTGGGCAATCGTATGGCCGATGCGGGGGAAGAATGTCAGCCCCTCGCTTACTAAAGACATCCAGGAACTCATGGTAGGGTTCAGGTACAACTTGCCGCACTTCAGACTCAGAGTCCACACAAAGTAGCGTTGTAGAAAAAGCTGGGGACCTTGGTAGGCAGTGTTCCTGGCAATAGGCTGAGTGGAAGTTGATTCTCCCTGTGGCCCACTCAATTTGCGGGTTATGCGCCTGCAGCCAGGGTAGGCCCAGAATAACAGGAAATAGCGGGGAAGAGATAACATCAAGGCTTAAGATTTCTTTGTGTTGGGAGGAGGCCAATACGGGTAAAGGAAATGTCTCTTGGGTCACAGGTCCAGACTTGATACATGACCCATCAGCTAGAAAAACAGAAAGTCCTTGTGCTTTAGATCTCAAGGGAATGTGTTGTTGTGTTGCAAAGGTTACATCGATGAAGCAACTGCAGGCCCCGGAATCAATGATTGCGGTGACTGCCACCTCCCTTTCTGGCAGCTGGAAAGAAATAGGAAGGGTTAGGTTGGTGGCAGTGGTAGATGAAGGAAAGTTATTAACTGAAGTGATCATTTGCCACTTACGGGTCTTGGTTGGACAGGAATGCACATAGTGGCCTGCTTCCCCACAGTACAGGCAAAGGTTATTCTGTCGTCGGTGCAGGCGTTCTTCTGGAGACAGAGGGGGGTGTATCAGGCCGATTTGCATAGGCTCTGGAGCGTCGGTAGCAGTAGTAACAGGAGCGGGCTGAACTGGAGTGAAGCCAGCAGGTGCAGGGTAAGTAGGAGCTGGGATCCGGGGCATCATCCAGACTGGACGTGGCTGCTGGGCTGATCTTTCGTATCGTCGCTCATGGAGCTGATGGTCAATTTGAATGGCCAGTGTGATAAGGGCTTCCAGGGTATTTGGGACCCCGACACGTGCCAATTCATCTTTCAGACCTTCTGATAACCTCAAGCGGAACTGATGTCGCAGGGCTGCGTCATTCCATTGTGTGTCTGCACTCCAGTGTCTGAAGTCTGTAACATAATCTTCGGTTGTTCTGCGGCCTTGCTGGAGTGTATGAAGGATGGCCTCTGCTGTGGTGGTTCGTTGTGGGTCATCGTATAATTCGGCAATTGCGCCGAAGAAGACGGACATGGACTGTAACAATACATTGTTCTTCTCCAACATCCGATGAGCCCAGGACTGGGGCTCACCCTGAAGCAGTGATATGATGAATCCTACTTTAGTGGTTTCAAGGGAGAATGTTCGAGGTTGCAGGGCAAAGTACAGTTCACATGCGTTGCGGAAGGATCTAAATTTTCCTCGGTCGCCTGAAAATCGCTCTGGTGCTGGAACTCTGGGTTCAGGGGGCAGCATCACCACTGAGGGCGCTGCAGTGGAAGTCCCTGAGGCAGACGGTGCAGCAGTGCTTGCTGGCTTGGCTAGCGTCTGTACACGTTGTTCCAATTGTGTGTAACCCTCCTGTAGCAATTTGACTGCTTGGGTAAAGGCTGCAAGGTGCTGGCAGATGTCATCCATGGCCGACTTCCCACTTGCAGGCTCAGACATGGCTGCCTGATACTGTTACGTACCTGCCAGATGAGCCTGACGTGTAGTGGGAAGGCTTCTCGTACAACCCCGGCTAAAGGGCCACGATGTTGCGAAAGTGGCCACAAGAGCCTGTGTATGGGTGCCTGGTTCGTCTTGGGTCTTGTCAGATTCCACAGGTGCAGCAGGAAACAGGAAGCTGGCTGGTGGGTGCACTGGCTGGGGAGACACTGAATGCGTAGTCAGACAAGCCAGGTTTGGTAACAGACGATCAGATATAGATATAAACGACAGGCAGACAATGGTCAGTATACAGGCAAGTTTGGCAACGGGAAATCAAGCAGTTGTAGAGCTGAGCGTTGGTCACAAGGCAGGCTGGGATCAGGATAACAGAGGTCAATCGTAGTCAGCAAGCCGGGTCAAACACAGGAAACAGGAAACAGGTCAGATCACAGGAAGTCAGGTAAGAACTGCAGATCAGGCAGCGAAGACACTGCGCTGCTGAGGTGTTTAAATAGGGCAGCCTGCTGTCAATCACTGAAATCAGTCTGCACCATTAACCCTTAAGTGGCAGATCCATGACAGCCGTAGTTTTTCTAGGCTTCTTTTTTAGCGTTTTATATATTTCATTGGGAGTGTTACGGGTTACGGGGAGGTTTCATGAGGGTGAATATAGTTTCTTATCGTGCCCATAGCCATTAATACTTTCCTATTTTCTATCCCCCATGCAGTCCTGGATACAAAAGGTTCTATGTGAACCAATAAACTTTTTTGTGTGTTTAATATAATTTACATTCACATAACTTGTACATAGGATTACCCCAATAAGATCTTCCAACTTACTATATGCATATATTCATTTTAATAGATGTTTACAAAAGAAAGTTCCGGCTTGATG
The DNA here is from genome assembly GCA_029574335.1 of Rana kukunoris. NCBI lineage: Eukaryota > Metazoa > Chordata > Amphibia > Anura > Ranidae > Rana > Rana kukunoris. Next base: position 254,663,888 of record CM056053.1, on the reverse strand, counting down.
TTTTCTATCTGGTTCCACATCTATGGTATATGAATGAATGAATGAATGAAAACTTATATAGCGCGGCACATGCGAACTGAATCGCCTCTTGGCGCTTGTTGTTCCTGTCTCCTTTGGTATCAAAAGAGATGAGTCTTGATCTTTCTCCTGAATGCTATTACCTGATAAATGATTGAATATGATCAGAGAGCGATCAAGTTTCTTTTTTTTATCATTCAAATTTAAGTTTATTTTCAAAACAAAAAAATATAAAATATACAGCTATGCGCCAAATAACACAGTAAATATTACAGCTGAACATACATTTGAGAATAAACAGGTACATTCAGTGTTTATCGTTTCCAACATTTTTAACCCCAGAGGGTAGTACTTATTGAACTGCAAAGAGAAATGAGAACTATTAAGATAAATCAGAACCCCATAGGTAATATAGTTTGTCCCAAATCACCTCCCTAATCCCCCGAGATCTCATATATCCTATGGTCTGATCCAGAATATTAAAGCAATGAGGGATGTAGTAGACCAATCTTTCATAGACCCCAAGAAGGTGGGTATCCAGGACAATCTCTGCCTCTCCGACACCCCTCTTGGGATCACTCTGTATCCTAGAGGTGGACCTGTCCCCTCCACCCAACCTCCCCAAAAGAAACTTGATCTAACATTTGTCTAAAGAACCAAGACAACATCCTACCCAGGGTTAACTATAATAGAAAAACCTGATATATAATGAGTATTTCCAAACCCATTATCCCCAAAGTGAGAATATTACATTATGAGAAGTAATGTACTATGTTTAGTCTTCTCGAATCTAAAATTAAGAGAAAAAAAAGAAAAGAAAAGGAGAGAAAAAAAGAAAAAAAAAAAGGGGAAAAGGGGAGGAAGAGAAGGGGGGGAGATAGAGATGAGAAGAGTAAAGAGTTCAGAGGAAAGAGTAAGCCCACCTGCCAAGATTATGCATCAGTCCGGAGCAACAGCCACTACTGTATCCCCGGAGTATAGGGGATTCCCATGTACTTAAGCCACGGTTCCCAAGTTTCAGTAAACAAAATAGTTTTATCTAACATTAAACTAATTCTCTTTTCCTGCTCCATGATCCATGTGACTTTTCTCTTCATGTGTAGAATAGAGACCGACTGTTTCTTCCATGCGGCTGCAATAGTAATTCTGGCGCCTGTCAGCATAAATAGAATCAGTTTTCTGGTAACCTTCGAGATTTGTGGGATTAGACCATTCAATAGAGCGATTGCTGGAGACTGATGCACATTACACCCTGTTACTCGTCTGACAATGTGAAACACCTTATTCCAATAACCCTGAATCTTTGGACATTCCCACCAAGTGTGAAACATGGACCCTATTCCCTGGCAACCTCTAAAGCATAAGGGTGAGTATGAAGGATACATCGAGGCCAATTTAAGAGGGACCATGTACCATCTAGTAAAGATTTTTGCATTGGCTTCCGCCAGAGATACACTTAGCAAACCCTTGATAGATCTAGCAAAATTTCCATACCAATCCTCTAAGTCCCATTCATCTCCAAGTTCTCTTTCCCAAGCGAGCATGTGGGGTAATTTTGTATCATTTGTCGCGAGAGATTTATAAATAACTGAGATATAACCCCGTCTCGTCGAGGCTTGGTCGCATCTATGTTCAAATGGAGATAGGGAGCCAGAAATTAGATTATCAGACCAAAGATTTTGGGCATAATCATGTAATAAAGAGAATCTCAATCTCTCGGAGGGGGGGGGATCAAAATTATCAACAAAAAATTGTTCGGGTAAAGGGCCCAATCTTGAGAAGAGCTGTCCAATGCGGTACACCCCCTTGTCATGCCACCATTTGAAGGAGTCGACGTCGACTCTAGATGCAAAGATCGGATCCAGGAAAACCTCCGCTAAGGGTTGACCTTTCGAGACCAGAGAAGGATTTTTCCTAAGTGAATCCCAAATTACTAAAGCTTGAGAAAGGGTTGGGGACATAATAGCGGGTCTGTGTTTGGGGGTACACCACATCAAATTTTCTATAGTAAACGCAGAAGATGCTTGTTCTTCTATATTAATCCAATCAGGACGGTCCTTTTTAAGATATACTTCAGATAGTTGGGCCAACCTAGCAGACTGGTAGTACCACCACAAATTCGGGACTCCTAAACCCCCCTGTTCAGTTAGATTGAAGAGGCTTCGAGAAGGAACACGCGGACCCTTCTTGTTCCAAACGAATCTGGTGATTTTGCCCTGAAATGATTTTAGGTGACTTTTAATTATTGGGATGGGCAATGAGCGGAAGAGATATAAAAGTCTGGGGAGCAGAGTCATCTTAACCGAATTAATCCTACCAATCCATCCTATTTTCTGGGAACCCCATTCATTTAAATCTTTCTCGAGTTTTTTAAACGTAGGAGGATAGTTGGCAGAATAGAGATTCTCAAACTTCGAAGTCAGGTTGATTCCTAAATATTTGATAGATGAAATTTCCCATTTGAATTCATATTTGTTTTTTAACATTAAAACTGTGGGTTCAGGGAGTGACACATTAAGCGCTCTGGATTTAGCCCAATTTACTTTGAGGCCCGACACTCTAGCGAAGTCAGTCAATAGGTAAATAATTTCAGGAAGAGAGGATGGAGGTGAGGTTATGAAAAGTAATAGATCATCTGCAAATAATGCACATTTATGTTCCTTTTGAGAGCATTTAATTGCCTTGATATCCGGGTCATCACGAATAGCTATAGCCAAAGATTCGATCATGACTGCGAATAGCATAGGAGACAAGGGGCATCCTTGTCGTGTGCCCCTCCGGATCTTAATAGGTTCTGAGAATAGGCCCTGTACACGGAGTTTAGCTTCCGGACATGAATAGAGCGCAGATAAGATTCCCATGAATTTAGAGCCGAAACCCCATCGCTTCAGTACCCTAAACATATATGGCCAGTACACTGAGTCGAAGGCTTTCTGGAGATCTAGGGAAAGGAGCATCCCTTCTTGTCCACGATCCCCAGTCCACCCAGATTGTAGAATGGAAATCAGATCAACTGCCCTTCTTATCTGGTCCGGTCCCTGCCTCCCTGAAATGAATCCTACCTGATCCCCGTTAATATATTGGTTCATGAAAGGGGACATTCTATTGGCCATAATTTTGGTTAATATTTTGAGGTCGTTATTAATAAGAGATATTGGCCTGTAATTTTCAACTAGACTAAGGTCTTTATCAGGTTTCGGGATCACTGAGATATAAGCCATATTAAGTTGTTTATTATTAGAAATACCATCTGTCAAGGAATTATAAAAGCGAGTTAAGTAGGGCGTAAGGATAACTGAGAATGTTTTATAATATGGGGAGGCAAAACCATCGGGTCCCGGTGCCTTATCCGTCTTTAGATTTTGAATTACTGATAGAACTTCCTCAGTTGATATGGGAGCCTCCAATATCTCCATGTGTTCCTTTTTCAAAGTAGGAAGACTTATTTTATCCAAGAATTTCTCTATTTTATCTGAAGTAGATTTATCGTCAAAAGCGTAAAGTCTAGAATAGAAATCATGGAAGGTTTCCATCATCCGCTGAGGATTTAAAGTAAGGGATCCATCTGTTTGTCTAATCTTGGGGAGCGTCTTCGACTTAAATCTAGGTGACAATTTATTTGCTAACATCGGCCCTATTTTATCCTTCAATCCATCAAGTGAAGAGGTGGGAAATCCAGAAGGATCTGACTTATGTTTTCTGCGCAAGTCTAGATATTTCTCTTCTAGCTCTCTCACCTCCACCCTCTTTTGTTTTTTAAGTCTGGACGCAATTTGTATTATTTTGCCTCTAACTGTTACCTTGTGGGCCGCCCATAGAGTTTCTGGGGAAACTTCTTGTGTATCATTAAATTCAAAATATTCCTTTATAGCTTGTTCAATTTCTGTCACAAGGGCTGGATTTTTTAAAATAGATTGATTAAGAGTCCAATGAGATACTCTATGGGCTGTATTCTCCCGTCTTAGAGATACCAGTACCATAGAATGGTCCGACCATGGAACATCTGCAATAGTTGACTCAACAGCTGCCGGGACATGATGATTCGAAATCAATATGTGGTCTATTCGTGAATAAGATAGGTGGGGATTAGAGAAATGTGTATAGTCTTTAGCGTTTGGGTTCAATTCTCTCCAAATATCAATCAACCTAGATTGGTGTAGCATACGTGCCACTTGAGTACTAGCTTTAGTCGGCCTAATTATTTTAGTCTTATTTGGTTTAGATTTATCCAAACCCGAATCAAAGGCCAAGTTGGAGTCCCCCCCATAACTATGATACCCTCCATAAAAGGTCGGAGAGTATCTAGCATCTGTGAAAAAAAATTCTGTTGTCCCCTATTTGGTGCATAGTATGAGACAAAAGTGTACATGTTTTCATCTAGGGTTCCTTTAGCCAAAACAAATCTTCCTTCCGAGTCCCCGTATTCCTTAATCAAAGTGAATTTACAAAATTTAGAGAAAAAAATAGCCACCCCTTTGGTCTTATTTTCCGCCTTAGATAAATAGAACACTGGAAAGTGAGCATGTAAAAAAGAGGGGGTGTACCGCCTTGGGAAGTGTGTCTCTTGTAGTAAAACAACATCCACATGCATAGACTTATAGACTTGAAAAGCCTTTCGTCTCTTAATAGGAGAGTTCAGCCCCTGAGTGTTGTGTGTTACAACACGAAGGGGTGTGGAAGAGCTATTTGGTCCAGCCATGGAACCTAAACCTTACATCCTCCAGAATGTATACCATGTAATGAGTCTGTAACCTAGAAAACCCATATCCTGACAGGTAGGCCGACAGAGAGGAGAATACAGAGTGGAAAGACAGGGAGAAAGAGGGAGAAATCAAAAGGAAAGAGTAAAACAGTAAACAATAAAGCAAAATGTGGCATAACATAAGGTCAAACCATGACCCGAAATGGGGGGAGGGACTAATCTCCCTTCCCCCATTTAAAGAAGAAATTCCAAAGTGGTCCAGTGTTGAGGGACCAAACACCCGCTTCCCAGGACGACAAAAAGTCTGTCTGGAAAGTGAGTAGAGGCTCAATGCCTCACCACCACCCATTACCAACAGTCTATACGTTATCCTATACAACTTGTTTTTAGGAAGAAATTGATCTCGTACAGTTTATGCATTAAGACATGTGCCGTAACAAGGTTTCCCAGAGGAGGAGCGATGAAGAGGGAAGAGAAAAAAAGGGGGGGGGGGAAACCCACATAATATGCATACACCCATATATATTATCCTATACATACATATAAGCTCACAAGGGAGGGAGAGAAGAGAGAAAAAAAAAAAAAATGAGAAATGTTCTCCTCCCCCCTCCTTCCCCCCCTCTGTATTTTCAAATATTAATCTCATTGGGGGAAGAAAAAACAACAAAAAAATAAAAATAAAAACCCCTTCTTTGTAATTTCAAATATTATATGCATACCCCTATATATATTCTCATATAAACGCATATAATCTCATTGGGGAAAAATAAATAAAAACATTTCTTTGTAATTTCACATATTATATGCATATCCCTATATATATTCTTATATATACACATATACTCTCCCCCTCCCCCCCCCCTCAAATCCCCAATTGGTGTCTCCTCCGGGAAGGTTCAACTGGAATTAATGATCCAAGTCAGGTTGCTGAGTTTTTCCCAACTTTCCTGTGTTTGACTCTATTCCATTTGCCCGAAGTAGGGCTAGTAGGTGTCTGTCTTTTAGCTGAGAGAGGCTGTGGAGGTGTAGTATCCATGTCTGGTGCGGTTGCGATAATTCTTAGGTCTAATAGTAATCTTTCCCCCTCCTGAAAGTTGCGTACAGCATAATGTCTACCATTATAGGTGAATTTTAGAGCAAAGGGAAAGGCCCAATTATACTTGACTTCCTTCTTCATTAGGGCCGACAATAATGGTTTCATTGCTCTCCTCTTCTGAATAGTGTGGGGGGAAATGTCAGAAAATATTTGGATCTTTGCTCCTTGGTACTGCAAATGTTCTTGTTGATGGGACTTTTGCATTATTTCCTCTTTGGTGGAATAATAATGTGGTTTAACTACCACGTCTCTAGGTAAACCGTCCTTGCGTAACGGGCCTAAGGATCTGTGCGCTCTGTCTAATTCCAACTTATGTGCAGGAATGGATGGAATCAGATCTCTAATGATGTCTTGTATAGCAGAGTGAACATTAACTATGGATTCAGGTATCCCCCTTACCCTGAAATTATCTCTCCGAGATCTGTTTTCCAAATCATCTATCCTATCTTGAGCAGCTTCTAGTTGTTCTTGCATGAATTGTAGATGGTCAGTATTCTGATCAATCCTTGAAACATTAGCGTCCAATTTATGTTCAATAGATTCTATCCTGTTACCAATACTTTGGAAGTCTGCTCTGATATCTCTAGTGATCCTCTCAGCAGTCTGTGTCAGACCCTTGTCTAACATTTCAGCTATTCTATTAAACAGATCAGTTACATTGAAAGAAACATCAAGAGCCCGTTCAACATTCACCTGCTCATGCCCAGGAGGAGGTTGTGAGGAGATTGCAGTAGAAATTACATGACCAGTCAACTCAGTGACTGTTCTTTCTTTCAGTACAGAGGAATATAGAGCAGGAGTTGGATTAGATCCCAGAGGATGAGTTATAGAGGTGACAGGCATTTGAGGTGAAATTTGTCTGTCAGACATGGATGCCTCTGTAATGTTCAGCATGTGTGTCTGAGGTATGGCAGACATTTTGTGGAGATTTTTCACAGTGGAAAAGTCTTTGTTGTTAGTTCTGACTTGTTTGTGTTGTTTTCCCTTCATAAACTGGAACAACAATATTTACCAACACCCACAGGCGTCGTTATAATATCAGGAGCAGGGCTTATGGAGCTTTTGGAATCAAATGACCTTAAGCCAGGATATGTATTTTGCAGTGGACATTTGCCTTGCTAGACCCCAATAGAAAAAAATAGGGAGAAACCGTATGAATTGAATATCCATATTGTGTACTGTTTGCTGCTGTCTTAAATGCGGCTGAGAAGGATCAATATATTCTGCTGTGGTTGATAGACAATCGGTGGCAAGTGAGGCACCCTCCTCAGGCCTCCATCATGGGAGCGCCTCACATATTAACAACAAGGGGCCTCAAAAATGGCGGCAATACCTTGGTGTAGAGATCCGTTCTCGTCTCCAGTAACCACTCAGGTTACTGTCCCCGGGCCACCTCCCAGACTGCTACCTATTTTGCGGAGGATTACAGTGTGGCAAGGCCTGTTTCTTCAGCCTCTGCCACACTCAAGTTCGGCTGCAGCTGAGGTATCCCAGACCTCCTACAATGGCGGCGGGGTGTCTCCAAATGGATCCTGTCACGGATCGTTTTGTTCCCTCAGCGGACCTCCGGGAGGCTCCGCAACAATACCGGGCTGTACAGGGAGAGTCCCGGGAGCAAGTCCGAGGTGAGAGGGGCTTGTGTCACCTGTTTCAGAGACCAGAAACTAGCGGGTTGAGGTTGGTTTGTCGGAGCCTCCTCAGAACACGTCCGCCATCATCCGCGTCCGGCCACGCCCCTCGCGATCAAGTTTCTATGCATCCACCCATTCATCGATTTATGGACTATTCCCTCTCTTTTCATTATATATTATATATTTTATTTAATTTTATTATGTACACATGTGGACGTTTTATGGTCTTGGTTGGGTTTTATGTATAATCGGTCTCTCTTTGATTATATAAAAAAAATTGGTTTAAGATATGATACATATTTGATGGAGACTTGTGGCACGTACATATAGTGAGAAATAAAACAACATAACATTTTTGATAATATAAAAAATAAAAAGTAAATACATTCTCACATTGATATGTACATTCACAGTAAATATTACCATATACACTCCCCACCTTTCTCCATCTCTTATCTATATATATATGCATATATTCATATACACTTGACCATTGCCCTTTGCCTTCACATACATGGCTTTGTGTATGTGTATCTACCTGTTCTTCGTGCTTTTACATTTGCTTGTACCCATGATTTGGCACAATTTTAGTTTTTTCTCGTTTAATAATTTTTTACTTTGTTTAATTTAGGTATCTATATATGTATACATATGGTCCTATATAAATTAATTCATTGGATACCACACCATTGCCATGTTCGAGATTTACATATTTTTGGGCATACACTTTAATACTATGGGCCAGATTCAGGTAGATGGGCGCATCTTTAATCTGGAGTAACGTTTCTCATTTATGTTACTCTGGCGAAATTTTAGGAGCAAGTGCTGTTATTCATGAAGCACTTGCTCCTAAATTTGCGGCAGCGTATCGAAAATGAGCCGGCGTTATTCAAATTGGGCGGGTACGGGGCGTGTATTATTAAAACTAGGCGCGATCTCGCGGCGAACGTACTGCGCATGCGTCGACTGTCAATGCATCCCAGTGCGCATGCTCACAACTTCCGTCGGCACCACTTCCTTGGAAACGATAGCGCAATGTGTTTCGTTGGACGTTTAAATGCGCCCGTAGATGCACCATTCCGGCACTAAAGTATATCCTGTTCCCCCTCCCCGCAGTGAAGTTACTTTTATTCTGAGATGGCTGCTCCCGTTCCCCGCAAACACAGGAGAAAGCTGAACTTTAAAGGCCAGGAGCTGTCAGCCGTCATCTCGGCTATGGAGACCTATGATGTCTTCCTCCATGGCTGTAAAAGTTGACAGACAAGCAGGGACAGAGGTGTTGTCCTGCAAGTGGGGGTGCTCAGCTACCTATTATCGTCGGTAACGCTGCTGTAGCTGCTCTCCTGCTGACCTGTGGCCGTCTGGAGTAAAGATAAAGCAGCTATTTGTAGAAATAACTTTGCGACGGACGGACGACATATGCGCGGCGCATGTAGCCAGCGTATGGTGCTAATCCGTTCGAGAATTGGGAAATCTCCCTCATTTGCATATTTGCAGGGGAAATCAATTGGCGTGACTGATGCGCCAAGCGAAACTATGCGCTGACGATACTCTGGCGTCGGAAAGTTAAGCCGGTCGGGGAAAGCCCGTTTTCTGTCGCATCTAGTTTGGTGGGTACGGCCGCGGAGATACAACGGCGCATTTTGACAGTTACGCAGTGCATATCGAAATACTCCAGCGCAACTCTGGATCTGGCCCATTGGATCTAAATCTGATACGAAGAATGGGAATTATTTTCCATTCTTCACATGACATATTGCACTTTCACTACACCGTTCTGTTTTTCTTTTTTTACTTTGGTCACTGGACCATACTTACACATTTAAACCATCTTTTTCAACTTTTGGTCACACCTCCACTGATATAATTACTCTTACTCATATCGCCATAATATATTTTATATTTATTTTCCTTTATTCTTATGGCATACTGTAACAATCTAGACACTACACTCTCCACTTACATACACTTCTATATACGTTTCCCTGTCATTATGACTTGGCTATACACGTTATATTACTTTCATATATGTATGTCTCTATCTATTTTATTATTTTTATCATTATTAGAAAGACATACTATATATATGTACTGTAACGCGTGGGGGATCAGCTTGACCGCAGGACACAGGCTTTTAAATCAAAACTGAGGTTTATTGAACATAAATGGCTTTACAGCAGCAAAACAAAAATAAGTCATTAGTCTCACCGACTTGTAGATCTCAGTACTGGGGTTGCAATTCAACAGTCCTTGCAATTAAAGTACTCCAAAACAGGCTTTCAGGCAGCCACTGCCAAGTCCTTTCAAAGTTTGTTTGTTCCCAGCTTCTCAAAGCTCTTTGCAGCGCTTAATTGTTCAGCTTTACCATACACAGTCTCTGCTACACACTTCCACTCTCACCTGCAACTTCCTGTCCTCACTTAAACCATTTCCTGAACAGGTGCATTAACCCTTTTCCTCCTCTTAAAAGGACCATAGCCCAAATAGAGGGGAAACATAACGTCTCTTTCTTTGCGCCTCTGGGATGCGGTAGGGTCGGACAAAAACTTTGACTCCAGGTTCTGTGATAATATCATGCTCTATCACACTAGTAAGCCCTGGCAAGTCTGAAAACTTTTCTTTATTTCTCTGCAAGAACTCCTTTGCCTGCTGACTTTGTATTTTAGAAAGGGTATTTGCTACTTGGACACTCTCTACCCCAACCTGAGGCTCAAGCCTTGCACTAGCCAGGGAGGTCATTGGTTCCCTGTCGGTCCAGGGTTTTAACAAGTTAACATGATATATCTGATACGGTTTTCTCTTGCATGGCTGGTGCACTCTATAATTTACCTCTCCTACTTTTTCCACAACTTCAAAGGAACCTTGCCATCTGGCCAAGAATTTACTTTCCACAGTGGGAATGAGCACCACCACTCGATCTCCCACTTGGAAGTGCCTTATTTTTGCAGCCCTGTTATAGACCCGTCGTTGAGCCTCCTGGGCCTTTTGTAAATGTTCTTTGACTAGTGGCATCACGGTTTGGATCCTTTCCTGCATTTGTGAGACATATTCCAGGACACTCTTATGCTGAACAGGTTCACTTTCCCATTCCTCTTTAATAAAGTCAAGTAGTCCACGAGGTCTCCGCCCATATACCAACTCAAAAGGCGAAAACCCCGTGGAGGCCTGGGCACTTCCCGGATAGCAAACAGGAGAGATGGTAACAGGCAGTCCCAATCTTTCCCATCCCTTTGCACCACTTTCTTGAGCATAGACTTAAGGGTCTTATTAAAGCGTTCCACCAACCCGTCCGTTTGGGGATGGTAGATCGATGTGCACAGCTGTTTAATCCGGAACAGCTTACACACCTCGGCCATCACCCTCGACATAAACGGGGTACCCTGGTCCGTGAGTATTTCCTTGGGGAAACCCGTTCGTGTAAACAACTGGAATAATTCCCGAGCAATGGCCTTTGAGGAGGTATTCCGCAGGGGTAGCGCCTCAGGATATCGGGTGGCATTGTCAAGAATCACCAATATGTAGGAGTGACCTCGAGCTGACTTTACCAAGGGACCCACTATATCCATGGCTATCCTCTCGAATGGGACCTCAATTATGGGCAGAGGGTTCAAAGGGCTCCGAAAGTGAGTCACTGGAGCGGTCAACTGACAGGTCGGACAAGAGGTACAGTATCTCTTTACCTCTGCTTTCAGACCTGGCCAGTAAAACCGGTCGGTGATCTGCGCCTCCGTCTTCTCAACTCCCAGGTGTCCCCCTAACACATCATCATGGGCCAGTTCCAGAACCTTTCGTCTATATTGTTGGGGTACCAACAATTGTTCCACCACATTCTCTCTCTCCTTGGTACAGCATACAGCAATTCATTATATATTGCAAAGTGTGGCCACCTTTCATTCGCACCTGGTTCTTGGGGAACCCCATTTACTACTATAACTTGTTCCCGTGCATGGGCCAAAGTGGGGTCCTGCATCTGAGCAGTACCAAACGCCCCCTGGGGAACACCCAAATCGGGTAGAGCAGAGGTAGAGGCTACTTCCTCATCCTCTTCCCCCAGCATTACTTGAAGTGGGGAAGGCTCCTCCCCCTGAGCGTTTTGGTAGGTCTGTATACCACATGTCTTGACATTATCAACAGTATCAACACTACTTTAATCACCATTAACTACATCATGAGGATTTTTCCCATCTGGATCCACATTAAAAACATTTGGCAGTTCAGGGTTATTCCTCTCAGCAGCAGGAACAGGGGGGCTAGTCTCTAAACTGTTCTCCTTGTTCCCACAGTTTGATAAACAATGGTCAGTCTCGTCCTATTATAACATCATGTACCAAGTTATTTACCACCCCCACCTCTTGAGTACAAGTGCCACATGCTGAGGAGATAGACAATGTAATGATGGGGTACTCTCTAGTGTCCCTGTGAATGCACACCACCCGTAAAGTTTTGCTTACCGTACCGATCTTCCCAATTACTCTAGGATGAACAAGGGTTACCATGCTTCCAGAGTCCAACAAAGCACAGGCAGGGAGGTGGTTCACTTGGACTTCACACTCAAACTTTTTCTCATCCACGTCAAGATGTGTGGTGCATACTTTATTGGCACAGAAGGACCCCCTCCGCAGAACCCCGCATTCCATGGGTTCCTCTTGCAGTGGGCAGTGTGCCCGGGTATGACCCCAGGAATGACATCGCCAACATTGTACATCCCCTCCTCTACGAGCAGGAACAGAACACTGAGGAGGTACCGGGAGTGACTCTTGGCCTTCCAGGGTGTTGTTTCCCAGGCCCCTTGGAACGTCCTTTCGAAGGCCAGCAGGCCGTGGCAAACTGGGCCCTATGAGCTTGGTAGGTCCGAGCAGGTCCTCCACTACTGTAAACCGTTCCACCATCTCAACAAGGAGGTTTGCTGTTTTGGGGTCTCCATGGCTGACCCACCGTTGTCATCTGGAAGGGACCTCAGGTATCGGTCCAGTACGACCCGCTCTACGATTTGGGGGCCAGACAACACCTCAGGCTGCAACCATTTTTTCACTAGTTGCACCAGGTCATGCATTTGAGACCGGGGTGGCCAATCTGGATGATATCTCCATTGGTGTACTCATTGGGCCCGAACGGCCGTAGTCACCCCCAGACGAGCCAGAATTTCTGCCTTTAACTTTTGATAATCTTTAGCATCCTCTGGTGGCAGGTCGAAGTAGGCTTTTTGAGAATCTCCAGTGAGAAAAGGAGCAATGAGGCCGGCCCACTGGTCCTGAAGCCACCCTTCTCTCTCTGCCGTCCTCTCAAAGGTAGCAAGAAATGCCTCCACATCATCGCTCGGGGACAATTTCTGCAGAAAATGGCTTGCCCTCACAGTCACCTGGTTGCCAGGGGCAACAGCCGCTTGTCCCTGAACCTTAGACAGCTGCTGCACTGCTTCCTTTAAAGCAGTCACCTGAGTCTGCATAACCTCTTGCTGGGTTGCTTGCTGGGCTGCCAACTGGGCCACCAACAGGCGGGTATTTTCTTGCTGCAGCGTCAGCACCTCCTCATGGCGGGTCTGCGCTTGTATGTTAGCCAGGGTCAGCTGTTTAATTAGCTCCTCCATACCTTCGGCTTTCAATGTTAGTGCAGCTTTAACCCAGGACATAAATCCAATGCACTGTCTCTTTAAATGTCAGTTCAATATACAGTCCAATGCAAAGAGAAAAAAAAAATTATCTTCTTATGCCTGTTAATCTGTCCTGCCCGCATTCGAGCACCAGTGTAACGCTTGGGGGATCAGCTTGACCCCAGGACACAGGCTTTTAAATCAAAACTGAGGTTTATTGAATATAAATGGCTTTACAGCAGCAAAACAAATATAAGTCATTTGTCTCACCGACTTGTAGATCTCAGTACTGGGGTTGCAATTCAACAGTCCTTGCAATTAAAGTACTCCAAAACAGGCTTTCAGGCAGCCACTGCCAAGTCCTTTCAAAGTTTGTTTGTTCCCAGCTTCTCAAAGCTCTTTGCAGCGCCTACTTGTTCAGTTTTACCATACACAGGCTCTGCTACACACCTCAACTCTCATCTGCAACTTCCTGTCCTCACTTAAACCATTTCCTGGACAGGTGCATTAACCCTTTTCGTCCTCTTAAAAGGACCATAGCCCAAATAGAGGGGAAACATAACGTCCCTCCAGGACGCAGCCACGGCGACCTGTACATAACACATACATATTTGTGCACTTTTGTAGATAAATCACGTGTATATGTATTTATTCAAGTACATATTTTCATTAATATATGTTTTTTACGTAGCTGTTTTATTTGGATTTATGCTCAGTAATGGTGTGTTCCATTGGATTTTATTTTATTTGAAAGTACCCCCTTGTTTGAAAGTGATATCTTAATATTTTTTATATTTATGTGTTTCTTGTAGATTCCTCCATGTGCACAGGTGATCCCTGTTACTGATTCAAGTCAGGGTGTGCTTTTCATTTATCAATTAGCCTTCACCCGCTATTGGTTTACAGAGACCACATGCTCTTTAGGAATCATATATATTTAAGTGTGTTTTAAGTTACTTATTAGCCATGACTAAGCTCTGATTAGTGTGAAACACGCCGGCTGCTCTTTTTCCCGATCCCTTTGGCTGTATATTGTGATGCATTCCTATTGATTTTATCAATAAAGACAACTTTAGAAGTTTTTTTGGAGTGCGGCTGTCCATCCCTTTCGAATCTTCAAATTTGTCTAGTGCATTGCCAGCACTCTTGGTTTCCTGAGAAGTTCCCAATTGCTCATCAGACCCACCTGGAGAGGTGACTCCCTTCCCTTATCAACACTTCCTGCTGACACCATCGATTGTGAAAGGGAATTTCACATCCTTACTGCTAGGACTGTAAGGAACCCCTATGCAGTTTAACCACTTGCAGCTCTGAAGGATTAACACACTTCCTGGCCAGGCCATTTTTTGCGATATGGCACTATTCCGCTTTAACTGCCAATTGCACTGTCTTGCAACGTTGTACACAAACAACATTTTGGTCCATTCTTTCCACAAGGTGACCCCACCCCTTCTCATACAACGGGAGTGTGCAGTAGTTTCCCCATGGCTTCACGAGTAACCCCCATTGCGTCAGAGGGGGCGGGGTCACCCGTGACTCCATCAGAAACCTGTGTTGCGTCAGAGGGGGGCGGGATCACCTGAAATGTGACTGGGTAACCCTGGAATTTCCCTGTTGCATCAGAGGGGGCACCAGCGTACCTGACGGATGGCCCCGCCCTCCACTATATAAGAGCTGTCACGGCGGAAGAGGCTCATTCAGTGGGTGCCTCCCATGAAGGCAGGATCGAGTCAGAGTTTTTTTTCTCTCCGTATTCTCCACTCAAGAATGGATTTACATTGCTGGAATTTTTTTTATTTTTTTTTATTTTTAATAAAGGACTTTATATATAATAAAGGACCAAGCTGTCTACTGTGTATTTTAACATTTTTGACACTTTTTTGTAAAATGATAGGGTTACAATGTACCCCGTTACCTATTCACATAAGGGGGCTGGGATCTGGGGGTCCCCTTTGTTAAAGGGGGCTTCCAGATTCCGATAAGCCCCTCATCTGCAGACCCCCACAACCACCGGGAAAGGGTTGTGGGGATAAGGCCCTTGTCCCCATCAACATGGAGACATCCTCCCCATGTTGAGGGCATGTGGCCTGGTACAGTTCAGGAGAGGGGCACTCTCTCATCCCCCCTCTTTTCCTGTTTTAAATTACCTTTTTCCTTTAGAAAAGTAATTTTTTGCAGGGACTGTTCCAAACACTGAAAAAATTCACCACTTTACAGGCATACTATAGACACCCCCTTGTACGAAATTTAAAGGAATATTTTAGTTTGATTGTTTCACTTTAAGCATTATTAAAATCACTATATTAATTGTTAAATAGTGCAGCACTATGAAATACATTCTAAAATATACATACAAATATAAAGTGTACAATGTTTATTAATAGTGATTGTCTTACACTCTAGTAAAACCTTGTGTGACCGCTCAAAAATAATATTGAAGAAATAATAAAATAATAATAATAGTGAAAAAACAACTGTATTTTCTTAATTTTTTTTCTCATAAATGTGTTGTAAACAGAAACACCGCTGTGCAGATCCTCCTCTCTCTTGAGTATAATGCTATGTGCACACCATCAACAGCCAAAATGCCCGCTCACCTCAAGGATGAATTAAAAACTCATAGAAAAGATCTTGCTTTTAAATCCTCCTCATTCCTTTCTTTTTCTCGGCTTATTGGTGGTAAGAATCTTATGCTCCTTAGACTGCCTGTTCAAGCTGGTGGCTTGACTACAGCTGATTCCAGGGAACACCCTTCTTCAATCTCTCACACAGGTTCAGCTCCTCTTTAATCAGTGTGGTTTTGTAACATGGAACAACAAACATGACTACCATAGTGTTTCCCTGTCGCTACATTTATTAAACCACCCCCAAAAAGTTACACTTACAAAGTAAAAACATCAGATGAGATTGAGAACATAAAATATAGGATTGTTCAGCGCAGGTCTCGCCCACGGTGACTAATGTGTTCTCACAGACTTGGCTTCTCTCCTCTATTTGCAATTCACCCTAGAGTGTGAGACAATCACTATTAATTAGCATTGTACACTTTATATTTGTATGTATATTTTAGAGTTTATGTCATAGCGCTGCACTATTTAACAATTATTATAGTCTATATTAGGTGTCTTTTTTTGCATTGATACATGTCCCCTGGGACAGGACCCAGGTCCCCAAACACTGTTTATGACAATACCATGCATACGAGCCTTTAAAATTTGCACTTTTGCTTTTTCATGTTCTTGTCCAATAGACTTTAACGGTGTTCGAACAAATTTTTTGCCTGTTTGGCAAGTTCTGGTGCAAACCGAACTGGAGGTGTTTGGCCTATGCTTAGTCAATACCTCAATACCACCTCCAAATGTGTACTGTAATACTTCTTAGGTGGGCCTTACCAGATCATTTCTCTCAACCACTCCTACTCCTAACCTCAGCTTGTCTCAGCAACTATATGGGTCTGAGAGAACACCATTAAGGGTAGGACATGGATGTTAGGGGTCACCTGAGTCATTGCTTCTCCCAAAACCCCCCTCCCACATCCCACCCTCCCATTACCCCTCCCACTCTTCCCTTTTTGTCCACCTTATTTATTCCCTTCCTTTCACCCCTTCTCTCTTCCACTACGTCTTTTATATTGTTTCCTTACTCACTCTGCTATAGCCTGGCCTTCCTTTCTCATCCATATTTTTTTTTTTTTGCTCACACATTACCATCACCCCCACCACCTGTACCTTTAACCCCATGTTTTGCCACCCCATCCTAATTTAGGACATGGCTTAAGTGAGCCTCAACAGATAAATAGGGTGCCCAGGACACAGCTATCCTGGAGACATGGGGCACATTAGAGCTTAGTGAGGGTGTACGAATACGGGTTTGGCAGACTTACTGCATGGCCATCCAAATGGGTGCTGAGTCAGAAGTTCTATCATTGCTTACCTCATTTACACCTCCATTTTTGGCTTTCATGTCAACCAGATTCATATTACTCTTTCATGTTTATACTGTCCATTTAGGCATGTTTACTTGTGTATTCACCTCAATGTATACCTGTTTCATATACTCATTAGAGTCCTATACATTCACATATCCTATCCATGCGATTCATGTTCATCAAGTGTATCGTTTTCTCTTTATATGCAATAACCTTTTTGAAGGTTACATTTTTTTTTATTATATATACTGTAATTATATAATGGATGCATGCTATTATTCTGCTTGCTTAGCTTGCTGCAGCTTGGCTTTTCATTCCATTGCTGAGCCTGCTATCTACTAGGACCCCAAATCTTTATTCTATCCTGGATTCCCCCAGAGGTTCTCCCCTTTATTTTTTTGAGGTCTTATTTTTAAGTTTTTATATCCAGCTGTGAAGTTATTTCACTGCTTAGTCTTGTATCATCAGTTAACGTTCAATTGAGCTACTTATGCCAACCCCTTAACCCTACCCCCAGCATAGATGTCAGTGAACGCAACTATAACCCCCAGCATTGGTGACGGTAGATGCCATAAAACCTCCCAGAATTGGTGCCAGTTGATGCCATTATGCCTCCCAGCATTGGTGCCAGTGGACTCCATAATAACCCCCCACTCAGGTATCAGAGGACACATTAATAACCCCTAGCATTGATGTCAGTGGATGCATTAATAACCACTACCATTAATGTCAGTGGGCGCCATAAAAATCCCCACCACAGGTATCCAAAGGAGCATTTATTAACCCCCAACTCATGTATCAGAGGATGCATTAACCCTCAGCACTGATGTCAGTTGACTCATTAATAGCCCCAGGTATCAGAAGACACATAACCCCCAACACAGAAATCAGAGGATGCAGTAATAACCCCCAGCATTTACTAGTGACAAAAACTCCAAACATTGATGTCAGTGGATGCCATAATAACTCCTAGCATTGATGTCAGTGGACCCATTAATAACCAATAGCACAGGTGTCAGTGTTTTTAACCCCTTCCCCATATTGGTGGTCAGTGGCATTGAAATGTTACCCCTCCCATGACCTCCAATATGGGGGGAGGGGGGTTAACTTTCGCTAACATTACCACAAATGCAGAAGAGGGTGATGGGTTAAAATGTAACTGCCATGAGGATCAATGCAAGGTGGGGGGTATGAAGGGGTTAACATTAACTGCCATTAAGACCAATGCATAAGGGGGATGGGGGATTTAACTTTCATTGCCACTGACCCCCCTCATCCCACCTGCATTGGTGGACACGGCAATGTTAATCCCTCCCTAAATTCCAGCTTGCTCCAGTCCCACTTCCCCAGTGCTTTGGTGCTGGACAGGGAGCTGGAGCAATGTCATTATGTACAGTCAGTTGAGATTACCCCAGCAAACACTAAGGGTGTATATTTTTGATTTCACTCCTCACTACCTATCACAGTTTTGAAGGCCCAAGCTATTTTCTGAGAGGCATGTTGAGTCCATGGAATATTTTATATTTTGACACAAAATTGTCACTAAATGATATATTGCTCAAACATGCCATCACAGTTTTGAAGGCCATAAAATGACAAGATGGCACAAACCCCCCCCCCCCCAATGACCCCATTTTGGAAAGTAGACACCCCAAGCTATTTGCTGAGAGGCATGGTGAGTATTTTACAGCTCTCATTTGTTTTTGAAAATGAATAAAGAATTTTTTTTGTTTCCTTTTTTCAATTTTCAAAACTTTGTGACAACACTCACCATACCTCTCATAAAATAGCTTGGGGTGTCTACTTTCCAAAATGGGGTCATTTGGGGGGTTTTGTGCCATCTAGGCATTCTATGGCCTCCGAAACTGTGATTGGTAGCGAGGAGTGAAATCAAAAATTTACACCCATAGAAAGCCTGAAGGCGGTGCTTGGTTTTTGTGGTCCCGTACGTGGCTAGGCTCCCAAAAAGTCTCACGCATGTGGTATCCCCATACTCCGGAGAAGTAACAGAATGTATTTTGAGGTGTAATTCCATATATGCCCATGGCATGTTTGAGCAATATATCATTTAGTGACAATTTTGTGCAAAAAAAATATCCCCCCCCCCCCACAACTTGTGTCAAAATATAAAATATTCCATGGACTCAACATGCCTCTCAGAAAATAGCTTGGGGTGTCTACTTTCCAAAATGGGGTCATTGGGGGAGGGGGGGTTTGAACTGTCCTGGCATTTTATGCACAACATTGATGCCGCGTACACACAATCATTTTTCGGCATGAAAAAACAACGATGTTTTTCGGCATTTAGAAAAAACAAAGTTTTTCCAACACCATCGCTTTAAAAAAATGCTCTAGCAAAGTGTGGTGACATACAACACGTACGATGGCACTATAAAGGGGAAGTTCCATGTGGTGGCATACCCTTGGGGCTGCTTTAGCTGATTCCATGTTAGTAAAAGATGATTCGCGCTTTTCTGTCTGTTACAGTGTGATGAATGTGCTTACTCAATTATGAATGGTAGTTTTACCAAAACGAGCGCTCCTGTCTCATAACTTGCTTCTGAGCATGCACAGGTTTTTAACGTCGTTTTAGCCCACACACGATCATTTTTTACAACTCGAAAAACTACATAGTTTAAAAAGTCGTTAAAAAATGCAGCATGTTCGAAAAAAAATAATTTAAATTTAAAAAAAGTCCACACACGATTATTTTAAATGATTTTTTTTTTAAAACAATGTTTTTTTTTCATGCCAAAAAATTATCGTGTGTACACGGCATTAGAAGTTTATGTCACACATCATCCACTCTTCTAACCACTTGAAGACAAAGCCCATTCTGACACTTTTTGAAAACAAAATGTGACACTTTTTGAAAAAAAAAAAATTGCAAGAAAATGACGTTGAACCCCAAACATTATATATATTTTTTTTAAAGCAAAGGGCCTACAGATTAAAATGGTGGGTGTTGCATTTTTTCCCCACACAGTATTTGCGCAGCGATTTTTCAAACACATTTTTTGGGGATTTTTTTAAAATTATTTTAATGCACTAAAACACACTATATTGCCCAAATTTTTGATTAAATAAAAAAGATGATCTTAGGCCGAGCACATGGATACCAAACACGACATGCTTTAAAATTGCCCACAAATGCGCAGTGGCGACAAACTACATACATTTTTAAAAGCCTTTACAGGTTACAACTTTAGATTTACACAGAAGGTCTATTGCTAAAATGACTGTTCTCGATTTGACCTTCATGGTGATAACTCACATGCATGGTGCAATTGCTGTTCATATATGACGGTAGACCGACGCTTGCGTTCATCTTTGTGCGAGAGCAGGGGGGGCAGGGGGGCTTTTTTTTTAAAATATTTATTTTGCTTTTTTATTTTAAAACTGTTCCTTCCATTTTTTTATTTATAATTTTTATTGTTAACTCAGGGAATGTAAATATCCCCTATGATAGCAATAGGTAGTGACAGGTACTCTTTTTTGAAACAAATTGGGGTCTCCTCTTCCCCTTAAAGCAACTAACCACACCAAGATCGGTGTGATAAAATGGAGCTGTTTATATTAGGCGAAAGTCATTAAATGCTCATAGCTTTCGGTTTCTTAAACCATAGAGATGATTGTAGCCTTTCTGGTCTCTTATCAGCTCTATGGTTAGATGGCGGAACCACTGGCTCCATTTTCAGGTTCCCTGTTGGGACAGGAGAGCCAGAAAAAAACCATGGAAGACGGTGGAAGGGGCATTCCCTCCTACTGCTTGTAAAAGCAGTGTAGAGGCTAATTAGCCACTAGGATTGCTTTTACAGAAAGCCGACCGCTGGCTAAAAAAAATATACCAAGATGATACCTAAACCCACAGCCATCGTTCTGGTATAACCATTCAAAGTCCAGCAACATACCAGTATGTTGCTGGTCCTTGTTGGGCATAATGTATATGGTAATCTTTTTTCATGCAGCCTGTTGGATGAACGAAAAAAAGAGATTGATCGGTGGGTATGCCCACCATTAGAATACCTCCCTTCATCCACCCACTTCTAATGATGGGCATTCATGCACCATTTATATATGCCGAAGCATGAGGGCATCCACCCGCAAAAGTTATGCCGCGTACACATGGTCGTACTTTTCGACCGTATGTACTCGCTCATCCGCCTCTGCTGCCCCCATACTTCAGCAGATAGGCCCTTTTTTTTTGTAACTGTGGTGGTGAAATCACCTCCTACAGCACTAGAGTCACGGCTTTATGTATCGTGGAAGCAAACGCTGTTGCTGTCAAGATAAATAAATCCGCGCTGCAGCCTAATGGCATACCTGAAAACAAAAAAATGGTTAACAATAAAACACAGTAAACTGTTGGAAGCACATATTGCGGTTATCCCGAAGCATGGTAAAGATGCCTTGCTAGTCCAGAACTACAGGCCGATTTCCCTCCTCAACGTGGACATTAAGCTGTACGACAAGATCCTAGCAAATCGGCTGTCCCCGCTCCTGCCCGGACTGGTCGCTCAAGACCAGGTGGGGTTTGTCCCTGGCAGAGAAGCCAGGGACAACACCATCAGAGCGTTGAATCTACACCATTGGCTCACTACTTCCAAGACACAGGGCTTTTTCCTGTCCCTTGATGCTGGGAAGGCGTTTGATAGGGTGGCCTGGGATTACATGCGGGAGGTCTTGGGCGCATTGGGCCTTTGCCCTCGCATGTTGGCGCATATCTCTGCATTATACTCCAATCCCAGTGCGAACGTGCAGGTTATTGGTCACCTATTGGACGCCTTCTCCATAAGTAACGGTACTCGTCAGGGCTGCCCCCTGTCCCCCCTGATCTTTGTCTTAACCCTGGAACCTTTTCTGAATAGACTGTGTCGCAACCCTGACATCAAGGGTCTGACAGTAGGCAACAGGGAATACAAGGTGGTGGCATTCGCCGACGATGTACTTCTCTCCTTGTCTCAACCGAGGATATCTTTGCCAAATCTCCTGAAAGATATAGAGAGTTTTGGGGAATTATCCCATCTCAAAATTAACTACACGAAGTCCCACACCTTGAATGTGTCACTCCCGAGCTGCGAAGTGGAGAGATGCCGTGATTCCTTTCCTTTCCTCTGGAAGGACAGAGCCATTACATACCTGGGCATCCAAATCACGTCAGACCTGACCCACCTCTTCACTGACAATTTTCTACCCGCCCTTGGGAAGGTCAAACAGGATCTAAAAGATTGGGGAGCCCTCAATGTTTCTTGGTTTGGCCGTTCTGCCCTCCTGAAAATGGTCATTTTGCCACGTCTCTTGTATCTTCTGCAGTGCGTCCCGATAGACTTGCCTCCCTCCTTTTTTGCGGCGTACAAGACGGCTGCCTCTGCGTTTCTCTGGAAGAACTCTCATCCTCGTATCAAGTATAAGCGACTTACTCGCCCAAAAACCAGGGGTGGTATTGGCCTGCCTGATTTGTTCCTTTACTATATGGCGAGCCATCTTACACGAATTGTGGACTGGAATGTGCATGCAACCATGAAAGGATGGATAGAGTTGGAGAACTCTTTCACACGATCCCCTCTTGACTCACTTCCCTGGATTACACCGCGGCACTGGCCCACGGAACCTAAGACGCATCCACTCCTCGGGCCCACCCTTAGAGCCTTTGTCCGTGCGATGAAGGATCTGTCATTCTCCTCGGTCTCGGGACCCTTAACCCCCTTGAGGGGTAACCCCGACTTTGAGCCGGGCCTACCTTCCTCATTCCTGAATCGTGTATGGCCACACGATCGGATCCAAGCACGCCATTTTTTCTCCCGTGGTTCTCCTCGTTCCTACGAGGACTTAGTGTCCTCCTCCCCGTCCACTTTCTTCCCTTTCTGGTCTTACAGACAAGTGAGACACTTTCTCTCCTCGCAATCGACCTTGGAAATCTGGTCGAGACGACCGACACTCTTTTTTTTTTTTTTATACAATAGTTTTTTATTGAAAATTTTCAAAAGTACAAAAGTAGGAAAACAGAAAAACATTCACATGTATTCCCAAGGATCAGCAGGGGAAATCATACATTGACAACTCCAGAAGCAAACAGGGTAGATCAGCAAGAAACATATGAGTACGAGCAAGGCAATCATATTAAAGACAACAATTCAAAGTAGGGGAAGGAGATATCGTCTTTGTCACTTGTCATATTCTGGGGAGTGCATGGAGGAGTAACATGGGGGGAGGTCGAGTAAAGTGAATAGGGTCAGGAAAGAGAGGGAGAGTAGGGGAAGGGCGAGAAAAAAGGGGGGGGGAAGGAGAAAGGGAAATAGGAAGGAGGGGAGGGGGTGGGGGATGAGATGGATACCTGAGTGTTCATTATCATAAACTTTCACATAGACAGTTGTTCAGAACATATCAAAAAGAACATAACCTAGGTAGACATTCCAAAGTCACCATATCACCGCACCTTGAACCAGTCAGTCCAGGGCTTCCACTGAGTATCAAATTTTGCTCTCCTACCCTCTCTGCTTGCCAGCAGGGACTCAAAGACATAGTTATTCCTGGTAATTTCCAGGACCTCAGATACGTTTGGTACATTGTGTGATTTCCAATTTCTAGTCAGCAACAATCTGGCCGCCAGCAGGATGTGAGTGACTACAACTCGAAAATCTGGGGGGAATCCTTCGATTCCCAAGTTCAGTACTGCCAGTTCCGGGCAGGGGGGTGTGAGTATACCTGTTATGCGTGAGATGCATCTAAAGACCCCCCTCCAGTAACTCGTGAGGTTCCTACAGAGCCAAAAAACATGAAAAATATTGCCAACCTCTCCACAATTCCTCCAGCACAATGGGGAGGTCGAAGAGTAAAATTGGGCTAAACGATATGGTGTTAGGTACCACCGCAGAGCTATCTTTTGGGACAGCTCCCAATGGTTAATACATCTGGAGGCTTTGTATATGAGTTTAAATGAATACTTCCATTGGTTTGGAGAGAATGTTTTGCCCAAATCGATTTCCCATTTACAAAACGGGGGGGACTTTTTAAAGAGGAGCTTATCTTGGAATAGGTTATAAAAAAGGGAGATACCTTTAGGGGGGAGGGTCGAACTAGTGTAAAACTGCCATACGGCGCTGTGGATCAGTACATTTCGAGAGTGTAGTGATTTGAGGAAATGGGACGCTTGCGAGTGCCTGAAACTGTCCAACTGTGTCAAACCAAAGTCCGCGGTCAGCTCGACAAACGGCTTTAGGATGTTTCGGCAATATAGGTCCTCAACCCTGGTAAGGCCCTTGGCGGCCCAGCTGGAGAAGGAGGCGTGTGGCACTGCTGCCGACAAGGTTTCAATCGGAATTGGTACAGAAATAGTACTGGAGGACGTGTACGCCAAGGCACATAGATCCCTCCAGGCTAGTATGGTAGCCTGAATAGTCAGTGGTAGGTGGCGCAACGGGAGAGGTCTCCAAGAGTCGAGTATCAAAGCACTGTAGAGGTCTTTGGTCGGGCTAAGGGCCTTTTCTATATCACACCAGAGAATGTCAGGGGTTGGGGAAATCCAACGTCTAATCTGGGTAAGTATAGCCGCTCGGTGGTAATCTTTGATGTCGATCATGCCCATGCCCCTTATCGATCTGTGCGTGATCAACAGGGACCTTGCGCATCTCGGCCGCTTGGTGCCCCATATGTAGCGATTAAGGGTACCGTTTAGGGACCTAAGATGACTGGGCTTCAGAGGAATGGGTAGTGTGCGGAAAATATACAAGATTTGGGGGAGGAGCAACATTTTGAAGGAGGCCAAGCGTCCCGACCACGTCAGTTCGACCCTGGCTAGGCGAGTGGCCTCCTTAGCAATTTTATCTATCAAAGGAATATAGTTAGCATCGGCCAATTTCGTAGGGTCAGTTGTGATTTGTATCCCCAGGTATTGTATATTGGATGTAGCCCAGGAGTATGGGAAGGAAGTTTGCAAGCGGGATTGAAGGGAGGGGGACAGATTGAGGCCTAGAATGAAAGACTTGGTGTAATTGACCTTATAGTAGGATATGCGACTAAATTCTGCGAGGACGTCGTGTGCGTGTGGTAGGGAATAGGACGGTGAGGTTAAGAAAAGGATAATGTCGTCTGCAAATAAGCTTATATTATGCGTCCGTCCCGCCACCAAGAAACCCGGGATACCTGCATGTGCCCTAATTTTTTCCGCGAGGGGTTCTACGAGTAGGTTGAATATGGAGGGGGATAGGGGACACCCTTGCCTGGTACCATTAGTTATGGCAAAAGCAGAGGAGAGCATACCTGAGGTATAGACCTGTGCACAAGGGGAGGAATATAGTGCAAGGATTGCCGACAGGATGGGGCCGGAGAACCCAAATTTCTCCAATACCTGGGTCATATATCCCCAGTGTACCCTATCGAACGCCTTCTCCGCATCCAGAGAAAGGAGCAGAGAAGGCGTCCGAGAGGCCCCGGCATGATGGACCAAGTCTATTACCCGTCTGGTCGCATCTGAGGACTGTCTACCTGAGGTGAACCCTGTTTGATCCGGATTAATCAGAGAGGGGAGGAGTGGGAGCAGTCTGGACGCTAAAATCTTGGCATACAGTTTCACGTCTGTGTTGAGCAAGGAGATGGGTCGAAAATTAGCAGGTGCGGTGGGTGTTTTCCCCGGCTTTGGGATAGTTACAATGAAAGCATTAAGCATTTCGCTTGGGAAGGAGGCAGAGAGCATTGCTTCAGAGAACACTTTGTTCAGCTCTGGGGCTAGGATGGAATCAAAGGCCTTATAGTAACAATTAGGAAGCCCGTCCGGGCCTGGGGACTTCCCCAGGGGGAGGGACTTGATAACCCACTTGATTTCAAGTTCCGATATCGGCGCATTAAGGGAGTCAAGTTGGGTGTGCGAACAAGGCAGGCAGTGCTAAATCAGCTAGAAAGGAGCGAATTGCCCCTTCTACCGGTTGAGGTGTAGAGGGGTCCTCTCGGAGGTTGTAGAGGGAGGAGTAAAAGTCCGCGAACGAGTTCGCGATATCTTGAGGGTTGTAAATTTTGCTGCCGTCAGATTGCTTGATAAGGAAAGGGATAGTGGTTTTCACCTTTCGACTTTTCAGCCTCTGAGCCAGAAATCTGCCTGCCCGGTTACCAGACGCATAATGGGACAATTTCAGAGATTGGACATGTTTCTCATATCGTTCGAGTAGCAGTCTCCTGAGATCCGCACGCGCACTGTATAGTTTAGTAGTCGTTGAGACATCAGGAGTCTGCTTGTTCTGCGACTCTAAGGAAGCGATCTCAGCGAGTATGGAGTCTAGTTTTTGTGCTCTCTGCCTCCTGACCCGTGCGCTGAGTTGCATCAGGATACCCCTAATGTAGGCCTTATGGGCACACCAGATAGAAAATGGGTTAGTAACAGAACCAGCATTAACAGTGAAGAATTCTCGTAAATGAGAGGACAAATAGGTAATGTGAGTAGGTTGCTGGAGTAAATATGAGTCCGCCCTCCAAATGAAGGGCGAGGTTACTGGGGCCCCCCCGCCCACCACCACCGACACTGGGGCGTGGTCTGACCACGTGATGTCGTGAATGGCGGACGAGGATACCTTTTGAAGTAAAAATTTGTCTACTAAAATCAAGTCAATACGTGAATAGGAGTTATGTCTGGAGGAATGAAAGGAGTAATCTCTTTCGCTCGCATGTTGACATCTCCAGACATCAAACAGGCCCTCAGCATGTATCAATGCGCCTAGCGCAGGTTGGTGGCGTTTTGAGTGGGAGGTAGAGTCCAATGTAAAGTCAACCGTCAGGTTGAAGTCTCCGCACACAATCAAAGCTCCTTTTCTTATGTCATTGATTTTACAGAAAAGTTTCCTCAGAAAACGGAGTTGGTGGGTGTTGGGTGCGTACAGATTAACCAGGGTGTACAGCTTGTTGTTGAAGGTCCCAACCAGAACTAGGAACCTACCATCAGGGTCAGTCAAAGAATCTTGTAGAGAGAAGTTCACTGAGTCTCTGATTGCAATGGCAACACCCTTCCGTTTGTTTGGGGCGGATGCCAGAAAGACATGGGGGAACTTAACGTGGTGGAAGGGAGGTGCATCGGAGGCTTTCAGGTGGGTTTCCTGAAGACACAGGACATCTGAGCGCAATTTCAAAGCCTCCCTCCAGACAGAAGCTCTCTTGACTGGGTGGTTCAGACCCCGGACATTAAAGGAGGTAACTGACAGGGCCATGAGTGTGCATATGAAAAGAATGATAATAGTACCTTGCGGTGATGTATTCGGATTTCCAGATCAGCCGATTCCAGGCGGTGGGAGCATACGGGGAGCAGGATGTCTTCATTGAAAAGAGTCCGGCGTCCATCTCAGGGGAAGGGAAAAAAGATGAAGGAAGTGTAAAAAGTAAGAGCAAAAGGGTCATAACAAAAACAAAAGGTAGCACAAGTAAAAAGGAGGATCCCAGCCGGGATCTGGATGCAGAGTAGCTGCACATATTGCAGGGAGGGGGAGTTCGTGGAGAAACAGAACTCCAACAGAGTCAGGGATTATCATGAAGAACAATAACAAACAGGATCTCCGAGGCAGAAGGGCTTTATGTTTTCTTCTTATTAGTACGTTTACGTGTCACCAGTGACCATTCGTCGTGGGCTTGAGCCTTGGTTACAGATGCGGGCACCGTGTCCCCAGGAGGATGCTCAGGCAGTATGTCCCATTTGCGGAGGAGGGCGAGTCCCTCTTCCAGGGACATGACAACGTTGGAGGCGCCGTCTTTAGTTACGATGAGTTTGGCCGGTTGGCCCCACTTGTATATAATACTATGATTGCGGAGTGCTTTTGTGACAGGTTGAAGAGATCTGCGTCTCTGCATAGTGTGCTGGGAGAGGTCCGCAAACACCTTTAGGTTAGCATAGCGGTCAGACGACTGGGGGGTCTTGCGGAAGGCCAACATAAATTGATCCTTGACATGATAGAAATGCACCCGCATCAGTACATCCCTGGGTATATTGTCAGGAAGGTGTGCGGGTTTAGGCAGGCGGTGAATCCGGTCTACTACCAGTTCTGAGTCAGGGACGGAGGGCAGGAATGACCCCATAAGCTCACGGGCATACTGTTGGAGTTGGGCAGGCATGACAGTCTCAGGTACACCCCTCAATTTGACATTGTTCCTGCGAGACCTGTCCTCGAGGTCTGCGACCTTTGCCCTAAGCCAGGCAACCTCATCCCCTTGGTCATTGTGAGAGTCCACTAGGGAATTGTATGAGGAAGCATATTCCCCCATTTTCTGCTCCACGTGGTCAACCCTGCCACCCAGCTCCCCTATTTCTGTCTTGAAGCCTCTCATACATTCCATCATGTCTGCATGGAGAGATGTGCGCAGGGAGACCAGCATATCTCTCAATGTGGTGTCCGACACAGGCATATTGGAGGTAGGGAAGGTGTTAATGGGGGCTGAGAGTTCACGAGTGTCCTCCATAGAACCCTGCAAGACACTGACCTGTGAGTCACATGTTGCGGCCGACAGCCGTGGCTTGGACTTCACTGGGCTGCAGGAGAGGGGGGTGGAGGCCCCTGGGGAGCGGCGCTGGGTCCCCTCTTTCGATCCCGGGCTTGGTGTGGAGATGGATGATCCGCCGGCGGAGGCCGGAGAGGCGCGGCCGGCGCCATCTTGGGATACGCTGCCAGTCCTGGGGGAGAAGAAATCCTCCAGCTTCGCCGGCTGAGCGGCGTTTTTGCGCTTCTTAGTCATCCTCGAGGGACGAGCGGGTCAGCGGGTGCTCTTTCGGGCGTTTCAGTACACCCCACGATGCCTCGGATTGTTGGATTCCCTGACGCTGAAGCGGAGCTCCTGAGCTAAGCGTCCATTCAGCTGCGCGGTAGCCACGCCCCCACGACCGACACTCTTTGAAACCATTTGTACGCAGACATCCCCACAAAGACACTTGATCTCCAGTATTTATCAGATTCTTCTGGACAGTAACCCAGACTTGCCGGACCCTGCTCACTCAGCATGGGAAACTGAACTCAGCATTTCCCTGGGACAGGACGACTGGGCCCGTATCAATGATTATACCCATAAGGGGTCCCCGAAAAATTGCTACAAACTACAAACGCGCTGGTATAGAACCCCAGCTCTTCTACATAAATTTGCACCAGCGGTTCCGGAAACGTGTTGGAGATGCGGAAAGGGGCGAGGGACCATGCTCCACATTTGGTGGGACTGCGAATCCATCCAGCCTTTTTGGAAAGAAGTGCATGGCCTTATCGCACACGTGACTACTTATGTGCTGGACTACTCCCCAACACAATATCTCCTGCATCATACACATCTGACCAGATCCGAGTTCTTTAAGTCCTTGGCCATGCACATGGTGAACGCGGCGAGGCTCTGCATTCTGGTACATTGGCGCTCCACATGCGCTCCGACGATTGAGGAATGGTTTAATAGGATTTCTAAAATTGAAGAAATGGAGAAGCTTGTCCATATTTCACAAGAGCGCATCACAAAATGTTCCACTACTTGGGCCTGCTGGACCCACTTTAAAACGACTCAGCTTTTTCGAACCCATAATGCTTAAATTGCATCCAGGCCAAACTTAGGCTAGACAGGAACTTTATTGGACCGACGTTTTGATGCCCGACTGGGGTTGGCCCTTTGGGGGGAGACCGCCGGTGCTGACGTCCCTCAATCGCACCTTCCCCCTTCCCTACCTCCCCCTTCCCCCCTTTTTTTTTCTCTCTCTCTCTCTTTCTCTTCCTCGTTTTTACTCCCTTTCTGCTCCTCCTTTCTCTCTTTTTCTTTTCTCTCTTCTTCCCTACGCCCTCTTATTTCTTCCTCACAATAAAGATGGAAAACGAGAAGTGGAGACGACCTTACAGTGGTTTCGTGCAGGATGAGAATATTGTTACAGCCTATCGGTCTCAGGCCCTAGGTTTTGACTCCAGCCTAACGAGTCGGCCTTGGATCTTTACTTTTTGTTTAATTGTTTGACTTTATTTTTGTTATTAACATAGGCCGTGTAACCTTATATCAACTCTTGTATCTGTACTTCTCGTTTCTGTACAATGTATTGTTCATTTGTCCTTCAATAAAAATCTTTATGGAAAAAAAAAAACACAGTAAACAGTAAAGTATAAAACAATTACATATCTGAAAAGCAAGCATGATAAAACATAATAACAATAAAACATTGCAGACTAGAATAAATAAAAAAAAAGAGCAGAATAATAGAGAGAGAATAGAGAGGGAGAGAACAATAAAACAACTATTTGTGTGTGTGTATATATATATATATATATATATATATATATATATATATATACACACACATACATACACATACATATTTTTTTTTTTTGTTTTTTGCTTTTTTAACACTTTTTTGTAACTGTAACGGTTCAACTGTTCGGTTCCAGGTTTGGGTCTCTCAAAATGCGATGGCATCTTGGGAAACCCCGTGTAAGTGTGTCCTAATCTGTGAAATGCTGTTCCCCTCTGCTAATACTGCACTAGTGTGTGGTAGAGTTCAAAACATTCACCAATGCAAAGACCAGGATTGTCAGGACAGCGTGGACAATAATAACAGGTGTCACGCCTAAATCCGCGCTTTCTACAGACACAACATTTTCTTTGGGGGGGCTCATTGGGTAGGGGTACTTTTGAGGACATACAGAAAATGCCTTTCATGCAGCCGGCTTACTGCATTTGGTTGGGGATGGTGAGGTGCAGCACCACCTGGAAACAGGAGGGCTAGGACAATATGTCCCTGGAATTTACGCAAAGATCCAGTCCGTCCTGAAGCTTTGTATAGCACAAAAGCATTCAGCAAAGCCAATTAAAATAAATATACAGACAATTTTTTGTACCAGCGTCTGGCCTTACGGGCAACTAGATACGGCGCAAACAACTGGTCGTTGAGGTCCACCCCTCCCATGTTAAAGTTATATTCGCGGACACAGTGGGGTTTCTCCACAACACCATTCGCCGTATGAATTTGGACTGTTCCTTCACTTCACAGCGAGCAAATTATTACACCTTGAGCAGGCTCTCTCCCCCAGCCTAAGACAGGAATCTACAAACCACTGGGGTAAGCTCCGGCGATTAGGTCACACGGTGCCACATGCGCCAATTTGATGATCAAACAAGTGATAAAAAAGTGTCACGCTCATGTAATAATTGTCCACATAAAAGTGGTACCCCTTTCCGAATAAGGGTGACAACAAGTTCCACACTATCTTGTCAGCGCTCCCTATGTAATCTGGGCAGTTCTCCGGCTCTACGTGACTATCTTTTCCCTCATATACCATAAAACTACATGTATAGCCTGTGGTCCTGTCACAGAGCTTATAGATCTTGACCCCATACCTGGCATGCTTGCTGGGAAGGTACTGTTTGAAAGACAAGTGGCCAGAAAATTTAATGAGGGATTTGTCAATGCAGACAACTTGATGGGGAGTATACAAGGCTGCAAAAGGTTATGGCATACAAATTAGTTTGGTCCACAATAGATCTATAGAGATCTTCCGTGAAAAACAGTGAATAAAAATCAAGTGCCGTTTCCACCTGAATTCCAGGTTGGCCAGTGAATGGGGGAAGTACAGGTGCTTCAGAAGTGGTGGGCATCCAATCAGGATTGGCGAATTCGGCAGAAAGGACACTATGGGCATGATGGGCCTGTCTTTGTCTTCTTCATGGTGGCAGCGGGACACTACCTGTGGTTGCCGACTCGCCAGCTTGAACTGCACTTATGGGACTCACCACACACCAGGGTGTACTAGGTCACTGGTGCTTGCCAGTTCACCAGAAGGATGAGCAGCACTAGTACTTCTCTGCTCCATATGAGAGTCCTGCGGTTCTTGCACCTCAACAACAGAAGAAAAAGAAAGGGGTCGGGTACGCCTGACCTTGGCAGGAACCTCAACTTTGTCGTCAGAGCTATCTGTCAAGGAGCCGCCGTCATCTACAGGATCGTATTCTGAGCCTGAATCTGACAGATGAGTGACCTCTTTACTATCTGTCATGATCAGAAAGGTGTAGGCCTCTTCACTAGTGTACCTTCGATTTGCCATTTTGCCATTCTAAATTTACTGGTACAATAGTAAGATTCACAGGTAAAAAAGCACATGACTGTCAGCAACTGTATCAAACCCTACAAAAAAAAAATGTTAGCGATCGATCGCAGGGATCAGGCCTGCCTCTGCGAACGTTGCAGTTTTGTGCTAGTGTTTTATGACAGTGATCGATCAATACTGCACTTGGGTGGGCTGGGCAGGGCGGAGGGGAAATACACAGGTGCTAGCAGGTATATGATCCCACTAACAATGCAATTTTGGGAACCCTAAACTGCTGGGGATGCTAGTATTGATCTGATAAGATCAGGGGGCTAATCGTTTATTGGGTAATAAATGGTGGGTGCCCCGACGCTATGAAAAGAAAACTAACTAACCAGCATCACCCGTAACACTTTTACGTGATCACTGGTGAAAGGGTTAACTAGGGGGCAATCAGGGGGTTAAAACCTTTAAAAGGTAATATATGGGGGTACCTAATGCTATAAAAACCTGACGGTGAACCTAAATAACTAACTGGCTACCTAGCGTCACAAGCGACACTAATATGGTGATCAGAAAAAAGATTGCTTAGTGACACTGGCGACAGGGGGTGAAAGGGTTAACTGGGGGCGATCAAGGGGTTAGGGGGGTACCCTGGACCCAAAGGGGCCTAACATTAATATACCTGACATTTGTTTTCAGTCACAAATGACACTGCATGCAGTGATCAGTAAAAAAAATGACCACTGCAATCAGTGACACTGTGAATGTGGGTACAGGGGTGATCTGGGGGGTAATTTATGTGCCTATGTGTGCTGGTGTTAGTGTAGTGTTGGTGCAACTCACTATTGATGTCTTCTCTCCTCAAGCTCCAGACGAAAAGATCTCCTTGAGGAGAGTGACATCACTTCCTCTGTCTGTGTTTACAATTCAAGCATCTGATTCACAAGGAGCGATCGTGAGGGGTGGCCACGAATCGATGGCTGCCTCCTCATCAAGGATCACTCCTGAAGCGATACTGACCGCCGCAGGCACCGGGGGGCTCGATCTAGCCCCCCACCCCCTGGGAGGCAGGGACGTACCTGTACACCAATATGCTTGCCCGTGCCATTCTGTCGACGTATATAGTCGTGCAGCGGTCAGCAACTGGTTAAGCTCCCTTAGCTTCTGCCCATTGTGTGGCTTGAGGTCCAGGCAATATTTTTGAGAATATCACCTTGGAGTTCCTTTTTTAATATAGCCCCTGAAATATACATTTTCTTTCTGTAATGGTTAATTGTATACAAGAGAGTGTAGTTATCAGTTTTAGAGCATGAGGCATCTCTCCTCGTCATCTTCTAAAAAAAAATCAGGTGCATAAAAAAAACATTTTTTTTTAACTCTTCTATTAAGTTGCAGGTTAATTTAACCCATTTCACTTTTTAACATAATATTGCCAATTCATTTATTTGTTCCTCTTTAATATCACATGGCTTTTTGTCCTATGGATCATGAACATATGTGTCCTGTGTGGAAAAACTTTAGTATTCAAAAACAGAATTTTGCTTTAACAACTACAACACTAGAACTGCTCAGTGTAATATAAACAAGTTGACAACGCTCATGTATGTGTGGTATAAATGGGTAGAGATCCTACCTCTAGAACAGTGGTTCTCAACCTTACTAGTGCCGTGACTCCTTGATAAAATATCCCAAGTTGTTGGGACCCCTAACAGTAAAATTATTTTCATAGTGTGGGTTGTCAGCACCCAAGACGAGTAATTTGCACCCCTAACCTATGGACATTTAGCACTCCCTGAGTCTGGTCCACTCTTACATTATTAAAACCCCTTCTGGTACATTTTAGAATGTGCCACTGATTCTTTGTTCTCCTTTTTTTCCCTTGTATCTCTCTCTATCCTAATTTCTTGTTTTATTTCCCCCCATCCCTCTCTCTAGTCATCTTTTTTGTTCTTTCTCTCCTTTTTCTTTGTTCCACCCTCTCTTTTCCTCTCCCTTCCATGTATTCTCTATTTTTATTCTTTCTCTTACTCCTTGGTGGGGGGGAATGGGATGAGTGGCAGTTCTGGTGGGGGGGTGGGATCAGTGGCAGTGCTGGGCAGAGTTGGAACGAGTGGCAGTGCTGGGGGAGGGGGGGATTTCTGATCGGCAACATAGGTGTTCTTGATCAAGGCCATCTGCTTATCTGAGAACTGTAGTAGGGACTTCTAATGGCAACTATAATCACAGGTAGTGTTACTCACTGTGTCTCTGGCTTTGTGGTGTCTCATAGCAGTGACACCTATGCCAAAATCAGGAGATAGGGTCTCCTCCAGCCTTTCCCACTTCACATTCCTCACCAGTCAGCTGACCTGCCCCCCAGCCATTGCCGTGAACTGAATGAGCGGCTGTGGGCTTTAGGAACAGCCCTGCTGGGTGACTACGAAAAGGCTGGAAGAGCAGCACAGGCATTAGGAACAGCCCAGGATTTGGTGACATGTGGCAAATCGTCATTTGACCCCCAAGTTGAGAACCACTGCTCTAGAGTATAATCCCAGACCTAACATTGCAGAGGATCAGGGAGTTGTTTTTCAGAGAACTGGGTGGTGCTGGATGTGTGTGAAGGATTGCAATGTCACAATATCACTTGGGACAATTTCTTCAAACCCACCATAATATGCAATAAAATAAATAATGAGGAAACCAACCATTTTAAGGGACCATAAGGAAAAAAATAAGTCAGAGCTTCCCAAAGAGTCTGACTGTGGTGAGAAAACATTTGAATGCCTCTAAGTTTGCTTTCACTGTCATAGCAAAATTGTGTAGATTTTGTAGGGGTTGTTTATTATTAAAAGGACTTCCAGATTTGAAATAGCACCACTGCCCACAGAACCCCACAACCACCTGGTCTGAGTTGTAGGAAAGAGGCTTTTGTGCTCATCTACCTGGGGACAGGATGCACATGGTAGTTAAGGTGTCCAGTGCAATCCATCACCAGTATTCCAAACAAATACATGGCCACTGCCCCCACCTATAACTTGCCTTTGCAGCAAAGAGCACATGGAAGGGTGACGCATGTCAAACAAAACCAAAAGAAATCCCAGCTTTACTTACCAACCAGTCTGCAACCAACTGAATCAACCTTAAAAATAGGGGTTTCGTTTGCACACATTTGCAAATACATAGTACATTGTTGCAAAGGGAAGTTATAGGCGGGGCAGGGGTGTTTGTACTGCTGGAATAGTGGTCAGGGGATGCACTGGACACCTTTGCTGCCTTTGTGCTATATTTTGGGTGTCCAGTGTTTCCCTGTTCCTTTAAAGCGGGGGTTCACCCTAAAAAAAATTCTAACATTACATTGAGCTGAGTTGTGAGAATTACATTATGCTGACCTTTTTTTTTTTTTGGTGCTGTACATACCGTTTTATCTATATTTTCCCCACGGCTTACGGGTAGGGAATCCCGCGGGATAGGCAGAGGGCTCACCTGCCCGCTGCCTATCCATTAAAATGCATGTGCTTCCACTGTAAAGGTTCTCAAAATTTAGACTTAGGACTGCAGATAATATTGGGGTGCCATTAAGAGACTCTGCATTTTACGCATGTATTTGCAAATGTGTGAAAACAAAACCCTTGTTTTTAACGCATACTGTTAGACAGGTTTGGTTGGTTGCAAACTGGTGGATAAGTAGAGTTGGGAATTTTCTTTGTTTTTATTTGACACTGTTGGTCAGACCAGCTTGGACTACACAATTTGACACACATTTTTCAGGTAGATGGGGCATGCCATCGAGGCTTGGGCACCTATAGGAATATTTGTGAGACATAGGACCGGTAGAAGATTTGAGCTATTGGGTTACTTTTTATTTTCTAATAGGGACCAGC
Organism: Rana kukunoris; assembly: GCA_029574335.1. Classification (NCBI taxonomy): domain Eukaryota; kingdom Metazoa; phylum Chordata; class Amphibia; order Anura; family Ranidae; genus Rana; species Rana kukunoris. Next base: position 254,628,055 of record CM056053.1, on the reverse strand, counting down.
AATTCTTCCAGTATAACTATTCTGTTGCCTTTTATGTACTTTATATGTGACATTATTGATATATGAGTTGGTGCCATATTTGGATGTTCAAGTGCCTTTTTAACAAGAGTAAGGTATTGTGATTTAATAGCTCATTTTACTGTATTTACATTGAATGAGCATCAAATTTTAAATCTGTGCCCCTTGATTGCTTTTATCGATGCTTATGTCTTATATTGGGGAATTCTCCTATATCTGGTGGGCAATATACAGAGAACTCTTCAAGGCCCCAGTGCAAGAAACCACGTAGGACCTCCTGGCAAGCCTGGAGCTTCTCCAAGCCCAGTGGCGGAATGCCAGGACCCAGTCGCAAGAGCACTTGCGACCCTGGTAGTTTCTGCCATTGGTGTCAGTCGTTTTTTATTGTGGTTGTTTTATTTTTCTTATTATTGTTTACTATTTAATTTCATTATTATGTTTTTTTTTATTTATTTTTTACAATTTTATGTTTTATTATGTTTTACCATTTTTTTGGGGAGCCTCATTGGGAGGCTTTGGTAAAATATCAGGGGGGTATACTCCATCTCTGCAGCCTCAACTGCATGTAATTAATGGAATTGAAGAGCTCTGCGCAGAGCTTACATTCATTCACAAACTGAAACATAGTAAACACAGTTTTATGTTTCAGTTATGAATGGACAGAGTCAGTGATCAGTAGTGATCACTGACTCTGTCCATCCAGAAAAGGAAAGTGCCAGTAAATTAGATATTTGTCATCTCCTTCCTCCAGCTCTCCATCCTGACACATCTTTTGCAGAATGCAGTGGAAAAGGGGAGGGGGTAAGCAGAAAGAAGCGAGAGCTGGATAGGGATGATCCCCACCACCAATCCTTCCTGCAACCACTATAAGCCTGTGGGAGGGAGAGAATTGATTCCCCTATATGCCACCCCTCCTGTATAGGTGCAAAAGAGGAAACACCGCCACCCGCTCACCCCCCCCCCCCCCGGAGCATGGAGCCAAGTTGCAATTGTGACCCCTGCGACCCCTGTAGTTATGTCCCTGGTGTGAAGAATCATGTTTTATTTACACTTATGTGAAGAACTAAAAGGACAGTTAAATCCATACAAGATTCATTTATATTCTGTTTGTGATATTTTACCAACAAGGAAAACTTTTAAATTACTGCATAATACAATGTATTTTCACAAAATATATTAACACATTTATTTATTTTAGCCTGGGAAACAGAGCCAACATGTTTTCAGTCTATGCCATCTGCTGATTACTAGTGTTGGCTCAAATGAAGAAGGTCACGAAGAGATGGATTAATATGAAGAAGATACCCCGCTGTTACAAAATTCCATACATATGTTCTATTTTAGGAATGGTAAAACCCTATGTATATTGTTTTCAGTTATATAAAGAGCTTGTCTTCCCAGCTGTACCTGCATCTGCTGTGTTCAGAACTGATATAGATATATTAATTGTGAACTGGAGGTTGTAGAAGTGGCTGTTAAAAGAAGAACTTGCAATAAACAAAAGTGAACAAAGGTAGCAGCTGCATTAAGCAGTAGAGAGAGGATTACCAATTTGGAAAGAATTAAGAATTATTAAATAAAAACACCAAGTGATCTCTTAAAGGGGTTGTAAAGGTAAAACATATTTTTCCTAAATAGTTTCCTTTACCTTAGTGCTTCAATTCTGGGAAAACTGATTAATTGGTCCATTCTGTCCTTTAATAATTCCATCTTCTAGAGGCCTTTTCATCTTGTTGGTTTGTCTATGCCTCATCTTTTCCTTCCCTTTATACCCAGTGTTTTTTGCCCCTTTTTGGCTTACTTATGTATGGGACGCTTTTTAGGGAAACAATATAGGGGGTTATTTATGTATTCATTTGTATATTTTGTATATATATAATTTTCTCTCTGGTTTATTTGTGATGGATTATCCACTGTATATTATATGTACATGCCCTTGCATCTAGATTATATGGACCATGTTTTTTCTTCTCTCCTCTTTTGCCCACTTTAGGATCTCCCTAATGTCCCAGCATACCTGGCAGTTAGGCTCTCTCTGGAGTTCAGGTAGGGCCTCTTGTCATGGCTGTTTGGTCCATCTGGACGGCCTTTTGACACTTTCTGCCAGGTTGGGGATTTGTCCTGTTCGGGTAGCTTTTTATTTTTTACAGAATAATTAAAATAATGTAATATTGTAGTAATTTCTTTTTTGGTATGGTTAGTTCGCCAACTGTGTCCTTTTAATTTTCTTTATTATAATCTAACTGCCTGTTACCCGTTTGTCTAGTCGGTGGGTCCAGCATCCGACCAATGTAAGCTCCTTGTGCCGGATATGCTTTGACTCCACAGCTAGAAATCTTTCCCCTTTTGTACTTCAGATGTGGGTATTTCCCTTTGTATAGTTCTCTTAAAGCTCATGCAGGTTCCGGTTGCTCCCCCGTTTTTCGATCCATGGTTGCTCTTTTTCATTTTTGTGCTTTTTGTTTGCACGATGTAGAACTGGCTTCCATAATGTGTGAAGCAAACAAAAGGACAGGCGCCAATAAATAAAACTGCTGAACTTTTAATGATAAATAACACAAAAGCACTCACATGGTAAATGAAGTTCACAGGCATAGAGTGAAGTGAGGGTCTGCATGGATCGTCACACCAGCCGAAGATGAGAAGTGTCCCAGAGAAAAAACATCCAGCTGGCATCCGCTGTGCGGGGAAAAGTAATACCAGCAGCGCTGAATCCGGAAGTATGCCGACGCTGGCATGCAAGTATACCAGCAAAGGAGCTGGAACGCACTCTGGAGCACAAGCTAAGAAGCTATAATTGCGGCTTGGCGAGGGGGGATGACGTCATCACGCAATACCTCATAGATGCGACGCGTTTCCGTGCAATTGCCGTGTGATAAATGTCAGTCACACGGCGCGCACCTTTTTCAAGCTGTTTCAATGGATTGCTGAGGCCAGCTTATATAGAAGTGTGCCTGTGATCGCCATCTTGTGGCAAAATAGTAAAAATTCACCCAATATGAAAAATCATTACTATTAAAACACTTGCTATAACTGGCCATAAATAGTGACAAATTAATAAGATTATTAGTACTTACTACTACAAGGACTTATATTCTAACTTCAATATATGTATATATCTAAAACATCTAATGAGAATATTATAAATAATTCATTTACAAATCATAATCTGGTGTTCACTTCTACCTAAAAAAACTATTGGTAATAAACCTCTCACATTAAAAGTTGCATAAATTGATGTGAACTGACACCCCCTAGTGAACGATAATGAGACTGATTAAGTTAATAGATAGAAAAAAAAAAAAAAAAAATTATAATAAATATAATAAAAAATTAATTAACACTATGTTTAAGTGGAACGAATTTTGGAATTGAGGAATATTACCACAAAAATAGAGGAAAAAATGAAATAAAAATAAATATAAAATTATTATATTATTTTATGGAACAATCTACATACTGTTTATAATGTCCATAAATATACATGTATAAATACACACATATATACATATGCACATCCAAACATTCTCAACCAAATATACATAGGGTAATATTATTAAAAAACGTGATGAAAAATTGATTAGTTCTAACTCTTTAAATAATGCACTTATAAAATAGTAGCAATTTCTAGTTCTTCGTTCATACCTCCTGGTTTTAAAGTGTCAAGGGAATAAATCCAGTAGGTTTCCCTCTCACATAGGCGATGGAATCTTTCAGCCTCCGTAAGGTTACTGGGGATCTGTTCAATGACCCATACTTTCAAACCCTTGGTAGATTTGCCATGTTGTTCCACGAAATGACGTGGGACACTATGCTTATCTTTACCAGCCTCAATTTTTCTTCTGTGTTCGCCAAAACGTTGGCGAAGTGGGCGTATGGTGCGGCCTATGTATAACAGTTTACAAGGGCAGGTCAAAGCATACACTACAAAGTCTGACCCACAATTATAGAAATCTTTGCTCAAATATGTATTTCCTTTGTGAATGAACTGCTTTTGTCCATGATTGACAAAGCTACATGTTTTGCATGATTTTTTCTTGCATTGAAACATTCCTTGTAATGAAATCATAGGAATAAATTGTTGGGACGGTGGCACTTTCAATTTGCTTGGGGCTATTTTGTTCTTTAAATTAGTGGCCCGGCGATAAATGATCACAGGTTTTTGTGGTAGAAGTGTTTTTAAATGTTGATCTTCTAAAAGGAGGGGCCAATATTTTTTAAAAATTGACTCCATTGTTTTAAAACCTGTATGAAATTTTGTGATAAAACGAGTTGATGAATTTGATACCTGTTTTTTTGTGGTTGTTGGTAATTCTGAATTTAAATAATAATCACATGTTTGGTTTACTAGGGAGGTCGGATATTCTTTTTCATATAATTTTTTCTTTAAAATTAAGCTTTGTTCGACATAATGACTTTTCTGGGTACAGTTGCGATTGAGACGGCAGAATTGGCCCTTGGGGATGTTATCAATCCATTTTTTGTAATGGCAACTGTTGTAATGCAAGAGGGAATTACCCGCAGTGGGTTTAAAATGTGTCTTAGCCTCTATATTGCCGTCGCGATGGAACAGCTCGAGATCCAGAAATACAAGTTTGTCGTAATCACAAACATAGGTGAACGACAAGCCATAGGGATTGTTATTGCAATGCTCAACGAAAGTATTGATCTCATCGGCATTGCCGTCCCAAATTATCACCACGTCATCAATATATCTCCCATAATATATTAATTTACCGAGGTAGGGATTGTTGGACCAAATGTGTCTGTGTTCCCATAGGCCCATTGCCAAATTGGCATATGAGGGAGCAAAATTTGCTCCCATGGCTGTACCCACTCTCTGAAGGAAAAACTCACCATTAAAAGAGAAATAATTATGAGTCAAACAGAAATGGGTGCAATCCAAAATAAATGCTGCCTGGGCATTACTCATATAAGGGTTTTCAGTTAAAAAATGATGGGTTGCAGCTATACCGAAATCATGAGGGATCGAAGTATACAATGAGGACACATCAAGAGACATCCACATGTATCGTTTTTTTCTCTGGGACACTTCTCATCTTCGGCTGGTGTGACGATCCATGCAGACCCTCACTTCACTCTATGCCTGTGAACTTCATTTACCATGTGAGTGCTTTTGTGTTATTTATCATTAAAAGTTCAGCAGTTTTATTTATTGGCGCCTGTCCTTTTGTTTGCTTTGTACATGTTTATTGGAGCATTGCTTCGGCTCCCCACACAAGGCTGCCTTTCATCAAAAAACTGGGACTCACCATCAAGCTTGTTACATCTTATAGGACTTTATACTGAGGACAGTCTACATGACAGTAGGTTCTTGTTTGCGCCAGCATTGTGTATATTTCCATAATGTGTGGACTGGGAGTGTTTTTGTTCACTTCCGGTCCTGTACTGACGAGGGTTTGGGCTCACTTCCAGCCGGCTGTCTAGGACGCGGAGCATTTGATGCGGCTACTTCCGGTTTCAGGCGTCACGCGATTGCGTCATCGCGGGTAATTCTGCCGTGACACGGTCACGTGGTTACACAGCGTGCGGTCATCATGCCTGTATTTACCCTGCCCGTCATCTGGTGGGCGTGCTACATTCAGCCGACGTCAAATGACGCGGCCGTTGAGCCAGCCCGAATTGTTTTTGCGGATGAGTGCTCTGCATCTCGGAGCGACTGTGTCTGCTGTCTAGTAATGCTTTGTTAACTACTTCATACCCGTGCTATCGTCTAATGACGGCTACAGTGCGGGTCTGAATATCCAACCCGCCGTCAAAAGACAGCCGCCTCTTTGGGCGTTCCCAGCACGCGCTGTAGAGCGCGCTGCGGGGAAGCCCTGTGTTGTCCGTGTCCCTTTGACACTGCCAATCACAGATCGTGGCGAACGGCCAGTCAGAGTGGCCGTTTGCGATGCGATCTGTGCGGCGAATGAGAGATGATCTCATAGATCATCTCTCATTGCCGTTTTACACAGAGACAGCGTCCTGTCTCTGGAGAGGAGGAGACCGATCTGTGTTCCTTGTACATAGGGACACAGATCGGTCACCCCCCCAGTCACCCCCCCCCATCCCCCCACAGTTAGAACACACCTAGGATACACATTTAACCCCTTCCTCACCCCCTAGTGTTAACCCCTTCAATGCCAGTCACATGTGTACAGTAATTAGTGCATATTTATAGCACTGATCGCAGTATAAATGTGAATGGGGCCAAAAATGTGTCAAAAGTGTCCGATGTATCCGCCATAATGTCGCAGTACCAATAAAAATCTCAGATCGCCGCCATTTCTAGTAAAAAATAATAATAAAAAATAATAATTCTGTCCCCTATTTTGTAAGCGCTATAACTTTTGCGCAAACCAGTCGCTTATTGCAATTTTTTTTTTTACCAAAAATATGTAGAAGAATACGTATCGCCCTAAACTGAGAAAAACATGTGTTTTTTTTAAAAATTTTGATATTTATTATAGCAACAAGTAAAAAATATTTTATTTTTCTTCAAAATTGTCGCTCTTTTTTGTTTATAGCGAAAAAAATAAAAACCGCACAGGTGATCAAATACCACCAAAAGAAAGCTCTACTTGTGGGGGAAAAAGGACATCAATTTTGTTTGGGAGCCACGTCGCACGACCGCGCAATTGTCAGTTAAAGCGACGCAGTGCCGGAAGCTGAAATTTCACCTGGGCAGGAGGGGGGTGTGTGTGCCCAGTAAGCAAGTGGTTAAGGAAGTTGAGGGTTTTTTCTATTGAATGGTTAAGACTGACAATTGCTATTTTATTTGCTAGTGTGGTTTTAAAGAGTTCTAAATGCAGTTTCTTCTGCGATCTTGTCCACTGTGTTGTTCTTGAATATGCTGGTTTATGGAGGATAGTGTTGGTAGTTATTTTTAAATTTGATAGCATGGTGGTACGTCCAAGGTAACGGCAAGTTTTCCACTGCGTTGATGTCCATGTTCTGTTTGAAGATAAGGTCAAGGGTGTGCCCCGAAGTGTGGGTGGGAGAATTTATCATTTGTTGCAGCCCTAAATCTTCCAGTTGATTGATGCAAGCGGTGGCAATGGGGTCCTGGGTGGAATTAGCCCAAAGGTTGACATCCCCAAGTAGGATGAGGTGTTTGATTTTCAAGGTGTACGTTGAGATGAATTCAGTGAGAGGTGTGAGGAGGTGCATCTTTGGTCCTGGTGGTCTGTAGCATAGCAGTATATAGACGGCGTCCTGGGCTGTGGTTTGGAGTTGCAGGGTAAGTGTTTCCATAAAAGGTACTGTGTTCTGTAGAGTTGACTTGCTGAGAGAGAGGTGGGATTTGTAGATCACTGCTAGGCCTCCTCCTCTTTGCCCTATTCTCTCTTTGCCCTATGCTCGGTTAGAATGCAATAGTTCTCAGGGACTAGTTCTGCTAGGGTGGTGTTGCAGTCTGGTGTTAGCCAGCTTTCCGTGATGAAGAGGCAATCAGTGTTATGCTGGGTGATGAAGTCATTAATCTCCTGTCTGCGCTTGACTGCCGATCTAGTGTTGATCAAGGCGCATGATAGCTGTTGTGGTTGCCATAATGTCACCCTGTTGTTGGCGATCCATTGGTGCTTGATTCTTAGTAGGTGTTCTTTCCTTAGTATTTTTTGGCAGGGGACTGATGGTCTGGTGGCGGTGTTCATTAGGCTGGGCAGGGTGTCCACTGAATATTTAATAGGTATTAGTTATAGGAATAGTGCCCCATTGTTGGTGTCATAGGGAGGAAAATACACCATCATTGGTGTCAGTGGGAGGAATAGTGTCCCATCATTTGTGTCAGTGGGAGAAATAGTGTCTCATCATGTGTGTCAGTGGGAGAAATAGTGTCCTATCATTTGTGTCAGTGGGAGAAATAGTGCCCCATCATTGGTATCAGTGGGAGGAATAGTGCCCCATCATTGGTATCAGTGGGAGGAATAGTGACCAATCATTGGTATTAATGGGAGGAATAGTGTCACATCATTTGTGTCAGTGGGAGAAATAGTGTCCCATCATTTGTGTCAGTGGGTGGAATAGTGTCTCATCATGTGTGTCAGTGGGAGAAATAGTGTCCTATCATTTGTGTCAGTGGGAGAAATAGTGCCCCATCATTGGTATCAGTGGGAGGAATAGTGTCCCATCATTTGTGTCAGTGGGAGGAATAGTGTCCCATTATTGGTATCAGTGGGAGGAATAGTGTCCCATCATTGGTATCAGTGGAAGTAATAGTGTCCCATAATTTGTGTCAGTGGGAGAAATAGTGTCCCATCATTGGTATCAGTGGGAGGAATAGTGTCCCATCATTGGTGTCAGTGGGAGGAATAGTACACCCTCATTGGTATCAGTGGGAGGAAAATTGCCTCATCGCCCGTATCATTGGGAGGAATAGTGCTTCATATCTATAGGAGGAATTCCCAAGGGATGAATAAAGGCATGCAAAGGTCCGCATCTGGCCATGGGGGCCGCAGTTTGGAAACCACTGCTTTAGGGAAAGGTTCCTGCTTGTCAAGATTTTTTTTTTATTTTTTATTTTTTTTATGTTATTTTAAGTTATTTCCCTATCCACATTTATTTTCAGAGCACTTGCCATGCTCTTACCGACATTTTTCTGCCATTTGCAGCCCTCTAGACCTTTACCTTAGTCTTTTAGAGACATTTTAGTAGTCAAAAGTCTGGGTTCCCATTGACTTCAATGGGGTTCGGGTTCGGGGTCAAGTTCGGGTCCCGAACCCAGACTTTTTTCCGAAGTTCGGCCGAACCCGCTGAACCCGAATATCCAGGTGTCTGCTCAACTTTACCTATCACCAATGAACCATGAGGGGGACCTGGCAGGGATGAAATTGACCTGTACTGTAGTTATTACACGGTGGGACAGATGGTAAACTCTTAGGCCCCGTACACACGACTAGGGATGAGCTTCGAGTTCGATTAGAACTCATGTTCGACTCGAACATTGCCTGTTCGCCCAACAGCGAACTATTTGGGGTGTTCGCGGCAAGTTCGTGTGAACTTTAGAACCCTGTTAAAGTCTATGGGACTCGAACGTTTGAAATCTAAAGTGCTAATTTTAAAGGCTAAAGGGGACATGTATCAATGCAAAAAAAAAAGTTTTAAAAACTGCAGTTTTTTTGGCAGCAGTGATTTTAATAATTCCTTTAAATGAAACAATAAAAGTGAAATATTCCTTTAAATTTCATACGGGGGGGGGGGGGGTGTATAGTATGCCTGTAAAGTAGAGCTTGTTTTCCATGCTTAGAATTGTCCCTGCACAAAGTGTCATTTCTGAAGGAAAAAAAGTAATTTAAAATCACTCAGCAATGTCAGCTCCTGGCAAAACAGAGAAAAGTCATTCATAAAAATGTGGGGGCCCACAGCATATTTTTTAAAATTTTGGGGTGGAGTTCCCCTTAAAATCCATACCAGACCTGAAGGGTCTGGAATGGATATTTGGGGGAACCCCACATCATTTTTTTTTTATTTGACGCAGGGTTTCCCTTAAAATCCATACCAGACCCTAAGGTGAGTGATTTTAAATGACTTTTTTTCATTCAGAAATTCCATTTTGTGCAGGGACAGTTCTAAGCACGGGAAACAAGCGCACCTACCCCCCTAGGTATGAAATTTAAAGGAATATTTCAATTTTATTGTTTCACTTTAAGCATTATTAAAATCACTAATCCTGAAAAAACTGACTTTTTTAAAACGTTTTTTTCCATTGATACATGTCCCCTGGGGCAGGACCCGGGTCCCTGAATACTCTTTTTGGGACAATAACTTGCATACAGTGCCTGCCGCCGAGAATGTGTTTTTAACACGCCAGCATCGCGCTGAATCTCGGCGACAGGCTGCCGATATCTCGCACTCGCTGGAATAGTAAAAGCACATTCCAGCGAGTGCGTCATAGAAGCGACGGGGATCCGACGCGGATTCCCACCAATTCTACACGTGGGCGGAGTTTGTTATGAATCCTGAAGGAGAAATTCCCGCCGGATTTTTAAAGAAAAATCCGGCATGGGTTCCCCCCTCAGGAGCATAACGGGCCCTTAGGTCTGTTATGGGTTGTAAGGAGACCCCCTACGCCGAAAAAACGGCGTGGGGGTCCCCCCACAATCCATAAGAGACCCGTATCCAAAGCACGCCGGCCGGCCGGTCAGGAAGGGAGTGGGGGCGAGCGAGCGCCCCCCCCCCTCCTGAGCCGTACCGGGCAGCATGCCCTCAACATGGGGGGGTTAGGTGCTCTGGGGCAGGGGGCGCACTGCGGCCCCCCACCCCAGAGCACCCTGTCCCCATGTTGATGAGGACAGGGCCCCTTCCCGACAACCCTGGCCGTTGGTTGTCGGGGTATGCGGGCGGGAGGCTTATCGGAATCTGGAAGCCCCCTTTAATAAGGGGGCCCCCAGATACCGGCCCCCCACCCTAAGTGAATGAGTATGGGGTACATTGTACCCCTACCCATTCACCTGCAAATAAAAAGTGTAAACACAAATAAACCACACAGGGTATTGAAATATTTTATTAGTTGGCCGCCGGGGGGGGTGTGTATGATCGCTTTTATAAAAGCGCCCCCCTCCGGCGGGCTTCTGTGGGGGGTGGGTGCCGCCGTCTGGTTCTCTTCCGCCGCCGGGGGGGGGCGCTTTGATAAAAGCGCCCACCACCCGGCGGGCTTCTTTCGACGTCTTCGGCGGCTGGGGGGTCTTCTCCCACACTCCGGAGTCTTCTCCTGCTCTCCGGGGGTCTTCTCCGCTCTCCGGGGGTCTTCTTCGCTCTCCGGGGGTCTTCTTCTTCTTCAAGACTCGCCGCCGCTAACTTTGTGTGTTAGCTCAATTACTAGCGGCGGCGAGTCCCCTCCTCTGTGACGTCGTCTTCTTCTTCTCCAGATGTTGACGCGACGCTTCCTTCCGCTGTTATGCCGGGCGCGCGGCTCGCAGCGAGTTATATAGGCCTGTCTTGTGACGTCGCAGTCCCATCATGCTCCGGTAGGTAGCAGCATGATGGGACTGCGACGTCACAAGACAGGCCTATATAACTCGCTGCGAGCCGCGCGCCCGGCATAACAGCGGAAGGAAGCGTCGCGTCAACATATGGAGAAGAAGAAGAAGACGACGTCACAGAGGAGGGGACTCGCCGCCGCTAGTAATTGAGCTAACACACAAAGTTAGCGGCGGCGAGTCCTGAAGAAGAAGAAGACCCCCGGAGAGCGGAGAAGACCCCCGGAGAGCGGAAAAGACCCCCGGAGAGCGGAGAAGACCCCCGGAGAGCGGAGAAGACCCCCGGAGAGCAGGAGAAGACTCCGGAGAGTGGGAGAAGACCCCCCAGCCGCCGAAGACGTCGAAAGAAGCCCGCCGGGTGGTGGGCGCTTTTATCAAAGCGCCCCCCCCGGCGGCGGAAGAGAACCAGACGGCGGCACCCACCCCCCACAGAAGCCCGCCGGAGGGGGGCGCTTTTATAAAAGCGATCATACACACCCCCCCCCGGCGGCCAACTAATAAAATATTTCAATACCCTGTGTGGTTTATTTGTGTTTACACTTTTTATTTGCAGGTGAATGGGTAGGGGTACAATGTACCCCATACTCATTCACTTAGGGTGGGGGGCCGGTATCTGGGGGCCCCCTTATTAAAGGGGGCTTCCAGATTCCGATAAGCCTCCCGCACGCATACCCCGACAACCAACGGCCAGAGTTGTCGGGAAGGGGCCCTGTCCTCATCAACATGGGGACAGGGTGCTCTGGGGTGGGGGGCCACAGTGCGCCCCCTGCCCCAGAGCACCTAACCCCCCATGTTGAGGGCATGCTGCCCGGTACAGCTCAGGAGGGGGGGGGCGCTCGCTCGCCCCCACTCCCTTCCTGACCGGCCGGCCGGCGTGCTTTGGATACGGGTCTGTTATGGATTGTGGGGGGACCCCCACGCCGTTTTTTTGGCGTAGGGGGTCTCCTTACAACCCATAACAGACCTAAGGGCCCGTTATGCTCCTGAGGGGGGAACCCATGCCGGATTTTTCTTTAAAAATCCGGCGGGGATTTCTCCTTCAGGATTCATAACAAACTCCGCCCACGTGTAGAATTGGCGGGAACCTGCGTCGGATCCCCGTCGCTTCTATGACGGCTTTGTCTCCATCGCGGCAAGCCACCTCGGTGCTGGCTCCCGCGATGGGGCTCGTAGGTGGTCAATCTCGCCGAGAAAGGGAGCGAGATTGACACAATATCCCAGTCACCTACTGTATTAGCCTTTAAAATTAGTACTTTAGATTTCAAACGTTCAAGTCCCATAGACTTTAACAGGGTTCTAAAGTTCACACAAACTTTTGGTCTGTTCGCAGGTTCTGGTGCGAACCGAACCCAGGGGTGTTCAGCTCATCCCTACACACGACCGAGAAACTCGACGAGCAAAACACATCGTTGTCTTCGTCGAGTTCCTTGTTAGGCTTGTTGAGGAACTCGACAAGCTGGCTTTGCGTACACACGTTAAAGACCAAATCTCCTTGTTGTCAAACGCGGTGACTTCAACACATACAATAACAGGGGAAGTTTGATTCCATTGGCACAACCCTTGGGGCTGCATTTGCTAATCTCATGTTGCTGAAAAGTTTTGTAAGAGACATTTTCACTTTTCAGTCTGTTACAGCGTGACAAATGTGCTATTTCCATTACAAACGCTACTTTTACAGAAGGTGCGCGGGTTTCTTAGCATACACACACTCAAGTTTCTCGTCGGAAACCAGCCAGAAGAGAAACTCGACGAGCCAAATTTGACTCCCGTCGACAAAATAGAGAACCTGCTCTCTTTTCGGCTCGACGAGTTTCTCGATGGTTTTCTCGGGGAAAAGTGGACACACGACCGGTTTTCTCGGCAGAATACGTCTCCCATCAAGTTTCTTGATGGATTCTGCTGAGAAAACCGGTCGTGTGTATGGGGCCTCAGATAACAAGACACCAGACAACAAAGGGCAGGAGCTGGATATGCTCAGTGTGACTGCGAGAACTCCCACTGATAGGAGTGATCACACCTGTCAGTATAGGGTCAGCCAAAAAGTCCAAGATCCCTTGGACTGATGGCTTCCTGTCTGTGGAAGACAAAAAAGATAGGGTAGTGATAGTAGATATATAGTAGTAGCGTTCATAAAAGCTGAGTGCTATAATGAAGGGATAAAATTAACCTACCATGTGAGGGAGTAGTCACAAGTCTGTTGATAGCCTGTATGGCTAATTAGAGAAGTTGAGAAAGAGCTTGAAAGCAACCCTGCTCAGCTATGACTGGTGAGAAAGAGCATTGTGCCATGTTGACTGCAACCATCTGCCTCAAAGTTCCCTGATGGGATGGCGCGCGGCACCAGCCCCCGAAAGGGGCAGGGCTGCGTAATCCCGCCATCAGCACGCGTGTAGCCCATCCCACTGCGCCCCAGGTTGGGACGCAAATAGGAAGGAGCAGAGCCAAAGGCAAAGCTCCTATTGGGCAATAAGACACCGTGTCCCCTGCTGGTGAGGTGAGGAATCAGAGGTCTCATGCGCGCCGAGCAGTAACACATACAGCATGTAGCAGCCAGCCCCGCCCCATGTGTTGAAATGGAGAACTGTGAAAAAATATAATATAACTGTATGTATCGATCAGGTGTGTCAAAACCGAGAGGAGAGACGGTGCCACCCAGTGTTCAAAGGTTATCAGCTCAGGCATGAGAGCCATACAGGAAATCACATTGCCAATCAATTTCTGAATGAATCTAGGAACAAACAGAATAATTGTCAGGTACAATGAATAAACCAAACCAAAATCACTGAAGGCATAAGAAGGAAAGAAATAGGGAGGAATTGCATACATAGTAAACATACCCTGTGTGATTCTGTACACGACCATGTTCTGTCATAATAAGACAGTGTGGATAAATGCACCCATGAGATATGGTTCGTAGATTAAAGGTAAAGTTCACAAACCCCTGAATGGAATCCTTCTTGTAAGGGTTTAATATTAAATGCCTCGTTGAGGCCAGGTGGCATTAAGGTAGCAAAACCAACTCAATTCACTCTGTAAGGCCTCGTACACACGATAGGTTAAACAGAGGACAACGGTCTGATGGACCATTTTCATCAGTCAAAACCAATCGTGTGTGGGCCCCATAGGTTATTTAACCATTGGTTAAAAATCCATGCATGCTCAGAATCAAGTCGACGCATGCTTGGACAAATAATAAAAGTATTCAGCGATGTAACAATTAAACAAATGAAGAAATAAAATAAAATTAAATATGCATATCAGCACTAAGGACAAATTCATAAAAAAATCCCAAGTGAACTATATGGTGAAAACAGTGCAGCGCAAAAAAACTAAGTAAATATATATTATATAATAAAATTCAGAAAAAGTTCAGTAACGGTCACCACCGTTTACGACCTTCCATCAACCCACGACAGCTTATACGACACTCCACAATCCAGCAGACACGATCCATTCCATTTCCCAGAATAACGAGACTCAGCTCTGTTCTCTAGTTCCAAAATGAATGAATGCTTTAATGGTTTCTTCTCAGCTTTTTATGCAGTTACAAGCATGTGACAGTAATCAAAGGGACAATGAAGTCTCCACCCCCCTAATCACACACTAAGGATAATTACTAATTAGTATCCAGACATTTTGGCACCGGGCTATAATTGACATGTTAATTCAATACACCTGACAGGAGACTGCTTCTTAATCCACATCTTTAGACAGACGGCCTGTCTCTGACAGAAAGGTATTCCCACCTGGGCATCAATAGGCTTTAAACCGTGTTATCACACAGTTTAGGAGCAGACCTGAATTAACACCTCTACAATCTTACACAATGGACAATGAAATGTCTAGGAGTAGATGCAATTAACACCTTTCAAAAGCATGTGTCCCCACATTGAATAGCCAACAACTTGTGATATCTCAAGACATCCTGCAAACATGAATTATTATCCCATCTCATGTAATACATTAATTATGATTTATTAGCCACCCTATGCCCAAAAGGGGCACAGGGTGAACTTAGACCCAATAATTATTAGTGTCGCTGGCACAGGAGTATCCCCCATACCTCAATGTCTCTGGGCATCACGGGTCATCCCATTACAAGTTCATATAAAGTAAAGTGTCCATGTGAATAAAGTCCATATAGTAAATCCAAGAATCCGATCCCAAGAATCCACATATAGTGTGACTAAGAAAATGGCACCAAAAGGAATCCACCACCGTGAGCAAGATGGCCTCTGACCTTAAGAATTCGACCTTAAAAGGTCACAGAGCCTGTCAGTAACTCTCAAAGGTCAGACTGGTCAGATAATCCAATAATCCTATTGGATTATTTGACTTCACACATACAACTTATATATTCCTCCCATCTACACATGGGTTTATGGTGCAACATCACATATAGTCATTATATAACTATAATACTGGATTTGTTTATTTGTACATACACACATGTATGTTTCAACTCAAGGAGCATTATTATTGTTTTTTTTAGGTGTGCTGTGTTTTTCTTCCCTTGCTGGATCCAACATCAATCGGCAGGGATCCTGTTTGTGTTCCTTTTTGTCATCTCCCTGCCCCTTTACAGCTCCCAGGGATTGACCTCCTAGCAGAATCTATTGATTTTGCTTTTTCCCTTGTGGGGTACCATATACATGGTTATATATAATTGTTTTCATATACTCTGAAGCATGACCACCATGGCAAGCATCTTGCAATTAACCATTGAAGTATACTTTTTTATGCAATACATATACATCTAATTAAATATATATATATATATATATATATATATATATATATATATATATATATATATATATATATATATATAAATATATGTTTTCTCTCTTTATTCATTCATGTTCTTTATCTCCAGATTCTCCAATTTGCCTCTCCTGAAGAAGTGAGAATTGTCTCATGAAACAGGTCAAGATTTGTTTCACAGTTTCTCCAGATTGATGGGAATATCTTTATGGCATTTGTAGGTCCTGTCAAAAAGGTATTTTCATGTGATACTCTATTTATGCATTGATGTTCATTAACAAGTTCTTATATTGTATGTGATTTTTAAACAATTGAGGCAGATCTTTCTTTGTCTAAATAAATATGTTTTTTGTTAAGCATCATCCCACCATTGTGGGCTAGTTATTTATCATCAGTATGCTGCCATTGAAGTGCAAGGAAATTGGAACACATTCGCTACCACCCTCTGTATTCTATTTTTAAAGAGAATGCTGGGGCAGAGGGCAGGTCTTTATTTTTTGCTTTTTCACTAGTTCTAAGGGAGTATTCGAGGCAGAGCTCTAGCATCAATATGCTGCCATTGATAGGTTCCAGGAAAAGATTATGGTAAGTATGATAACATTTTCTGTTTTCCATGCACTTTTGATGCAGAAAAAAATGCACTGGACTGTATGTGGTTTAAACTGGTCCTTAGTGAAAGTTACACTTCAGGCCTTAAATAGAGGTTTGTTTTATAAAATGTGTTACTGTCATAGTCGCAGATACTATTTCTCAGTGTACTAAAGGTGAACATATTCAGGAAAGTATTTTGTTTTGGTCCAAGAATAGTGGAAGCTTAATTTTTGTTAGTTTATGTTTTAGGCTTAGTTGCTAACTATCTACACTTACAGCCTGGGTCCAATCTTTTTTTAAAGATTGAGTTAAAAAAAAAAAAAGGATTTGTTTCTGCATTCTATTTAGAAAAACAAATAAAGGTCTAAATTACTGTATGTGCTGATTTTTGTGTCTACTGTTATCTGTGTATTATATTTCATCATTTGTTTTTACATTTTATATTTATTACATTATATTGGCAATATTATTCAACATCCATAGTTGATTTAACAGTTTTGCATAATCCTATTCATTTCCATGAGAAATCAAACAATCAATATTAAAGGGGTTGTAAAGGTCATTTTTTTTCCTAAATAGCTTCCTTTACCTTAGTGCAGTCCTCCTTAACTTACCTCATCCTTCGATTTTGCTTTTAAATGTCCTTATTTCTTCTGAGAAATCCTCACTTCCTGTTCTTTTGTCTGTAACTCCACACAGTAATGTGAGGCTTTCTCCCTGGTGTGGAATGTCGTGCTCGACCCCTCCCCTGGAATATAGGAGAGGACTTCACTAAGGTAAAGGAAGCTATTTAGCAAAAAATGTTTTTACCTTTACAACTCCTTTAAGCAATAACCTCCAACAGATTGCTTACACACAAATACATTTTTTGGCATAAAGAGCAAGACAAGTGAGCCTTTTCAGTAAGAACTTCCCTGAAGAGTCACATTTATTTGTTAAGATATTTTCTCACTACTTGGCCTTGGTGAGTAGACTGACCTTTCCACTGCAGGGTTCAAAAAAGCAAGTAACTCTCTGATGCCATTTCAGCAAGGAGGGTTAAGGTCTATTGCATCTGACAAAAATAGATGGGCTGACAAGTAAGAGTGAACCTCAAGTCAAAAGCCAAATGAAAAAAATATAAAAATGCAGTCCTTTATTTAGAAAGACAAAGCAAAGGGAATGAGAAATTACGTTAAGAAAGCAAACAAGATTAGATCTTTTGCTAGAAGAATGGCAAACACCCAAATCTTTCTCAAGGGACCAACAATGAATCAGATCTAATCTAAAAGAGACTGAAATGAAGGAAAAAAAGATCTACAATTCTGTGGTAATGGTTCTGTACTGGATGTGTCTGATGCTTTGAAATTCTGACATTACACAACTTCTGTTCAGGCAAAGAAATTGCCAAAAGGATTCTTTGCAAATATCACAAAGCAACCTAGTTGTTCCTTTATACGTTGGATTAATCTTGTATTAAATAACATACTATTTAAATTTTACTTAATTTTTTAACAGTTAAAGCGTTTGTTACCCTAAACTAAAAAAAGATCCAGTTCCTTTAAAGCATGTTATACAGCACCGTCCTTGTGCTGTGTAATTTGGCCCCTTGTATCACCTTAAATACCAGGTTGATACTGCCTGGTTCTGCCCTCCCCCTTGTAAACTGACTATGGTGGGCCCTGACACCGTGGTCAGTTTCCGCACCTCCATCATTCGCAACTATCCTGCCCCCCTCTGTTCTCTCTTCTTTCATGCATCCCTGCCTTTCAGCTCTGTGTCAGGGCTTCCCCCCCCCCCATCCTTCGTCCCCTTCTGCTGAAATAACTTTTAATAACTGACATCTTTATACAATCCTCTGTATTTCCTAATGACAGGTGTCCCTGTGTATGTGGCGTATAAAAAAAAATGGCATCTTTGGCTTATCCACTGTCATCTTCATAGAGCCCAGCAAGAAGCAGGCAAAATGGAGGTAAGCTGTTTGGATTCATTATTAGATGACACAAGGGAATTTACAAGACTCCATCTCAGAATTTTCCACAGCAAACCAGACAGTTTTTGATACAACATTAAAATATATGTTGGTATCCCTGCTCTCAACCCTCCATGCAGACATATTAGCACTGGTCCAACAATATAAATCTGAAGTCTCTGCATTAAACAAGTGAGTATGCCATATTGAAACAAAAATGGGGGAATTTGCATCTACCTTTAATAACTTAGTGGATGCCCATGATTATAGAAATGATGAGATCCAATAGATAAAAACCAAACTTGCAGATTTTGAGGACAAATCGCGACCATGTCAAAATCTGGGGGATCTTGGAATCTATTAACTGCTTGCCGACCTGCCGCCGTCATTTTACTGCGGTAGGTCGGCTCTCCTGGGCGAGACCCCGTAGCTCTACGTCGGCTCTTTTCGCGGCCACTAGGGGGCACACGCACGCCCCCGCTCGCCCCCGAGTCCCGCACGCATGCCCGGCGGGCACGATCGCCACCGGGCACCCAGGATTGCTCGTTACAGAGCGAGAACTGGGAGCTTTGTGTGTAAACACACAGCTCCCGGTCCTGTCAGGGAGAGAAATGCTGATCTTCTGTTCATACAATGTATGAACGAAAGATCAGTGATTTCCCCATGTCAGTCCACCCCCCCTTACAGTTAGAACACACCCAGGAACATACTTAACCCCTTCCCGCCCCTAGTGTTAACCCCTTCACTGCCAATGGCATTTTTAAAGTAATCCAATGCATTTTTATAGCACTGATCGCTATAAAAATGCCAATGGTCCCAAAAATGTGTCAAAAGTGTCCGAAGTGTCCGCCATAATGTCACAGTACCGAAAAAAAAATCGCTGATCGCCACTATTACTAGTAAAAAAAAATATTAATAAAAATGCCATAAAACTACCCCCTATTTTGTAAACGCTATAACTTTTGCGCAAACCAATCAATAAACGCTAATTGCGTTTTTTTAACGAAAAATATGTAGAAGAATACGTATCGGCCTAAACTGAGGGGAAAAAAATGTTATATATCTTTTGGGGATATTTATTAAAGCAAAATTGAAAAAATATTGATTTTTTTTCAAAATATTTTTGTTCATAGCACAAAAAATCAAAACCGCAGAGATGATCAAATACCACCAAAAGAAAGCTCTATTTGTGGGGAAAAAAGGACGCCAATTTTGTTTGGGAGCCACGTCGCATGACCGCGCAATTGTCAGTTAAAGCAATGCAGTGCCGAATCACAAAAAGTGCTCTGGTCATTGGGCAGCAATATGGTCCGGGGGTTAAATGGTTAAACCTCCAGATCTCAAAGCGTATTTCATCTATTGAAAGATGCGCTTCCAAATGTGTCATTAGAAGACCTGCTCATAGACCGTATTGTAATGCTTTACGTCTATCTATCAAGTTTTTGTGGTAAAACCAAGGAAGCTCAGACTTCTGTAGTGTATTAATGCTTTACTAAACAGGGAATACTCTGCACATACAACTGTAGGATGCACAATACAACACAACTCATACAAATTAAAGGAAAGATGTTCTGGACAGCCGCACTCCAAAAATTAATTGCTTTTATTGTATTCATAGCTATAAATAAGCACTAAAGTTTGGTGTAAAACGCGTCAGCTTTTTACCCCATCTGCTGTGGCATGCTTTTTGTGTGTTTTTTGATTTTACAATAAAAGCAAAACATTTTTGGAGTGCAGCTGTCCAGAACGTCTTTCCTTCATTTTGCATCATTCCATGCATTGCCAGCACCCATGGCTTTGGATCAGGTGAGGAGACTTGGTATCCTAGAGCGGTGATATTTCTCTTACAACACAACTCATAGCTTACAAAAATATGCCTACACATAAGCATGTACTATATGTACACATTAGGTAAACTAAACAGTTACTCAACTTAGGGCTCAAGATGTCCTCCATGGTCCTTTGCTTAGTCCAACTCACAAAGTTTTCAAGCTCCTTGCATCCATGTCTTCCTCTTTGTCCTTCCAAAACATCTCTCTTGTCCAAGCACATGTTTCTACAAATGCTCTCCATGCCCCTCCCACCCATTTCCTGCATACACCAACTTCCTGCAAAGAACATCCTGTCTCAGGTATTTACATATCAATGGAGGAGGAAGGACCTCTGTAATCGTATGCTGTTACTAAACCTAAACTCTATTTTATTGCAATAAAGTCACTATAAAAATGGCCTAGCAACACACGTATCCATAGACTACCGAGACCCAAACACATCCCATCTCATCTACCCAGATATACAGTACCACTGCAAGAATTCACTTCTACCATATAATAGAACAGCTTGTGTTGATCACCAGAAACCGTGATAGTTTACCACAAAGCCTGCAAGAATTATCGTTCTTTGAAAGTTAAGTGATCATCTTTCACTCTACAATAATGCAGGCAACTTGCAACTATCACAAAACCTCTACACAATCACAGCATCACATATTTTTTGGACCAACTTGCTAAGTACATCATAACAAAAGATGACACTACCTATTGTATGTGGTAACCACTGTGAAAGATGGGCTGCGTCTCCTGTGTGAGTGGTATATCCTGGAACCACGGGGAACAGAAGAAGAAGGTTCCTCCCACTCACCTCCATCTACCCGAGAGAATTCTGGTTTTAAAGCGGCTGAATCCTGTGTACCTATTCACTACAGAATAAATCTCATTCTCAAATGGCCCAGAAGATAGCCATATTGTTAACTGTTCACAGTCTAATCGAACAATAATACCTGTACTGTAACTTGCAATTAACACACAATGGCCTTAAAAATATAGCCTCTAAATGTGAAAGGCTTGAATAGCCCTAATACGAGACAAATTGCCTGGAAGGAAGCGAGCCGGCTTAAATGTGAAATAGTTTTTTTTTTTCAGGAATCACACTTTGCCTCCCGCAAACCACTGGTCTTTCAGCACTGCAATTTTCCACATGTCTTTCTTTTTTTTTTAATTTAATTCTCTTTATTTCATTATTTTTCATATATAAAACAAGTCAAATACAAAATTATTGTTTATACAGTAAAAGCAAAGCTATTCCCTTCCCCGCATGCTGTGATCTTGGATTTGAACCCTATTGGCTGCATCCTTTTCTCCTTCTCTCCCTGCCCCCCCCCCCACCCTCCCAGCCATAATATCCTATTAGCTCCTTGGGGTTTCATTCCTGATATCCTATTTCAAGTAACCACAGTTTCCATATTTTATTGAATTCCTTGGTGTTTCCTCTTTTGATATAAACCATTTTCTTTTTCCATACCGTTTCTGTTACGCTATTTGTCCACTCTTTTATTAATGGGGGGTTTGCTGCCTGCCATCTTTGAGCAATTAGTTTTCTTGCCTGGAATAGGCACCTTACTACCGCTTTTGTCGTACTCGCTATTCCCCTTTCTTCCCATATTCCCAATATGCACGTTCTAGGGTCCATCCCCAGCCTGGTCCCATATGTTTTATTAATAATTCTAATAATCTCCAACCAATACCTAAATAGTTTGGGGCATCTCCATATCATGTGTAATAAGTCCCTCGTGTCCTGGCATCTGGGGCACCCTGCATCCGGTCTGCGACCAAAGCTAAATAGTTTTTTTGGGGTGTAATATGCCCTATGTATCAACCTTAAGAAGGATATCCTTTGGGCTGGTGAGACTGTAGCCATTTGCCCTCTCTCCAATACCATCCTCCATTGTTCTTCTGTTATAGTTCCCAGGTCTTCCTCCCATTTCTTTTTACTTTTAAGCTGCATTGGTCCCCCTATGTTCTCCTCACAGATATATGGGTAGATTACGGATATAAACCCCTTCTTCTCTACCCCCCCTCTTATTTTTTGAGGTATTCGTGCATTTATCCAGTTTGGCCCTGCACCCTTAAACTGGGTGTTTAATGCATGCCTAACTTGTAGATACCTGTAGAACGTGCAATTGGGAATATCATATTCCTCTCTCAGGGTGGTAAATGTTTTTAAGGTCCTACCCTCGTATAGCTGAGCCAGTCTTGTTATACCTTTTACTGCCCATTCTCTAATTACTCCCACTGTTTCGAGCTCCTGTAGGTTCCTGTTATTCCAAAGTGGCGCATATTCTGTCACTCCATCCTGTCCTTCCTCTATCGTTATGGCTTTCCACACTTTAGTTATCATCTTAACCGTGGGGGTCTGGTTGATAAATGAGTTGGCCTCTGTCACCTCCATAATTGTTTCGTGGGGAGCCCCCTGGATCGTTAAGCTATCATTCGTGTCCTCTCCTACTTCCGTTTTACCTCCAAAATGCTGCAACTGCGCGGCCAGGAAGTAGCTACGTGAATTAGGTACTGCCATTCCTCCCTCTCTTATTGACAGCTGCAGAGTCTGTAGCCCTATTCTGGCAAGTCCTCCCTTCCATATTAGTTCCCTAAACAGGGCATCGATCTTGTTGAACCATTTTTTATGTATCCATATTGGAGTGTTATGGAGCACGTAGAGTAATTGTGGCATCCATACCATTTTAATCAGGTTGCACCTCCCCACCATCGACAGTGGGAGATGCCGCCAGATTTCTATCTTCTTTTTGAATTTAAGCATTATTGGTTCCAGGTTATTCTTTATGTATTTATTAAGGTCTGGTGTAATTATTATGCCTAGATACAACATTTTCCCCACCGTGTCCAATTGTGGAAATACCTCCTGGATCTGGTTCCTCATTGGGTCTAACGGCATCAAAGCCGATTTCTCCCAGTTTATCACCAGGCCGGATATATTACCAAACTCTCTGAAGATTGCCATTGCTCTTCTGATGGAGTAGTCGGTGTCGCCTAGAAATAGCAGGACATCATCCGCATATAGAGCGATTTTTTCCTCTCTGGATGGCCTTATAAAGCCCTTCATTATCCTGTCCGTCCGCCCTTATAGTCATGGCCAATGGTTCCATGGCTAATGCAAAGAGCAGGGGTGATAGTGGACACCCCTGCCTTGTGCCCCTCTCCAACTTGACCTTTCTTGAATATTCATTATTGACTCTAATTTTTGCGTTAGGGTCGTTATACAATGTTTTAATCCATCTGATAAAGATGGGGCCAAACCCAAAGGCCTCTAGGGCATACCAAATATATTCCCATTCTAGGCTGTCAAAAGCTTTGACTACGTCTAAGGCCATGACTGCCCGATTACCGATGTTTTCTGTCGGAATTTGTAGGTTAAGGAATACCCTCCTGATATTTATGCTGGTTGATCTACCAGGGATGAATCCTGTTTGGTCCTGGTGTATAAGTCTGGGGATTATTTTATTTAACTGACTGGCCATGATTTTGGCCAGGATTTTAGCATCTGCACATAAGAGGGAAATGGGGCGATATGATGATGTTTCCAGCGGGTCCTTCCCCTCCTTATGTAGTACTATTATCGTGGCCTCTGTCATTGAGGCGGGCAGTTTACCCTCCCCCATAGCCTCGTTAAATACTTTCAGAAGTTCCGGGGGCAAGACTTTCCCATAGTATCTGTATGTCTCAACTGGTAGTCCATCAGGCCCCGGGGACTTCTGACTAGCCATTTCTCTAACTGCTTTCTGAACTTCTTCTAGTGTTATTGACTTCTCCAGTTGTTCCATCTCTGTTTCTGTGAGGGATGGTAGTTCTAACTTTCCAAAGAATCGTTGCAATTCCTCTCCTCCCGCTGTTCTTTGGGACTTATATAGTTCCCCATAGTATTTTCTAAATATTTCCGTTATCTCTGCCACATTTGTGGATATTTTACCATTGCTACTTTTAATTGCCGGAACAGCGGAGGGAGTGGAATTTGTTCTTATTAGATGAGCCAACATTCTTCCTACTCCCTCCCCCTCCCTGTATGCCGCTTGTCTTTGGAACATTCTTTTGTTTTCTGATTTCTTTATCAGTTCTATTTTGTATTCTTGTTGCTTATCTAGCCAGATTTTTTCCATCTCCTCTGTTGGATTTACTATATATTCCTTTTCAGTGTTCGCTACTTCATTTCTCATTCTATTTTCCCGTTCTTTGGAGACCCTTTTTACTTTTGCCACATGTTGGATACATATGCCCCTGAGGAAGGCCTTCAGCGTATCCCACATTACCCCCCGTGATGTCGTCCCCTCGTTAAAGTCTATAAACTCTTTTATTTTACTCATTATCCCCTCGGGGTCTCCCATTAATTCGAACCATATGGGGCTTATTTTCCATTCCCTAGGTGATCTTCTTCCCTCAAGGTTTAATGTGAGTATCACTGGAGAGTGATCTGATATTCCCCGCGGTGCATATTCTATTTCCCTAACTATTTGGGAGGCTTCCGCATTGCCCATGACTAAATCAATCCTGGACAAGGTGCCATATGTGCTAGAGTAGCAAGAAAACTGTATCCCCTCTGGGTTTCTCTTCCTCCATATATCAAACAACCCTGACTCTTGTAGGAACCTGTACAGGACAGTCTCCCGTGTATTTGCCGCTGGGAACCTATCAATTTTTTTATCTAATACTTCGTTAAAGTCCCCCATTGCAATGACTGGTATACCGGGTTTGTCCAGGATAAAATCCAGGAGTTTATACATTACCACTAATTTGAATGGGGGCGGGATGTATATATTGGCGAGTATATATTCTCTACTCTCTATTACACAATATAAAAAAACGTAACGCCCCTCCTCGTCTATGCTGGCTCTTCTGCAAGTAAATCCTACTCCCCCTTTTACCAGGATTGTCACCCCTCTGGAATACGATGTATGGACTGAGTGGAATTGATGTTGGAATTTTCTATATGGGATCTGTGTTTTACTGTCATTTGTAAAGTGGGTTTCCTGTAAACAGATTAATCCTGCTTTGTGCCCTTCTAATGCGTCCAGAACAAGTGCTCTTTTAGCTGGTGTCCCCAAACCACGGACATTCCAAGATCCTATTTTTAAGGTTCTACTCATTTATACATACAATTATATAGATCAACATTCCATAAGCTGAAAACTCTCAGTGATAGTATTATTTCTCAAATCAGTGCACATAACGTACTAGTCGCATAGTGATTTATCCCTTGTGTTCCGTAACATTTTACTCAATTTACTCAACCCCTTGTGATATAATATCCGTGATTTTCTATTTGTTACCACCCTTAGTGCTAGTCGTGTATTTCTTTTATTTATCCACTTTATATCAAGTCCCATGTCTTGCCCCAACTGTGTATCGTCATTATCTACCACCCTGCCTCCCCCCTCCCCCCACTCCCCTCGCCCCCCACCTTTCTGGGTATCCCCTAGGGGCTAAATTGGTGACCGGTTCAACTACTACCATTCTTCCATTCATTCTCCCCTCCTCCCCCCTCCCACCGCCCCCCTTTCCAATCACACCATGACTCCATTCATATCCTATTCCTCCCATAGAGTAAGTGCTCCCCCCCCCACCCCTCCCTCCCCCTTAATAGTGTATTTAATCTTAATTTTAGTCATGGTTTTAGTTGACCCCTCAATCCCCCCCGTTGCTCTCTGAGAATTTATGTGCTCCCTGCTTCCCCTATTGGTAGTTGATCTTTTTTCTCCTGCAGCCATGTCTCTGCCGCCTCAGGCGTGTCGAAGAAAAAAGATCTACCCAACGCCGATACCCGTAGTCGCGCCGGGTATAATAAACCGTATGTGAGATTTATCTTTTGCATTTTGCGTTTGACCTCAATAAAGCCCGCCCTCCGCTTCTGAAGCTGAGGGGAAAAATCAGGATAAAATGAAACCCTGGAACCTTCAAAAAAAATATTTCCCATCTCTCTGCTCTTTCTCAATAAAGTCTCTTTATCCCTATAGTTCAGAAATTTTAAGAGCATCGATCTCGGGCGGCCTCCGGAGGGGGGCGGTCTGAAGGGAACTCTATGTGCCCTTTCTATGATGAACGCCTGCGAAAAGGTCTCTTTTCCGAATATCTTTATAAACCAATTTTCTAAAAATTCTATCGGTTGGGACCCCTTGCTCTTCTCCGGGAGCCCAATCAGCCTGATATTGTCTCTCCGAAGCCTATTCTCGATTTCGTCCACCTTTTCCTCTATTCTGCCCGTTTGCGCCTTGAGATCCTTAGCGTCTTGTTTAATGGGGTGCAACTCGTCCTCTACTTGGGATATCCTCCCCTCCACCTCCAGTATCCTTTTGTTGGTTTTTTGTAGCTCCTGTCTCACCGATGCAAGTTCCTCTTTTATACCCTTCATCTGGTTGCATACCTCCCCCAGTGTTCCTTTGCATTCATTCACCGCAAGGAATACATCTTTGATTGTTGGTGCTTCTTCTGGTATAATATTTCCTGTTGGGTCTGCATCCGCTATGGCTGTATTTTTATTAGCCAATGTTTTATTTACCACCCCACCTCCTAGGCCTTGGCTTCTTCTGTCTGTGCTTGTTTTCCCTAGGGCTGAGAGGGGACACTTTTGCTGGGGGTTTGCTCTGCATGAGCAAATTTTTCCAATTTAGCTGCAGTAGCGGCCGCTAACCCCCCCTTCTCTTTATCCTTGACCGATCTTAGTGACTGTGGACCCGACATTGCTGCTGGGGAAGAGTCAGTTTTTTTTTTAGAGATAACTGGGATAGCTGATGACTGAGGTAGCTAATTATTGATGACTAATATCTGAGATAACTCACTGGTAACTCCCGGATGGAGGGGGAAAATAGTGGTAGAGAAATGTCCAGAAGACTTCCGTTGAAGGGTAAGTTAATTAGGACCTTTTTGGACCTTTTTGGTATTCCACATGTCTTTCTAGCCAATTGCCCATCAAAGAAATGAGGAGTAGCAATAGCCATTAATAATGTATGCAAATGTTTGCTGTATAGATAAAAACAAGAATAGAGAAAGGAGATCGAGAGACAAAGCATAGATAGAAACAGCAGAAGAAAATATAAAAGAGGAGGGAAGATATGTGGAGGTGATGGCCACACAGATAGGTGATGGCCACACAGATAGGAGATGGGGGATAGGCACCTAAGTGCGCCCAAGTCCCAAGACCTTCTAAGAAGACTCGGGTCTACAATGAGACCCCAAAGGTGGCAAGCCCAGTGGTCCCATATGGATTTGAATTTCACCATGGAATCAAGTATGGTATTGGGATTCCTCTCCTAGGTCATAATCCACAAGATTTTTTGCTTATTAGCAAGGAAGGAAACAGAAGGAAATTTCCAGGCCTGTGCCATTGTGATCTTAGCTCAAAGGAGAATAAAATGGATTAGAGTAAATTTAGTAACAGAGGGGATCTTATGATGGAAGAGGAGGGCTATTGCCGGGGTCTTGGTTGATGCAATGCCAGTGGTCCTCCGAATCAAATGAAATACCTTATTCCAATAGCCTCTAATTCGGGGACATTGCCACCATGTGTGTAGAACAATACCTAAGTGGCCACAGCCCCTGAAGCAGAAAGGTAAGGATTGCAGATAATATTTTGCAGGTCGTGTGAAGACCAGGTACCAGCGGGACATGACCTTGAGATTAGCTTCTATAAAGGATATATTTAGCATCCCCTTCTATGTGCTTGAAATGTGGGAGTGACGATCCTCCATGTCCCATTTTATGTCAAGGTCACGTTCCCATTTCAGCATGTATGTCGCTTTCTCCTTCGGCTAAGCTAGGGCCAGAGTAAATCAAAGAAATCCCCCCCCCCTCATCTCCGTGGCTGATGAGCACCATTGTTCAAAAGGGGTGACAGATAGGGGGCGTGAGTGTTGGGATAAGATGGAATGAAGGAAATGGGAAATTTGACAGAAGTTTCTCAGATGATGGCATCTCTAGTTTTGAAGTACAGAAGCTAAGTGTGAGACGGCTTTTAGGGTTGAAGAAGTGTCCTATATGGTAGAGGCCTTAATCCAGCCACCATTGGAAGGCTTTAATGTCCATCCCAAGGGGTAACTGGGGACTGTGAAAGATGCATATGGTCCCATTCTTGGAACCTGAAATCAGACACATTAGCCTTATGCCGCGTACACGCGGTCGTTTTTTTGCGATGAAAAAAAACGACGTTTTTAAAACGTCATTTACATTGATCGTGTGTGGGCAAAACGTAGTTTTTTGTCTTAAAAAAAAACGACAAAAAAAAAAAAAATTCCAACATGCTTGCATTTTTTGTGTCGTTTTTCAAAACATTGGCCCAGATTCACAGAGCGATTACGCCTGCGCAACAGGAGATGCGCGTGCGTAAGTCTAAATGTGCGCGTGCATTTCGTTGCGAGGCATCCCCAGAACGAGATACGCAAAAAATCGTTTTTTTTTTGTCCCGCGTAATTTCGTTAGACTGGCGCATCCTTCCGCGCAAAAGTGCGCTAGACACACCATTGATTTGCTAGTCAAATATGCTAATGAGGGACTTACGGGGATCCACAAAACAACGTTGGGGCAGCGCAGGCGACGCAGTGTGCGCAACAGCAAAATGTCCTGTCTAAAATTAGAGCTGATAAAAGCTGGTCTAAAAAAAGAAAAAAAGTCTACTTGTTAGATAAACCAACACTGTTAGTGAGCAGCTCAGCAGTCACACGTGTTGCACAACAATCTGTATGCCAACATGCCAGGGGCATCGTCGCACATAGCTATACTACTGACTTTAGATGAACAAAGAAGGATGAGGGCACGGAGGATGGCACGGAGGATGGCACGGGAGAGGATATACCGTACCCGCATAGACCTGTTTGGCATGAGTGATTCTGAGGTGTATCGCATCTTCAGATTCACCCCTCATGCCATCCTGGAATTAACCACAACCCTGCAGGAGGACATCACCAGCCCAACACACCGCTCACATGCAGTGCAGCCACTGGTCAAGGTCATGGCAACACTCCATTTCCTTGCCAGTGGCTCTTTTCAGCGTACAAGTGGAGTGGTGGCTGGGATGTCACAATCCTCCATGAGCAGATGTGTGCACCAGGTTGTCCCTGCAATTCTCAGACGCATGGCCAACCAAATCATCAAACCCACCACTGAGGACCTGCGACTGAAGGCAATGACAGATTTCTACAGAATTGCCAGATTCCCACGCACTGTGGGGGCCATTGATTGCACACATGTGGCACTACAGCCCCCCCAGGAGACAGAGCACATGTACTGCAATCGGAAGCATTGGCATTCCATCAACGTACAGGTGATAGTCGATGCCCAAGGCCTCATATGGCACGTCCGTGCCAAACACCCAGGGTCCAGCCATGACAGCTACATATACAATCAATGCCACATCCGAATGGAATTCGATCAGAACGTGTATGGGGACACCTGGCTGGTTGGTGAGTGACATGGGTGGCAGGCATGACTATCCCCTCCCATGATGCACACATCACAAGGGGCACATGCATGACTAACATCCTCCTGTCTTTTCCCTTACAGGTGACTCTGCATATCCACTGGGACCCCATCTCATGACTCCTATCCGGAACCCCCAAACCCCAGGAGAGAAAGATACAATCAAGCACATGCCCAAACACGAGCAGTGGTGGAGCGCACCTTTGGCCTCCTAAAGTCACGTTTCCGATGCCTGGATAAGTCTGGGGGTACCCTCTTGTATTCCCCAAACTTCGTGTGCCAGATCATCGGTGCATGTTGCATGCTGCACAACTTTGCAGAAAGAAAGGGCCTGCAGATTGACCTACGTGATGACCTGACCCCTGAACCAGACAATCCCCCCCTAACCGAGGCTACCCCGTCTTCTGAGGGAAGAGCAGCCAGGAGACAGCTCACATTGGGCATCTTTGCACGTTAAACATACACATTAATCATGGCACAATGAGAATGCATGCATGCACACCACTGTGGTCCCTAGCACACACACCCCACATCCTCATCTAATTGGATTGGCACCAGTACACCATGCAGGACTTGTGAGCAGCAACGCCACGCCAAGGCTCCAATTATGTCACTGAACATTCATACACCATTCACACGGACCTGGGGATCACTTCTCCCTGGTCCTGGGGAACCCTTCTCCACCAAAATAGAGGGTGACACCCCTTTTCCGGCAGGAATGTCACCCCCACATTCACACAGCATTCACAACCCAAAAAAAATTAAAAATGACCTGCAAAAGCAAAAAATTTCCAGCAAAAGAAAAAAAAATGACAAAAAAAAAAAAAAAACTATTTAAAAAAAAAAAAAAAAAAAGGGGAAAAACAAATGAGTGCCCTCTGCGTGAGCCACGTCTGGGGCGCCCCCGGCCACGGCCCCGGCTTCTCAGGGGAGACTCATGGGGAAGGGGTAAAACCGGGGAAGGAGGAGCAGCCCCTGATCTCTGCCCACCTGGTGGCCTGCCCTCCAAGGCCACGGCTATTCTGTCCAGGGCAGCACCAAGTGTTGCCGTGTTGGCCTGGATAGCCAGGGTAAGGGCCCTCACATCCTGCCCAACGCCTGCTGATGTCATCTGCAGTTCATTTAGGCAGGTTGTGAAAGCCCGAGAGTGGGAGTCCAGGTTCCCCCAGCGTATCCTTGATGGAGGACAGGCTCTCCTCCATCCGCACCAATGTCTGGCTGACCTGTCCCAGATGGCGGGTCTGGAGGAACTGGTCCCTTCTCAGGGTGGCGGGCAGGAGATCGGCCAACCCCCTGGTGGTCTGGGATGACATCCTGCCTCCAGCTGATGCTTGTGGCCGGGGAGAAGGGGAGGCCCTTGTGAGGGGAGCCATGTTGGGGGAGGAGGGGGGGCTCCCCCTTAGGGAGGCCTGCCTGCTGCCAGCCAGAGGGGAGGAGTCCTCAAAACCCAAACGTCCAGTGCCTGACATGGACTCCTCCTCCTCATGATTCTCCTCCTCCTCATGATTGTCCCGTTCCTGTTGAACCTCCTCCGCGGACTCCGGCCTTGTTGGGGGGGCCTCATTAGGCTGCTGTCCTGGGGTTGGTGCAGTCAGGCCGGATGGCCCTGCACCCTCCTGCACATCTGTGGATGACACAAAACATTCACAGGTTGGAGGATCCACACACTTGCCACATATTCCCTTTCACCCCCCTCCCCCACACATGCTACACACCTGATATTAAAAAATAAAACAACTTACCTGGCACCACGGGCTCCGGACTTGAGTCAAAGCCGGGCAGGCCCTCAACTTCATGCCGATAAAAGGTCAGGGCCACCGCACGCTCCTTCGCTGTCAGGCTAATACGGCATGGTGGGCCCCCTCCTGTGCCCCTGGCATGGGCATGCATTCTGGCCAGCTTCTTTTTGACCAGACGCCGGAGGTCATTGATTTTTTTGTCAATCCCAGACCTGGTCCGTGTCTCCCCCTGCCCCGCTGAATTCACCTGGTCAGTGATCCTATCCAAAATCTCCCTCCTCCTGGCCGGGGTGGTGTTGGCACTGTCTGGGCCGTGGAGGTAACGCCCATACTCGCTAATGGCCCGGGCAAGAATCTGTTTTTCCACAACTGTAAAATTCAGCTTGCGTTTTCTCTCAGTCATCCTTCCAAAAAAAAACAGTCCCAGTCAACAAAATTCACGCACACAAACAAGCACAACCAATCACAAAAAAACACACACACAGAGAGAAAACGACTCAGCAAGAAACAGTCACCAAAAAACAAAACAAAAATACAGCAGGAAAAGAAACAAACACAAATATATCAATCAAACAAACACTTATCAAAAACCACTTTCAAAAATCTACTAACAAACACCTGATCACACAGAACACTAATCTCACAACTACAAAACACACCGCAACGAACAACAAGAACAAAAGCACTTGGTTAAATGGGAAGGGACAAAGGGATGTACTTTTGCAAAGGAAGTGCGTTTGTGTGTGTCTATTTATGCTGTTTGCGTAGTTCACAACGTTGCCCTAGTCCATTTCCAATTTCACTGATTGCGCCGCTCCCGAGTTGTGAGCATGCGCACATTGGAGCTGACATGGTCTCCTTCAAGCGCACATGCGCGAGCCGGCCGGCCGGCCCTTCATTTGCATGGGGTCACGGCTCATTTCAATGTAACACGCCCACGTCCTTCCCAATTTGTATTACTCCTCCTTACGCCTCTGAAAAAACGTTACGTATGCGCAATTTCCTGCGCAAAAGCTATGAGAATAGGGTGATTACGCGGCAAAATTGTGCAAGTCTAACGTAAAGGCGGTGCGCTACGCCGGTCCAATAATGCGCAGATGTACGTGAATCTGGGCCATTGTTTTTTGTGTCATAAAAAGTGATGGTGTGTGGGCAAAACAACGTTTTTAAACCCCCGCATGCTCAGAAGCAAGTTATGAGACGGAGTTTCAATGGAAAAGAGTGCCGTCGAATGTGGTGTATGTCACCATGCTTTGCTAGAGCTTTGTAGAAAAACGATGGTGTGTACGCAACGTCGTTTTGGAAAATGAAGTTTGAAAAACGTTGTTTTTTTTCATGATTGAAAACGTCGTTTTTTTTCAAAAAGTTTTTTCAAAAAAGTGATCGTGTGTACGCGGCATTAGACTAAAATCCTCATTTCAACCCAGTTCATTCTAAAGGACCATATATTGAAACATATTACCAAGCTGTATATAAGGACTTTTTATAACTTTGTGAGTCCACCAAAAAGAAAACACACTGTAATCTTACCATCACCTGAAATGTTGCCTCAGACACCCGTGCACATCACTGCAGGCAGCGCTAAATCTTACTTAAAAACATGTCAATTGGCATCCTTTGATTCACTAAATACAGTCAATTCTACATTACCCTCTAGTAGATGTTGCCCTGCATATACTGTTGATAGCATAGTGATCTGCTGAGCCAACAGGACAAAAGAGGGTGCCAAACTGGATATGGTATTACAAAACCTTTAATGAATAAAAAGACAAGTTGCAACTTGGTGGAGACAGGCGGCTGGCAAAGCGTGCGCTCTGGATCCCGGACCTGGATGAACAGATCTTCTCATCGTTGGCCCCCGGCGGAGAGGAGATCACCCATCACAGGATACCGACAATGTTGGAGTGGGGGCCGAGAGTGGATTACCACAGCTGGATTTTAAATATTTTTTTTTAATAAAGGACTTTTTCCATGGTGTGTTTTATTTTTACAATTCTTTACACGTTCTTAGTGAAATGGTAGAGGTACAATGTACCCCATTACCAATTTACATGGGGGGGCCGGGATTTGGTTAAAGGGATCTTCCAGATCCTGATAAGCCCCCCACCCACAGACCCCCACAACCACCGGGCAAGGATTGTGGGGATGAGGCCTTTGTCACAGACCCACAAAGCATCCTCCCAATATTCAGGGCGTGTGACCTGGTACGGTTCAAGGGGGGGCGCTCTCTCGTCCCCCCTCTTTTTCTACAGCCGGCCAGGTTGCGTGCTCGGGTAAGGAGTCTGGTGTGGATTTTTGGGGGAACTTCACACCATTTGTTTTATTTGGGGTGGAGTTCCCCTTAAAATCCACACCAGACCTGAAGGGTCTGGAATGGATATTTGGTGGAACCCCTTGTCATTTTTTTTAATTGAAGGCGGGGTTCTTCTTAATATCCATACCAGACCTGAAGGGCCTGGTGATTGAATTTGGGGGGACCCCCATGCTTTTTTTTTATGAATGATTTTTCTCTGATTTACCAGGAGCCGACAATTCATTATAGCCGCAAGTGATTTTAAATTACTTTTTTCCTTTAGAAATTACACTTTGTGCAGAGACAGTTCTAAGCATGGGAAACAGGCTTCACAGGCATACTATACACCCCCCCCCCCTAGATACGAAATGTAAAGGAATATTTCACTTTTATTGTTTCACTTTAAGCATTATTATAATCACTGCTCCAGAAAAAACGTCAGTTTTTAAAACTTTTTTTTGTATTGATTCATGTCCCCTGGGGCAGGACCCAGGTCCTCAAACACTTTTTAGGACAATAAGACTGCTTTCACATTGCAGCGGGAGCCGCGGTGACGGTATAGCAGCGCGATATTTAGCGCTGCTATACCATCGTATTTACCGCAGTATCTGGCCACTAGCAGTGCGGTTTTAACCCCTGCTAGCGGCCAAAAAAAGGGTTAATACCGCCTGCAATGCGCCTCTGTAGAGTTGCAATCCGATCGGTATTACCGCGGTTTCCCATTGATTTCAATGGGAAGGAGCGATATATGAATGAATGAATGAAAACTTATATAGCGCGGCACATGCGAACTGAATCGCCTCTGGGCGCTTGTTGTTCCTGTCTCCTTTGATATCAAAAGAGAAAAGTCTTGACCTTTTTCCTGAATGCTAAGTGGTTCTCCTCCAACCGAATGCTGGTTGGTAAAGTGTTCCATAGTCTAGGACCTTGGATCGCGAATCTTCTTTCTCCTTTGGACTTGAAGTTGGCTTTCGGAACCTGGAGCAGGTTCTGATTAGTGGATCGCAAAACGCGATTGGGGTTATGAGCTTTTATTATTTCACATAAATAAAGGGGGGCATTCCCATGGACACATCTATGTGATATAGGAGTGGTAAACACACCGCTCCTATACCGCAGCAAAGATGCAGCTAGCAGGACTTTTGGAGCGGTCCTGCTAGCGCACCGCTTCAGTGTGAAAGCCTTCGGGCTTTCACATTGAAGACTACAGGGCAGGTTTTTTTCATGCGGTATAGCAGCGCTATTTTTAGCGCTGTACCCTGTGAAAAACTCCTCAATGTGAAAGGGGCATAACTTGCATATTAGCCTTTAAAATTAGCACTTTAGATTTCTCCCATAGACTTTAACAGGGTGTTCTGGGGCTTTTCAAATTTGCCACGAACACCCCAAATTGTTCGCTGTTCGCCGAACAGGCGAACAGGCAATGTTTGAGTCGAACATGAGTTTGACTCGAACTCAAAGCTCATCCCTAGTGATGATCAGTGCCTGTCATCAAAACTCATGGAACTGGCAGCTAAGTGGTCTAAAGGTATCCCCCACTGCAGGCCAGGAAGCTGTATCCTGCTGCAAGCTGGTTAATGTGAATAAACCAGAAAGTAACTGGAATAAACAAGTTTCTTTACACCACTCGACTTGTGGCGATTATACAGCTTCCTGTGCTGAAGTAGGGGATACCTTTGGACCACTTAGCTGCAAATTCCATGACTTTCCATTGCTAAAGTATGTTCACATTTATTTACAGCATGGTCATTCAAATGTATTTTGCTTTCTTTTCTGAATCTGGAGTTTTTCTGTAACAGTGTAATGCTCTGTTAGGTGTTCCTTTTTGTTCCTAGAGACTGATGTTTTGACAGATACAATTTCTTGTATTGACTTATATATTCA
This sequence comes from Rana kukunoris, assembly GCA_029574335.1. NCBI lineage: Eukaryota > Metazoa > Chordata > Amphibia > Anura > Ranidae > Rana > Rana kukunoris. Next base: position 254,592,581 of record CM056053.1, on the reverse strand, counting down.
GATCTTTGTGAATCTATGTCTCGATTAATGTACTTTGCAAATTTAAAGGTACTGCAATCTTCTAACTGTATATATGCAAATGATACTAATCTAATATCCAGAAGCTGTCCACTTTGATGCATGTAAATTACTTAAGAAAAGCAATTATTCCTTCTTATTGTCATCACATCATTAGTTTTGTACAGGTTAAACACACTTAGCATCGTATTTGCAAATGCAGCATTGCATCAGCTGTATTCATGACACATAATTTAGCAGAGAGGTTACTATATTATAATCAATTAGCTGAACTTAGCTGAGATAGGGGATTTTCATTGCATTTTTAAAGTCTATTGTTTTAAAAACAGCAATTTGTTGTTTGTAATGCCGCATACACACGGTCGTTTTTTGCGATGAAAAAAAACGACGTTTTTTGTGAAGTAAAAAACGACGTTTTTGAAACGTCACTTTCAAAGACAATGTTGCATACACACCATCGTTTTTTTCACAAAAAACGAGGTTACGTTCACCACACTTTTCCATTGAAGCTCGCTTCATAACTAGCTTCTGGGCATGCGCGGGTTGAAAAACGTCGTTTTAAACGACAATTTTGCCACACACGGTGACTTTTTGTGAAACAAAAAACGACGTTTTGAAAAACGACACAAAAAATTCAAGCATGTTGGAATTTTTTTTTGGTCGTTTTTTTGAAGACAAAAAACAACGTTTTGCCCACACACCATCAATTTAAATGACGTTTTTTAAAACGTCGTTTTATTTCATCACAAAAAACGACCGTGTGTACGCGGCATAACAGTTTTATAGTCATACATTTTTTAGGGTTAAGAAATTTGCATATATATTATTTGGTAAGAAATAATCTGCATTTTATTATTACTGTTACAATTTACAGAAGATGGAAATGGGATTGCACTGTTACTTTGCATGTGCAGCTGTATAAATAACTTCAAAACATTATCCACATAGAGTTTCAGTTTCTTTGTATAATTGCTTTCTATACAAAACAGCTAAAACATTAAAGATATAGCACTAAAAAAGACTGAGTAATAACGTAGTTCCCAATTCTAACTTTTTTTGCATTCACATAAAATGGGTGGTGCTGATAAGATGTTTTTTTTTTTTTTTTTTTTATAGAATATGCATTTGCCATATTTTCTCATTACACCTTCAAAGGGATGCTTGTGTTACCAAAGAAGTCAGGTGTGAGCTCTGTTTTGTGCCTATACAGTGAGAATACACCTACAAATCATAAATGTGTAGAAGCCTACATATTTTGAAATGGGCAGCTATAGTACACATCAAAGATTTGTAAGTGTACTAGCAGTACAAATGGTATATGGTATACATTTCTCTGAAATGGCACCTAACATGTTTGTAAATGCTTTCATACAGCAGTGGAGGCTTAATGTATACTTCTTCATAGTGAGAGATTTACATTTCAACATATGCATTTTCCACAACTTTTACCTCATTTTTTTCATCCCAGCCATTTTGCTGTTCTACCAGGTTTTTCATCCAATTTCTGAAGTCTAGCCCATGGTATTAAGCCTGGGCAACCCTATTAGTGTTGCTCTAAAGGGGAAGTGTTCATGTTGCCTGGACAGATCATTTGCCATTTTCTTTACAAAGTTAAATGACAATTGCACAGTCAAACTATAGAAACTATATTAACTCTATATTACATGTACTTACTTGGACCGTTTCTATGTGTAGAATTTAATTATATTTCATGGTCCTGTAGAAATATGATGGAAAGACGGTAATGTACAATATATTTATTAACTATATGTTTATATTATAGAAAAAAACGGGGGACCATATTAAAGATGGTAGTGAATATGATATATAAAAAAAAAACATACATATGGGAAAATTTATATATATATATATATATATATATATATATATATATATATATATATATATATATATATATAGTGAATATGAAACATAAAGAAATACATATGGAAAATATATATATATATATATATATATATATATATATATATATATATATATATAAAAGATTACAGGGTTTTTATGATTGAATTGATCTCTATGGGCCAGATTCACGAACAGTTAGGCTGGCGGATCGAGTGATCCGCCAGCCTAACTGTGACTTTGAGCCGGCGTTTCTGTTTTCTGTAACCAGAAAACAAGAAACGCCGGGTTGAAGTTCCGATGCGAGCAGCGTAACTGAGTTTCGCCATCGCATCGTTACTTCAACTTAAAAATGGCGCCGATTTACGCTCAAAAAATATGTTAATGAGCGGAAATCGGCAATTCACGATCGAATTCCGGCGCGACGCAATGACGATACGACGTTTCCGGACGGGATACGCGGCGCATAGATATACCTACATGGGGTTGGAGTATCCTATGTTAGGTATAGGCGTCGTCATCGCGTCGGGAAAAAAAAAAAAAACGTCGCTTGCGTAAAACGGTCATGAATGGGAATGTGACGTCATTGACGTTCATTCACAGATTTTGGAGCATGCGCACGGGGATGTTTTGACACTCGACGCATGCGCAGTACGTTGGCGGCGGGATCGTGCTTAGTTAGCATACTACACGCCCCGTACCCGCCCAATTTGAATTCCGCCGGCTCATTTGCGATGCGCTGCCGCAACTTTAGGAGCAAGTGCTTCGTGAATGACAGCACTTGCTCCTAAAATTTCTGCAGCGCAACGCAAATGAGAAGCGTTACTCCAGAGCAAAGATGCTCTGGACTACCTGAATCTGGCCCTATGTCTTTGTTTAGGCCTCAAAGGCATCGAGAGTATAAATCCAAAAAGTTTCCCTCTCGCAGAGACATTTAAAACGTTCCGCGTGAGGGAGAGTCCCGCGTATCTGTTCGATTACCCCAACCCGAAGTCCATCAGAGGAGCCCTGATGGTATTCTTTGAAATGTCTAGGAATGGTTAGATTGAGATTGTCTTCTACCAACCTACGATGTTCACCACACCTTTTTCTAAGTTTCCGGATGGTACAGCCAATGTAGAGTAGGCCGCAGGGGCAGGAGATACCATATATAAGAAAATTAGAAGAGCAATTGAAAAAATCATTTAGGAGGTAGGTTTTTCCTTTTGTGGTAAAGGATTTTTGGCGATGGGAAACATATTTGCAGGTTAAGCATTTTAACTTTTTGCATTGGTACATGCCCTTGATGGCGAGAAAGGTCAAAGACGGTTTAGGTTTATTATGTATGGATTTTAGTTTGCTGGGAGCGATAAGGCTTTTTATGTTTCTGGCCTTACTATATGTAATCCTAGGTACACTAGCGATACATGTTTTAGGCCAAGTGTCCTCTAGTAAAATCACCAATGTTTATGAAAAATGAATTCCATTTTTTGTGCTAAGAATGGAGTTGAGTTATAAACCTGGTGGTATGAGGTTGATGGGAAGGTATAGAGTCAGTCTGTCATTCAGTGTGGTGGAGATTTAGGACAAGATTTGGTGGATTCGTCATCCAAAAAATTGATGAATGCCCCCTTCACTAGGGCTGAGGGGTACCATTTGTTCTCAAACTTGGTTTTGAACAGATTGCCTCAGATGTAATCTGAGTTGTGAGTACAGTTTTGTTTTAGACGGTTAAATTGACTTTTTAGAATGTTGGATTTCCATCTAAGATGGTGACAGCTTTGGTAATGTAAGTATGAATTTCCTGATGTAGGTTTTATGTAATTTTTGGTATAAATTATATTATCAGTATGGCAAAGCTTGAGATCTAAGAGTGGTATAGTAGAAATGTTTGCCAGCACACCATGGAACAACGTAAATAGCGTCCAAATGGATGTTTTGTTGCATGATCACAACACAAAGAGAGTGTCAGACATGCCTGACGCGGGCCCCACGTGGCTCCGAAACGTTGCACTCTCTTTGTGTTGTGATCATGCAATAAAACGTCCGTTTGGACGCTATTTACATTGTTCCATGTTGTGCTGGCAAACATTTCTACTGTAACGTGTACCAGTATCCAGCTGGTTGTTGCTACGAGCACCCAAACCCAAGAGCGGATGCAGGAAAGTGTGCGATGGGAATATGAAGTATGAATAAGAGTGGTATAGACTGCCCCTAAGAGGTCCTCAACTTCGTCTAGGGACAATTTGCATCTTGAGGGTTTCCTAAACTCCCCGCCCTGGTTCTCTCCCTCTGATTCTTCCTGAGAACCAGAGGTAGCACTATCTGGTTCTTCCCTAGCCTCCTCTCTGGAGGCTCCCGCAGTTTCCTCTGGCATAGCAGTAGGAACAGGCTGGGAAGATGCAGAGGCGGGTTGTACTCCAGATGGGTTCACCTCGGTGGTGGGTGTAAGCTCAAGAGGTCCCCGATGGGTGCAGGCAATGCACAAGGCACAAATGAAAGAATAAAAATAATGGACAGCCGCACTCCGGTATAAAGTATAAAAAAATTGATAAAGGCCTTTTTAATCTAATAAAAACAAACTTGTGCTATGACTAAGCATTGTATATCGATGTGAAACGCGTCAGCTGTATATCCTACCGTGTGCTGTTTTTTGCTGTTGCAGTGTTTTTTTTTTTTTTTTTTAGATTAAAAAGTCCTTTATCAAAAAATGTTATACTTTATACCGGAGTGCGGCTGTCCATCATTTTTCTTCTTTCATTTGTACTCTGTGATGCAGGTGAGGGATTAGCGGGAATTTGTAAACCTTCAAACAAGGATTTAAAGGACTGAAAGTTTGAGGACAACTCCTTAACTGATACCGCTAGCTCTGACGCCCTTTTACTAATCAGTGCATGGCACTGGAACTAAAGCCGTTAAACTTACTAATTTTCAGTTTGAACAGCAACCAATCCGCATACAAGCAGTACTACAGCTGTTGAATGTTTGGAAGACACCGGCATACTCCAAACCAACATCATGAATCTGGTGCTATCACACCAAGTTGCTGATATTGTATTATTGTGACTGGCGGGTCATTGGCCATTTCTGGGCTGTTCAGGAGGGCGATAAATCGCCCCTCCTTTGCCCTTACCTCTTTGGCCCCAAATCTTCTTTTCCCCCTCTGGCTTGGGGGGTACTCCTCTGGCTTGTGGAGGAAACCCCTTCTTGGTCTAAACTGGGGATTTTCGTTTCACCGGGAATGCCTTCTTCTTATCTGCTGTGCAGTCTAATACAGTTGTGCAGTCTAATACAATTCATAAAAAGTGCCTAAAAATTATAGCACACATCTATGTTTAAAAATGCTAATACATTTCTAAACATGCCAGCACAAGGAGATTTCATTGAAGGACTTATACATAAGTATCTTTATTTTCAGGCATATAATAACTTCAAGTAGTTACTTCAATGTGTTTATACATTTAGCTTCCTCAAGAAGAATAACACTACCCGCTTGCTGACCGCCACACGACTAAATACGTCGGCAGAATGGCACGGCTGCACAAAAGGTTGTATATATAAGTCCCCTTTAAGAATCGGCATTGTGGATTCCATTGGGGATAACTGCGATCGTGTCACGGTGAGGAAGAACATGGAATTGCTAATGTGAACAAGCATTTCCTAGTGACAGGACAGTGATCACAGCTTCCTGTAATCGGAAGCGGTGATCACTGTCGTGCCACACACAGCCCACCTCCCTACAGTTATAAGCACTCCCTATGGCACACTTAACCCCTTCAGCACCACCTAGTGGTTAACTCCTTCACTGCCAGTGTAATTTTCACTGTTATCAGTGCATTTTTATAGCACTGATCGCTGTAAAAATGACAACGGTCCCCAAAATGTCTCAAAAGTGTCCGATGTGTCCGCCATAAAGTTTTAGTCACCATAAAAATCGCTGATCACCACCATTACTAGTAAAACAAATAATAATATTAAACATCCAATGACGAAACGCGTTCAGGAGGAAGGGCTCCGCCTATGTGTTCGCCGGCCGGCAACAAACTTTTTTATGTGTCTACAATACTCCAATACAATGTGAGTAAGTTTTTACTTTGTGTTTTAATAAATAACCTTTGCGGGATTACACTATGTCTGCTATTCTTTACACATGACCGCGTGGTGGTGTCTGGTGTTTGGCTGTTGGACTGGAATCTGGGTCTGCTGTGTTCCATCTAGGAAGTTAATTTCTCTGCAAAGGCCGCGGCTGGGCTATAGCCGACTGCTGTCATTTATAGTCCATCTGGTAAGCTGCTAATACAACTGGTGGTGGGTCTCATCGAAGAGTGAAGTGTGCAGTGTATCACGTGGTGACTGTTACATCCCGCCCCAAGCAGATACATATCTCTCCAAGCTGTATATATATATAACATAGACTCTTTTTCATCTTTAATTCATGAGGAAGAACTTTTGTTACCCTATTGGGATTGAGTACTATTAGTTCACACTGTGTCCGGATGTCATGGCGCAGCTCTAACCCCCCCGTTTTTATCTTGTCTTCTTAGTGCGATTTGCATAAGAGCTGCTGCCTTCCTGCTATAGTGTTTGTTTTCGTTTCACCTTTATTGGTATTTGAGAACCATTCTTAGATAAGCGCAATTTTTTCTTGTTAATATTAAACATGCCATAATTCTATCCCCTATTTTTTAGACAGTATAACTTTTGCGCAAACCAAACAATATATGCTTATTGCAATTTGTTACCAAAAATATGTAGAAGAATATGTATTGGCCTAAACTGAGGAAAAAAATGTTTTTTTTTTTATATATATATATTTTAGGGATACTTAATATAGCAAAAAGACAAAATATTGATCTTTTTTTTCAAAATTGTCGCTCTATTTTTGTTTATAGCGCAAAAAATAGAGACCGCAAGGGTGATCAAATACCACCAAAAGAAAGCTCTATTTGTGGGAAAATAGGACATCAACTGTGTTTGGGTGCCACATCGCATGACCATGCAATTTTCAGTTAAAGTGACGCAGTGCCGAATCGCAAAACGTGGCTTGGTCTTTGGCAAGCAAAATGGTCTGGGGCTTGAAGGGGTTGTAAAGGTTTTTTTTTTTTTTTTTTTTTTTTTCTAAATAGTTTTTTTTAAGCTAGTGCATTGTTGGTTCACATACCTTTTCCTTCAATTTCCCTTCTAAAAAATGTGTTTCTTTGTTTTCTTTGTCTGAATTTCTCACTTCCTGTTCCTTCTCAGTAAGGTGTTCAGTAAGCTGTTCTAAATGACTTTCCACCACTCGGATGATGGTGGAAAGCTCACTGAGGAGAAACAGGAAGTGAGAAATTCAAACAAAGAAAAACAAAATTTCAAAGGGAAATCGAAGGAAAAGGTAAGTGAACCAACAATGCACTAGCTTAAAGGAACCTATTTAGTAAATAAAAGACAAACCTTTACAACCCCTTTAAGATGCTACTAGAAGTTGCAAACTCAGCAGCCACGCCCAAACACAAATGGTGGTCATGTGTACCCACCACTACCTACATTCAGCACTGCAATCTGACCAAAGAGAGGAAAAAAGTGAGCCACAGGAGGAGAAACAGTTGAAAAATATTACTGACAATTAAAGCAATCAATAAGTATAAAAAAACATAAAAAACATAACTGGATGGAGATTGAGGACGCTTAAAACTATCTACTGTGCGAGCTACCCAGGTCTGAAATGCAACATGGCATCGAGAGAGTGCGAGAGACACCAGGAAAAGGTTTATTTTGTTAATAAGGCTCTAAACAGAACTTTAAATGTTCCCAGGTTATTCAAAAAGGTACTGCCTCCCAAAATAAGCTTCCCCTCCCTAACGTTGACAGAGTATTAATAATATAGGTGCTAGGTAAACAGAGCAAGAAAAAAAAAATCAAAGCATTCGGTTTACAGAGTTCTGTCACACTATGATCCAATCATCATTCATGGTCCATCAGTCTCTTCTCTGGCATCTGTCCAAGCCATGAAACATTGAATGCATTAAGGTTTGCTGCCAGGGGAGTGAATGACAGACGAGGACTTATAATTGGGGTGAATAGGAGTTTTACAATGGTTACACACAGGAAATTTCGACAGATATTTCAAGAAAACTGTCCAGCAAAAATAGTGACCTGTCATCATCTCATTGCCTAATTTTGTTGTTTGTGCTGCTGTGTATTTTCTTTTTATTCTAGATATATAGCTGGATTGAAGCAAAAAACAAACATCATGCCATCATGATGTTGTTCAGCAATACTTGCGTTTTGTAATAAATGGAATTAGCTAATGCCAGTGATATAAATGTTATGGTTAGATTATTTGTTTAAATCACCTTATGATTACATGATTATAAGGATTGAAATATGGCCTGGCTAATTATAGATCATTTATAATGGCAAGAATCAAAATAATGTGTTCAATTATGTAGGAAAATAATAACATGCAGCATATTGTATTAATTAAACTGTACTTATATTTACAAAATAGTTGGATGGAAGTAATTAGGTTCAAAAACTATTTTGCTATGTAATACATTGGACAAAAAAAAATCTAAATCTTTAGAGCTGATTATTTTTTTTCTTTCACTGTAAATTTTATCGCAATTTTTCTTATTCACCATTATTATTATAATAAATAATAACATCTATACATAGTTACATAGGGCCAGATTCAGGTAGAAGTTACACGGCTTATCTCTAGATAAGCCGCTTAACTTCTAACCTACGCTGGCGTATCTGTTTTCTGTATTCAGAAAACAAGATACGCCGGGATTGAGTTAGGATACGAGCGGCGTAATTGTATTTCGCCGTCGTATCGGAACTGCAATTTTAAAATGGCCGCTAGGGGCGTTCCCGCTGATTTACGCCGAGAATATGTAAATCAGCGAGATACGGTGATTCACAAACGAACGCGGGCCCGACGCATTAACTTTACAACGTTTACGTAAGGGTTTTCCCGGCGTAAAGATAAAGCAACAATAAGCAGGCGCATCCTATGTTAAGTATGGCCGTCGTGACCACGTCGAATTGAAAAAGTTTTACGTCGTTTGCGTAACTTGTCTGTGAATGGGGATTGACGTCATTGACGTTCACTTCCAAAACACCGTCATAATTTGGAGCATGTGCACTGGGATACATTGACAGCCGGCGCATGCGCAATACGTTCGCCGCGGGATCGCGCCTATTTTAAATACTACACGCCCCCTACCCGCCCAATTTGAATTCCGCTGGCCCATTTTCGCTACGCCGTCGCAACTTTAGGAGCAAGTGCTTTGTGAATACAGTACTTTCTCCTAAAGTTTCGGCGGAGTAACATAAAAGAGCAACGTTATGCCAGAATAAACATGCGCCCATCTACCTGAATCTGGCCCATAGTTGGTAAGGTTGAACAAAAGACACAAGTCCATCAAGTCCAACCTGTGTGTGTGTGTGTGTACTTTTATATCAAAATTAGATTGTATTTCCCTCCCTGTATGTTTTGGTTGTTTAGGTGCCTATCTAATATATATATATTTTTTTAATGATCTATGCTCCCTGCTGAAACCACTGCTTGCGGAAGAAAGTTCCCGGTTATATAGCTTTTCCTCTAATTTTAGTGAATGGCTGCGAATCCATTTCCAGCACATCGTTCCTGGGGCCGGGAGCCCCCCAAAACTGGACGGCATACTCCAGGTGCGGCCGGACCAGAGTCTTGTAGAGTGGGAGCTTTATTGTTTTATCTCTAGAGTTAATTCCCTTTTTAATGCGTGCCAATATTCTATTGTCTTTCCTTGCAGCAGCTTGGCATTGCATGCCATTTCTGAGCCTAGCATCTACTAGGGCCCCCAGGCCCTTTTTCATTTTAGATTTCCCCAGAGGTTCCCCCACTAGTGAGTAGATTGCATTCATGTTTTTGCCACCTAAATGCATTATTTAAATTTTTTCTACATTTAACTTCATTTGCCATGTATTTGCCCACCCCATTACTTTGTTCAGATCTTCTTGCAAGGTTTGCACATCCTGCGGAGAAGCTATCTCCCTGCTTAGCTTAACCACTTAAGACCCAGACCTTTAGGCAGCTAAAGGACCCGGCCAGGTTTTGTGATTCGGCACTGCGTCGCTTTAACAGACAATTGCGCGGTCGTGCAATATGGCTCCCAAACAAAATTGACGTCCTTTTTTTTCCACAAATAGAGCTTTCTTTTTGTGGTATTTGATCACCTCTGCGATTTTTTTTTTTTTTTTTTACTTTTTGCTATAATAAATATCCCCCCAAAATATATAAAACAATATTATTTTTTCTCAGTTTAGGGCGATACATATTCTTCTACCTATTTTTGGTAAAAAAGAATCGCAATAAGTGTTTATCGGTTGGTTTGCGCAAAATGTATAGCGTTTACAAAATAGGGGATAGTTTTTATTGCATTTTTATTAAAAAAAAAATGTTACTACTAATGGCGGCGATCAGCGATTTTTTACGTGACTGCGACATTATGGCGGACACTTCGGACAATTTTTACACATTTTTGGGATCATTGTCATTTTCACAGCAAAAAATGCATTCAAAATGCATTGTTTATTGTGAAAATGATAATTGCAGTTTGGGAGTTAACCACAAGGGGGCGCTGAAGGGCTTATCAAGGGCGATCAATGACGCCGCTACAGTGAAGAACGGGGAAGCCGTGTTTATGCTTTTCCCGTTCTTCAGCTCCGGGGAACGATCGCGAAACTCCAGCAGCGATCGGGTCCGTGGGTCCCATGGTCCCGGAGCTTCGGACCAGGTTGCAGGAACGCACCGCGGGGCACTAGCACAAGACGTACCTGTACATGCATGTTCCCAGCCGTGCCATTCTGCCGACGTATATGTGCAGGAGGCGGCCTTAAGTGGTTAATATCTTCTTGAAAATACTAGGATTGAACAATTTATCCCATCCTTCAGATCATTTATGAATAAATTAAATAAGATTGGTCCCAGGATGATGGGCACTGGTAGGCGGCACTGATATGCAGCACTGATGGGCATTCATAGGTGGCACTCAGTGGCACTGGTGGGCACTGATGGGCACTGATAGGGGACACTTATGGGCACTGAAAGGCTGCAAAGATGGGTACTTATTGGTGGCACTGATAGGCGGCACTGCTGGGCACTGATAGGCGGCACTGCTGGGCATTGATACGTGGCACTGATGGGCACTGATCTGATACGCAGCACTGATATGTGGCACTGATAGGCATCCCTGGTGGCACTGGCATTGGTAGGCATTGTGGGTGGGCACTGATTGTCATCTGCATGGGCATTGATTGGCAGCTGCCTGCCCACACATTTGCATTTTCCTGGTGGTCTAGGGGAGCATACCTGGTGGTCCAGTGGGGTGGCCATTCTGGTGGTCCTGGACAGCTTCCCTGGTGGTCCTGGGTTGGATACGAGGGGGGCTGTGCTGATAAACAGACCCCCCTGTCGGGAGAGCAGATGATCGGCTCTCCTCTACTCGCGTCTGTCAGATGTGATTGAGGAAAAGCCGATCCATGGCTCTTCCTGTTTACATCATGATCAGCCGTTGGAGGCTCTTTACTGAGATCGGTGGAGAGGTGTGTCAGACTGACACACCTCTCCACCAATCGCTGCGATGCGCGCCCCCATGGTCGCGTGGCGGTTGTTATCCTGCTGGATGTCATATGACGTCCAGTCAGGATAAATGAACCACCACCCTGCCATCATTTTGCTATAGGCCAGACGGTAAGTGGTTAAGGACCCTTAGGTGCAAGTTATCTGGTCCCGGGGACTTATAAATGTTACATTTTTCAAGTCTGTTTCTCACAGGAAGCAACCATAAGGCACTGATGGGCACTGAGAAGTGGCACTGATAGGTGACACTGATAGCTGGCAGTGCTGGGCACTAACAGGTGGCAGTGATGGGCACTGATGGGTGGCAATGATGGGCACTAATGGGTGGCAATGATTGGCATTGATTAGCACTGGTAGGTTACACTGATAGGCAGCACTGCTACATGGCACTTGAGGCACTGGTTGGCACTTCTGGGCATTAATATGTGTCACTGGTGGGCAATGATAGGTGACACTGGTGGGCACTGTGGGCACTGGCAAGTGGCACTGGCACACAGTATTTGTGGGCAAAGATGAGGCAGATGTGCCTTGTTCTGCTTCGGGACCGATGTCCCTTGTACATAAGCCGGCGATTGGCTTTTTTTCTCCTCACGCTGTTAAAAGATTACCAAGCTTTTGTTTACATCACATGATCAGCTGTCAATGGCTGACAGCTGATCATGTGGTAAGGGGCCAGGATCGGCCCATTACTCGAATCTGTGATCACCCGAGTTTCAGCGACTCAGTGATCACAGTGCGCGCTGCAAGCGAGAAAAGGGGAGGACATCTATTGACGGCCTCCCATAAATTCAGGTCCGCGCTGTAGCCGTCATTCGGGACCGCTACCTTGCAATGATTCGTAACATCACAAGAGGGCGGTGCCACCGAATGAGGTCACCTGGTGGCCCCGCCCCTTATCTATATAAGAACTGTCAAATGACGAAGCAGGCATTTGGCGGTAAGCTTTCCTCACAAGCAGAATTTTTTGGGGTCTGGCGGTGGCAGCGGGCATTAGATCTACATCGGGGGACATTGTTTATTTATTTATTTTTAAATAAAGGAATTGTCAAAAACCGTGTTTGTGTTTTTTTTTCTTATTGACACTTTTTTGTAATTGATTAGGGGCACAAAACTCATTCAAATGGGGGGAGAACTGGGGCAGCTTGTTAAAAAGGGCTTCCAGAATAAGATAAACCCCCTGCACTGAGACCGCCACAACCACCAGCCAGGGTTGTGTGGAAGAGGTCCTTGTCCCCATCAATTTGTATATTTTTTTGTCCATAATTTTTTTTTTTGGAAGTACAGTAAACGGACACAAGCAAATGAGAGAATTACAGAAACATGTAATACAAGTCAAATGACATAAGATAAGATATTTTGAACATTAATATAATTGTAATCATTATGATAAAGGGGGTGAACCCCGTTTCTGTGGAGAATTAAGCTTATTGAATTTTGTAGAGTCTGATTAGGCACTTGGGTTTGCAAATCCTTAAAAATATTCTTGATGTTAAGGGGTGGGTGGGTGTATTTTGAATAAGTCAGCGTGTTCAGAGGGTGATATAGGATGCAAGGCAGGTTCAAGGACAGGGTCACAGTTAGGGCTCATTTCCACTGGCGTTTTTACAGCCACTTTTCTGAGTGTTTTTTGCAGCTTAAAAACGCCTGTCCATGTTAGTCTATGGCCTCATGCCCACCATGACGTTTTTGAGCTGTAGATGGCTAAGCTGCAAAAAAAACGCGGGACCAGTGTGTTCTGAAGCTCCAGCAATAGAGCTGTAAAAACGCCAGACATTAAAAAACGCTCAAAAACTTGCAAAAACGCACACAAACGCTCAAAAATATATATTTTTTTCTAAAATAAACATGGACAGGCGTTTTTAAGCTGTAAAAAACGCTCAGAAAAGTGGCTGTAAAAACGCCAGTGGAAATGAAGCCTAAAGGTTTCTGTATATCTAGTAAGATGTTTCAGGGGTCTAGATCGAAATATGTATATGAGTGTGTGGGGGGGATGAGTGTTGTTGCCCATCTCTCTCTCCCTCCGAAGGGGAAGGGTAGGGGTACTGATGATTGTTATGGGGTCGTGGACAGTCGTACTGACAAGGTATTAATGATTTAAGGGTTTATCTGATTCTGGGTTACAATTGTAGTCAGACTTATAGAAAGGGTTGGAATCGCGCTAATCGTGAATATATATCCAATGAAGGGCACAGTGCGTGCTGTGATTATTAAACAAAATAAGTGAATAGCCTGTGAACGCATACAATCAATCAATTATAATGAGTACCACGCAGGTGTGGATACAAATATGGGCCCACCAAAAAAAATACTATTAGGTGACTATGTAAAAAAAAAAGGCACAGTATAGGTGTGGTTTCAGTGAAAAAAAACATCAACTAATAAAGCCACACAAGTAATAAAAAAGGTGAACTGAAAAAATAAACTCCACCTGATAGACAGGGAGAAGAAAATGCAAAGTCTATGATGTATTAAAAAATAGTCAATGTGATGAAAAAAAACCAGATGAGTAAAAAATGAAAATACAACGTCTCTGTCTTTTTAACCTGTATGTACACAGAAGAAGAAGGAAGTCTCAAGCTGATGTAGATGTGTCAATCTCCTGGATGTCGATCACGAATGAACTTGCACAGATCTGAAACCGCAGGATCTCAGCGCCATAAAAACACACAAAGACAAAAACAAAAAGACTCGCATAGTGTAAAACCTTAGGGAAACTGAAAGAACTACACCCGTGTGGGACAGTCTTGCGACCGGGGGAGGGAATAGTGCGGACCCACCACCTCTGCACACACTGACCCTTACCAGATCTGGACCCCACAGGGTAGTATCAGGCACTCAGAGAAGGGATCGTGATTCAGCAACCATAGGACCTCAACCGATGACAGTGTTGGTGATACCATGTAATATAAAACCGCACATAGTGTAAAATCAAATGGTATTTAATGTAAGAAAAGTTAAAGATTGCACTTACAAAGATAAAAATCAGTAGGGCATTTAAAAAGCAAAGTGCCGGCCGGCTGGATGGTACGCGTGCGTCCTTCCGTCTGGATGTGGTGACGTGGGAACGTCTCCTCCCAACGTTTCGTCTTCGTAAGACTTGGTCACGGGATAAGGACGACGCCCCACGTCACCACAATAGTACCCGTAGTGGGCGGAGTCAGTCAAAGGGCGGCCCCATCATCGCCATTTTGTATATGGGCTATAGTAAGGGAAAGTGGTGTAAACCTACTCATCTCTTATATATCAATGGAGCCGTACGAGGGATCGAGTGAGAACAGACCAAAAAGGTCATTATATAGGTAAACTGGGATACTAAGTGTACCATGGAGGACAAAATCGCACCAGGTGCATAACAGTACCCACAGTGTTTGAGATAGAAAATAGACTGGTAGTCATAAAGGCTGTCTATCGAACTTAAACCAAGCCTTTTAATGTGATGGTCTTATGCGGAACTCTAATCAAGATGGATAATATTAATTTAGTAGTGAAGAGGCTGTGCCGTCTGAGAGAGCTGACTCACAACCACTAAGGTAAACCATCACATAATACATATACATAAAATTAAAATAAATTTAAATGAAACGGTTAAACATGCGTATCGTTGTGCGCTCATTATTGAATAGATGCACAATCAATTTCATCATTAGAATATGGAGGGGATCGTAAATTTAACCAACTATAGAAAATTAACCCCACCAAATGGACTTTAGTGAACAGCATTTGTATGTACTGACAAAAGGTTACAGATGGCCATATCAACATAATTGCAGAGGTTGTATGCAGTAACATACAGCTGACACTAGTCTAAAATTATACATCAATAAAACCGGGAAAAAAAAACCAAAAATAAAGGAAGAAAAAAAGGGGAAATCGGGAAAGGAAAGGATTTGTATCCCTCCCTTCCACTTTCTCTACCCTTCCCAACCATTTCAGCACGTGCTATACCCTGATTATGAATAGCACTAGATAAGTAGTTTGACATAGAAATGAATAGGTATTGTGGAACATTATAACTGGGTTAAATTAAATATTATCTGGACTGTATCAGGAATTGTCAATGAAACAGTTGACATCCACCTCAATGTTGAGGCCATGGGGTTCAAAACATCACAGGGTATGTATCCAGGTCATTTCAGAACGGGAAATACTTCTGACTAAGTCACTCCCCCTCCAGTGGGCCTGATACTTCTCAATCCCTAGGAAAACAGTGCCTCTTGGGTCTTTATTATAGACTTTCAAATAATGGTTAGAAACAGAATGATCTGGAAAGCCATTACAGATATTTGTCAAGTGCTCGTTTAAACGCACTTGTAAGGGGCGCTTGGTCCTGCCCACATATTGTAGGCCACAGGGACATTGTAACAGATAAATGGAACCCACACTCGAGCAAGTAATAAAAGACTCGATCGGGTAAACCTTGGGTGAGTATCTGGACCTAAAACTCGTGGTTCTTTTAGGGGTATGGTTATTCACCGTACAAACTCGGCATCTTCCGCATTTAAAAAAACCTGTCAAAATGTTAGGTGCTAACTTATTTCTTAAAGAGCCAGCTCCCCTAAACACTACCTGAGGTTTATCAGGGAGAATGTTATTCAAAATCTTGTCACTTTTGAGGACGTGCCAATGCTTCCTGAGGATATGTTTAACGTTAGCGTGTTGGCAGGAGTAATCAGTCACAAAAGGACTTCTAAATTTGTTGTCTACAATAGGTTTCGGCCTATCCTTTAAGATATCTTCCCTGTTGAGGTTGGCCACTGTTTCCAGGGAATCTAACAGGAAAGGGCGACTATAGCCTTTTTCTATAAACTGTCTATTGAGTCTTTCAGCCTGTTTTAGAAAGGTTACTTAATCAGTACAGTTTCTTTTTAAACGGAGGAACTGACCCTTGGGGACAGCCTTGAGCCAGCTAGAATGATGACAACTGTCATGCGGAATGAACGAGTTCCTGTCTGTTGTTTTGAAATAAGTAGACGTGGATAGCTGATTACCCTCTATGTTGATGACCAAGTCTAAAAAGTTGATGGTATCAAGACTTGCTTCATATTTTAGAACAATCCCTCTATCATTATTATTGAGATATTCCATAAACAGGATGAGGTCATCCTCCCTGCCATCCCATAGGAGGAGGATATCGTCGATATATCTGGCCCACAACAAAAGTTGGGGCCTAGAAGGGACATCGACGACATCCTCCTCCCACTTGGCCATAAATAAATTGGCCAAGCTGGGGGCATATTTAGCCCCCATTGCGACTCCTCTATCCTGCATGTAGAAGTGTCCACTGTGCCATAAAAAATTGTGAGAAGCCGCATATTCTAGTAGCTCCATAATGTAAGAAATCTGTACTTCCATAAGGTTGGAATCTCTCTTTAAAAAATGAGAGACTGCTTCTAAACCCAGTTTATGGGGAATGATGGTATACAAAGAAGTGACATCGGCAGTCACCAACCAAACATTGGGGGGCAGTGTCAATCCTGCCAACAGGTTAATAATATGCTTAGTATCCCGAACATACGAGGGCATGTTTCTAACTAGAGGCTGGAGAAAAAAATCAATATATTTGCCCACCCGGGACGTGACCGAGTCTATCCCACTCACTATGGGACGTCCCGGGGGGCAAACAGGATTTTTGTGTACCTTAGGAAGATAATAGATAATGGGTACACGGGGGCCTTGGGAATCAAAAAGGCTTTCTCCTTCGTGTTAAGAATATTTAAACGTGACCCCTTATTTATAACCTCTATGAGGGCTTTTTTGTATTTCTCTCCAGGGTTGAGGAGGAGAGGAGCGTAGGTGTCCCTGTCACTTAAGATTTTGGCCATCTCATCCAAATAATCTGACTTATTTAGGACCACTATACCGCCCCCCTTATCCGCAGGGCGGATAACAAGGTCATTATTATCACATAAAGATTTTATACCTGTTTCTATATCATGTTTGATACGAACTCGTTTGACCCGTAAATCATCCAGGTCCTTAAGAGTAAGGTCCCTAAACACCTTCAATGATGCCGGCAAATGACCTGGCGGATTGTAGGTGGAAGAATTAGCCAGACTAGAGTGAACGTAGTCAACGGCTAAAGCATTAGGGGGACCAAAGGGGTTTGAGGACAAATACCTTTGAATATTCAACTTGCGGACAAATTTTTGTATGTCCATATATGTTTTAAATTTATTAATATTTTTGGGAGGGGCATATTTCAACCCCTTATCCAAAACTATCAGCTCGGATTCTGTCAAAGTATGAGAGCTGAGGTTGAATATCCCAGTATTGGTTAGGTTTTTGGTCTTTTGGGGCTTAAGACGCCTCCCCCCTCTAGCCCCTCTTTTAGTTCTGCTAGTCTTTTTACCCCTTGTGTTGCCCGGGGAAAACCCCAATTAGGCTGGACAAAATTCATCGAATGATTACCAATGTCTCCATACCCCAATTCATAAGGGGCTGAAGTAGTAGAATGGTCACCATTTGGGAAAAAAATGTCATTGCTGGAATTATCCAAATTCCCCAATGGTAAGAAACTGTTGTGAGTCAAGACATTATAGTCAGGTTCATAATTTCCTCCATAGTGCACAACCTCATTATTCCTAAAGACATGAGGTGGAATGGTATTGGGTGCCTGATTATATGGAATACCCCTGTTGGGGCCCTGTGAGGTGGATGGGCCATTACCATAGCCAAATGGAAAACCAGGAGGGGGGGGACCCGTATAATTACCACGACCCCGGGAGGGGAGATGTGCTATACCACCTCCAGCTCTTGCTGACTAATTGTAGTAGTTATGTCTTTGTAGTCTGTTGTTGTCTGGAAGTGGTTCCAGCATGCCCATTTGGGTGAAAATTTGACTGGTATGTCATGTGCAATGCTGATAAGGAGTTCCATTTCAGCTATCCTGGTAATTCTATTCAGCCATTCTTTGATTGATGGGGTGCATCTGGTTCCCCAGTGTACTGGGATGCATTGTTTTGCTGCATTTACCATATGCATGGCTAAGGATTTGAAGTAGTCTCTGTTCGTTAGGGTGGTGATATATAGGAGAAATTTTGCTGGAGAGAAGTCTAGTGTGTAGGTGGTTACTGTCTTTAAAATTTGGTGAACTTTGCCCCAGTAATCTTGGATGTTGGGGCAACTTCACCAAATGTGTAGAAGAGTTCATTGTCTTGTTTGCATCTCCAGCATACATCTGGAATGTCTGCATTGAATTTGTGGATAAGGGAGGGGGTACGGTACCAATGCGTTTGGACTTTGTATACATTTTCCTGTGTGGAGACTGATCTCTTATGGATGTTCAGGTAAACTTGTTCCCATTCTTCCCGTGACATTGATAGGGAAAGTTAATTTTCCCATGCTTTGTAGGCCCAGCCAATGTTAGAGGGACATTTGAAAATAGGAGGGAGTGGATTGTAGAGATTAAGTGGCTTTGAGGGGATTGTTTTGTGCATAGTGTTTCGAAGAGGGAGAGAGGTCTGAATTTCTTGTCGAGTGAAAGTATGTAGTGGGGGAGTAATGTGTAATTCCAGGGAGGTATGAAGGAGCCGTTGACTTTTGATGGGAGGCTGTCACAGTGCAAGAGTTTGCCTTGTGAGTAGAAGTGATGTATCAGGACGTCTTTATGTGACCAAATGTTGTTTATGAAGTTGCTGTGCATTCCATGGGGAAAATCAGGGTTAAGGCGTAGGGAGGTGAGGGGACCTGGTGTGAAGGATAGGGAGGTTGACTTGCAGATGTTATGGAAGCATTTGATTGTTGGGCCAATTAGGGGATGATTCCGAATTTTAGGCGGTATATATTTTTGAATATTCCAGGGCAGTAGATGGAGGTGGGGTGAAAGAGGCTTCGAGGGTAACCCAGTCTTAAGGTGAATGTTCCAGTCTAGAACTCTGGAAATTGACAGACATTGTAGAAGTTTCTGAGATCTGGAAGTCCAACATCACCTTTCTGTTTCAGCAGAGATAGATGTTGGAAGCTAATTATTGTTCTGCTGTTTCGAGTATAAACTTTTGTAGTTAGAAAATAAGCTGGTGGGGATTGTATTTTTATATTGCATAATGTGGCTTACAGCTTGTCTGTGCTTCATTGATGACTGAGCTATTTTGATTTGCAGTTTAAAAATTTGTGTAAGTTTATTTATTAAAATAAAATGATCATCAGTATGTGGTTTTTATTTAAAGCAGAGGTCCAAAAATTAAAAGCCAGCAGCTACACATACTGCAGCTGCTTACTTTTAATAATAGGACACTTACCTGTTTTGAAGTCACCGCGGGTAGCAGTCAATTGTCCCAGATGTGAGGTATTAAACTTTTCCTTAATTGGGCATATCTGTCAGATGCATTCTATTCAGGAGATATGAACAGCAGGGACAAAAGTCGTTGTTGCCAGGTGACTGGACTAAATAGCCAATTATTATGTACTGTATAAGCTACATGTGACGAGACCCATGCTCGCTCGGTCCCGCTCTCCCGACACTCCTCTGCTTCTATTGGATCAGATTGCAGATTGCAACATCTGATGGTTCCGTCCTCCAAGGTTCCGGGATCCGAACTACAGCTATGTGTCGTTCAGAGCCATTAGAACAGACACCAGGCAGGCTGTATGTACTTTCAAACTGGACTCTTTATTTGCAAGTAAACAGCACACTTTTATACAGAATTTGGAACATCCCACCCCCAACAACTGCTTTCCTATTGGTCCATTGTAAAGTCCAGGCAGTCCCCCATCAGGTCCTCTCCCATGCAAATGAGGACTTCAAAATGACTCAACAGATATTGGTCCTAAAGCTTGGATAGAAAGACTGTGTGTAATGAGACAGAAGCCCCAGGGGGCCATCAATGTACACAATAGCCAGGTCTATTTAACATGAATTAATTACTACATCTGAGAGATCGCATTCCTTTACATAATAACATCAGTGAAGTTAATTACTAATTGTAACAGAGTGCGTTATCTAGACAGCTTGGCTCGGCATGAAGAGAAGGTAATTACTACAGCTTGACACATCACATTCCTTTATCAATAGAATTCTAACAAAACACTATACATTCCCCTCACCTGTTACACAAACAGAATAGATTCAAGTAACCTTTAGAATAGAGAGATGGCTGGTGGTGGGACATTAACATTTTAACAGTCTGTTACACAGAGGAATGAGTCACTCTGTTCCACATGAAATCACCTGTAATATCTCCCATATCATGTAATACATGAATTATGATTTATTAGCCACCCTCTCCTGTGTAACAGATGTCAAGTAGAAACACTTTAGCATCCCAAGGTCCATGACACTGCACCCGTGCACTCCAGCTGGCCGTATCATAGCAATTGAGAATGCTGGCCAGTGGGGCCATTGCTGCCATTAAAAATCCCATGATGTTGGAGCACCCTGTCCTCTTCAGGTTTGCCACCATAGAGCATGAAGAAAGCTGCACAGTTGGAGGGGTTGGATTTGGAACCCAAAAAATTAGACATGTTAATATTGTTAAGACACATGAAACTAAAAATAAAATAATTTGAAAAATAGTATAGACAGAATGAAAATACATCAAGACCAAAAGACAATTAATGATGAGTAAAGACTAGGAAAGAGTAGAAAAGGCAAAACAGAGGAAAAACATAAATAAGAAAAAATAATAAAAAAAGGTAAAAAACAAAATAAAAAATAATAATTTTGCCTTTTCCCATGCTCTTTACCAGGGGTCTTTAAACTATGGTCCTTCAGTTGTTGAGGAACTACAGATCCCATAATGCGTAGCCATGTCTGTCAATGTCAGAGTTTTGATAACGGTGAAAACAATTGCGCTAGTGAGAGTAGGTGAAATGGTAAAGTGAATAAAGTGAATAAGGGTAATGTGGAAGCAGCTATATCTAAGGCCTCGTACACACGATCGGACATAACCGATGAAAACGGTCCGCGGACCATTTCCATCGGATATGTCCGATCTGGAGTTTGATCCGATGGCGTGTACACACCATCGGATCAAATTCCCCGCCGGCGGGGTGACGTGTCGGTGACGCGGCGGTGACGTTGACGCCGCCACGTCACAGCTACGTCACGCACCAGGAAGTAAACACTTCCGCGCGCATGCGTCGGATCCATTCACAGGATACGACGCATGTGTGGGAGGATATGTCCGCTGGTTTCCCGTACTAACCAGCGGACATATCCGACGGACAGGTTTGTAGCGGACAAATTTCAAAGCATGCTTTGAAATTTGTCCGATGGACAAATCTGTCCGCTAGCCCATACACACGATCGGAGATGTCTGCTGAAACAGTCCATCGGACCGTTTTCAGCGGACATATCCCCTCGTGTGTACGAGGCCTAATAGTGGTCAATGGGCACAAAAAGTAAATGAAATGAAAAGTGAGATAAGTGCTACACACTGTGGTGAACTGATACCACCACAACTGCCCAACAATCTAAAGATGCTAGCAGACAAGAAATATCTCATACAAAATCACATAACTTGAAAGGATAACAAAAATGCTATGTCCATGATAAGAGCAATGACAAATGTGGTATAAATCTGTGCACAAGTGTCCAAACAGTAACCAAGGAGTGTGCACAATCCTAAATGGGAGAAATGTCCTTCAATTGTGATGGCCGATAGTTGGCATCGATGGGTGCTGACAAAAGGAGGCTGTAAAGGATCACAATAGAAAACATCCAAAAAAGATATCCAACACTGGTGTCCCAGAACTCTCACCTTAATGAGATGAAATGCAGGCATGTAGTATGGGTGTAAGCGTATCCAGAGATGGATGCCAGGATGCTTCCCAATGGTATCTTCTGCGATGAGTTCCTGTCACTAATGCCACGTACACACAGTCGTTTTTTGTGATGAAATAAAACAACGTTTTAAAAAATGTCATTTAAAATGATCATGTGTGGGCAAAACGTTGATTTATGTCTTCTGAAAAACGACAAAAAAAAAATTCGAACATGCTTTTTATGTCGTTTTTCAGAATGTCGTTTTTTTTGTGTCATAAAAAATGATCGTGTGTTTGCTAAAACGACGTTTAAAACAATGTATCTAAACCCGCGCATGCTCAGAAGCAAGTTATGACGCGAGCTTGAATGGAACAGAGTGCCATTGTATGTGTTGTACGTAGCCGCGCTTTGCAAGAGCATTTTCAGAAAATGATGGTGGTTAGGCAATGTCGTTTTTTAAAATGAAGTTTGAAAAACTACGTTTTTTTTCATGGGAAAAAACAACTTTTTTTACAAGACAAAAAACGATGGTGTGTACGCAGCATTAGGGTAATTCTGATCCCAGAATATGCGGTGAATCTACAAGCTGAATGCTCAGTAAATGTATGGGAGAGAGAAAGGATGCTACGATAGTGAAGTATGTCTAAAATGATGGCGTGTTTTATTAAAAGTAAAAAGTAAAAATGGACTCGTACATAAAAGGAATGAATCAATGGCAACAAAAAGGATCAAAGATCGCAGCGTATCAGCACCGTCTTACTTAGTGACTTCCGGCTAGCGGTGGTGTCACGTGATCCCGAATCCCTACGGCGTTACATCACGTGTAGGGATGAGCTTCTTGTTCGAATTGAACATCGTCTGTTCATACGTTTGTCGAAATTTTAACAAAACGGGTCATTCGCGCGAAATTCGAGTGACGCGCCAAGGCCCATAATTCACTGCGGCATTGTGTGCTGATGATTGGCCAAGCATGCTGTATGTCCCACATGCTTGGCCAATCACAGCGAGCAAAAAACGGAGATCCAGGGTGGCTTTGGCCAATTATGGCTCAGGGCTTTAGCACACGCCGCACACTATAAAAGGCAGCCTGCAAGGCGGCCGCGTGTAGTGTGTTGCGGCGTTGTTAATGTGAAGATCAGTCCTAGGGATGAGCCGAACGCCTTTTCGGGTCACACCAGAACAGTTGAACGGACCGAACGTTCGCACAAACATTTACAACCCCATTAAAGTCTATGGTACTCGAACGTTCGAATTCAAAAGTGTTAATTTTAAAGCCCAATATTCAAGTTATTGTCGGAAAACATCTTTGAAAACCCGGGTCTTGCCCCAGGGAACATGTAAAAAAGTTGTAAAAACTGTAGTTTTTTCTGGAGCAGCGATTTTAATGATGTGTTTTTAAGTGAGAAAAAAAATGCAAAATTTCTTTAAGTATCGTACCTGCTGGGTGCAGTAAACACCAAGTACATCTAGGTGCAAACTATACGACACAAGTGCAGTAAACACCAAGTACGTTTAGGTGCAAACTATACGGCCCAAGTGCAGTAAACACCAAGTACGTTTAGGTGCAAACTATACGGCCCAAGTGCAATAAACACCAAGTACGTTTAGGTGCAAACTATACAGCACAAGTGCAGTAAACACCAAGTACGTTTAGGTGCAAACTATACGGCCCAAGTGCAGTAAACACCAAGTACAACTAGGTGAAAACTATACGGCACAAGTGCAGTAAACTCCAAGTAGGTTTAAGTACAAACTATACAGCACAAGTACAGTAAACACCAAGTACATTTAGGTGCAAACTATACGGCCCAAGTGCAGTAAACACCAAGTACATTTAGGTGCAAACTATATGGCACAAGTGCAGTAAACTCCAAGAAGGTTTAAGTGCAAACTATACAGCACAAGTGCAGTAAACACCAAGTACGTTTAGGTGCAAACTATACGGCCCAAGTGCAGTAAACACCAAGTACGTTTAGGTGCAAACTATACAGCACACTGGCAATACAACACATTAGAAGACTGCAGCTAGCACAATCAACTGCCTGACAAATAGGAATAGCTGATCTAGCTAAACTATACAGTGTGTAAATATATGTACAACTCCTGGAATGTATATATATCCTCTACACACTGTAAATGTAACTAAACTGACTAGCCTGCCTGCTCTATCTATCTATCTAGTAATACAGACACTGTCTCTCTCTCTCTCTTTCTCTCTCTCTCTCTCTCTATAGGACTGATCTTCACATTAACAACGCCGCAACACACTACACGCGCCCGCCTTGCGGGCTGCCTTTTATAGTGTGCGGCGTGTGCTAAAGCCCTGAGCCATAATTGGCCAAAGCCACCCTGGCTTTGGCCAATTATGGATCTCCGTTTTTTTCGCGCTGTGATTGGCCAAGCATGCGGACATACAGCATGCTTGGCCAATCATCAGCGCGCAATGCCGCAGTGAATTATGGGCTGTGGCGCGTCACTCGAATGACCCGTTTTGTTCAAATTTCGACAAATGTACTAACAGACGATGTTCAAGTCGAACAAGAAGCTCATCCCTACACGTGATGTAACGCCATAGGGATTCAGGATCACGTGACACCACCGCTAGCCGGAATTCACTACAGTAAGAAGGTGCTGATACGCTGCGATCTTTGATCCTTTTTGTTGCCATTGATTCATTCCTTTTATGTACGAGTCCATTTTTACTTTTTACTTTTAATAAAACACGCCATCATTTTAGACATACTTCACTATCGCAGCATCCTTTCTCTCTCCCATACATTTACTGAGCATTCAGCTTGTAGATTCACTGCATATTCTGGGATCAGAATTACCCTTAGTGGCAGGAACTCATCACAGAAGATACCTTTGGGAAGCATCCTGGCATCCATCTCTGGATACACTTACACCCATACTACATGCCTGCATTTCATCTCATTTAGGTTAGAGTTTTAGGAGACCAGTGTTGGATATGTTTTTCATTTTCTATTGTGATCCTTTACAGCCTCCTTTTGTCAGCACCCAACGATGCCCACTATCGGCCATCACAATTGAAGGACATTTCTCCCATTTATGATTGTGCACACTCCTTGGTTACTGTTTGAACACTTGTGTTAATGCACAGATTTATACCACATTTGTCATTGCTCTTTTCATGGATAGACATAGTATTTTTGTTATCCTTTCAAGTTATGTGATTTTGTATGAGATATTACCTGTCTGCTAGCATCTTTAGATTGTTGGGCAGTTGTGGTGGTATCAGTTCACCCCAGTGTGTAGCGCTTATCTCACTTTTTATTTCAATGTCAGAGTTTTACAATGCCACATGGTAAAATCTGGAAGACTGTTGTCTGAAGATCCCTGATCTATACTGGCAGCTGGAGATGGTGGGGTGCCCTGACATCATGGGTTTCCATGGTGGCAGCAGCCCCACTGGTCAGTTTTCCCAGTAGTCAATTTACGGCCAGCTACAGTGTGCACAGGCACAGCCGGAGCAGTACATAGTGATTGGGGGATTGGTCCAGTCACCTTGCAATGACAAAGCTGGTCACTGTCAATTTGTCAATTGTATTTCCTTGATCCAGCGCATCTGACAGATGTGCCTAAACATCTGAGGCAATTGGTCACAGTGGATTTCTCCACCCCCCCCACACACACACACACAAACACACAGCTACAATTTAATTATTTATAACATTTGTATGTTACTGTATTTACAACTTAGCATCAAATAGAAATATTACTGTTTTTGTGAACCATTTAATAACTAGTATGGGATGTTAATTAATATTATAAACAAAAATAGTGTTCAGTTAAGTGTCACAATTGTCATCCTCATTATAAAATTGAACATTTATTACATGATAAATATATAAAGCTCCACAGAATACATACTTGTATAAAAGACCAGGTAGTAGATATTTAAAATGTAAACACTTGTGAACTATGTTTTAAACTATTCTAAAGTGTAATCATGAGATCGAGATAATCTTTTAGTAAACTCAGTTGTTGTTTCCTAAGACTGTTATACAATATGCCACCCACAGTAGACAACAGCAGATGTACATATTCTGCACACTCTGAAGTTTAGTTCATTACAGAACTGTCATTAAAAGTGGCACAATTAGCAATATGAAAACTTTTTTATAGCATCTGTAATCACAATGATTACATCAATAGTTCCAACGATAACTAAAATACATCATAAATCAAAAACATGCTGAATGATGTATCATTCTAAATCGTATCATACTTATCAATGTCAAGATATCCTTTTTTAGTGCTAAAGATAAAAATGTTCTCTAGGTAAACTGTAGATGGAAACAATAAACAAAAAAAAGTTACTAGCAAATTTAGATTAGACAAAGATCTTACAGCAAACCTTATAACATTTCTTAACTGGTTACATTTGATTTTTTCTTGAATATTCATATTTCGAATAGTCATTTGCACTTTTATCTTTTGTTGTTCCTGTTTCAATAATAGACGTTGACTGCACTGTCTATTGCTCTTTTTGCCTGGTGAGCAGGAAGCTTCCATTATATTGGAATGTCATGTTGAAACTTTGTATTTATAAAAAATATACTTTTTAAAAACTCCACCACCTCAGATTTTTCCAGCCAAACTACACAATCCATTTTGTTCTTTTTCCCTTCAAGGTTTTTAAAAAGTTTTACTTGTTTTTCCTTAAGCTGAGTTTGATTGTGTGTATATGTTGCTTACAATGGTTCCTCTGCCACCCAACCTCACCCATTAACATGCTCATGGAGCTTTAAATAATATCATTCTGTTTTCATTACATACCCTATTTCAGTAACTCGCTCATTCATTCATTCAGTTCCAATTATTTCATATTTGGGTCTCAGTGCTTCTCTTTACAATGTTGGCAAAGAATCAGCAGGCTGGTGTACTGAAAACATCATAGTACCCTGACTTAGTACTTTATTCAAGGGCCCACACCCTGATGTGATGAGTTGAATGGCTTTTGTAGGAGTTAAGCAAGTATCAACATGACAGAAAACATATCAACACTTCCAACGCAAGTTCTGCCTTAAAGCGGTTGTAAACCCGCATTGACTTTTTTTTTTTCACTCCTGCAAGGGAAAAGGCATAATGAGCTAATATGCACCACATATTAGCTCATTATGAAATATTTACCTCGGAACGAGGTGAGAGAAACTTACCTGGTCCATGCCGAACGAGATATCATCTTGACTCAGCGTGTCTTCCGGGTATCGCCGCTCCAGCGCTGTGATTGGCTGGAGCGGCGATGACGTCACTCTCGCGCATGCGCGCGGTAGATTTAAAATCGGCAGGGTCCGGCAGCTGCCGGTCCTTAGCCGAGAATCCCCCCCTGCGAATGCGCCGCTGCAATCAGTGGCGCATTGCGAGGGGAATATCTCCTAAACCGTACAGGTTTAGGAGATATTCCCTATACCTACAGGTAAGCCTTATTATAGGCTTACCTGTAGGTAAAAGTAAAAAAAGTGGGTTTACAACCACTTTAAAGTCTACTTGTGCTGGCACCTGAAGTCAAGCTAATCTAGATATTTTTCAGAAACGCTGGCTTCTAAAGACCTTATATTGGTCCTTTATTGTGCCCAGTAATGTGGCTAGCTCCACTATGCAGGAAAAGTCAACATTTCCATAAAAAATACAATTGTCTTTATTATGATCTATAGATCAGTATGACGTGTGGTTTTCATTGACGCTACCTTCTGCTTACAGTGATATTCCAGTGATAGCTCCATGCTGAATCATCTATTGGCTCCTCTCGTGTCTTGAGTATTATATTCATGATATGAACAATAGGATCCTGATGTCACCAATAAGTTGATTCTTCTGTCACATATGCTGGACTAGAACATCGGGGTTCTTCTTGTCAGGAATGGTCCCGCCTGCTGGTAAATCTGCCTGTTATTCTGGCTGCAGTACTGGCCTCCACCAGCGGGGGGTTCTTGGTCATTTGGAGCACACAGCCTTTCCTGCGTTCAGGTGTGACCTGAATGCAATCAGCACGCCTCTATAATGCCCGGCGTGTGTAATCACTCCTCGCCCTGGTATCGTCATACCTTCCGGACCTGAGCCTGTACCCTGACCCCGTCTTCTGGACTCTTATTCTGTGCCTTGATCCTGTCTGCGATTCTGATCCCTGATCCTGCCTGGACTTGTCTGCCCTGTCCCCTGGTTCCTGTCTCCCCTGAGTTCTTACCCCGCAGCTAGTCCATCCATCCGTTCCCTGCTCTGTCCTGTCCCATCCATCTGCTCCCTGCTCTGTCCTGTCCCATCCTTACCCATCGGCTGACTCCCCATGTGTATGACCTCGGCCTGGCTTGACTTATGATACGGTATTCCCTTTTGATTATATATGTTGTTTGCTGTTTGCACTGGTGGTCCTCACTTACTTGTAAAATAAACTCCTTTTACTTCACTAGCTATATTGTTTGGTCTCTCTGTGCAGTCACACAATACTGATCTGCTATATTCCCCTGACACTTCTCCATTCGGGGAATCGCTCTTCCATTGGCTGTTTTAAATTGGTTGTGCTTATTTTACTCATAGCTGGTGCAGATAAAATATGTTGGTAAATGTCAAGGATATGTAATGGAATAATTGTATTTTTGATATGAATTGTTAAATGTTATTTTGCATTTACAGACATCTTTAAAGTGTTAATGTTCCTGATGAAGCAGATATTGAACTGTGAAATGTGTTGAACAACCAAGATGACTCCATGTGAATACCTATATGGGAGTTTCTAACACTAAATGTGTATTTGCTATGTCATCTATAAACTATGTGCAATGCAACCCAGCAATGTATATTTGCACACCTATTGGGGTTTTTATTCTTTCTATGATGTAATAAAATGTGTTATAACTTTTTTAAATATATTGAGTGGTACCCTAAAATTCTGATGTAGTTTTTGTTTATAGGGATTTTCTGGTGTAACCTGACACCACATAGGCCTGTACATGGGGGAGCCAATGCTTTTTTCTGCTTTCTTCATAATATAAACCAGTAACTCTAAAGGTGACAACAAGTGGCCCTCTATGTTTGGGTTTAGCAGGTTGAAGGTGTTGAATTCGTCTGATGGCTCCAGGAAATATAAAAGACCATCTTTAACAAGTAATTGAAAAAAGAACCGGGCTACCATATATAAGAAACTATAATTTCCCTTGTCTGCTTAGAATTGGTTTAGATTGCCTGATGAACAATTCTTTATATACCTACAAAACCCTGGAAACAACTTTTGCATCTCCATACAATTTACTAGCAATTCTGTATAGTAAAATAACCACTTCAATACCAAGACTATTTCTGACACTTGCTGTTTACAAGTTAAAATCAGTGGGCCAGATTCACAGAGCCATTACTCCGGTCTATCTCCTGATAGACCGGAGTAATTTTAAATTACCTGCGTCATATCATTAGTTTGAATCCTCAAACCATGATACCATGCAATCTTTTTCCGCCCGCTGGGTGGAGTTTGCGTCGTTTTCCACGTCAGGGTATGTAAATTAGCTTTTTCCGGCGATCCACGAAGTTACGATCGTCCGTCGCATTCTCTTACGGCATCTGTAGTCATCTTTTTGCTGCGTAAAGTTAGGGAAGCAAAAATCTGGTCTATAGTTAGACAGCCCATGTTAAGTATTGCCCTCGTTCCCGCGTCAAATTTCAATTTTTTTTTTTGCGTAAGTCGTCCAAAAATAGGAATGTACATAAACGACGCTACAACATAAACCTACATAAACCTGACGTAACAACGTAATTTCGCGCAATGCACGGCGGGAAATATCTGAACGGAGCATGTGCAGTTCGATCGTCGCGGGGATGCGCCTAATTTAAATGTTTCACACCCCCTAATCTCGTATTTCGATTCCGCTGCAAGAAATACACTACGCCGCCGTACCTTACGGGCCGAAATCTACCTGAATTTGTCTTAGGCCGCGTACACACGACCAAATAAATCTGCTCAAATCGGTCGGACAGACTGATTTGATCAGATTGGTCTGCTGGTTGTTTTGGT
The DNA here is from genome assembly GCA_029574335.1 of Rana kukunoris. NCBI lineage: Eukaryota > Metazoa > Chordata > Amphibia > Anura > Ranidae > Rana > Rana kukunoris. The sequence continues at coordinate 254,562,386 of CM056053.1, read as the reverse complement.
TTGATCGCTGTACACATGTTCAAACCAAAATCCCCGCCGGCAGACAGCGCGGTGACGTGGCGGTGACGTTGACGCCGCCACGTCACCGCACCAGGAAGTAAAACACTTCCGCGCATGCGACGAATCCATTCGACGCATGTGGGGGCAGATATGTCTGCTGGTTAGCGTACTAACCAGCAGATATAACGGTCCGACGGGTTCCCAGCAGACAGATTTTAAAGCAGGCTTTAAAATCTGTCTGCTGGACAAATCCGTCTGCTCGTCCGTACACACGATCGAATCTGTCTGCTGAGACGGTCTGTCAGACCGTTTCCAGCAGATAGATTTGATCTTGTGTATGCGGCCTTAGAGCCAGGTAAAATACACGGCGTAGTGTATCTCTGATACTCTGCTCCAGGGCAATTGTACCTGAATCTGGCCCAGTATTTTTTGATAATTACTTAGAACCCCCAAACATTATATATCATTTTTTAGCAAAGACCCTAGAGAATAAAATTGTGGTTGTTGCAATTTTTATTACTTTTATTGCTGTCACAAGGAATGTAAACATCCCTTGTGGCAGTAATAGGCAGTGACATGTACTCTTTATGCAGGGATATGGGGTCTAAAAGACCTCAAACCACTCCTCTGCACTTCAAAGTATTCAAAACTCCAAAATCTGCATATTTTTTAATACCTTGGATTTTTTTAAATCGGCAAAGTTGCTTCTAGGTTACTAAATCGGAGACACGATTGAAGATATTTCCAGCTTTGTTTGGAACTTCAGCAAGCCGGCAGACATGCTAAATATAACTACAATCACACACACACACATAAACTTGCAGCTGAAAAACATGGAAAGCAGAAAGGAAGCTCAAAAAGATACAAGTGAACAGTAGAGATGAGCTTTATGTTCGAGTCGAACATGAGGGGAACTCAATGGCCTGGGGTCCCCCCAAAAAAATCCACACCAGACCCTTATCCGAGCATGTAACCTGGCAGGCCGCAGGAAAAGAGGGGGGACGAGGTGACCCCCGCCCCCTCTTACGTGTCATGGGTGTTTTATGTGGGGTGGAGACTGGAGCATTGCTGGACATCGGATCACTGCTGGACATCGAGAACAACGCTGGACAGACTGGATTACATTGCTGGAATGTTTTTTTTTTTTTTAATAAAGGACTTATCCCAACTGTGTCTGTGTGGTTTTTAACATTTTTGACACTTTATTTTGTGAAATGGTAGGGGTACAATGTACAATGTACAATGGGGTACAATGTACCCCATTACCAATTCACATAGGGGGGGTGGAATATGGGGTCCCCTTTGTTAAAGCGGGGTTCCAGATTTCAATAAGCCCCCCACCCGCAGACCCCCACAACCACCAGGCAAGGGTAGTGGGGATGAGGCCCTTGTCCCCATCAACATGGGGACATCCTCCCCATGTTGAGGGCATGTGGCCTGGTATGGTTCAGAAGGGGGGGACGATCTCTCGTTTCCCCCTATTTTTCTGCAGCCTGCCAGGTGTGTGCTCGGATAAGGGTCTGGTATGGATTTGGGGGGGACCCCATGCCATTTTTGTCCTTGCTAATGCCCAATTCCTCCTCCATCAATTGTAGAGTCAGTCGCTGATCTTGTGCCAGCATTTGTTGCACTCCCATGATCATGTCTGGGGTTCTGTTTGTCTACAGTGGACCCGAATGTGGCTCATCCTCAGTTGTTTCCTTCCCATTATGCAAATGTTTGAACCAGTTGTAAACACATTTTATGCTCACGGATTCCATCCCGTACGCTTGCACCAACCAATCTCATGTGTTTTTCAGGCATCATTTAGATATGCTTCTTTTCAGAGGGCGATTCTGCGCACAATAAGAATGATCATAGCGGCGGTTCCGCCACTTGATCATTCTTATAGGCGGCGGGTGGGGACATCCCCTCTCCCATCGGAGGCCCAGAGAACGAATCGTCCACTGTCGGATGAGGAGGATAGAGATTTCCGGAAGTAACAAAGACACAATCTTGACTGAAAGCATGAGATCGGTGAATTTTTTTTCCAGATCTCATGCTCTCCAGCCTGGAGGAGAGATGTGGGGTCTTATTGACCCCGCATCTCTCCATAAAGAAGAGCCTGTCACACACTATTCCTATTACAAAGCAATTTTACATTCCTTGTAATAGTAATAAAAGTGATAAAAAAAGTGTAATAATAAGTCCCACCCACATATGTAAATGCATTTCAAACCACACATGTGAGGTATTGTTGCATGCGTCAGAGTGAGACAAATAATTCTAGCACTAGACCTCCTCTGAAGCTCTAAACTGGTAACCTGTAAAACATTTTAAAGCCTCTCCTACGTATGGAGATTATTTAAGTACCAAAGTTTGGCGCCATTCCATGAGTGAGCGCAATTTCAAAGCGTGACAAGTTTGGTATCTATTTACTCGGCATAACATCATCTTTCACATTATTGCGAGATAACAAGTTGCAATGACCGCCATTTTATTGCCTAGGGTGTCTGCTAAAGAAATATATATATAATATTTGGGGGTTATGAGTAATGTTCTAGCAAAAAAAATAAAAAATATGATTTGTACAGAAGAGAAGTGATAGAATAGGTCCGGTATGGAAGTGGTTAATGTTTGCTCCATTGTGACCCTACCTCTCATACGGACTATGTTCAAATATCCACAGTGGGTTTGCCCTGATGGTTACATGTAGTCCACGCTAGGTGGTGCATCTCGATATGTATCTGGATATGTCTCTGGCCACGTAAAATGCATGCGCACCTGGCCCATGTTGCCGTTGAGATATCAGACCAGTCACCTAACTTTTTAGACACATCTCATATGTCAAATATAATAAATCAGCGCAAGAGAATTGGACTTTCCTATTTGAGTTACTTTAACACAACTTATTAGCTAGAGTTCACTAATCGACAAATTTTCCCTGTCAATGGCTTCTTGTGTGGCCTGCCTATGGACTATCTTGTTCAATTTGTTTATTTTGTAATTGCTTGAGATACATGTATTTGTAAAAGTCTGAAGCAGAATATGAAAAGTGTATTAAAACATATTATGCAAGTATATTAAAGGAAACTGAATGAATAATTTGCTCCCATGGATTGCAAATAAAGAGTACAAAGCAGAGCAAAGCTCTTAAGAGCAATTCTTGTGCACATCTATAATTTCAATATCTGTAACATTAGAAAGATTCTTTAAAAAATTCTTTATCTTTACAACATTATGCATAATTCAAAGATCAATTAGGCAGAATATTTTAATATCATTGCAAACATAACTTTAATTAACCATAATGTTATTCTGCAGGGAGATCACCAAAAGCCCTGTGGCAATAATTATGGTGCTCATTTCAAATACGTCCATTTTTTTATTAAAAATTATAGTCTACTGCAGAACTAAAATAATTATTTTAACTTGTATTTCTGAATAGAACAATAAATTAAAATACCCAGTACTGTAAAATATATAAAAATTATAGAATATACAGTATGTCAAGTACTTTTAAAAATGGTCTTGTACAAGGCAACATTTACAGTCTTATTTCCTTTTGCACAGAAAATATCATGTTCTTTTCAATGTATACATTATTATTTAAAGAACAATTGGAGTTGAAAGTTTGTGAAGTGTTATAGGGGGTTATTTACCAAAGGAAAATCCACTTTGCAATACAAGTACAAACTAAACTAAACTTGGAAGTGCAGTCGCTGTAAATCTGAGGGGTAGATCTGAAATGAGGGGAAGCTCTGCTGATTTTATCATCCAATCATGTGCAAGCTAAAAGGCTGTTTTTTATTTTCCTTGCATGTCCCCCTCGGAGCTACAGCGACTGCACTTCCAAATGCATTTTCAGTGCAATTTCAAGTGCACTTTGCACTTGTAGTTTGCCCTTGTAGTGCAAAGTGGATGTGTCTTTGTCTTTCTTAAATACCCCCCATAGTGTTTCTCCTGTGTGTGCAATTTTGTCTTCATATGTATGATTTTAGAAATTGGCCGGCCTTTTTTCCCGTAGATGAATTCTATGACTTTAATAGTTCTTTCAACAATTTGCAACCTGCCAGAAGGGATGACTTGTTATAGCACATTCACTTACAGTATGAATAGGAGACAGCAAGAGCTAACCAGTTTTAGAGTGTTGCAGGAAAAAAGAAAGCACAAAGATGGGGCAAAAAAGCAGATAAACAACATGCAGCCAAGCTGACCTGCATATGTAGAATTGTTACAGCAGCTGGTATGTAGAAGTACCGCTCAATTCCATGAATAACCAACATTTACAATAATTACAATAAGGTAAATACATATTTGGCCCATATACAGTATTAATGTCTGTCAGGTATTTCTGTCTGTCTCCATCATCCAACAGCACACATATGTGAAATTTTATGATTTATTTGCTGAATTTTCTGTCTGGAAATAAATGTATTGCATGTATGGCATTCATTCTTTTCATAGATAAATAAGAAGGCCAGTATGGTGGCCTGAGTTTATGGGAGGAGCCCGGAGGGTATTTAAGCAGCCCACTCACACATGCTCTTTGTCGGTTCAGTGTGCAGTACTACACGTCACTGGGCCGACTCTTCCCAGCTCACCTCATGTCCGTGAGTCTGCGCATTCAATCGCATTCGACATCGCAATCGCTTTGTGGCTTCTCCCTTCATGGTCTTCGCCGGCGTTTCCCGCTTACTGTCGCAGGTAGGATTCAAACCTTTTCGTATCTTGTGCAATCTTGCAATTCGTTATGCTTTCTATCCTGCACCCCTTTTGGAAAAAAAATCTGCCTCTGAGTTATTGTTGCTCATGTTCCAACATCATTTGGCTCAGGCGTAGTACATTTGTAACTTCCTTCTGCCAAACATACCATTCATTTGTAAATCCATTTGGAGATTAGCGTGTGTTTGTATGGGTTCTTTGGCAGATTGAGGTGGTAATTGGACTCACATGGTGCCTTGTCTGCACTTGATTAGCCTGGGGGGATGGGTGGTTGGTAGGTGTTTGGTTTCAAAGCAAGGGGTAGCATACACTCTACAACCAAATCGTATCAGATTCGTTGTTTCATGCACTTTTACAACCGTTTTGTATCAGATACATTGCATGCTTTCTACTGTTGTCATTCATTGTTCCCCCATGCCATGTGTTTTTAGTTCCTGCAGCGGAACTTACGAATTGTTTGTTCACGGTTCTTCTCTCTCATTTATTTACCAAAGTTATTGCCTGTGCGTCATGCATGGCGCCACACCACACTCTTCGGATGTGTTGCACATCCACTCCAGTCCAAAGCAAACCCAGTCGCACGTTCACTGTCTCAGGTAGTATTCGTTAGCTTGTTTGTCATGTCAAATTTGTGGCCACTCATGGTGTCACCCGTACCATATGTTTGGTTCCCGCAGTGGAGCTTACAAAGCATTGATACGCACTTCTCGTGTTCTATTTTCTACACCAAACCTCATTGTTTTGCCCCATGCACGGCATCACGCTACACCTTCCCGACATGTTTCACTCCAGCCACAGTCCGCCGCAAACTCACTTGCATGGCCCACTGTCGCAAGTAAGATTTGTTATTACATTCTTTATGTCCTATCAATTTGCTACCATTCGTTGTCTCCCATATCGTTCATTAGTGGCCCCTATGGAACCACGAGTCAAACAGGCGTTGTCCTTCTACCTTATACTGCTTTCTTAAGGTACAAACAAACCAGGTGTTTCTATCCTTTCTCAGTAACCCAATTCTTATTGATTGAGACCTTGCAACCATGCAAATCATCTCAGCAGCCTGACACCCTTGTTAAGACCCTTGCAACACATGACCTTTACAAAACGCAATAAATTAAAAAAACGCAAAAAAAAAACGCAAAAAAAACCCCGCAAAAATAAAAATAAAAACCTTTGCCACCACGCAATTTCAGCCCCTTGGCAACCTGACACCTGTTGAGACCGTTGCAACCACGCAAAATCGTCTCAGCAGCCTGACACCCTTGTTGAGACCCTTGCAAACGCAATATCGTCCCAGCAGCCCTCACACTCATTGAGATCCTTGCAACCACGCAAAATCATCTCAGCAGCCTGACACCCTTGTTAAGACCCTTGCAACACATGACCTTTACAAAACGCAAAATAAAATACAAAATAAATAAATATAAAAACGCAAAAAAAAAAAAAAAAACCTTTGCCACCACGCAATCTCAGCCCCTTGGCAACCTGACACCTGTTGAGACCGTTGCAACCACGCAAAATCGTCTCAGCAGCCTGACACCCTTGTTGAGACCCTTGCAAACGCAATATCGTCTCAGCAGCCCTCACACTCATTGACATCCTTGCAACCACTCGTATATCGCCTCAGCAGCCTGACACCCTTAAGACCCTTGCAACACATGACCCTTACAAAAGGCAAAAAAAAAAGATATATAAAAAAGCAAAAAAAAAAAAGGAAAATTAAACATTAAAGTGCAAAAAAAAAAACTTTGCCACCACACAATCTTGGCCCAGCAACCTGACGCCTGTTTAGACCATTGCAACCATGCAAAATCGTCTCAGCAGCCTGACACCCCTGTTAAGACCCTGGCAAACGCAATACCGTCTCAGCAGACCCACACTCATCGAGACCCTTGAAACCACACAAAATCATCTCAGCAGCCTGACACCCTTGTTAAGACCCTTGCAACACAAGGCCCTTACAAAAACGCAAAGAAAAAATATATATATAAAAAAAAACGCAAAAAAAAAAAAAAAAAGAAACGTTGCCACCACGCAATCTCAGCCCAGCAACCTGACACCTGTTGAGACCATTGCAACCACGCAAAATCATATCAGCAGCCCTACATTCATCAAGGCCCTTGCAACCACGCAAAACCGTCTCAGCAGCTTGACACACTTGTTGAGATCCTTGCAAATGCAATACCATCTCAGCAGCCCCACATTCATCAAGGCCCTTGCAACCATGCAATACCGTCTCGGCAGCCTCACACCATTGATGAGACCCTTGCAAACGCAATACCGTCTCAGCAGCCCCACATTCATCAAGGCCCTTGCAACCACGCAATACCGTCTCGGCAGCCTCACACCATTGTTGAGACCCTTGCAAACGCAATACCGTCTCAGCAGCCCCACACTCATCGAGAGCCTTGCAACCACGCAATACCGTCTCGAGCAACCTCCCACTCATCAAAGACCTTTGTGACCACGCAGTCTCGCCCCAGCAACATGGCATTCATTGAGACCCTTGCAGCCAGAAAAATGGGTGTTTTTCAGCTGCCCCTGATCTCTCCTCTAAGTTATCTTACCAGTACGTCTACACAGGATCCCCAATCACTCCTCTATGTTATATTATCAGTACATGTACACAGGATCATTTATAGTAATTTCTAGGCAGTTGAGTTCAGAAACCTTCTAAAAAAAAAAAAAAAATGGGTTCAGACGGATGTTCAAAGGCATGCGAAACGCCGATGCCTGTAACAGCTTGTAAACACAGCCACATGTGGTAACTCATGTTTACCAGCGTTTCATTTACAGTCGTTTTTATAAAAAATAAAAAATAAAAGGGGGAATATTGTCTCAGCAATTTGACACTCATTTGAGACCCTTGCAAAATGTAATATCATCTCAGCTACCTCACACTCGTCTAGACCTTTGCAACCACACAATCTCATCTCAGCAACCTAACGCCGTTCAGACCTTTGCAGCCATACAAAGTCGTCTTAGCAAACTGACACTCATTTGACACCATTGCAAACGCAATATCATCTCAGCAAACTGACACCCGTTCAGACCTGTGCAGCCATACATAGTCATCTCAGCAGCCCGACACTCACTTGAGACCATTGCAAACGCAACATCGTCTCAGCAACCCCTCACTTGTTGAGACCCGTGCAACCACACAAGGCCATCTCAAAACAAACCTCATAATCATCGAGACCTTTGCAACCACGCAATATCATCTCAGCAAACCAGACTGAGACCCTTGCAACCACACAATATTGTTTGCAGCAGTATAAAACACTTTGCAGCACGCACCTACGTGCAAACCCGAATACAAACTAAACTTGCAAACACACCTCAGTGACAGTCAGCCAAACAAACACACAGTGGCACCCAGTTGGCCATTCATCTTTAGTGGCACGCGGGCCACTCATCTTTTCCCTGTCTTTTTCCCTGCAGTTAGTTCAGGTTTCCATCCAGCACCAGCGAGTGCACGTTGGTCTGCGAGTGCACGTTGGTCTGCGAGTGCACGTTGGTCTGCGAGTGCACGTTGGTCAGCGAGTGCACGTTGGTCAGCGGGTGCACGTTGGTCAGCGGGTGCACGTTGGTCAGCGAGTGCACGTTGGTCAGCGAGTGCACGTTGATCGGCGAGTGCACGTTGGTCGGCGAGGGCACGTTGGTCAGCGAGTGCACGTTGGTCAGTGAGTGCACGTATATCGTCTTGTTGAGCACCTGTGTATTGTCTTGATTTTCTCACACCAATGCAAGATCCAGTCCAAGTTCTCAAACTAGACCAAGCATCAGTAGCAGACTTAGCTATGTGGGACAACTTCCCCACCTGATAGAACAGCATTTCAATCTTCATCCCGGCAGTGTCAGCCGAGCCACCACAGGCTTTTGCATGCATTTTTCATCCGCCACTGGTTCTCCAAACCTTGGCCCCCAGAAATTCTCTTAAATTTCTGCTTCACCCAGTCTTCATCACGTCTCGTGCTGTACCCCATTGTGGCAGCTGCCCAGGTCTGGGACCACACTTAAACTGGACAGACAGTGTTCTCCACCACAGACAATCAAGCCACAGCCGACTTCATCAATTAAGGTAGATCAAGCCTCTCCCCATCACGTCCTTCCTGCGCAGGCTCACGCAGCTGTCACTCCGTCACCAGTTTAATATCTTCTGTAGTCATATTCCAGGCAAATGCAAAATCGCAGCTGATGCTCTGTCCCATTCTAACCTTATTTGTTTTTCCAGCAAGAGCCTGGAGCTGACCCAATAACTATCCCTGTCCCACCCTGGTCATTGCTGACGATGGACTGAAGTAGCATCTCAACAACTCAACCCAGCTTATTAACCACTCCTTGGCACGCAACACACTGAAGGCCTATCACACTGCTTGGAACACTAACTGCTAATTTTTGGCCACTTGCCTCGCAGCAGCAATAGGCAATGTTAGACAGGTCCTAGCCTTCATATCGTATTGCCACACGCAGCTGACCCTTTCTCACAATACTATCACGCCATATCTAGATGGCGTCCAGCATTTCCTGTCCCTGCAGGACCCCAGTAAACTGTCAGTATTCTCGAGCCCATGCAGTCAAGTCCCTCCTACAGAGCATACAGAAGCACCAACCTGTAGTCAGTGGCAAGCGCCTACCTTTCAAGAGTGCCCTCTTTAGGGACATGTCTGAAATCCTTACTTGTTCCCCATTTAGGGCCTTGCCCAGCATAGTCATCATAGCAGCCATCTACCAGGCCTTCTACGGTTCCCTACGACCTAGTGAATTTACAATCAGTGGCTCCGGCAGTCAGACACTGCTCCGACGCCACCCGACTCGCTTTCGAACCCCTACACTCTCAGTCTGCAAACGCAACAAACCAGCCCCGGGGGTTGACATCAACCTGTTTCAGACTAACAACGCCTGGTGCCCAGTGACGGTGCTCGACCGACTACTGCTCCATCTACCCAGCCAATCTGATGGTGGCTCGTTGCTACCTTTTCTAAACCAGCTTCCAGAGTGGCAGCCAGTTTGTCAAGCATGTCAGAATCCTAAGCAACTTGGGCTTCAAACCCCAGTCTGTTCTCAGGACATTCTTTCCGAATTAGAGCAGCCTCAACTGCTTACCAACAGGGAGTACCAGACCACGTAATCAAGATACCAGGCTGCTGGGAAGTCTCCTTGTTTTGCCACATACACCCCAAATCCTCAGGAAGGAATGGCACAAGCCTTTACCAAGCTGGCTCAATAGATACAAGAAATCAATATAAGCTATTTCCCTATCTGAGTCTTTTGCCCCCTTTTCTTGGCATACTGACCAGACCACCAAGGCACACTTCAGGTCTATTTATGTTGTAAGTCTTGTCGCGTGTTTATGTGATCCACATCACTCTCGGTCAGAGGGCCACGACCATAAATAAGAAGGCCAGTATGGTGGCCTGAGTTTATGGGAGGAGCCCGGAGGGTATTTAAGCAGCCCACTCACACATGCTCTTTGTCGGTTCAGTGTGCAGTACTACACGTCACTGGGCCGACTCTTCCCAGCTCACCTCATGTCCGTAAGTCTGCGCATTCAATCGCATTCGACACCCTCCCGCCCTTCCCTTTTTCAGGGCACTTCTCAGTATATCCTTCTTCAATTAACTACCCATTACTTACTTTGGGTATGCCCCCTTTTCTTGGCATACTGACCAGACCACCAAGGCACACTTCAGGTCTATTTATGTTGTAAGTCTTGTCGCGTGTTTATGTGATCCACATCACTCTCGGTCAGAGGGCCACGACCATAAACAACAAACATATTGTCAAGAGGCATGGATTCTGGGGAAGTGACTTGTTTGCGAAAGGCATCAATCCATTTTACACCATTCATTATATACAGTATGGGCCAGATTCAGGTAGATGGGCGCTTCTTTACTTTGGAGTAACGTTTCTCATTTACGTTACTCCGCCGACACTTTCGGCGCATGTACTGTTATTCACATAGCAGTTGCTCGTAAACTTGCGCCAGAGTAACGATAATGCGCTGGCGTAACCCGACGCAAGTGGAAGTGGGTGTGATCATATGTAAATCATGGGCGGAGCCCAGCGCAGAGGCTTACGTTCAGCGCATCATCCACGGAGCATGCGCGGTGATTGAGGCTCCACTCGCCCCTTGTGCGCATGCTCACAACTTCCGCCGGCACCACTTCACGGGAAACGCCAGCGCAATGTGTTCCGTTGCGCGTATAAAAGCGCTAGCGGAAACGCCATTCCGGCGCAAAAGTATTTCCGTTTCCCCCCACCCCAGGGAAGATACTTTTGCACTGTGATGGCTGCTCCCGCTACCCCCAAAGAGAGGAGGAACCTCAATTTCAACTCCCAGGAGGTGTCTGTGATCATCTCGGCTATGGAGACGTTTAATCAGTTCCTCCACGGGAAAAAAAGTAGGAAGACCAGCCGGGAGAGGAAGCAGGGCATCCTGGAGACCATTGCTGCCAGGGTCAATGTGTTAGGGTACTCCACCCGGACTGCTAGCAACATACAAAAAAAAATTAACGACCTGCGGCGCAAGGTCCGTGGCAAGGTGGCCACCATTCGGAGCCATGAGCGGGGCACAGGTGGTGGTCCACCATGTCTGGTCAGCCTGACCACGGAGGAGGAGGTGGTCGCCCGCTGCCTGGACAGGGAGCAGTTGGAGGGGGTCCCTGGCTATGACTCCATGGAGGAAGGCTCCAGGACAGGTAAGTGCTTTTTATACCCTATTTGGTGTGTTGCATGTGGGGGGGGGGAGGGTACATGTGCCAAGTGTGTGGGACCACCAACATGTGTCTGCTTTGTGTCATCCACAGATGACAGAGCTGGGCCATCATCTCTTACCGGCCAGTCCACCCCAACCTCCCAACGGGTTCCTGATGACGAGGCCCTGGGTGCTGGAGACACCGAGGTGGAGGAGAGTGCCCACACCACCTCTGCAGAGATGGTTATGGAGGAGCCTGTCCCTGAGCAGGACTTTATGTTATTGTTGGAGGAGTCCTCCTCCTCTGCAGGGCCCTCTGTCATCCCCTCCCCCATCCTAGGTAGCCCCTCAAGGGCGACTCCATCCCCACGGGGACAACCTTCTCCTGCCCCCAGGAAGGCGACCCGTAAGACCAGGGGGGTGTCTGATATGGTCCAGGACCAGGTGCTGTTGGACCACGCCAGGCAGACCCAGCAGATGGGGGAGATTGCTGGCCACTTAGACCGGGTCGCTGACAGCCTGGGCTCCATGTCACAGCTGCCCAGTCGTGTGCAGGACGTTGTCACCAGCCTGGGGGAGGTGCAGGCTGATGTACGGCACCTGACAGCAGCCGTCAACGCCAACACAGCTGCCATCCGGGAAGAGGGGAGGCAGCGGCAGCGTGACTAGCGGCATCATATCAGCTGAGGATGCAGGCCCAGACCAACCTGTATCTCAGCCGTATTGCCGTGGCCTTGGATGGCAGGCAGCCAACAGCTCCCAGGAGTGGCCCACCCGGGGATCAGCCTCCTCCAGATGCCCCCCCACCCCCACCACCACCCACTCCCTCCAGGCAGCTGAGGAGCCCGAGAGTGCCCCCAAGGAGGAGCCCCCGTCATCCCAGATGAGGGGTTTTCTTTTTTTTTTGTTTACATATTTTTTTTTTTTATACTCAGGTTATGAGTTTTTGTTTATTTTTGTATATTTTTTTTATACTCAGGTTATGAGTTTTTGTTTATTTTTTTTCTCATTTTATGAGATATGTATTAAATTTTTTACTGCACACGGTCAGGAGTGCAGGGGACAGTGTGAATGGTGTGTGAATGTGAGGGGGTGGCACTCCTGCCAGTAAGGGGTGTCACCCTCGGCCGTGGTGGTGAAGTTAACCCCACAGCTGTATGAATGACGTGTGAAAGGTGTATGAATGGACAGCAACATCATTGGGGCCTTGACGCTGGCATTGCTGCTCCCAAGTCCTACATGCTGGACTTGGGCTAATCCAATGCGATGTGCATGTGGTGTGTGTGATCTAGGGACATCAGTGGTGTGCATGCGTGCATTGTCTGTGTGATTAATGTTTTGGTTTATTGTCCAAAGATGCCTACGGCGAGGACCCTCCTGACTGCTCTTCCATCAGCAGACTGGGTCTCCTCTGGCAGGTGGGGACTGTGTGGGTCGGGGGTCAGGTCATCACGTATGTCAATCTGCAGGCCTTTTCTCATAGCAAAGTTGTGCAGAATGCAACATGCACCGATGATCTGACACACAAAGGTAGGGGAATACAATAGGGTCCCCCCGGACTTATCCAGGCAGCGGAAACGGGACTTCAGGAGCCCGAATGTTTGCTTCACCACTGCACGGGTTTTGATGTGTGCTTCATTGTATTTTCTCTCTCCTTTGGTTTGGGGGTTCCAGAAAGGAGTCATGAGATGGGGTCCCAGTGCATATGCAGAGTCACCTGGAAGGGAAAAGACAGGAGGATGTTAGTCATGCATGTGCCACTTGTGAGGTGTGCATCATGGGAGGGGATAGTCATGGCTGTCACCCATGTCACTCACCAACCAGCCAGCTGTCCCCATACATGTTCTGCTCGAATTTTGCTGGGATGGGACTCTGACGGTATATGAAGCTGTCATGGCTGGACCCGGGGTGTTTGGCACGGACGTGCCATATGAGGCGTTGGGCATCGGCTATCACCTGTACGTTGATGGAATGCCAATGCTTCCGATTGCGGTATATGTGCTCTGTGGCACTGGGGGGCTGGAGTGCCACATGTGTGCAATCAATGGCCCCGATGGTGCGTGGGAATCTGGCAATGCTGTAGAAATCTGTCATTGCCTTCAGCCGCAGCTCCTCAGTGGTGGGTCTGATGAACTGGTTGGACATGCGTCTGAGGATTGCAGGGACAACCTGGTGCACACATCTGCTCACAGAGGACTGTGACATCCCAGCCACCACTCCACTTGTACGCTGGAATGATCCACTTGCAAGGAAATGGAGTGTTGCCAGTACCTTCACCAGTGGCTGCACTGCTTGTGAGCGGTGTGTTGGGCTGGTGATGTCACCCTGCAGGGTTGTGGTTAGTTCAAGTATTGCATCAGGGCTGAATCTGAAGAGGCGATACACCTCCTCATCCCCCATGCCAAAGAGGCTCATGCGCGTGCGGTATATCCTCTCACGTGCCCGCCTCCTTCGTTCCGGGGGACCCAGTACTAGTGCTAGAACCACGATTGCTCCTGGCATGTTGGCACACAGAGGTGTTGTCCTTGCAAGTGTGGTTGTTCAGCTTGCTAGTTTCGTCGGTAACGCTGCTGCTTTAGCTGCTCTCCTGCTGACCCGAGGCCGTCTGGAGTAAAGATAAAGCAGCTATTTGTAGAAATAACTTTGCGCCGGACGGACGAGTTATGCGCGGCGCATGTAGCCGGCGTATGGTGCTAATCCGTTCGCGAATTGGGAAATCTCCCTCATTTGCATATTTGCAGGGGAAATCAATAGGCGCGACTGATGCGCCAAACGAAATTATGCGCTGACGAGACTCTGGCGTCGGAAAGTTAAGCCGATCGGAAATGGCCCGTTTTCAGTCGCATCTAGTTTGGTGGGTACGGCCACATAGAAACGACGGCACATATTCACAGTTACGCGGCGCATTTCGAAATACTCCAGCGTACGTCTTGCTGAATCTGGCCCTATATGTTTGATGTAGTATTTTATTGTGTTTTAAACTTTGTTAATAAAAGCTTATGTTTTACATTTATATTGACTGCAGTCTCCTTGGTGGCACATTAAAAAACACATTTTACCATTCTGTCCCCTCCTACCTCTTGGTAGAGGTAAAGGGGGAAATTTTCAAGTTGCTTTCACGACAGGGAAGGTGCCCCATTGAGATATTTTATTATATATATACATGGGCGTCCGCTCCATAGGGCAAGGGAGGGTGCTCGCCCCCCCCTGGAATCGCCAGGAGCAGGGCTGGACTGGGCTGCTTTAAGCTGTGCACGGCAGTGCTCTCCTCCCTCTGTCCTCCGGCGCTTGTATTGTATGTCACGGATAGTCTTCTAGTCTAGTGTTCCACCTTTCACACAAACCAATTAGGGGGTGGGGCACATGAGGTTGGGAAGGTGTCAGCTTTCCTGATTCAGACTGCATGTACACAACTTTCTCTCTTCTGGAGATCAGCTTCTCTCCCCCCTCTCCAGTCATCTCTATCACTCCTGCTTTCCCTTTCAGTGTCCCGATGTCTGTGGGAGATCTCCACCTCGCCCCCCCCCCCAAGCCTCCTGTTATCTCTCCCTGCTTTAGGCAATCTATTCCCGCTCTGTATAGTGACCCCCCCCTCCTCTCCTGTGCCCTTCTCTGGGACCCCCTCCTCTCTCTACCTGCACAGCTAAGTGATCTTCTCTCCTGCCTGTGCTGCTAAACCTGCCTCTCCTCAGCCAACAGGTAACAGTAACACACTTTCATGCTTCATATCACTGCTACTTGTGAAGACAAGACAACTGTTATTTCAGATTCTATTTTTAGTAAGGGCCCATTCACAAGGGGTGCAAACATGCATCTCCCATGCAGGGCTGTCATTTATCAGCAGGGGGGTACATAGGTGTTGTGCACATCCCCATGTCAGCACCCCATTTATATCTACTAGGACGTGAGACTGCATGGACACAGCCTCTGTATCCTAATATGACATGCAGGTGCGGGTCCCAATAGAAGTGAATGGGACGCTGGCACAGAGATGGCACACAATGCCCGTACATCCCTGTGCTGATAAGAGAGGACACACATGTGAATGGGCCCTAAAGAACTCATGTGCACGAAGGCTTAGTGAGCTCTCCAGGCATAAGAAAACAGGAGTGACTAAACCTGGCAAAAGATGGATGTAAATGTAACGGCTCCAGCAAGGATCGGACAAGTTTCAATCCTTCTGTAGTCATTCTTGCTAAAGAGTAGTGTTGAGCAGAATACGCCATATTCGCTTTCGCAATATTTCGCGAATATATAGGAGAATATTCGAGAAATATTCGGAAATTTCGAATATTCGTGATATTTCATCTAAAAAAAAATTGCGAAATTTCGCTAACGCGAAATTTCGCAAATGCGAAATTCATTGCGAAATTCTCGACCGCGGACAACACACGGTCGCGAAAACGGCGATCATTTCCTGGATTCTTTGCCAGTGTATATTCGGATTGCTATTTAGTGCTGCCCTGCGAATCTACTGCTGCCCTGCGAAGCGAAGATGGTGTGGAGTAACTTTTCATCCAGTGAGGAAAAACTGCTGATTACTGTAAGTAATTTCACCACTTGTTATTTCATTATCTTTAACTGCATTTTAGACTAGTTAAAAAGTTAGGATGCAAGATCAGATATTAGTATTTCCCAAACAGTGTGTCTCCAGCGGTTGCAAAACTACAACTCCCAGCATGCCCAGGGTTGCCACCTTTTGTTCATTTCAAACCCTAACACTTCAGCGTCGCACAGCAATTTTTTGTCTTAGTTTGCATAGATGTCGCTATTAAATAACATTTCTAACCATATGAAATTAATCACAAAAGTTCCTCTTTACATCAGAGTCCACAGACTTCCCCTTTTACATCAGAGTCCACAGAGTTCTCCCTTTACATTAGAGTTCACAGAGTTCTCCCTTTACATCAGTGTCCACAGAGTTCTCCCTTTACATCAGAGTCCACAGAGTTCTCCCTTTACATCAGTGTCCACATAGTTCTCCCTTTACATCAGAGTCCACATAGTTCTCCCTTTACATCAGTGTCCACAGAGTTCTCCCTTTACATTAGAGTTCACAGAGTTCTCCCTTTACATCAGTGTCCACAGAGTTCTCCCTTTACATTAGAGTTCACAGAGTTCTCCATTTACATCAGTGTCCACAGAGTTCTCCCTTTACATCAGAGTCCACAGAGTTCTCCCTTTACATCAGTGTCCACATAGTTCTCCCTTTACATCAGAGTCCACATAGTTCTCCCTTTACATCAGTGTCCACAGAGTTCTCCCTTTACATCAGTGTCCACAAAGTTCTCCCTTTACATCAGAGTCCACAGAGTTCTACCTTTTACATTAGAGTCCACAGAGTTCCCCTTTTACATCAGAGTCCACAGAGTTTTCCCTTTACATCAGAGTCCACAGACTTCCCCTTTTACATCAGGATCCACAGACTTCCCCTTTTACATCAGAGTCCACAGAGTTCTCCCTTTACATCAGAGTCCACAGAGTTCTCCCTTTACATCAGAGTCCACAGAGTTCTCCCTTTACATCAGAGTCCACAGAGTTCTCCCTTTACATCAGAGTCCACAGAGTTCTCCCTTTACATTAGAGTCCACAGAGTTCTCCCTTTACATTAGAGTCCACAGAGTTCTACCTTTTACATTAGAGTCCACAGAGTTCCCCTTTTACATTAGAGTCCACAGAGTTCTCCCTTAACATCAGAGTCCACAGAGTTCTCCCTTTACATCAGAGTCCACATAGTTCTCCCTTTACATCAGAGTCCACATAGTTCTCCCTTTACATCAGAGTCCACATAGTTCTCCCTTTACATCAGTGTCCACAGAGTTCTCCCTTTACATCAGTGTCCACAGAGTTCTCCCTTTACATCAGTGTCCACAGAGTTCTCCCTTAACATCAGAGTCCACAGAGTTCTCCCTTAACATCAGAGTCCACAGAGTTCTACCTTAACATCAGAGTCCACAGAGTTCTCCCTTAACATCAGAGTCCACAGAGTTCTACCTTAACATCAGAGTCCACAGAGTTCTACCTTAACATCAGAGTCCACAGAGTTTTCCCTTTACATCAGAGTCCACAGAGTTCTCCCTTTTACATCAGAGTCCACAGAGTTCTCCCTTTTCATCAAAAAGTCAAAAGAAACAAACATATTATTGTTCATATGTAAAGATAGGGATGAAAAAAAATGATCTATTGTACAGGGCCAGTGTAAGGGTCAAAAAATAATTATAGTGGTCAGATGAATAGCAACTTATTTCTCCCCTATACGTCTATCCTGTGATGTTACTCATATATACATAATTATGCAAATGATAATGGCTGCTATATTTATTCCAAAAAGCTGGCGACCAAAATGGCAACATATAAAATCTGTCATGTTACCACTGTCAGTGATTAATAAGGCGAGAATGCTTCCAATTGTTGAATACCATACATTTACGTCATATATCCATAAGGGTTTAAACAAAAGTATTATAATATACTTTGTTCTTCATCTTGCAGAGGTTCCTGCAACATGGTTACGACCTAATGAGGTGCCAGCAGGAAAAACAAAAAATCGTCCAGTCCGTATTGGAGGAATTACAGGAGTTTCATGGCGGGTCACATGACCACATGGCCATTCTCAAAAAATGGTCAGACCTGAAGAGGCGCCACATGGACCGGGTCACACAGATCCGCGATGAATTTCATCCAGGTAAGTTATTGGTGACAGTCATGTAAGGTGATATGTAATTAACCTTAGGGCAGATGTTGTTAACCCAGACGCCATGTTGTGGTAACATATATCACCACCGAAGGTATTCATAGTACTGTTGAAAAAATACATTATTCCATCAAGTTAAACCATGGAATTAAAGTGGTGGTGTGGTGGGTTTCAAGGGGAAAGGGTGGTATTTTATAACTCAATTACCACTAAATTCCTGTGCTAGGCGTGGGGTTATCATAGTAATCCCGTGTACTCCATCAGGCCCTTTTTTTAACATGAGATCTTCAGAATAATACAAAGGAAACACAAACAGCTAATTTTACCATGGTGGCAGCCCAGCTCACACTCAGTCCCCTGTAGTGCCAGCAAGACCCTTTAGTATAACATTATCCCATTGGTTAACTGTCTATATAAATAAATGTGTATTCATATACAATACAGCAGAGTACACAGAATTTGCATATGTTATTAGAAATCATTTTTACATATATGAACATTGTGTTATTATAGGAGCTCCTCTACCATTTGTGGGCCCCAAGCGCACAAGGCGACAGGCCGCAGAGGAGGAGGAGGAAGAAGAGGAGGATGAAGAGGAGGATGCAGAGGAGGAGAGGGATAAGGAGCAGCCAGGGCCCTCCGACTTACCACCCCCAGCTCCTGAGGAGCTGCAACTTCCCCCCACCCAACCTCCTGGTGAATGCCATGATGCAGAAGAGGAGCAGGAGGATGACACAGCTCCTGTGATGACCATCAGTCAGGAGGGTAAATATGTGCACAAAGATTAATAACATTTCAACAATAAGATGTAGATATAAAAATGGACAGTATTTAATCCTAATTTTTTTTTTCTTATATCCTAACAGTTTTGAAAGAGATTGAGGCGAAATCCCGCATCATGGAGAGGAACAATCAAAAACTCCTGTCCAATCGGCGCAAAATAAAAAAATTGGGCCTAGAGAATGAAAAGATTTTAGAAGAGCAGAGAAAAAATTTCAAGGAGATGGCTGAGCTTTACAAGCGCATGAATAATTCCATGTAAATATTTTTATTTTTGGTTATTAAACCTGTTATTCTTTTCAAATGTTTCCTTTCTTATTGAGATTGTTAGGTTTTTCAACACATCTAACTTCACATCTAACACATTAACATCAACACATCTAACTTCATAATAACCTAAAAACATTTCATACTATTATTTTATTTAACACAAATCTAATAAAAAATAAAATACACAGACACTACTAACACAAACTAAACTGTTGAAAAATTACTATAACAAAAGCTACATATATATATATATATATATATATATATATATATATATATATATATATATATATATATATATATATATAGATATAGATAGATAGATATAGAGAGAGAGCGAGAAAGAGAAAGAGAGTGCTGATTTGCTCTTGCAGACAGGCTAATAGTTGCAGTAAAAAGGCCACAAACCAGGGTTTAACATAACGTTCAGTCATTTAGTCACACTTGCTGTTTGTTACGATCCGGTCTGGTAGCTTGTAGCGGAGGCTGTTTGTGGATCCGCTGTGACAGAGAGGTCATGAAGCATTACTCAGCATGAAGGCAGCAGCAGTAGTATTCAAATATAAAGTAATTATCACACACA
This sequence comes from Rana kukunoris, assembly GCA_029574335.1. NCBI lineage: Eukaryota > Metazoa > Chordata > Amphibia > Anura > Ranidae > Rana > Rana kukunoris. Next base: position 254,542,658 of record CM056053.1, on the reverse strand, counting down.
CAACATTTACAAGCAGTAGTGGTAATAGTACTAGATAGCATCTAAACACTTGGGCAAGACTTGACAGCAGCAGTAGTGGTAATAGTAGTATATAGTGGCAAATAACTTGTGACATAGGTGTCTGAGCACTGGCAGCAGCAGTATAGTAGCAACAGTACACAATATAGTGTTTTATCACTCGTGGAAGAGGTGGCAGCAGCACAGCAGCAGCATTGGTAATTGTAGTATATAGTGGCAAAGAATTTGTCACATAGGTATCTGAGCAGCAGAAGTATTAGTAACAGTACACAATAAAGTGTTTTATCACTTGTCGAAGAGGTGGCAGCAGCACAGCAGCAGCATTGTTAATTGTAGCATATAGTGCCAAAGAACTTGTCACATAGGTATCTGAGCACTGGCAGCAGCAGTATAGTAGTAACATTACACAATAAAGTGTTTTATCACTTGTGGAACAGGTGGCAGCAGCACAGCAGCAGCATTGGTAATTGTAGCATATAGTGGCAAAGAACTTGTCACATAGGTATCTGAGCAGCAGAAGTATTAGTAACAGTACACAATAAAGTGTTTTATCACTCGTGGAAGAGGTGGCAGCAGCACAGCAGCAGCATTGGTAATTGTAGCATATAGTGGCAAAGAACTTGTCACATAGGTATCTGAGCAGCAGAAGTATTAGTAACAGTACACAATAACATGTTTTATCACTCGTGGAAGAGGTGGCAGCAGCACAGCAGCAGCATTGGTAATTGTAGCATATAGTGCCAAAGAACTTGTCACATAGGTATCTGAGCACTGGCAGCAGCAGTATAGTAGTAACAGTACACAATAAAGTGTTTTATCACTTGTGGAAGAGGTGGCAGCAGCACAGCAGCAGCATTGGTAATTGTAGCATATAGTGCCAAAGAACTTGTCACATAGGTATCTGAGCACTGGCAGCAGCAGTATAGTAGTAACATTACACAATAAAGTGTTTTATCACTTGTGGAACAGGTGGCAGCAGCACAGCAGCAGCATTGGTAATTGTAGCATATAGTGGCAAAGAACTTGTCACATAGGTATCTGAGCAGCAGAAGTATTAGTAACAGTACACAATAAAGTGTTTTATCACTCGTGGAAGAGGTGGCAGCAGCACAGCAGCAGCATTGGTAATTGTAGCATATAGTGGCAAAGAACTTGTCACATAGGTATCTGAGCAGCAGAAGTATTAGTAACAGTACACAATAAAGTGTTTTATCACTCGTGGAAGAGGTGGCAGCAGCACAGCAGCAGCATTGGTAATTGTAGCATATAGTGCCAAAGAACTTGTCACATAGGTATCTGAGCACTGGCAGCAGCAGTATAGTAGTAACAGTACACAATAAAGTGTTTTATCACTTGTGGAAGAGGTGGCAGCAGCACAGCAGCAGCATTGGTAATTGTAGCATATAGTGACAAAGAACTTGTCACATAGGTTTCTGAGCACTGGCAGCAGCAGTATAGTAGTAACAGTACACAATAAAGTGTTTTATCACTCGTGGAAGAGGTGGCAGCAGCACAGCAGCAGCATTGGTAATTGTAGTATATAGTGGCAAAGAACTTGTCACATAGGTATCTGAGCACTGGCAGCAGCAGTATAGTAGTACCAGTACACAATTAAGTGTTTTTTTCACTCGTGGTCGTGGAAGAGGTGGCAGCAGCACAGCAGCAGCATTGATAATTGTAGCATATAGTGCCAAAGAACTTGAGACATAAGTATCTGAGCACTGGCAGCAGCAGCAGCATAGTAGTACCAGTACACAATTAAGTGTTTTTTTCACTCGTGGTCGTGGAAGAGGTGGCAGCAGCACAGCAGCAGCAGCATTGATAATTGTAGCATATAGTGCCAAAGAACTTGACACATAAGTATCTGAGCACTGGCAGCAGCAGCAGCATAGTAGTACCAGTACACAATTAAGTGTTTTTTTCACTCGTGGTCGTGGAAGAGGTGGCAGCAGCACAGCAGCAGCAGCATTGATAATTGTAGCATATAGTGCCAAAGAACTTGAGACATAAGTATCTGAGCACTGGCAGCAGCAGCAGCATAGTAGTACCAGTACACAATTAAGTGTTTTTTTCACTCGTGGTCGTGGAAGAGGTGGCAGCAGCACAGCAGCAGCAGCATTGATAATTGTAGCATATAGTGCCAAAGAACTTGACACATAAGTATCTGAGCACTGGCAGCAGCAGCAGCATAGTAGTACCAGTACACAATTAAGTGTTTTTTTCACTCGTGGTCGTGGAAGAGGTGGCAGCAGCACAGCAGCAGCATTGATAATTGTAGCATATAGTGCCAAAGAACTTGACACATAAGTATCTGAGCACTGGCAGCAGCAGCAGCATATTAGTACCAGTACACAATTAAGTGTTTTTTTCACTCGTGGTCGTGGAAGAGGTGGCAGCAGCACAGCAGCAGCAGCATTGATAATTGTAGCATATAGTGGCAAAGAACTTGACACATAGGTATCTGAGCACTGGCAGCAGCAGCAGCAGCATAGTAGTACCAGTACACAATTAAGTGTTTTTTTCACTCGTGGTCGTGGAAGAGGTGGCAGCAGCACCAGCAGTAGTAAGAAAGTGGCAAATCTCACAGACAAAAGGTGACAGCACCAGTATGAGTAATATATCGGTACATAATCACTCAGCCTTTTGGCATTAGCAGTAGGAGCCCATATAGTGCCAAAATTACAAAAGTTTGAAATTGCATTAGCATGGTGATTACATTTGAAAAGCAGAATGACACAGGCCTTAAGTAGCTGTGGCACCGGGTGGAGTTTTTGGGTTGTGTTTTGCACGCCACAGGCTTTTCAAAAAAAAAAAATATCCAACTTCTTCCCAGCAGCAGCATAAGGAAAGGGGGATGCACTGTGATGTAAGGGAGAGGGGGAACTCCACTTCTGATGATGGGGTAGGATGGTGGGATGGCCTTTGACATCTAATGTAAGGGCAGGGGATGCGCTGGACATATAATATTACAGATATAACCGGCCCTTTTGAGGGCAACCATAATGCTGATGCGGACCACGATGAAATTGAGTTTGACACCCCTGGTATAAAGAGATAGGAGAGGTATTGCTAACTGACAAGGGACCATTCAGTGCCCTGAACCGACGGCGGGTGCCAGAAAGTTACCGCCGATCCAGGACTCATTCATTTTGATGAATGTGAGTCTGTCCACGGAGTCTGTGGACAGACGGGTCCTCTTGTCCGTGACCACCCCACCTGCCGCGCTGAATGTCCGCTCAGATAGTACGCTGGAGGGGGGGCAAGACAATAACTCCAGCGCATACTGAGCGAGCTCACGGCAGGTGTCCAATCTGGCAACCCAGTACTCCATGGGGTCGTCGGTGCTCATACTGTCAGAAGCACTGACGGACCCCATGTAGTCTGCCACCATGTGGGCTAGCCGCTGGTGGTGACTGCTGCTGCTGCTGCTGCTGGTACTGGGTCGCTCAGTTTGCATGAACATCCTCATCTCACCCATTAGGTCCCCTGCTCGGCTGCTGATGTTGCTGCTGGGTGCAGCCACCTGCTGGGTGAGATGAGGGGGGACAACTGGAGGCCGGGGAGTTGCCTGCTCCAACCGGCTGACTAGGCATGCCTGCAGTTCCTCCATCCGGGGCTGCCTCCGTCTGGCTGGGAGGAACTGCTCCAGTTTCCCCTTAAATCTGGGATCTACAAGGGTGGCCAGCCAAAACTTATCCCTCTCCTTGATGGCTTTAACCCGGGGGTCCCTCCTGAGGCATCTCAGCATGTGGGCAGCCATGGGGAAGAGCACAGCCCGCTGTGACTCCTCATGGCTGCCTGGGTCCATGACATCCTCGGCATGGAGGCGCTGCTGTTCGTGGTCAGTCATGCCAAACCCCCGGACTATCGGTGCCCCCAACACCGGCTCTCCCTCCTGACCAGGCCCTGACTCCAGGACGCCACCAGTCACCTCCTGATCATCATCATGATCCTCCTCCTCCTCCTCGTCCTGGGCCTGGTCTTGGTGGAGCAGTGTTGCCTCCTCCTGCTCCACCAAGGCACTCTCCCCAGCTTCGAGCAGGCGATCTAGTGCCCTGTCCAGCAGGAACACTATAGGGAGCACGTCGTTGAGGCCGACATGCTCCCTGCTCACCATCTTGGTCGCCTGCTCAAAAGGGGCCAACACATGGCAGACCTGGTGTATCTGCCCCCACTCCAGACTGGTGATGTACGGGAGTGTGTGTTGTGATGGCCCGCCAGTGCCTTGCTCCAGCAGGTACTCCTTCACCGCCCTTCGCTGCTCCCACAACCTCTCCAGCATGTAGAGGCTGGAGTTCCACCGCGTCACACTGTCCACAATCAGCCTGTGAAGGGGCAGGCTGTTGTCCCGCTGCAACTTTGACAGGGACGCGGTAGCGGTTGGGGAGCGCCTGAAGTGGCTGGCAATCCTGCGTACCCTTAGCACAATGTCACTCAACCCGGGATAGGTGCGCAGGAACATCTGCACCACTAGGTTGAGGACATGTGCCAGACAGGGCACGTGTGTCAGACTGCCAGCCTGGAGGGCGGAGAGGAGGTTGCTGCCATTGTCACAGACAACCAGACCTGCTTGGAGCCTTCGGGGTGTCAGCCACTTCTGGACCTGAGCCTAAAGTGCGCTCAGCACTTCTCGTCCAGTGTGTCTCCGTTCCCCTAAACTAACAAGCTGGAGCACGGCCTGACAGCGCACGTGCCCCACACTTGAATAGCTACGGGGGCACTTGCTGGGAGGCTCAGCAGCTGTGGAGACAGTGGCTTGAGGGAGACCAGTAGTTCTCCCCTGGACACCCCGGGGCGGCACCACAAAATCAGATGCCGCCAATCCCTCCCCGGCGCCTCGGAGGAAAACCCAATGGGCCGTGAAGCTTATGTAGCGCCCCTGCCCATGCCTGCTGGTCCAGCCATCCATTGTCAGATGCACCCTGTTGCTGACAGCATGATCCAGCGACAGGGTTACATTCTGCACAATGTGCTGGTGTAGGGCAGGGACACCAGTCCTGGCAAAGAAATGGCGGCTGGGGACACGCCATTGGGGTTGGGCCTGCTCCAACATCTGCCTGAAGGGGTTGCAGTCCACTATGTTAAAGGGAAGCAGATGTTGGGCAATAACCCTTGCCAGGAGCCCATTGAGGGAACGCACACGTCGGTCTGCAGGGGGGAAGGGAGTGTTGCGTTCCAAGGCGTCAGAAAGCGACGCCTGGCGCCGGACGGCAGTGCGGGACACCGAAGAGGAGGGTGATGATGTGGAGGTCTGGCTGCCGGTACCAGTACCTCTACTAGAGGGAGCGGGGGGGCATGACCTGCTGGTAGCCGATGAAGCTGTGGCAGGGGCTGCTGTACCCTGCACACTTGTGGTGGTGGCGCTGCTACCACCACCACGCTTCATCTGGTCATGCTCCTGCCAGTGGTTAATCCTCAAGTGCTGGTTGAGTGCCGTGGTACCCACCCGAGCCAAGCACTTCCCTCTCTTCACCTTGGCACGACAGAGCTGGCAGATGGCTACTGTCGGGTTATCTGCTACCAAGGTGAAGTAGGCCCAGACAGGTGACTTCAGCGCCGCCCTCCTGTCAGATGGGGTGACGCTGACTTCCACCTGCTGGGACTCGGTGCGCACAGGTGGAGCTGCCTGCTGCTGCTGCTGCTGCTGCTGCTGCTGACACCTCCTGCTGCCATCCCCAGGGTGCCTACCTTCCTCGTCGTCACTGATGCTGTGAACCGACGAGGCAGGTGGCACCCATGTTGGGTCACCCTCCTCTTCGCCCCCAGATATGTCAGACCCAGGGCTGACATATGGTGGTCTGAAGGAGACATCTGACATGGAGCCGATAGCCTGGCTCCGATGTCCCCTCACAGACGCATGGGTCTGACTAGGTGCTGGTGTTTCCTGCAGAAAATCACCAGCACCACCATGAAGGGAGGTCTCTGGGCTACTGACAGCCGGTACCCCATCCTCCTCCTCCTCGATTAACCCTTCAAAAAGGTCCTGACCATCAGCACATAAATCTATGTCTGCATGATCGAGGGCCTCCCCCAAGATATCCATCTCACCTTCATCCTCAAACAGCATGAGGCTGGACTCTTGGGGGCTGGGGCTGGGTACTAAAGGCACCGGTGTACTGATGGTGGTGGTGCTACTTGGTGTGGCTACTGGTGATGACTCAGTGGCACTGCTGTGCCCCATGAACTCCACCACTGCTGGAGCCTGGGAAGGCAATATCGGGCGGCTGCCCGAAGTGAAAAACTCCCGGATGAGGCGGACTCCCCTTCCACCCGATCCTCTACCAGTAGTAGGGGCGCGAGAGGTACCCCGTGCTGGCAGCGACCCAGCACTGGGAGTAACTCCCCTACCCCTGCTGCCACAACCACGGCCACGGATGCTGCTCATGCTGATATGGGGGGGTGGGTAAACTTTATTGGGGGGGGGGGGTAAATGTGATAAAAGAAAAAACAGGCACGCAGACAAACACCTAGTAGCTATGCCACTAAACAACACTTAAACGAAAGGTACATTTTTTTAAATTTTTTTTTTTTTTTTTTAAACTAACTGACTGACAGACAACAGACAAAAACTGACTGGGCAACGAATAAAAGCAATAAACAAACTAATATAGATAGAACAGTGACTCTGCTAACACAGCAGAGCCAGAGATCTGAATAAACTAAAAATAACTTTTTTTTTTTTTTTTTATAAAACAGATAACTAAATAAACACACTAAACGAAGCTAGCTAGCTTACAGAGGTGTACAAGTACACTCAAACCTATCTATCTAACACTAAATGAAACTGGAACACAAACACACAAATAGTAGCTTTAAAAAAAGCTGTTTGGTATCTTCTTGCTTTTAAAAAAGCAGTTTAGAAATATAAGCACTAGCAGCTGCTAATACTCAAATGAACTGAACACTGAACAGGAGCACAGAACTGAAAGGCACTGCAATGCTGATGCAATATAACACAGAGCACAGAAACACTTCTCCCTCTATATCCACCTTGTGAATCTGCAATGAGCACATGCTGGAACCTAGTTTATATAATGGTCGTGAGGCAGGTTCCTATTGGTTGATGTGGAGGTTGCTAACCTCTGACACCTGTGGAAATGGAACTCTGATTGGCTCTGATGCCAATGAAGGGCGGAGAAAATAATCGCGCAATATTCCTATTGCCGAATATTCGCATTGCGAATATTCGGCAGCATAAAAGGATCGCATGCGCTACTCGGCCCAGGGTCTCTCTAATCATACCACCTTTGCTTTTACACATCGATGGAGATCACTAGCATGTGATCTGTGTTAAATTTTTTTTTAGAAAAATCCGAATATTCGACGTTGCGAATATTCAGCGCGATATTCGAGATATTGCGCGATTACTCGAATATGCAATATTCGAGCCGAATATTCGTAATGCGAATATTCGTGAGCAACACTACTAAAGAGACATAAATTTAATGATCAACTTCTCTCCAACCTGCAGGAATGTTCCCTTAGATTTGCAGCTCCGACATCGATGTCTCAGCGGAAGGGATTCCCTCATTCACCTTAGTTGTGTGGATTGGGGGGATCCATTAAATTTTTCAGACAAAAATAAAAACGATCCATCTATGGCCAGCCTCCAGCTTACCATACATTATACAATCCGATTGTACAATATCTTTTGTCTCTACCACCAACTATGTAGTACAAAGGCCCATCTGATTGGATACTACTTAAATGAATTGTTTAGGTTGTCCATATATTACATTTTTGTAAATCTAAATGGGATTGTACAATCAGATTGTATAGTGTATGCTATACTTACATTATAGTATTCTTGTGCATGAGTACTAACAGTGACAAATGTTTTCCCTGTTATCTTTATTCTCACCTATGCATATTTGTTTGCCCAGGAACTTTGTCTTTGAGTCCATTAAACACCCTGACACATTGTCTAAAGGGTACACACTAGGGTTGCACAAATACCTGTTTTGTACCAACAATACTTGTGCTCAAGTACTCGCCGATACCAGTTGCCAATACCTTTGCGGTGCGATTTGAACTCATACAAAATGAGTAGGCTTAAATCGCACTGTAAACAGGAATGTAGTGCGATTTCCTGTCTGAATCACATGTGGTTTCCTGCACCACTCCTGTGTGAACCGAGGCTGAAGTCATTATGACAAGCCCAGGTTCACACAGGAGCGGTGTAAGAAACAGCATGTGATTCAGACAGGAATCGCACCACATTCCTGTTCAAATCACATGTGATTCTTTACAGTGCGATTTATGCCCATTCATTTTGTATGAGCTCAAATCGCACCACAAAGGTATTGGCAACTGGTATCAGCGAGTACTCAAGAACAAGTATTGTTGGTACAAAACAGGTATTTGTGCAACCCTAGTGTGTACCCAGCTTTAGCCAATGTGTCCGTAGACTACAGAGTTGTAGCCTACAGCATAGTTTCTAGTTGTCCCTTATTTAGAGTGCCTGTCACTCTTCTGGAATCAAATCCATTTGTCCCTCATTCCAAAAGGTTACTCTTTTAGACCTGAAATAAATATACAATATGGTGAAGTGTTTCTGTCCAGAGGTGCAGGGTGCTGTGTAATGTAAAGGGGGCCAAATGTGCAGGGTGCTCTGTAATGTAAAGGGGCCCAGAGATGCAGGGTGCTGTGTAATGTAAAGGGGCCCAGAGGTGCGGTGCTGTGTAATGTAAAGGGGCCCAGAGATGCAGGGTGCTCTGTAATGTAAAGGGGCCCAGAGGTGCGGTGCTGTGTAATGTAAAGGGGCCCAGAGATGCAGGGTGCTCTGTAATGTAAAGGGGCTTAGAGATGCAGGGTGCTCTGTAATGTAAAGGGGCCCAGAGATGCAGGGTGCTCTGTAATGTAAAGGGGCCCAGAGGTGCGGTGCTGTGTAATGTAAAGGGGCCCAGAGATGTAGGGTGCTCTGTAATGTAAAGGGGCCCAGAGGTGCGGTGCTGTGTAATGTAAAGGGGCCCAGAAATGCAGAGTGCTCTGTAATGTAAAGGGGCCCAGAGATGCAGGGTGCTCTGTAATGTAAAGGGGCCCAGAGATGCAGGGTGCTCTGTAATGTAAAGGGGCCCAGAAATGCAGAGTGCTCTATAATGTAAAGGGGCCCAGAGATGCAGAGTTCTCTGTAATGTAAAGGGGCCCAGAGGTGCGGTGCTGTGTAATGTAAAGGGGCCCAGAGATGCAGGGTGCTCTGTAATGTAAAGGGGCCCAGAGATGCAGGGTGCTGTGTAATGTAAAGGGGCCCAGAGATGCAGGGTGCTCTGTAATGTAAAGGGGCTTAGAGATGCAGGGTGCTCTGTAATGTAAAGGGGCCCAGAGATGCAGGGTGCTCTGTAATGTAAAGGGGCTTAGAGATGCAGAGTGCTCTGTAATGTAAAGGGGCCCAGAGGTGCGGTGCTGTGTATTGTAAAGAGGGCCAGATGTGTAGGGTGCTGAGTAATGTAAAGGGGTCCAGTGATGCAGGGTGCTGTGTAATGTAAAGGGGTCCAGAGGTGCAGAGGGGGTACACGGTAGTGACAAAGAGATATTAAAAGATGCAGGGGGCACAGTGGGGTGTTTTTTACATTTTAACATGGGTGGGTCGCTTCTAACCCCTGCTAGCAGTCGAAAAAAGGGTAAAATGCGACTGTGTATCGCCGCTGCCGAAGCGCCCCCCCCCCCTGAAAAAGTTTCAGCGGACGCCCATGTATATATACACCATAAGGGCCCAACCACTACTATTACTTACACATACAGTATACTGTAAAATACCTACTGAAAGCTCAATGTAATTTTGTTCCAGTAAACAATTGAGCTTCTAAATTTCTTAATGGATATCATTAGTAAGACATAAATAGATCTGCTGCTCAATTCTGTCATTTAAATACTAGGCAGACTATTGGGGAAACACTGAGATATTAACTGCTTGCGGACCGCCGCATGTACATTTACGTCAGCAGAATGGCACAGGCAGGCACATCAACGTATATATACGTACCTGCCTTGCCGTGGGTCGGGGGTCCGATTGGGACCCCCCCGGTACATGCGGCGGTCCCCGTAGCTGGCCGAGCGATCCAGGATGAGGGGGCGGCTATTCGTTTTTGTCCGCCCCCTCCGGATCACTCCCAGCCAATGCGCACGCTCCCGCGCCCTGCACTTCCTCCTCCTGTGTAAACACAGGAAGAGGGAAGTGATGTGATCTCTCCCCTCAGCGGTATTTTCAACCGCCGCTGAGGAGAGATCACATCTCACAGTAAGTCTGCACAACACTACACTGACGCCAGTACACGCAGGCAGACTTAACCCCTTGCGATCACCCCCCTCCCCACTGTCACAGTGTCACTGAATACAGTAATCATATATGTATGATTACTGTATTTAGTGTCAGTGTGACAGGCAGTTAGTGTTAGGTTCAGGGTAGCCCCCGTACCCCCTAATAAAGTCTTAACCCCTTGATCACTGCCCTAGTTAACCCTTTCACTCCCTATTGCCAGCGTCACTAAGCGATCATTTTTCTGATTGCTGTATTAGTGTCACTGTTCCCGCTAGGTAGCTATTTTTTTTATTGTGATTTTTTTTTTTACTAAAGAAATGTGGCTAAATACATTTTGGCCTAAATGTTTGAATAAAATTTAGTTTATTTGATTTTTCTTATAACAAAAAGTAAAAAAATATTGTTTTTTTTTCAAAAATGTCGCCATATTTTTGTATATAGCGCAAAAAATAAAAATCGCAGAGGCGATCAAATACCACCAAAAGAAAGCTCTATTTGTGGGAAGAAAAGGACGCAAATTTTGTTTGGGAGCCACGTCGCACGACCGCGCAATTGTCTGTTAAAGTGACGCAGTGCCGAATCGCAAAAAGGGGCCTGGTCATTTACCTGCATTTTGGTCCGGGTCTTAAGTGGTTAATTACAGCATATCCAGAAAAAAATATTTGCAACACAACTTAGGTCAGACTTAAATTTTCCAATAGGAGGGCTTTTGTATAAGCTCGGAGTCGGCAGAAAATTGTGGGAGACAAGGACATGGACATCACCACATGCCACAAAAGTGCCCAAAGCATAACCTTTATATCAGTATCAACAGCTTTCTATTTTAAGAAATCTAGCAACTAAAATAAAAACAAGGCTTCCCAAGTGTTATTAGTTACATAGATTTACATAGTTAGTCAGGTTAAAAAAGACACAAGTCCATCTAGTTCAACCAATAAAATCATACAATCCCATATACACAATCATGTACCCGCAGTTGATCTGGAGGAAGGAGAAAAACCCCCATCAAAGCATGATACAATTTGCTACAGCATGGGGAAACAATTCCTCCCTGATCCCTCTGAGAAGCAATCTGATTTTCCTTGGATCAACTTTACCTATAATTGTTAGTACCCAGTTATATTATGTACATTTAGTAAAAAATCCAAAGCAATCTACTGAGCTGGCCAGAACCACTTCTGGAGGGAGTCTATTCCACATTTTCACAACTCTTATGCCGCGTACACACGATCACTTTTTGTGATGTAAAAAAACGTTGTTTTATCTCACGAAGCAAAACAACGTTTTTCAAAATTCATTTTAAAAAACGACGTTGCCTACACACCATCATTTTCTGAAAATGCTCTTGCAAAGCGCGGTTACGTACACTACGTTCGACGCCACTCTGTTCCATTGAAACTCCCGTCTCATTACTTGCTTCTCGTTTTGCCCACACACGATCATTTTTTATGACACAAAAAACTACATTCTGAAAATGACATAAAAAATTGAAGCATGTTCGAATTTTTTTTTTGGTCGTTTTTCATAAAACAACGTTTTGCCCACACACGATCATTTTAAATGAAGTTTTTTTTAAACGTTGTTTTATTTCATCCCAAAAAACGACTGTGTGTATGCGGCATTACTGTGAAGAAACCTTTCCTTAATTAGGAGATTAAATCTTTTTTCCTCTAGATTTAAAGAGTGTCCCCTTGTCCTCTGTGATGACCTTAAATTGAATAACTCCACCAAGCGGCTCTATATAGACTCCTTATGTATTTGTACATGTTAATCATATCCCCCCTTAATATCCTCTTCTCAAGAGAGAATACATTATTTTCCTCTAATCTCTCCTCATAGCTGAGCTCCTCCATGCCTCTTATCAGTTTGGCTGCCCTTCTCTGCACTTTCTCTGTACGTTCTCAGTGCTCCCAATTAATTATTATAATGTTCAAGTTTATATAATATTTTAGTTTTTGGATTTTCATTCACTTTGACAAACTATACTTGAGTTCTTTGAATTGCAGTGCAGAGGTACAGCACATTTTCATATGTGCCCTTCCTATGTGTACATATCTGTAACCTGAATTCCTTTAAGGGACCAATAAATGTCTGCAAAAACTGAATAATAACTTGTTCTTTAATTGTTAACACCTTAGCTATTCGTTCTATTATTTTCCCCCTTTGCTTTACATTATAGCTTTTAGTTTGGAGTGATAAAGATGCATGAGGCAAGAAAGCTCTCTACCCTGTGTAAATGAATTACACCAGGGATCCTCAAACTACGGCCCTCAAGCTGTTGCGGAACTATACATCCCATGGACATTGAAATATATAAATAAGCCAAACCTAGAAGGTGAAACTTAGTTTCCATTGGTTAAAAAAAGATCACTTGATTACTTTTTTTGAAGATTTAGGTAATACCACTTCCAACCACTAGGCCTATATCTAAAGGGTGTGGTATGGATTTTGATGGGGACGCCTACACCGTTGTTACCAAAAAAATTGGCACAAGGTTCACCTTAATATCCATACCAGACCTGAATGGCCTGGTATGAAATTTGGGGGACCCCCACGCAATTTTTTTTTACATTTTGGTTCCGGGTTCCTCTTAATCTTGTGTTCTGTATATCATAGAAGCTGGCCCAGGAGGTGGGACTTTGTATTAAAGAGGCACTGAGTAAACAGGAGATTCTCGCTGTATGTAATCTGAAGGCATTCATCCCCTCCCCCTCCCTGAGATGGGCATTGATCAGGCTGCATTTATGGCAATGGGGAGGCTGCAAATGGGCATTAATTAAGCTGCATTGCTGGGCATTGGTGATGCTACAGATGGGCATTGATAAGGCACTGACCCTTATTTTGCTACAAAGTTTTTTATTTAAAATGTATTTATTTTTTGCTGAAAATAAAGGTTCGGGTTATACGCCTGTGTATGTTATATGCCGATAAATACAGGTAAATGTATTTGAAATATAAAATGTTACCTAAAAATAATAGTATACTTTACAGTATATTGTTTTGAAAGAGCAATACTGAACCTTAAAGCAAGGTCTAAGTTGTAAACTTTAATGTTTGGTTGAGTGGGTAACCATTTCAAAGGGGGTGCAGTGGTATAAATTAACTGATAAGGAAGAACCCTCTCAGATGATGTAAAATGTCTTTCACATTACTAATGTTCAAAGAAACTACATGCTTTATATAGAAATATTAAATGTCAGCCACTTGATATATATATATATATATATATATATATATATATATATATATATATACCTGTATGTATATATATATATACCTGTATGTATATATATATATATATATATATATATATATATATATATATATATATATATATATATATATATATATCGACTGGGTAAAGCCATTCACAATATGCTTTTGTGTACTCCTCTGCACCATGATAGAGTGATGAAAAATAAAACATTTTTACATTGAAATAAAAATTATTCTATTAAAGGGTTTGTAAAGGCAATTTTTTTTATTTTCTTTAAATAACAAACATGTCATACTTACCTCCACTGTGCAGTTTGTTTTGCACAGAGTGCCCATGATCCTCGTCTTCTGGGGTCCCTCGGCGGCTGTCTCAGTCCTCCCCGCAATTAGTCACCACAGTCATGTGAAAGCTCCCATGGTGGTCACTAATTGCGGGCGCGCTCCCGTGATACAGCGAGTGGCCATAGCCGCTCGCTGTATCACTCGGCCCCGCCCCTCGGTGCGCCGCGTCACTGGATGTGATTGACAGCAACGTCAGCCAATGGCTGCTCTGCTCTCAATCCATCCGCGCTAGCCAATCAGTGGCCAGGCTGAGCGGTGAAAAGAATATCGGGAGCGTGCGGGACTCTCGACGGGTCAGGTAAGTAAAACGGGGGCTCGGGGGGGCGGCAACATCAGATGTTTTTTCACCTTAATGCATAGATTGCATTAAGGTGAAAAAAAAAATCCTTTACAACTCCTTTAAGCCTCGTACACAAGACCGGTTTTCCCGGCAAGAAAACTGCTGGTAGAGCTTTTTGCCGTGAAAACTGGACGTGTGTATGCTCCCTCGCCGGAAAAACTGCCGGGAGAACCTGCTCTCTCTTTTCCCGCCTGGATTCACATTGTTTTTTTTTCCCACCAGATTTAATACACTTGCCTTTACACCACCGGGAATCTTGGCCGTGTGTACAGGGCTTTAACGTGGTTCTAAAGCCTGGACATTTTTACCTAATACATTCCCTTCATTGAGGTAAAACATGCCCTATTATTTGTATCACCCCCCCTTTATAATTACCCGAGTCCTATCTTGATCTGGTACTGTGCCCATCTGCATCAGCTCACTCCTGTCTCTCTACTCACAGAGGCAGCAGTGGGAGCAGTTGGGTTCTGTTGCTGTCAATATAATCTTGTGAGCAGAGAAAGGGGGTGGAGCTAAGCAGGGGTTGTGTGTGTGTGTGTATCAATAGATACACACAAGCTGGCTTGGAACTGAGCTCGCAGGCACAAAAAGAGGAATACGAACTAAGAGTGGTGACATGGAATGCAAGAGGTGAGGTTTTGAGATGCTCTGTGCAAAACTATTGCAAAGAGCAGGTAAGTATAACATGTTTTTTATTTTAATTAAAAAAGGTTGTATAGAGGGGTGTGGCTTGGCGCTTGTGCCAGATGGATGTCTGAGGACTGAGCTCCGGAGGAACGAGGATTATAGCGGCACCTTCAGACCCTATTGCAGCAGCTCTTTGCCCGCTCGTGTGATTACCGCAGCCCACAAC
Source organism: Rana kukunoris (assembly GCA_029574335.1). NCBI lineage: Eukaryota > Metazoa > Chordata > Amphibia > Anura > Ranidae > Rana > Rana kukunoris. The sequence goes on along the minus strand of CM056053.1, from coordinate 254,527,631 downwards.
AACTTAGTCATGCCCGGGAAGCGGCATTCGGCTAAGACACCGCAGCGTCTGACGGACTTTTTTGCTCCGGCCGGAGGAAGTGTGAGGCAAGATGGCGCTGAGGCCTGCTCGACTCGGCAGGCTCTTTCCAAGCAACATGCAGCCCAGAGAGGTACTCGCTCTGTATCTAAATCACCGGATGGTGCACCCTTCTCTCCCCCACCTACGCCATCCTCCTGCAGCCCAGCTAAGTCTAAGCCTAGACTGGAGGGAGAGAGGACAGGCAGATCCGTTAGTCCAGCGACCAGTCAGGCCTCAGATTCTGGGGAGGATACTAGGGACTTGCCTGAGTCCATTGTGTCCTTCCCCACGCAAAACCAGCCTGTGCTGGACACTGTCCTGAAAGACATGTTAATCTCACTGAGGAGCACGTTACAATCAGATTTAGCAACATGTATGCACCGTTTAACAGATGAGATACAGGAAGTGGGCAACAGAGTGACCCATATAGAGTCTAAGATGGAGGAGTACGCCACTACTATAAACAAATTAGTTGATGCCAATGAGGACAGAGAAGCTGAATGAATGGATTAGAGCAAAGTTAGCGGACATGGAAGATAGGTCCAGGAGAAACAACCTGAAAATTAGGGGGGACTCCGAATCAGTATAGCAGGTTGACCTGATTCACTATACTGCATCTATGTTTAAAAATATTCTGCCGGACCTCACCGATTTAGACGACACTATTGATAGAATACACCGCTTGCCAAAACCACCCCATCTGTCAGATCAGGTTCTGAGAGACGTGTTACTCCGTCTACACTTCTTTCATGTCAAAGACAGACTTATGTCCGCCATGAGGAAACGTGAACAGATCCCGGAGCAATATCAAAATATACAGTTTTTTGCTGATTTGTCTCAGTATACACTTCAGAGGAGGAAAAATTTAAACTCTGTCACGAAAATTCTCCGTAATCACAAAATAATTTACCGCTGGGGCTATCCCACTAAGATCTCAGTCACCAAGGATAATCGTACCTACATAATATCATCTTTGCATAAGAGTCTTGAACTTCTCAGGGAATGGAATATTCTCCCTGACGAGGAGGGAGCTCAGGACTTAACCAGTACTCCGCAGCATGTGGAGCCTGGCTGGAAGCAGGTGACTTAGAGGAATGCAAAATCCCATGCCTAATGCTTTTGGGGTTGGATACTCATACTCATACTTTATCCCCCTCCAGCCACTAAGTTGACACCATTGACTTTGAAACCCCATTCCTGTTGCAGCGTATTGCTGCCCTGAGAGACTTTTCATTTTTGGAGCTTGCTGCCCTGATAGAGGCAGCATCATTTTGTTGTTTGAGTCCATGTGTTTATTTTTTCTTTTTCTTTTTCAGACATATGTTGGGATTATTTTTGTGTGTTTTTACTTCATCACCACTGTATTTCTTCTTTTTCTTTTCTCCTGGGACGCTGAGGAATCGACATACACCGTTCTACTTTGAAGAACCTATTGAAGTCAGGCGACGCCAGTATACCTACATGAATCCTTTCCACCATGATCATCTCACCGTGAGTATATATAAGTTAATTCTGACCTTCCGCTACCTTTTGGACAGGGGAGAGGTCTTGGAAACTTTGATCTACGAAATATTGAATGCTCACAACATCATCAGCATTTCCCTTATTGATCTACTATGCCGTTGAAAGTGATCTCTATGAACGTTAAGGGCTTGAACCATCCAATGAAAAGGAAGTCTATGTGGAAAGAGGCCCTATTGCACAATGGAGATATACTATGTGTTCAAGAGACTCATTTCGACAGCAAAGCTCCCCCGAAATGCTCACATAAGTGCTTTCCCCATGTATTTACTGCCAATGCTGATTCCAAGACCAAAGAAGTACTGATAGCCATAAGGGACACGGTCGCTTTCTCCTTACTAGCTCAGTTCCAGGATCCGCTAGGGTGGTTTCTCATATTAATCTGCAAAGTGAACTCAGTTTTATACACCATTGCCTCAGTTTACTCCCCTAACACTCACCAGATTCGTTTTTTTAAATTCTTAAATTGCAAAGGGGCCACCTTATTTTGTGCGGCGATTTCAACGTTACCCCGGATCCTGTGATGGACTCCACCTCTAGATCTACACGTTGCCAACCTGCTCTACTTCCGTCCATGCACCGCCGGGGTGTCTATGATGCCTGGCGCTGCATGCATGGCTCTGAAAAAGACTTTACTTATTTTTCTCCACCACATGGGGTATATACCCGGATTGACTTGTTCCTGGTCGACCAGCAGGTCCTGTTAAAAACTAAATCTGTAATAATAAATACCATAACCTGGTCTGACCACGCGTCTATGATTCTGACTATCGAACGTAATCCTGTTTGGAGATTTAATACCTTTCTTTTGCAGCATCGCAAACTGAAAGAGCAGTTCGAATCTCACATGTCTAATTTTTTTTCTGATAATGCAGGCTCTGTCCAGAGTCCTTTTGTATTGTGGAACGCCCATAAGGCGTATATGCGTGGTATTGGTATTCAGCTGGGGGCACGGTTTAAAAAAGCAGAGGCAGCAGCGGTTTACCAACTTAACTGACCAAATTGCCAAGTTAGAATCCCTAAATAAATCTTCCACCACCCCTACTGTTTCTAGTCAATTGGTTAAACTTAGGTATGATCTCCGACTTTTGCTTTTAGATAACTTTGAACGAATGAATAAAAAACTCAAGATGTCTTATTATTCCACTGGCAATAAAGCAGGTAAATTGTTGCCACAGTCTCTCAAAGGTCATAGGTACAAATCTAAAATTCCCTTTGTTTTCCACCCTACATCAAAGCAGAAAGAATTCCATCCCCAGAAGATTGCAGATGCTTTTAGTGCTTATTACAGCTCGCTGTATAATTTGAAAGATGATCCGGCTACCATACAACCCACCTTAGAGAATATTAATCATTTTCTTAACTAATTTAAATATACCTAAATTGTCCTCGGAACATCTCCTTTTCCTAAATTCCCCGTTTAATGGCCAGGAATTAACCAAAGTGATTGACTCACTCCCTTCGAATAAATCTCCAGGACCGGACGGTTTTAGCGGCGAATATTACAAGGCCTTTCAGTCAATTTTATCCCCGTATTTATTACAAGTATGTCACTCCGCTGCTGCCTCGGCTTCATTTCCGCCTGAAATGCTGGAAGCTTTAATTATTACTCTACCTAAGCCAGGGAAGGAACCCACCCACCCCTCTAACTTCAGACTGATTTCTTTATTAAACATTGACATCAAGATATATGCGAAACTGATAGCATTGCGCCTGGTGGATATTCTACCGTCATTAATCCACCCAGATGAAACCGGCTTTACAAAACACAGACAGACCTCGGATGCCACTCGTTGGTTGGTCAATGTTATACACCTGGTGCAGTTGCAGCGAAGGCCTTCTCTGCTCCTTTCGTTGGATGCAGAGAAGGCCTTTGATAGAGTCCATTGGCTATACTTGATGAGGGCATTAGAGTCCTTTGGCTTCAGAGGTCCTGTTCTATCCGCTATCATGGCCTTGTATTCTAAACCTTCGGCTAGAGTTTTCACATCCGGTATACTATCTACTCCCTTCTCTATATCAAACGGCACGAGACAGGGCTGTCTGTTATCCCCCCTTATATTTAACTTAGTGATGGAGCCCTTTGCTATATATGTGCGATTGCATCCCGATATTAAGGGATTCAGAGTCAGGAATCAGGAACATTCTATCAGCCTCTTTGCTGATGATATCATTTTGATTCTGATTGAGGTGAGCCCTTCCCTGGCTGCGACATCTGAAGCTTTAAAATTGTTTAATAGCGTGTCGTACTATAAAGTTAATGAAGGTAAGTCCTTTATCCTGGGTTTAGGGATTGATTCTGCCACATGCTCTGTACTTAAGTCCCGATATCCCTTCACTTGGAGTGACAGCGGAATTAAGTATTTGGGTATTACGCTGACCGCTTGTGTAGAAGATCTGGTCACTGCTAATTATAACACGTTCCTCCAGGATTTGGACCGCAAATTGCGGGACCTTTCCTGGAAGGAATCGACCTGGTCAGGGCGCCTGGCCGCATTTAAAATGATGATTCTCCCCCAATTTCTCTACCTGTTCAGAAATCTTCCTATCCCTGTCCCAGACAGGTTCTTTCGTTACGCACAATCCCATATTAGTAAGTATTTATGGCAAGGACGAAGGGCCCGGTGCACTGTGACCAAACTGTTGAAATCCAGATGGACTGGGGGGGGGGGGTAGGACTTGTTTCTTTAAAAGATTACTACTTGGCGGCGATTTTAGCCCAAGTGAAACAGTGGTTTCCTAATAGAGCCACATCCAGGTGGTACGATTTGGAGGGGTCACAGTGCCTTCACTATACTCTATATGACCTATTACTTTCTTGCAGCACTTTGCCTAGTGTTCCTCCAGACTTGTCGCCTACAATCCTAGCATCTCTCCAAGCATGGAAGGCTTTTTTAAACGAACCCATGGAGGACGCTCACCCTAAGAATGTCTATCTCCCTATTACTAGCCTCCACTTAACCATTCAGAACCTGAATATACGTACATGGAGATCCAAGGGCATAACGGTAGTAGAGGACTTACGGGTGGGTCCAGCCCCCAAATCCTTTCGATCCCTTCAGATCGAATATGGATTGGAAAGCAGAGATCATTACGCTTATGCCCAGATTTCACATTTGTTAGCCACTCCTTTCAAAACGAGCATTGAAATCCCCTGGCGGGTGTTCCTCTACCTGTCGAATCCTAACACGTCCATTAGAGGTATATCTCTCTTTTATGGGTTACTTGGCCAAAAAACTGTAATGAATAAGACACCTTCTATGAGAACATGGGAACTGGACTTGAATAACTCTTATTCGCTGTCTCAGTGGAAAAGTGCGATAGCATCCATTTACACTGCCACTAGGAGCGCTAATCTGTGGGAGCTCTATCAGAAAATACTACTCCGATGGTACCTTACTCCCACGAGGATGGCCGGTTTTAGTAAGCCACATTCTCCACTTTGCTGGCGTCAATGTGGACTTAGGGGATCCTTGATACATATATTGGGGAGGTGCCCTAAATTGGAACCCTTTTGGAAAGGAGTGTTTGGCCTTTTGAGACAACTGATGGGAGTCCAGGTGGACTTCGACATTGGATTGGCTATACTGTCTCTAGGCATTGACATGGTACCCCACATGTACTGTTGAGTGCGAGGCTGGAGATAGTGAGGAGATGGAGGACTGAGGAACTACCCTCCCTCGATGCAGTTATTAGAACCACTAATTTACATATTTCGTATGAGTCCATGTTTTTGGCCTCCCAAAACAATTTCGGTGTTACGTGGCAGGGCTGGAGGCTCTGGGCTGAGTGGTACAAACGCAACGCTGATAGCCCTTGACAGTAGTGGTGAATGTGTCTTTCAACATATTATATTTCAACATTATATGTTCAACATTATATCCCAATGTGTTTTCCTTCATGATTTCCTTTCAGCTTTCCCTCTCCTATCCTTATCTATTTCTCTATCTCTTTTACTTACTAGTGTTCCTATCTTTCTTCCCCTTTTCTAACTATCGCCTTGTTACTGCAAGTCTATTCCGTTAAGCCCTAGAGTATAAATGACATGTGTTTGTTCTATTTACAGCTTGTGGGAGGTGCGGGGTCGTGGGGGGGCGCGGGTCCGGACCATGGGGGCAGCTTGTTCCCTGTGGGGGCCCTTGTGGCCTGGGTCCCCGCCTCTGCGGTCCCTGCGGCCTCTTATACACGATTAGCGGGAACCAAGTGGTGTATATGTCCTCTGGCCTAAAAACATAGCCAATACTAGTTGACGAAGCTACAGTCTTGCATGCAGTTATGTTATGTTTTTGTTTTTGCTGCTTACTCATTTGTACGGATTGTAGAAACTTGCAATTCCTGTATTTTTATCTGTTTGTTTGCAAACTTTAAACTTTTTTCAATAAAAATTATTGTACAGAAAAAAAAAGGTTGTATAGGTATGCAGGGGGACTCATCTGGAATCTAGAAGCCTCCTTTTAAAAAACGCGAATGGGCAAGGAGTGCAATGTAACACGGAACACTCATTCACAAGAAGATAAAATAAAATTAAATAAACACAAACACCATGTAAAAGTATTATTATCTATTAAAAATAAAAATAAAATTATGCCCCAGGGAGTAAATCTATTGTCAATCGCATCATTCGGTTATGTAGATCAAGTGTTACTCATGATGAATGGCACTCTATTTCCCCTTACCACAAACACATTGACCCGTACATGACATTCTTTCCTGTTGCACTGCCACAGCAAATCACAACTCCCAGGCTGTCTGATGAATTTTAACAAGCCAGCTAACAATGCTACCTAAGGCTATTGAACAAATATGGCCATTACAATATTTAGTCAATGATGTCACCCCCAGATTCCCACTGGTTTGTTGGATCACTGGTTGCTAAGATATTGGCAGCCACTTGCATCCCAACAGCTAATGTTACTGCATGGCCTCTTGCATCCCAGTAAGCAAAGATCCTCGCAACAACAAAAGCCAGGGGAACGTCCAGGAAAAACCCAAGCCTACTTACTAACCAGCTCACAGACAACCAATTACCCTGTCTAAAAGTATGCATTAAAAATAGGGGTTTTGTCCGCATGCATTTACAAATGCATGTGTGAGCCAAAGAGCCACATCACGGCACCCTGGAATCTGTGGTCCTAACACTAAACTTTGGGTGTCCTCACAATGGGGGCACATGCATTCTGATGGATAGTGTTGAGCGGAATACGCCATATTAGATTTTGCAATATTTCTCGAATATATAGAAGAATATTCGTGAAATATTCGCTAATATCGAATATTCGTGATATTTTATCAAAAAACATTTTTTGCGAAATTTCGCTAATGCAAATGCGAAATTGATTGCGAAATTCTCGTCCGCGCATGCGCATGCGCGCGAACAACACGCAAAAACGGAGATCATTTCCTGGATTACTAAACTAATATGCACTAAACACTAACTCTACTTACACAAACTTATATGACTAAACTAAAGCTAATTTTTTTTTTTTTTTACACTGACTGACAAGGACAAAGACGAGGACTACAAATAATAAACTAATATGCACTAAACACATAGGCCTTGTACACACAGCTGAATATATCCGCTGTGAACGGTCCCCGGACCGTTTACAGCGTATATTTACGCCGGGGTGTTTTGATCCGATGGCTGTACACACCATCGGATCAAATTCCCCGCCGGCGGACAGCGCGGTGACGCGGCGGTGACGTTGACGCCGCCACATCACCGCACCAGGAAGTAAACACTTCCGCGCGCATGCGTCGGATCCATTCACAGGATACGACGCATGTGCGGCAAGATATGTCCGCTGGTTTGCCGTACTAACCAGCGGACATATCTGACGGCCAGCTATCTGGCGGAATTATTTCAAAGCATGCTTTGAAATTTTTCCGCCGGATGAATCCGGCAAAAAGCGTCCGTTTGCCCCTACAGACGAGGGGATTTTTCGGCTGAAATGGTCCGTCGGACCATGTTCAGCGGAAATATCCCCTCGTGTGTACAAGGCCTAACTCTACTTACACAAACTTATATGAATAAACTAAAGCTATTTTTTTTTTTTTTTTATACACAAAACACAGAGACTAAACACACACTAAACTAAGCTACCTTAAAGAAATGTACACTTACACTAACTACACAGAAATCTATCTAACACTAAGCTACACTAACCTGGACAAAACAACACAAATCTGAGCTTTTAGAAAAGCTGTTGGGTCTTTTGCTTTGAAAAAAGCATTTGGTTTTAGAAGCAGGAAACTCAGAACTGAAAGCACTATAGGAAGCACAATGCTAAGCTCTAAGATCGCAATACACAGGAAAAACGCACAGAAACACTCCACTCTCTCTAGCCACCTTGTGAATCTGCACTGAAATACTGCTGGGAGTGATCTTATATAATGGTCGTGCAGGCAGGTTCCTATTGGTTGCTATGGAGGTTGCTAACCTCTGACAACTGTGGTAGGAGAACTCTGATTGGCTCTGATGCAAAAGAAAGGCAGAGAAAGTATTCGCGAATATTCGTAATACAAATATTCGCATTGCGAATATTCGGCAACATAAAAGGATCGCCTCAGCTACTCGGCCCAGGGTCTCTAATCATACTAGCAATGCTTTTAGACGTCGATGGAGATCACTAGGATGTGATCTGTTTTAAAAATAAATTTGAAAAAATACGAATATTCGCAATAGCGAATATTCACCGCGATATTCGAGTTATTTGCGAATACTCGAATATGCAATTTTCGTAACGAATATTCGTAATGCGAATATTCTTGAGCAACACTACTGATGGATAGATGAGGACAGGTGGAATGAAGGGAAGCCCACCCCTTCTTAAAGGTACATGACCACACCAAACAGCCAGACTATAGTTCAATGGCTGCAAAGGCGTTGGTGCATTGCTGGACCAATACAAAAACCAATGTGATATGAAAAACAAACTTGTCCACCGCCCTCATCTATTGCCGGACATCGCAGTAAGCAGCATTAGAAGGCTGAAACAGGTAACAACAAAAACCTGGGGAATTCCCAGGAAAACCCCAAGCCTACTTACCAACCAGCCCGTAGATAACCAATTAAACTGTCTAACAGTATGCGTTAAAAAAACAGGAGTTTTGTCCGCACGCATTTGCAAATGCATGTTTGAGCCACAGAGCCACGTCACGGCACCCTGTAATCTGTGGTTCTAACACTAAACAATGAGTGTCCCTGCAATGGAGGCACATGCATTCTGATGGATAGATGAGGACAGGTGAAATGAAGGGGAGCCCACCCCTTCTTAAAGGTACGGGAGCACACCAAACAGCCAGCATATAGCTAAATGGCTGCAAAGGTCTTGGTGCATTGCTGGACCAATACAAACACCAATATGATATGAAAAACAAACTTGTCCACCGCCCTCATCCTTGCAGCATGCACTGAAAATGAGAAGTTATCCTTTATGAATCATGAATGAATGACTTCCTACTGCAGCATCACTCAGAGGTTTGTGCAGTCCAACAGACCAAAACTAGGCATTTAGCTTTCCTATTTGGTAAACCATGAGGCAGCGTACACACGACCAAATAAATCTGTTCAAATCGGTCTGACAGACCGATTTGATCAGATTTGTCTGCTGGGCTGTTTTGATTTGATCGCTGTACACACGATCAAACCAAAATCCCCGCCGGCAGACATCGCGTGACGTGGCAATGACGTTGACGCTGCCACATCACTGCATCAGGAAGTAAAACACTTCCGCGCATGCGTCAAATCCATTTGACGCATGTGCATGCTTTAAAATCTGTCTGCTGGAAAAATCTGTCTGTCCGCCCGTACACACGATCGAATCTGTCTGCTGAAAAGGCCTGGCAGACCGTTTCCAGCAGATAGATTTGATCGTGTGTACGCGGCCTGACAGGTACAATTCACTAAGCACCTTGCAAAACTGCAAACTTAAACCTCATTCCTAGTCATACCAAATATGATCAGTTTTTATGAGAGTGAGTTTAAAACTGGACGATGCAAAGGCTATTAATTTAAACCTGATTACAAATGATTTAACCACTTCAGCCCTGGAAGGTTTTACTAAGTAATTTATACTCTGCTTCATAATATCACAATTCAGAAGTTAAGGATTGAAAAAAAGGAGAACATGTGCACAAGACAAAGAACTAGTTTAACCACTTTCTGACCACTCTATTGCAGTTTTAGTACTGCACAGAGGACCACGTGTATATGAATGAATGAATAAATGACTCGTATAGCGATACACATGCGAACTGAATCGCCTCTGGGCGCTTTTTGCAGCCAGTGTCTTCCTGACTGGTGCAGTCATTTTACCCCGTAGGATCTTGACACACACAGTCATACACACATATATACTGGGCCAATTTGGCCAGGATCCAATTAACCTACCAGCATGTCTCTGGAGTGTCGGAGGAAACCGGAGTACATGGAGGAAACCCATTCAGACACAGGGAGAACATGCAAACTCCACGCAGATCATGGTGTCATGGTGGGGATTCGAACCAGCGACCCTTTTGCTGCTAGGTGAAAGTCATAACCACTAGACCACTACCCACATTTAATCATGCATTTCTGTCATATAGCCATTCTGATGGGGGGGGGGGGGTGGAGTATGTGTTTCTGCAAAGTTCCCCTAGTAAAACAGCACATACAGTATGCATAAACACTGGCTAGACACACAGTTAATCCTTTAATTGCCCTAGAAGTTTAACCCTATCCCAGCCAGTGTTATTTTTACAGTGACAGTGTATATATTTAGCACTGATCACTGTATAAGTATCACTGTTTCCCGCAGTGTCAAGTGTCAAAAATATCAGCTGGTGTACAAATTTCCACCAACATATCACAGGTCTGCCTTTAAGTCACTGATCACCGCCATTAATAGTATATAAAAAAAGTCCATAAATAAATATTGTTTGTAGATGCAATAACAATTTTTTTTTTTTTAACACAAACATGTAGCAGAATACATACTGTATCAGCCTAAATTTATGAAAACATTCGATTTTTTATATATCGAATGTTTTCATAAATATATATATGTATTGGATATGTTGTATAGTAGAAATTGAAAAATATATTTTTTTTTAAATTGTTTGTCTTTTTTTGTTTAAAGTGCAAAAAATAAAAAAAACACAGCTTGATCAAATACAACCAAAATAAAGTTCTATTTGTGGGGAAAAAAAGGACTTAAATTTTTTGGAGGTACAGTGTTGCATGACTGCTCAATTGTCAGTTAAAGTATCATAGTGCATTATCAAAAAAAGTGGCCTGGACATGAAGTAGTAAATCTTCCGCAGGTGAAGTGATTAAAGACAAAAAACAATGAATTATGATTAGAAGTGTTACACAATAGGGATTGGTGCTGGGCCCAAATTTTTCAACCTATCTATTAAAAGGGTTGTAAAGGTGCTGTTGCACTACCCCCGAAGGAGCTTCTGATTTGATTTGGGTGGCATGTTACCTCTTGTCTTCTCGCTGTCTAGGGTACTGGATGAGAGCTGTAATAAATTCAATGTCCACACGACAGGTGTCGTGTGGAAATTGAATAGGTGAGGAGATAGAAGAAATGGAAATGGCGGATTCAGGGTTAACTGGTGCAGAAACCGTCCTGCCTCCACCGGGAAAACTTCTTCACCACTCTAGCCAGAGTGGGTACAGAGTGTTACTGGGAACTTCAGGTTAAAGTCTCTGCCACAGACCCTCCTAAAGGTGGAGACAATCTTGGTTCAAAATCCTTCTCAACTGGATTCAGCACCCGGATCTCCTTCAAAACAGCTTCAATTGCATCAATAACTGACAGACGACCACCGTCCAGCCTCTCAGGTACAAAGTGTCTTTCGATGAGCAGATAGGCCTCTCCTACGATACGGTTTCCCTCAGATAGGTTCTCCATCGCCCGGCTTCCTCCACTTTAGACGGACAGCACAGGAATACTAAGTCTGCTTACTGAGCCTACAAGGTAAATTGGTGCTCCAGACCAACGTGGTCCCGGAGCCAGGAGCAACACTTACACACACCCCGGCCAGAAAGACCACACACAGGGGTGGTGGAAGAACTGCCCAGGTGGAAGGCATGAGGCGATGACTCCAAACCAATGGCATCTGCCCCTTAAATACCCCTCCCCAGCATGCACAGCGAGGCAACAAACCCTCCTGATTGGCTGGCGAGGAGAAGTATCCACACTACCCTGATTCTACTTCTGCTCCCTGCTGTCTGGGGGGTGACTGAAGTCCCCAGATGAAAGGATAGGCACTAGGGATGAGCTTTGCATTCGAAACTAACCTATGTTCGACTCGAACATCGTCCATTCGATCGTTCGTCGAATTTCGAACAAAAACGATCGTTCGCGGCAAATTCGAGTGAAACGAAACGACCGCTTTTAAAACTTTTTTTCCATTGATACTACTATCAATGTAATTTTTTTTTAAAAACAGTCGTTTTTTCAGGAGTCCTGCTCCTGAAAAAACGACCGTTTTTAAGACTTTTTTTCCATTGATACATGTTCCCTGGGGCAAGACCCGGGTTCTGAAAGACGCTTTCCAACAATAACTTGAAAATGTGTCTTTAAAATGATCGTTTTTGAATTCGAACGTTCGAGTCCCATAGACTTCAATGGGGTTCGGACTGTTCGACGGTTCTGGTGCGATAGGCACACAGCACAGCCAGGGCTGGAACAGAAGCCTATAAAATTTGGCTAAATTAACATGGTCAAAGCCAATTAACTCTCTGACCCCCTTCTAAATTTACAATAGCACCTGCTTTAAAAGTAGCCAGGTGCTACAGTACAAATTTTTTCCTAAATAGCTTCCTTTACCTTAGTGCAGTCCTCCTTCACTTACCTCATTCTTCCATTTTGATTTTAAATGTCCTTATTTCTTCAGAGAAATCCTCACTTCCTGTTCTTATGTCTGTAACTATACACAGTAATGTGAGGCTTTTTCCCTAGTGTGGAGTGTCATGCTCGCCCTGTCCCTTGGACTGCAGGAGAGTCAGGACGCTCTCTACGTTGCAGATAGAGAAAGGAGCTGTGTGTTAGTGGGCATCCTGACTCTCCTGTAGTCCAAGGGAGGGGACGAGCATGACACTCCACACCAGGGAGAAAGCCTTGCATTACAGTGTGTAGTTACAGACAGAAGAACAGGAAGTGAGGATTTATCAGAAGAAATAAGGACATTTACAAAGCAAAATCGAAGAATGATGTAAGTGAAGGTAAGGAAGCTATTTAGGAAAAAAAATGTGTACCTTTACAACCCCTAAATGATCTGGGGGATTAAATGGTTAGTAAAAACATATGTACAGTTATAAACAATGATTACAGAAGGATCTTGCCAAAAGTACAATCGACAACAATGACAACATTTAAATTGCAAATTGCAAATTAAATGTAATATTGAAAAATTTAAGGAATGCAGATTTGCTTGGGGAATACCTTACCCTCTTTAGATTAAATGAAATACAGATGGGCAAATTAGATGGAAAAATACTTGGAAATGCTGGCAAACAATAAGCTAAACAATGCCACTTGATACCAAAAGGCAGAAGTAAAGCAAAACATATCTCGGTAGAATAAAACATGTAACGCTAATATGATATTATTCCTGTGTAAAACTAAACAGCTCATTAATGAAACACTAGCTATGGGGTTTTTATACAACTGGAAATACTTTTTTTCACATTTTTGGTTACAAAGGTAACAGAGATTTATTATGTATTTTGATTTGTATATATGGAGATTTATTATAAGGAATGTGATATGCAATGTTATTGTAGCAAACCAAGTAATATTTAGCATATACTGTCACCATTCTGTTAATTAATGTGATTTCATTTTAACTTTGAAATGTTATATATGTTTGAAGAATTTCAGCCCATTAGAAAACATAAGTGCTTGATATCTTCTTAGGATATCTATTTAAATAATCTTTGATGAATGAACATACTGTGGGAATGTAAACCTATTTACCTTTGCCTTTAATCAGTCCCAAAAGAAATGTCTCACCATACAACATCAAACAATTTGGTCTTTTTAATTGGGGTTGATCCAAGTGAGTGCTAAGGATCTCTACCCATCAAAGTCTGTATTTCTTTTATAATGAGCAACTGCACAAACAGATGGTAGAACTTTTCACGTTTTTGTTGTGCTTTCCAGCATTAAAAAAAATAAAATAAGGCTACTTACATAAATATTTACTTTATAGTAACAATTTTAAAAGATAACCTGTTCTTTAATTAAAACACTCTCTTACAATAGGCAGCTTGTAAGATGGAAGTTTACTGTATATGAGAGAGGAAGTAACTTGTGCAAGTAGAGTCATCAATTCATTTAGCTGCCCTTTATATTTAGAACTGTTAATTTCTGTGCATCCACCTGCACGCATTCATTTCTTAGAAGGGTATGTGTATGTACACTAGGTAAGAAAAGGTGGGGTGGGGGAATCTGTATAAGGCTGACCAGTATGCAATATACATTTACAACATATTGGTTGCCTATTTCAGAAAATATGTTGTTATTATAATTGTCCTTTATTAAGACCTTGGGTAGAACCTTTTATTACCTTACAGGTCGCGTACACACGATCGGTCAAAACCGATGAAAACGGACTGAAGGACCGTTTCATCGGTCCAAACCAATCATGTGTGGGCCCCATCGGTCAGTCCGATGGGTCCAAACCGATAGTTAGTATGCAAAAGCATTGGTTAAAAGGCCGCGCATGCTCAGAATCCAGTCGACGCATGCTTGGAAGCATTGAACTTCATTTTTTTCAGCACATCGTTGTGCTAAAACACATAAACGTCACCGTATTCTAACACAATCGTTTTTTTAACCGATGGTGTGTAGGCACATCAGACCATCAGTCAGCTTCATCGGTCCTTCAGACCATTCTCATCAGATGGACTGACCGTTTGTACGCGGCCTTAGCCTGTGTACACATGATCAGTCCGAACTGATGAAAATGGACTGAAGTCCAGTTTTATCAGTCCAAACCAACCCATGTGTATGGCCCATCAGTCTGTTGTCCTTCAGTCCAAAGTTTTAAAACTTGCTTTAAAATCTGACCATCGGTCCAAACCGATCGTTAGTACCCAAAAGCATTGGTTCAAAAATCTGTGCATGCTCAGAATCAAGTCGGCGCATGCTTGGAAGTATTGAACTTTGTTTTTTTCAGCACGTCGTTGTGTTTTATGTCACCGCGTTCTGACACAATCGGTTTTTGAATTGATGGTGTGTACGCACATCAGACCATCAGTCTGTGAACCGATGAAAATGAACTTCAGTCCGTTTTCATCAGTTTGGACTGATCGTGTGTACAGGGCCTAATGCCGCATACACACAATCACTTTTTGTGATGTAAAAAAACGTTGGTTTATCTCATGAAACAAAACAACGTTTTTCAAACTTTATTTTAAAAAACAACGTTGCCTACACACCATCGTTTTCTGAAAATGCTCTTGCAAAGCGCGGTTACGTACAACACGTGCGACGGCACTCTGTTCCATTGAAGCTCCCATCTCATAACTTGCTTCTGAGCATGCGTGGGTTTAAAAACATTGTTTTAAACGTCGTTTTGCCCACACACGATCATTTTTTGTGAAACAAAAGACGACATTCTGAAAAACAACATAAAAAATTGAAGCATGTTCGAATTTTTTTCGGACGTTTTTCAGAAGACATAAAACGACGTTTTGCCCACATGATCATTTAAAATGAAGTTTTTTAAAACGTCGTTTTATTTCATCATAAAAAACGACCGCATGTACGCGACATTAGAGTTTTTTTGACTCCATCCATCTTTCACAAAAGTAGCATCTGATATATTTTTTTATGTTAAGTGTATGCATGGCAGGTAATAGGCATTATTACTAGGGTTGTCCCAATACCGATACCAGTATCGGTATCGGGACCAATACCAGAATAGAATACTTTTTCCGTCCCCCCCCCGCGCCGCTGCCGCCGATCGCCGCCGAACGCCGCCGCCGCATCGAAACCCGCCGCCGCATGGGTTAAAAATCGTGCGGGAACAGCACAGCATTCATTTGAATAGCTGTAGTGTTCCCGCACGTATAGACACTCCTCCTTGCTCGGGATTGGATGGGTGATCGTGATCTGTCCAATCCCAAGCAAGGGGAGTGTCTATACGGGCAGGAACACTACAGCTATTCAAATGAATGCTGTGATGTTCCCCGGGCGGCGGTGGCTAGGTAGGGGTGACATGGCTGCATATATGGGTGACATGGCTGCATATATGGGTGACATGGCTGCATTTGTGGGTGACATGGCTGCATACATGGGTGACATGGCTGCATTTGTGGGTGACATGGCTGCATATATGGGTGACATGGCTGCATATATGGGTGACATGGCTGCATTTGTGGGTGACATGGCTGCATATATGGGTGACATGGCTGCATATATGGGTGACATGGCTGCATATATGGGTGACATGACTGCATATGTGGGTGAGATGGCTGCATATATGGGTGACATGGCTGCATATATGGGTGACATGGCTGCATTTGTGGGTGACATGGCTGCATATATGGGTGACATGGCTGCATTTGTGGGTGACATGGCTGCATATATGGGTGACATGGCTGCATTTGTGGGTGACATGGCTGCATATATGGGTGACATGGCTGCATATATGGGTTACATGGCTGCATTTGTGGGTGACATGGCTGCATATATGGGTGACATGGCTGCATATATGGGTGACATGGCTGCATTTGTGGGTGACATGGCTGCATATATGGGTGACATGGCTGCATATATGGGTGGCATGGCTGCATTTGTGGATGACATGGCTGCATTTGTGGGAGACATGGCTGCATATATGGGTGACATGGCTGCATTTGTGGGTGACATGGCTGCATATATGGGTGACATGGCTGCATATATGGGTGACATGGCTGCATTTATGGGGGACATGGCTGCATTTGTGGGTGACATGGCTGCATATATGGGTGACATGGCTGCATATATAGGTGGCATGGCTGCATTTGTGGATGACATGGCTGCATATATGGGTGACATGGCTGCATACATGGGTGACATGGCTGCATTTGTGGGGGACATGGCTGCATTTGTGGGGGACATTTAAAAAAGTATCGATATTCGGTATCGGCGACTACTTTAAAAAAATTATCGGTACTTGTACTCGGTCCTAAAAAAGTGGTATCAGGACAACCCTAATTATTACCTCATAAAGAGTCAACATTACCCCCCGATGATCAGGGTGATTTACTAAAGGTGAAAAAATAATATTGCGCTCGTTAGTGTGAAAACAAAAGCAGCGATCAAAAAGTGTTATACTACACAAGAAGACAATGTTCAAAGAATGAGATCGTGCTAGAAATTAAAGGTGTAAACTGATAATGCTATTAAACAAAATCACAAGTGAAATAAAGTTCATAGGTGAATCACAAAGTAGATAAGTCCATCAACATAGTGAAAAACTTTCATGATAAGTGATCCCACGAGTGCCAGTAAATCAAATGGAAAAAGTGTTGGTATAGACAAGACCTCCACCGAAATCACAAGAAGCCTCTTACCAAAAATCAATGATCTCTTAAGTGATAGGAGATCAGTTAAAGCATGATACGGTCTGCAATAATCAGTAACGGTCAATGGGAAGGTCCAAAGAGACAGCCTGGTTCTCAGATGTATGAATATCTCCCGATGGGTCATCCACAGGTACATAAAAAACAAATGCCTCACATAGCATAAAACCTTCATTTATTTGGTTAAAAAAGTAGACTTGCACTTACATTAAAGTGAAGAAACATCGCATGTAAACATATCAGCCGGCCGGCTTACAACAAACAGCCCGTATTCCGGGTAGAGAGATTTAAGTGCGTGGTGACGTCAGAACGTCTCCTCCCTACGTTTCGTCTGAAAGACTTGATCACGGGATACAGGCGGCGTTCTGACTCACCACAATATATGTAAACAGACGTCAAATGCAGCCTCGATGTGGATCAAACACCCTGCCGCACTGTCGCCATATTGGTTCCTGGAACGAAACCAGGCAAGAGCAGCGATGCTGACCGCGCTCTGCCCTTACTTAATGTACACAGACAAAAAGGGAAAAAAAACTAACTGAACTAACTAAAATAAAGAACGAACGGAGAATGTGTGACACTCTCTAAAAATTATGATGAAATAAAACTATAATCAGCTGCGTCTAATGCAAAACGCACTGTCACAATGTTCTAGTGTATGTCATTGAAGGAAACAAGAGAACACTGCTGTTGCTAGCAATAACAAACAGCGGCAAAACACAACTGTATGCTATATATAATAATCTATTAGCAAACCTAATGCAAACATTTAATAAATAAAGGGCTTAATTATACCATAATAAAAATATATTAATAATTAGAAACCATGATACTCCATGTCAGGAATGGTTCATAGTATCTATAATCGCATAAACTATAGTTATACTCATAAGTCTATGGGAGATGTATATAAATGAATATTAAAAGTCTATGTCCATAAGGAGAAAAACCTCTTAAGACCTGACTAACCCCAATGGGTCAATGGAAAAAAGGACCTCAAACGTTGGTTGCACTCCACATCGAGCCTGCATTAGTCAATGGTGACAGACATGATATTAAAGTGAAATGTAAATCACAGGTACGTATCCTTCAAAAACAATTAAAATGATATGAGAGAAAAAAAACAACAACTAAAGATTACTGAATATAAAAACAAGAAATAAACCAATATGAGAACATATCAATCAAGAATTGGCTATGAAACAGTTGACATCAACCCCTATATTAAGGCCGAAAGGTGTATAGCTTTTTAATTTATAAACCCAGGACATTTCTAATTTAGAGGTGGTTCTCACTTTTGGGTTTCTACTATGTGTGGTTAGATAGTGTTTGGATACCGAATGTTTAGTATACCCCAATCTGATGTTATTGATATGTTCATTTAATCGAACCTGTAGGGGGCGCTTCGTCCTGCCCACATATTGAAGGCCACACGGGCATTGCAGCATGTAAACTACCCCTGTGGTTGAACAGGTGATAAATGGTTTTATTGGATAATTTTTGGATGTACAGTTGGAACTAAATACAGTTGTTCTCCTGGAACTACATCCATTTAAAGAGCACACCTGGCAGGTGCCACACTTATAGTACCCTGTAAGTTCAGCAAAGAACTTTAAAACCAAACTAGGGGGATTTAAAATATTAGGGGCCAATTTATCTTTAAGGCATGGGGCACCTCTAAAAACCACACTTGGCCTATCAGGTAATAAGCTTCCTAGGACCTTATCATTTTTTCAAAATGTGCCAATGTTTGCCAACAATGTGTCTAACATTGGCATGTTGGCACGAATAGTTAGTAATAAAAGGGCTACGAAACTGATTATTACTCTCTTTGCCCGTTCTGGCCGTCAGTAGATCAATTCTGTTGGTCTCATGAACAGCAGTCAAAGTGTCGGACAGGAATTCTCTCGAGTAGCCCTTTTCTAAAAACCGTTGGGTGAGGACACCAGCTTGTTCAATAAAGGTGGTATTTTCAGTACAATTACGTTTTAACCGAAGATACTGGCTTTTCGGCACTGATCTTAACCAGGAAGTGTGATGGCAACTGGTATTAGGAATGAATGCATTCCTATCAGTATCTTTAAAAAACGTTGAGGTGACAAACTTGCCATCTGAAATAGAAATGGTCAAATCTAGAAAGTTAATCCTATCTGAGCTAATCTCTCGACTTAGATGGATACCTCTATTGTTTATGTTGAGAGAGTCCAAAAAGGATATCAGATCAGCCTCCAAGCCATCCCATAGGAGGAGGATGTCATCTATGTACCTAGCCCACAACAAGATCTGGGGTCTAGTTGAGACACAGAAGACATCCTCCTCCCACTTGGCCATATAAAGGTTCGCTAAACTAGGGGCAAACTTAGCGCCCATAGCGACACCCTTATCTTGTTTATAGAATTGACCATTAAACCAAAAAAAGTTGTGGGAGGCCGCATATTCTAATAATTCCATAATATAAAGGACCTGCTTATGAGGCAGACTAGAATCTCTCCTTAGATAATATGATACTGCATCCAAACCCAATTGATGGGGGATCACCGTATATAATGAGGTGTCACCATCAATAAATTCTCTGTGGGGGTGAGACCAGTAAGCAGATTGATAATGTGCCTTGTGTCTTTTACATATGAGGGCATCTTACGCACCAGCGGTTGTAGAAAAAAATCAATGTACTTGCCCACCCGGGAGGTAACAGAATCAATACCACTGACTATGGGCCGTCCCAGGGGGCAAGTAGGATTTTTATGTACCTTCGGAAGGTAGTATATGATAGGAGTCCTAGGGGACTCAGGTACTAAGAAGGCTTTTTCTTTCTTATTAAGGATATTTAACTTAAAACCTTTAGTGACCAGCTTAGTTAACATATTTTTGTATTTATTGCCAGGATCAAGAACCAATGGGGTGTAGGTATCTGTATCCGAGAGTATACGATACATCTCCTGCATGTTATCATCCTTATTAAGGATGACAATGCCGCCCCCTTTGTCCGCTGGGCGAATAATAACATTTTTGTTTGCACAAAGAGTTTCTATACCTGATTCAATACTTTGTTTATTCCTTACATTTTTTATTCTGATATCCTCTAAGTCCTTCAACATTAAATCTTTAAACACCTTCAATGAAGGAGCCAAATGGCCAGGTGGATTGTAGGTGGAAGCATTGGATAAACCCGAATGTACATAGTTCTGAGAAAGGGTTTTAGATGGATTAAATGGGTTGGAGGCTACATATCGTTGGATGTTAAGCTTCCGGACATATTTATGGATGTCCATATATGTGTTGAACTTATTCAAATTATTAGGGGGGGCATATTTTAACCCTTTATCGAGGACTGCCAATTCTGGATCAGTAAGAGGGTGTGAACTTAGATTGAATATGCCAGCACCTACTACTTTCTCGACCTTTTGGGACTGAATGTGCCACCCCCCTCTGGTCCCTCTTTTAGTTCTCTTAGCCTTTTGATGCCTTGTCCCACTCGGGGAAAATCCCACTGAGAGGGACCCTGACCATCCGAAGGAATATATCCCCCAGTGGCACCACTATCTGCATATGCCATGATTGGAGTCTGGTAGACCACTCCCTCTGGGTTGTTGCCATTCACAAGAGGTAAAAAACTGTTATGTGTGGATACATTATAGTCAATATCCTGGTCACCTGTATAGTGAACCACATCATTATTCACATATCCTGGTGGCCATTGATAATTCGAGGTTCTCACCTCGGTTACCCCTTGGTGTCCTTGATATTGATCAATGGGTTGATTGGCACCACTGTAATAATTAGGTACTGGTGTCCGAAATTGAGCCCCCCTTCCCCTACCACCTGCGGCTCCCAAGCGGGGACGTGTTCCCCCACGGGGTCGAAAGCCGGGAGGAGGGAAAGGTATGCCCCCCTGTCCCCCTCCACTTCTTCCCATATTATTGGGATAGGTGACCGGAGGCTTTTTCTGTGTTTTTAACGGCCCTCCTGGGGAACCCCTGCTTGATGGTCGCCCTTGAGAGAGGTTACCCACATTGGAGTGAATCAGGATACCAACCGTATTACCAGAACTCGTATTAGGAGGGATCGTGTCCATGGCTGGATTGGACATGGCTTATTGCTCGGCTAGTATTTTTTTCTGCCAGTCAAAAACTAAATGTGATTGATAGTCTCCCACATCTCTGTTATATTTCTTTTTCTTTTTGTTTTTTTGCTCTTTTTCTTCCTTTTCTAACACTTTAAGCAGGTTTTTAGACCTATCAACATACTCATCTCCTGTCATAAAAGGGATAAGTTTATCCTTTATGAGTTTGATTTCATCATCCAACCTGCCTAATTTGTTAGCCTTACGCTCTCCAAGGAATTTTAAAAGACTCAAACCAGTTTTGTTAAAAACTTGTACCACCCTTCTATATCAGTGTCTCCCTTTTGGGGAGCAATGTCCCATCGCAGACTGCGGGGCACCATCTGCTGTTTTAGATAGGTGTCCAAAAAAACAATGTCCCACTGAGTGTGTAATTCAGAAATGGTAAGATTTTTTAACCTCGTGAAGAGACCCCCCAAACCACCATCTCCATCTTTAACCACTTGCCTACTGTGCACCTACACCCCCTTCCTGCCCAGACAAAATTTTAGCTTCCGGCACTGCGTCGCTTTAACTGACAATTGTGCGGTCGTGCGATGTGGTTCCTAAACAAAATTGGCGTCCTTTTTTTCCCACAAATAGAGCTTTCTATTGGTGCTATTTGATCGCCCGTGCGGTTTTTATTTTTTAGGCTATAAACAAAAAAAGAGCGACAATTTTGAAAAAAGACACAATTTTTTTTGCTTTTTGCAATAATAAATATCCCATTAAAAAAAAAAAAAAAAAAAAAAATTGATCTCAGTTTAAGCCGATACGTATTCTTCTACATATTTTTGGTAAAAAAAAATTAAAAATAAAATCGCAATAACCATATAGTGACTGGTTTAAGCAAAAGTTATATTGCCTACAAAATAGGGGACAGAATTATTATTATTTTTTTTATTTTTTTTTACTAGGAATGGCGGCGATCTACGTTTTTTTTTCGGGATTGCGACATTATAGCCGACACATCGGACACTTTTGACACATTTTTGGGACCATTCACATTTATACAGTGAACAATGCTATAAATATGCATTGATTACTGTATAAATGTGACTGGTAGGGAAGGGGTTAACCACTAGGGGGCGGGGAAGGGGTTAAATGTGTATCCTAAGGTGTGTTCTTACTGTGGGGGGAGGGGGGTGACTGGGGGAGGTGACCGATTGTGTCCTAATGTACAAGGGACACAATCGATCTCCTCTCTCCCTGACAGGGACGTGCAGCTCTGTGTTTACACACAGAGCTGCACGTCCCAGCTCAGTTACACGAAAATCGCAGGTGCCCGGCGGCCACCTAGTGGCTTAAATTGACATCACGTCATATGACGTGATGTCAGGATAATTGAGTATCCCGCCCGCCGTCATTTCACGGTGGGCGGGTATGAAGTGGTTAAACGTTTCAAAAACCCCCTCTGTGTTAACAACACGGGAGGCTCTGAATTCAAAAATATCCATCACAAAACTTAAATCAAACAAGTGTTCGGATGCTAAAGACAGTTAACAGCAGCAATAATAGGTATATGGACAAACAGTGAAAAAATAATATTGCGCTCGTTAGTGTGAAAGCAAAAGCAGCGATCAAAAAGTGTTATACTACACAAGAAGACAATGTTCAAAGAATGAGATCATGCTAGAAATTAAAGGTGTAAACTGATAATGCTATTAAACAAAATCACAAGTGAAATAAAGTTCATAGGTGAATCACAAAGTAGATAAGTCCATTAACATAGTGAAAAACTTTCATGATAAGTGATCCCACGAGTGCCAGTAAATCAAATGGAAAAAGTGTTGGTATAGACAAGACCTCCACCGAAATCACAAGAAGCCTCTTACCAAAAATCAATGATCTCTCAGGCGGCGTACACACGACCGAGGTTCTCGCTGGAAACCAGCGAGAACCTCGCTGGAAGCTGCATTCCAGCGAGAACCTCGGCCGTGTGTACGCTCTCGGCGAGCATCCCGTCGGGAATGCCGTCGAGCAGAAATAGAGAGCATGTTCTCTATTTGCTCGACGGCCCGCCTGGATGAATGGCTGGTTGCCATTCCCGACGGGCGGGTCGCCAAATCTGACGGCCGGCAGAGAACCTCGACGGGCGGAACGATGTGTTCTGCCCGTCGAGGTTCTCTGCCGTGTGTACGTGGCTTCAGTGATGGGAGATCAGTTAAAGCATGATACGGTCTGCAATAATCAGTAATGGTCAATGGGAAGGTCCAAAGAGACAGCCTGGTTCTCAGATGTATGAATATCTCCCGATGGGTCATCCACAGGTACATAAAAAACAAATGCCTCACATAGCATAAAACCTTCATTTATTTGGTTAAAAAAGTAGACTTGCACTTACATCAAAGTGAAGAAACATCGCATGTAAACATATCAGCCGGCCGGCTTACAACAAACAGCCTGTATTCCGGGTAGAGAGATTTGAGTGCGTGGTGACGTCAGAACGTCTCCTCCCTACGTTTCGTCTGAAAGACTTGATCACGGGATACAGGCGGCGTTCTGACTCACCACAATATATGTAAACAGACGTCACATGCAGCCTCGATGTGGATCAAACACCCAGCCGCACTGTCGCCATATTGGTTCCTGGAATGAAACCAGGCAAAAGCAGCGATGCTGACCGCGCTCTGCCCTTACTTAATGTACACAGACAAAAAGGAAAAAAAACAAACTGAACTAACTAAAATAAAGAACGAACGGAGAATGTGTGACACTCTCTAAAAATTATGATGAAATAAAACTATAATCAGCTGCGTCTAATGCAAAACGCACTGTCACAATGTTCTAGTGTATGTCATTGAAGGAAACAAGAGAACACTGCTGTTGCTAGCAATAACAAACAGCGGCAAAACACAACTGTATGCTATATATAATAATCTATTAGCAAGCCTAATGCAAACATTAGATTTAATTCACTAAAGGATTTGAGAATGTGCACACAGTAAAATGGGTCATTTTGTGGGGAAAAAAAAGTGTCAAGAATCGCTTCAATTATTGAATCATGTTAACAAGAAAAAAGTTAACAGCGATTTTCCATTTTTAATAACTTTTTATTGCAGTTGAATCAGTATGTAAACATATAAAACAATAGTAGAAACAATTGCTCCAATTGCACAGTACGGAATCATAGGTATACACATTCAATGTAAGCAAACATAATTAATAGCAAGTTACAGTAAATTGCATGGCACATGGCACATAAATCTATATTTATATTCAACAATAATAATAACTTACCAAAGGTAAAAAAAAAAAATCTAAATAATAGCATAGTAAAATATATTGTATTAAACAACGGAGGGCTGTGCTGAAACAATCAGTTAAAAAACTGAAGAATAGAGGATTCATAATAATTCTCTCATATAAACACTGTACATGAGTTCCTATATCTTCTCAGATTCATGCATGTCCAGAAGGTGTGCAGGAGGGTGCCTACCTGGCTACGTACTGTAAGGATTAATGTACATGGGGCGTTTTAAAACCCCTCCTGAACGATTTAACTTGACAGATATTAACAGACGTCTAAGGCCGCGTACACACAATCAATCAAAACCAATGAAAACAGACTGAAGTTCAGTTTCATTGGTCCAAACCGATCGTGTGTAGGTCCCATCGGTCAGTTGTCCTTCGGTCCAAAAAAAGAGAACTTGCTTTAAAATTGAACCGATGGACGCCTGACTAATGGGTCAAAAACGATCGTTAGTATGCAAAGGCTTCGGTCAAAAGGCCGCGCATGCTCAGAATCAAGTCGACGCATGCTTGGAAGCATTGAACTTCATTTTTTTCAGCACATTGTGTGTTTTACGTCACTGCGTTCTGACACAATCGTTTTTTTAACCGATGGTGTGTAGGCACATCAGACAGTCAGACTTCGGACTGTTCTCGTCGGATGGACTGATCGTATGTACGCGGCCTAAAACATTCATTCTGCCACGTTTACATGCCACATTTACATGCCACATTTGCGTTTAGAAGCATTTTTTTCTTGCAAGCAGTCGAAAATTTAAAACGCTAGTAATGAAAGGCGGCTTAACGAGAGTTACCACGTTTACATGCATTTACAAGCTGTTACAGGCGTTTGAATTTTCAAATGCCTCTAAACTTTTGTCCTGAACGCATTTTTTTGCTTTCCAAAAAATGCTTCTAAACTCAACTGCCTATAAACTAGACATGTGCACAGAAAATGTTTTCGTTTTTTTTTTTGTTTCGTATCGTTACGTAGGTTCGTTTCCGTTAGTTTTTCGTAAGACGCCGTTTTCCTGTTCGTTCTCGTTCGTTTTTCGTACAACGCAATTTTTTCGTATTCCGATCGTTTCGTATTTTCGTTACCATTTTATTTTCGTACATGCGGGATGGTTCGTTATTCTGTTTAATTTATGTTCGTTACTTGTTAGATAATAATTTTCGTGAATTTTCATCAATGATTTGCTTTCTGTATTTTGAATTCCTTTTTCTGTTCGTATTTTCACTCGTATGTTCATATGACATCTATAACAAAAGATTTGCATTCTGTATTTTGAATTCCTTTTTTCTGTTCGTATTTTGGATTCAAAATACAGAATGCAAATCTTTTGTTATAGATGTCATATGAACATACGACTGAAAATACCAAAAGAAAAAGAATTCAAGATACAGAATGCAAATCTTTTGTTATAGATGTCATTTTCGTTTTTTTGAATGGGCAGTGAGTGAGTGTAGTTAGTGAAGCAGCTTCTCTTTTGTGCTGAGTACACTAGTACAGTGAGTAGTACAGTAAAGCCAAATAAACTTTTCTGTGGATTTTCATCTGACGGGAGATCAGTTGGCCAGACTTTTGAACCCAAAAATGGTTTTCTGATGGAGTTTAAAAACAAAAAAATTTCTGAGAACGAACGGAAAACGATCGTTTTTATGTTTATATAAATATATATGTTAATATATATCCATGCCTTATCCATGCCACATCAGTTATTATCCTTGCCCATCAATGCCACATCAGTGCTCATTCGCACCTCATCAGTGCTCATCCCTACCAAATCAGTGCTCACCTGTGCCACATCAGTGCTCACCCATGCCTCATCCATGCCACATCAGTGCTCATCTGTGCAGATATATGCCACATCAGTGCTCATCTGTGCCACATCAGTGCTCATCCGTGTCTCATCCATGCCACATCAGTGCTCATCCGTACCTCATCCATGCCACATCAGTGCTCATCTGTTCCAGATCCATGCCACATCACTACTTATCAGTGCTCATCCATGTAACATCAGTACTCATCTGTGTTACATCCATGCCTCATCAGTGCTCATCCATGACACATCCGTGTCACATCAGTGCTCACCTGTGCCACACCAGTGCTCATCCGTCCCTCATCTGTGCCACATCAGTTCTCATCCGTGCCTCATCAGTGCTTATCCATGCCACATCCATGCCACTACAGTGCCCATCAGTGGCACTACAGTGCCCTATAGTGCCTCACAAAAGTGTAATAGGTAGTCAGGAAATTCAATTTGAAATTGATGTCCCTAGAACATCTGACTGGGCTCCCTGCATGTTGGGCCTATGTGTGTGGCCAGGATGTGTAAAAGTCTCGCACATTTGGTATTAGTAGTCTCAGGATGAGTAGCAGAATGTATTTTGGGGTGTCATTTTTGCTATGTAGATGCTATGTGTTAGAATTGTTTTTTTTTTTATAAATGACAACTTTGTGTAAAGAAAAAAATGTTCAAAAGACTCATTATGTCTCACAGATAATGTGTTGGGGTGTTTGCTTTCCAAAATTGGGTCTTTTTTGGGTTTCCATTGTCCTGGTGCTCCAGGGCCTTCAAAAAATGTAAAAGGTCAAAAAATGATGGCCCGGATTCACAAAGCACTTACTCCGACGTATTTCTAGATACGCCGATGTAAGTACAAATGTATCTATGCGTCGACCCACAAACCAAGATATGTAGAAAAATAGGCTTCAGTCGCCCGACGTAACTTTTCTACGCGGGCGTATAGTGGGCGCATATTCACGCTGGACGCATGTGGCGCTACCATTGATTTTCGATTTAAATATGCAAATGAGGCAAATACGGCGATTCACGAACATACTTGCACCCGGCGCATAATATACGCGGTTTGAGTAAGTTGTACGTCCCGCGTAAAGTTATTCCCCATAAAGAAGGCACAACTCATGCAAAGGTATGGACCAGGGAACGAATACCGTCAAATTGTATGTAGTTTACGTTTTACGTGAATAGGGCTGGGCGTAGGTTATGTTTACGTCGTAGGCAGTTGTTTAGACGTAATTGTGAGCATGGTCACTGGGATACATCCATGGGACGGCGCATGCGCCGTTCGTTTTAAGTACTAGTCTAGCACTCGGCCCACTTCCACCTACGCCGGCTTACGCCGACAAAATATACGCCACGCTGGTGCAACGTTGGGAGTATGGCTTTGTGAATTCCATGCTTGCCTCTCTGCACAGCGCAGGCGTAGTGTAAAAAAGATACGCTACGGCGGCATTAAATATGTGCCGATGTATGTGAATCCGGGCCTAAATGTGTAATTTATGTCCCTAGAACACCTAACAGTGCTCCCTGCGCATTGGGCCTCTCTATGTGGCCAGGCTGTGAAAAAGTCTCACACATGTGGTATTCCCATAGAAATGTCCTGTTACTATGAAAATTTTGTGAAAAAAAATCCAAATTTTGCAAATAATTGTGGGAAAAAAACTGCAACTTAATAAATTCACCATGCCTCTTACTAAATACATTGGGATGTCTGCTTTAAAAAAAAAAGGTAATTGGGGGGGAATCTGAACTGTCATGGCTTGTTAGTGTCTCAAGAAATTAGATAGGCCATCCTTACATTAGGTGTGATCAATTTTCAGTGATTGGCAACATAGGCCTGGATTCACGTAGCACTTACGCCGACGTATCTCGAGATACACCGTCGTAAGTACAAATGTGCGCCGTCGTATCTTTGCGCCGATTCCCAAAGCTAGATACGTTGAAAAATAAGGCTTCAACCACCCAACATAACTTGCCTACGCTGGCGTTTCGTGGGCCCATAGTTACGATGGACACATTCGGCGTACCCATGTTAAATATGCAAATGAGTAAGATACGCCGATTCACAAATGTACTTGCGCCCGGCGCATGTTTTAAGCAATTTGCTTAAGGGTTACATCTGGCGTAAAGTTATTCCTCATATAGGAGGCGCAACCCATGCAAAGGTATGGACCAGGGAACGAACACCGTCGATTTTTAGGTCGTTTATGTAGTACGTGAATAGGGCTGTGCGTAGGTTACGTTCACGTCATAGGCAGTGCTTTGACATATCTTAGCTAGTTATTTCGACGTAACGGTGAGCATGCGCACTGGGATGCGTCCAAGATACGACGCATGCGCACTTTGTTTTTTAAAGCTCAGCCCATCATTTGCATGGGGTCACGCTTCATTTAAATGTTACATGCCCACTTCCAGCCCACTTCCACCTACTTTGACTCGCGTCGGCTTAAGCCAACAACTATACAATACGCCGGCTCAACGTTGAGAGCATTTGCTTTGTGCTTGCCTCTCAACGTTGTGCCGGCGTAGCGTAAAGAAGATATGCTACGCTGGCAGAAAGATGCGTAGCTGTATAACTTTCACAAAGACCAATTAATATACACTGATTTTGGTTATTTTTTTACCAAAGATATGTAGCAGTATACATTTTGGCCAAAATGTATGAAGACAAATTACTAATTACTAAATAAATTTAAAACAGAAACAAAGAAAAAAAGCATTTTACAAAATGTTGAAAGGGGAGAGTGTAACCTCATTTAGGTTTTTAGTGAAAATATTTAAAATGTACCAGCATCCCGGGATAATTGAAAAAAGGTGGGGACCAAATAGTTGAAGACACAAGCTGCTTGACACTATGGGCCAGATTCACGTACAGTGGCGCATATATTGACCGGAGTAGCGCACCTCCTTAACGTTAGACCGGCGCAATGTAGAGGCGCAATTGCCGTATCCTCGTAGTATTTGCGCAGAAATTTGCGCCGGTGCAACGTAATTTCCGAGGC
Organism: Rana kukunoris; assembly: GCA_029574335.1. Lineage (NCBI taxonomy): Eukaryota > Metazoa > Chordata > Amphibia > Anura > Ranidae > Rana > Rana kukunoris. The sequence continues at coordinate 254,498,342 of CM056053.1, read as the reverse complement.
GTAAGGCGGTATAATTCAAATTCGGAAGGACGTGGGCGTGTTCCATTTAAATGAGCCGTGACCCCGTGCAAATGAAGGGCCGGCCCGGATTGCGCATGCGCACATGAAGCAGACCATGGTCAGCACCTCTCTGCGCATGCTCACAACTCGAGACGGCGCAATCAATGAAATTGGAACTAGGCCGGTCAACTTAGTGAGCTACGCAGAGAGCTTAAATAGACAGAGACAAACGCCCTTCATTTGCAAAAGTACATCCATTTGTATCCCTTCCTATACAGCAGGTGCTTTTGTTCTGTTGTCTGTTCGCGTTTGTCGGTTTGTGTTTGATATATTTGTTGACTGTTTTGTATAGTGTTTTGGATAGTGGTTTTCTGAGTGTTGTTTGGTGACTGTTTTTGATACTTTTTGGGTGACTGTTTTTTGGTGACTGATTTTTGTTAATTGTTTTGGTTCCAGTTTGTGAGAACATGAGCGAAAGGAAGCGAAAGTTGATTTTTTTTTTGCGGGAGAAGGCAATTCTTGCCAGGGCCATTACCCAATATGGGCGTTTCCTGCATGGCCCGGAGAGTGCCAACACCACCCCGGCCAGGAAGGCTGAGATATTGCAGACCAATACCGACGAGGTAAACACGATGGGGGGGAGACCTGGACACGCCAGGGGATTGCCAAGAAGATTAATGACCTCCGGCGTGTGGTCCGTGGGAAGCTGGGCAAGATTGCCACCCATGCCAGGGGCACTGGAGGGGGCCCACCATGCCCTGTTAGGCTGACTGTGGAGGAGCGTGCGGTGGCCCAGACCTTCAACAGGCTGCAAGTGGAGGGGCTGCCTGGCTTTGAGTCCAGTCAGGAGGCCGTGAGGAAAGGTACGTTTTTTTCTTTTTTCTTTATCGTACATCACGGGACACAGAGCGCATAGTCATTACATATGGGTTATATGGGTACCTTCAGGTGTGGACACTGGTGTAATCAACTTCACAGGAAGTTCCTCCCTATATAACCCCCTCCCACTGAGAGTGCTTTAGTTTTTTCGCCAGTGTCTTAGGTGTTGGTCACGTCTAGCTGTCCCTCGGAGGTCTCGGGACCCAGGATAGCTAGCCGGATCCGTCCGAAGTGCTTCAAAGCCAAGGTGTACGGTACCCGGGCCCTGCTGGAGTGGGGTTTTGCCTATAATGCCTCTCCTTGGAGGGCTGGATTCTGGGCTCCAGTGCCTTAGTCTCTTCCAAGAACTAAACGCTACTGATGCCAGGATGCTATATAGGTCCAGGGGTGTGGGTTCCTTAACACAGGACCCCGGTCCCTGAAGGTCCAAGACAATACCCACGGAGATGGGGGAAGGCTGGGCCTCTTGCATTTTGCAATACCCTGCGGCGTGGAGCAGGTAAGAGGGAACCTGCGGGACTTGGTTCGACAGTAGGTATCCCCCTGGGGGTTCTGGGTTGGCTAACAGTATGCTTGTGCATCAGCCACTATCTCCACTATGTCTGTGTAGGCAGGATGGGATACTAATGTTTACCCAGATAACATGTAGATATATGTATACTTGTAAGTTATATATTTGCTACTCACCCCAGGTATGCCTGTTAACACTGATACTGCAACCCCACATGTTTTAAAGAGGAAATTGCTGGTAAAAACTCCTGTTTCTTAGGAAGCCCATGGGGACAGCTTCCTCTCTGTGTGTGCACTACAATAAGATTAGTGCTTACCTGGTGTCTGTTGGTGCTGCCTAAAAGCTGGTCCATGTTGTTCCTCTGCTCTGCTTCCTCCATGTGGTTTCAGCGTGGTGCGCGCGATCGTGCGCGCGTGTGCGCGCGCGTGCACGCCGCCTTTTATAGCGTCGGCGTGCGTCGGGGGGGCGGGCCAGCAGCGTCAGGGTCTGTTTAAAGGGAAAAACTTTTTCTCTGGCTGGTCTTTCCCTCCTGGAGGCAGAGGAAGAAAGGATACAGAGCGTGCAGCTGGGTCTTTTGGCCACACAGGGACACCTAGTGGCGGTTTTGTGGATCTTCAGGTCTAGGACTTAGGTCCACTATTGACCAGAAAAAAAAAAAAAAAAAAGGAAGTTTTTTGCTTAAAGGGACTCAGCCTTAGATCCAGCAGTATCTGAGTCTACCTTGGACTCCGGCTAACGGGCATTGGTGTGTCAATACTCACAGGTTTCCTCAGTATTGCCACCTCCCAGGCGGGTAAAAAAAAAAAAAAAAAAAAAAAAATTAAAAAAAAAAAAAAAAGAAAAGGGAAAAAGAGAGAAATTAGTTCTTTTTCATTTTCCTCATACCTGCCCTCATATTGGTTACTCCTAGCTGCAACAGTCAGGTGTTGGCTATAGGGGTGACCCAAGGTTGTACAATGGCTCCAAAGGGATCTGGACCAGCCAAGGCTGCTAAAGGTGCCAAAAAGCAAAAGGGGTCTCCATCGGGGTCAGAGGATTTGGGCCAGGCTTCTACGGCCCCACCCTCGCCAGTTAGGACACCGAGTGGCATAGTACAAGAGCCATTGGGGGTGCTGGGGGCAGAGGCGGCCCCCGATCCACCCATTCCCGTTTACGTGACGGAAGAAATGCTAGCAGCCACCATGAGTGGGCTAGAGAAAAGGTTAACTGCGTTGTTTTCCCGTCCTTGCCCAAATAGCAAGCGGGCTAGATCCCCCTCACCCAGTGTGGGGTTTTCAGATGCGGAGGTCTCCTCTTCAGAGGAACGGGACCCACAAGGGGATCAGGCAGACCCAAGTCCCGACGGTTCAGACAGGGAAAATTCCACTATAGATGAATATTTTTCGGCCTCTCAAGCGGAGAGCCTGTGGATCCAGTCTTTGACAGATATGGTTCGCACTGCCTTTTAACTTCCAGTGCCAGAACTAGTAGCCCCGGAGGTATCCTCATTGGGTTCTTTAAAGGCTCCATTAACTTGTGCGTCTTTTCCAATGCACCCCCTTCTGCGGAACGTGATTTACCAGGATTGGGCTCGACCTGATAGAATCTTTGTCCCTCCTAAAAGATTCTCTATTCTCTACCCTATGGAAGAGGAATATGTAAAGAAATGGGCACTCCCTACAGTGGACGCGGCCATTTCCTGCGTGAATAAATCCCTGACTTGTCCGGTTGAAAATGTCCATATGTTCAAGGATCCGGTCGACAAAAAATTCGAGACCCTTCTGAAAGCAGCTTTCACCTCAGTAGGTGCCATGGTTCAGCCAGCAGTAGCAGCCATTGGTGTTTGTCAGGCCCTGAAGGATCAGGCAAAACATATATTAAAGGACATGCCGGCTCAGCATACTCATGAATTAGCAGAATTCCCTAGGGCTCTCTGCTTTGCAATAGATGCTATTAAGGACTCCATCCAACAGGCATCCCGTTCATCTCTACTGATGGTTCACATGCGTCGCCTTTTGTGGCTAAAGAACTGGTCAGCAGAGGCACCCTGCAAAAAGCTTTTAGCAGGGTTTCCCTTTCATGGGGGAAGACTATTCGGGGAAGACCTAGATAAATATATCCACACCATATCAAGTGGAAAAAGTACTTCCTTACCGGTCAAGAAAAGACCGCGTGGGCCCACGTTTAAACGACAGGCCATTGCAGGCTCGGCCCCTTCGACTTCCCGTCAGTATCGACGGCCTCCCGGGCGTTCAGCAGTTAATAGCCGCCCACAGGGACAAGCCGCGGCAAACAAGAGGCCCTGGTCTCGCAAGCCAGCTAAACCAGTCATCAAGTCAGATTCATGAAGGGGCGCCCCCACTCTCTTGGGTGGGGGGAAGACTTCAGTTTTTCTCCGAAGTCTGGAGGGCCAGAATTCCCGACTCTTGGGTTTGGTCCGTAGTAGCCTCAGGCTACAAACTAGAGTTTCGAGAAATCCCCCCTCCTCATTTTCAGGGGTCAAGTCTTCCAAGCGACCCGTTAAAGAGGGCCTCTCTCGTAAAGGCGTTGGATCGTCTCTTGCTCCAAGGAGTAATTGTAGAAGTACCAACCCAAGAAAGGGGTCTGGGATTCTACTCCAACCTTTTTGTTATACCAAAACCCAATGGCGACGTCAGGCCTATATTAGACCTCAAACGCCTAAATCGCTTTCTAAGGATTCAGACCTTTCGTATGGACTCCATACGTTCAGTGACAGCCAGCCTGCATCAGGGCGACTTTCTAGCATCTATAGACATAAAGGATGCATATCTGCATGTGCCGATTTACCCAGCACATCACAAGTTTCTTTGTTTTACGATAAATCAAAGTCATTACCAGTTCGTAGCCCTCCCTTTCGGGTTGGCAACAGCTCCACGGGTATTCACAAAGGTGTTAGCCCCGGGGCTAGCCGTCCTAAGGACAGAAGGCATCTTGGTCCTGGCATACCTGGACGATCTCCTGGTTATCGACAGATCAGCTTCCAACCTCAATCATGCAGTAGTCCGCACAGTGCGGCATCTAGAAGAGTTCGGGTGGATTGTGAACCAAGAAAAATCAAGGTTACAACCCACAAGACAGTTGGAATATCTAGGCTTTCGGTTAGATACAGAATGCCAGAGGGTATTTTTACCTCAAGAGAAGATCAGGTCGTTGATTCAAACGATTCAAATAGTCTTAGGCAAAAAGAAGCCGACTATTCGCCTATGCATGCGACTGCTGGGAAAGATGGTGGCCGCCTTCGAAGCAGCGCCCTATGCCCAGATCCATACCAGAATTCTGCAGGCAGCTATTCTCTCTGCTTGGAACAAGTCCATACAGGCATTAGACCGTCCATTAGTTCTTTCCCCAGGAGTCAGGCGCAGCCTGTACTGGTGGCTGATCCCTCAAAAATTATCAAAAGGGAAAACCTTTTGCCCCATCTCGTGGAAAATAGTAACCACAGATGCCAGCCTAACAGGTTGGGGGGCAATCTTAGGAAAACGGACCCAGCAGGGACAGTGGTCAGAGGCAGAAAGTCTGCTTCCCATCAATGTCCTAGAGATCAGAGCTGCTCGGTTGGCCCTGGTCGCCTGGACTCTCCCCCTGCAGGGTCTGCCAGTAAGGATACAGTCCGACAATGCCACGGCGGTGGCATACATAAACCACCAGGGGGGCACAAGGAGCCTAGCGGCTCAAAGGGAAGTAAACCTGATTTTTTCATGGGCCGAAGCCCATGTACCCTGCATCTCAGCAGTATTCATCCCAGGGATAGACAATTCTCAAGCAGATTTTTTGAGTCATCAACAGTTACTCCCGGGAGAGTGGTCTCTTCACCCCCAGGTATTCCAAGAGATTTGCCAAAGATTCGGAGTTCCCGATGTGGACATCATGGCAACAAGATTCAACAAGAAGTTGGAAAAATTCGTATCCCGAGCCAGGGACCCCTCGGCCTACGGGACCGATGCGTTGGTTTGCCCCTGGCACCAGTTTTCTCTCCTGTATGCGTTCCCTCCACTACAGATGATTCCCCGCCTTCTACGAAGGATCAGGGTGGAGCGCAGGCCGGTGATCCTGGTGGCCCCAGCCTGGCCCAGAAGGGCTTGGTACGCACTCATCGTGAGGATGTCAGTAGGGGCACCGTGGCCACTCCCCCTGCGCCCAGATCTGCTGTCTCAGGGCCCGATCTACCACCCTGCTTCACAGCAGCTAAATTTGATGGCTTGGCGGCTGAATCCCTAATTCTTAAGGGCAGAGGCCTCTCAGCCCAAGTCATATCTACATTAATTCAAGATAGAAAGCCAGTCTCTAGAAATATCTATTACAGAGTCTGGAGAACCTATGTGGAGTGGTGCGAGTCTCAAGGAGGGCATCCTCGCAAGTTTTTTATTGACAGGATCTTGCGATTCCTCCAGGTTGGCGTTGACAAGGGGTTGGCTCTTAGTACTCTAAAAGGGCAGGTGTCTGCCTTATCGATATGGTTTCAAAGGCCTTTGGCCACACATTCGCTTGTGAAAACCTTTTTGCAGGGGGTCTTGCATGTAAATCCCCCTATTAGAGCTCCCCTCTGCCCCTGGAATTTAAATCTGGTCTTGTCAGCTTTACAAAAGCAGCCGTTTGAACCTCTGACAGAAATCCCTCTTGTGCTGCTAACCCGAAAGTTGGTTTTCTTGGTGGCTATGGCTTCGGCCAGAAGGGTCTCCGAGCTGGCAGCCTTGTCTTGCAGGGAACCGTACCTGATTCTGCATAAGGACAGAGTGGTTCTGCGGCCTCAGCCTTCTTTCCTTCCTAAGGTCATATCCAGTTTTCACTTGAATCAGGACCTAGTCCTACCATCCTTCTTTCCTACTCCCCAGTCCAGAGAGGAAAGACTGCTTCATACTTTGGACGTGGTCCGAGCCATGAGGGTCTATCTCAAGGCTACAGAAAAGATTCGGAAAACAGATGTGCTTTTCGTTCTCCCGGATGGCCCCAAGAAGGGTCAGCCGGCTGCCAAGTCTTCCTTGGCTAGGTGGATTAAGCAGCTGATTTTTCAGGCCTATGGTCTGAAGCGCGTTCCACCTCCCTTATCAGTTAAAGCCCATTCTACGAGGGCCATGAGTGCCTCCTGGGCGGAACACCATCAGATCTCTATGGCACAGGTTTGCAAAGCGGCAACCTGGTCTTCCGTACATACGTTTACTAAATTTTATAAGTTGGACGTCGCAAAGGCTACGGACGCAGCATTTGGGCAGGCGGTCCTACGGGCAGCAGTATAGAGTCCTCTGGCCCGGTTCACGCCCCCTTTTTTTCTGTTGGTGGAGCTATTTTTTACCTCCTGATATATTTTCTGTTTGGCTATTTTTGGCCTTACGGTCTCCCTCCCTTCATGGAGCATTGCTTTGGGACATCCCATATGTAATGACTATGCGCTCTGTGTCCCGTGATGTACGATAAAGAAAAAAGGATTTTTAATAACAGCTTACCTGTAAAATCCTTTTCTTGAAGTACATCACGGGACACAGAGCTCCCACCCCTCTTTTTGGGGAACATTGTGTAACCTCAGAGAAATTGCTTGCTACAAAACTAAAGCACTCTCAGTGGGAGGGGGTTATATAGGGAGGAACTTCCTGTGAAGTTGATTACACCAGTGTCCACACCTGAAGGTACCCATATAACCCATATGTAATGACTATGCGCTCTGTGTCCAGTGATGTACTTCAAGAAAAAGATTTTACAGGTAAGCTGTTATTAAAAATCCTTTTTTTTTTTCTATCTGGTGTGTAGCATGTGTGTGGGGGGAAGGGAATATGTAGCAAGTGGGTGGATCCTCCAAACTGTGAATGTTTTGTGTCATCCACAGATGTGCAGGAGGGTGCTGGGTCATCTGGCCTGACCGCACCATCCCCGGGACAACAGCCTGATGAAGACCCCCAGACAAGGCCGGAGTCCTCTGAGGAGGTTGAGGAGAAGGAGTTTGAGTTGGAGGAAGAGGTCATGTCAGGGAATGGCTTGTTTATTTTGGAGGATACGGCGCAAAGATACGAAGGCGCATATTTCCAATTATGCAGGCGCATCTCCTGATACTCCAGCGTAAGTGCTTTGTGAATCTGGCCCTATGCGTCTAAAATAATTGGGTCGAAGTTTGGTTGGATGGGATTTTAAAGGCACTGATGAGAAGGCGTATATAGAGTAAAAAAGTATTTATTACATACACATACAGTGTATGTAATAAAAACTTTTTTACTCTATATACGCCTTTTCATCAGTGCCTTGAAAATCCCATCCAACCAAACTTCGACCCAATTATTTTAGACGCATAGTGTCAAGCAGCTTGTGTCTTCAACTTTTTGGTCCCCCCCTTTTTGCATTTTACAAAATGTTCAATCTTTTTTTTATTTATAGCGCAAAAGAACAAAAAACTTGATGATTGAATACCACCAAAAGACAGCTCTATTTGTGTGCAAAAAAAGGACACAAATTGCACACATGTACAGTGTTGCATAACTGAGTAATTGTCATTCAAAATGTTAATAGAAAGGATTAGATGTGCCAGGTTTTGCGATTCGGCACTGCGTCGCTTTAACTGACAATTGCGCGGTCGTCCGACGTGGCTCCCAAACAGTGCTTTTTTTCCCCACAAATAGAGCTTTCTTTTGGTGGTATTTGATCACCTCTGCATTTTTTATTTTTTGCGCTATAGAGAAAAATAGAGCGACAATTTTGAAAAAAAAACAATATTTTTTACTTTTTGCTATAATAAATATCCCCGAAAATATATATATATATAAACGTTTTTTTCTCTCAGTTTAGGCCGATACATATTCTTTTATATATTTTAGTTTACACACACCTCTCCTCGTTCTTCAGCTCCAGTGACCAATCATGGGACACCGGTGGCGATTGGGTCCGCAGGTCCCGTGGGCGGGGTCACGGAGCTTAGGACCGGGTCGCAAAAACGACGCCTGGCGGCGCGCTCGCGACCCAACGGCTGGGCTTAAAGAGACACGTACAGGTACGTGATTGTGCACAACCGTGCCATTCTGCCGATGTATATCGGCGTGAAGGGGTCCTTAAGTAGTTAACTGGAATGGGAATTTTTAACATTCTAAAGTAGTACACACTCGTAGGCAAGCCAAGCATATTAAATTATCCCAATTGTCCCAACAAAGACATTTTAAATTTGCTAAATCTCTTAAAATCAGTTGAATATTTTGTAAAAACAGTATGAAGCTTATTGTAAATAATAGAGAAAGAAGTTGTAAGGGTAAGTTAACAAGGATGTTTTGTAAGCAGCCCTTTCAAATACTTTTCCGTATCCATTAGGGATTTTCATTTCATGGTTAGATAACTGAAGTGAATATTCACACATTTTGTTATGGAAATATTCCCAATTAAATTATTTTATTAAATCAGCTAAGCTTTAATGCCTTCACATTCTCTTTACCATCAGAAGAACAGATTTTCTGTACTACTTTTGGCAATTTGGGGGAGCAATTTCCATTGAAATCAACAGAAACCCACACAGATGTCTCTGAAATCGCCACCTAAGTCAGGACTGACATGCGGGAATGGAATTGTGCGAGTTCAGCTGAACTCGCACAATTTCATTCCCGCAGTCAGTGTGAATCTAGGCTTAATGTGGGCTTATAGTTTGTGAAAAGGTGTGACATTTTATGTGATATACATATAGGGCACGCATATATTCGTATCAGATTTTCAGCTCTGTTAGCTAAAAATGTTTTTTAATTTAGACATCACAATTTAAAATATGAATTTACATTTTTTTAAGTTAATTTAATTTACAGAGGATTTCCTTTTTCTCTAGTTTAATAGAAAAAATTCCCCTTTTTACCAGATTCATAGAGGACCACAAGTACGGCTCCTGATATGTTCGTAGGGCTGCACACTGCCATTTATTTAGTACATTTTCCATTATAATATTATAATTGTAATGCCAAATATCATTACACTACATATTTCACTCTATACAACAAATAAATGCCCCATCCATCTTCCTTTCCAGACGAGACAATGCAGGAGATTTACTAAATCTGGAGCCAGAGGCATTGCTTGAAGCTTGTGTCCCCCCGGTGCAAAAGTTGACCTGACCCCCCACCCCCACACTTCCATGCAAATTAGATCTGGGGGGGCATGCAACACATGGCACATGGTGTTGGCAGATGTTGGGGGAAGGTCATCTCTCGGAGGTATGTGTCTTTTCCCCAGTTGTCAGTGAAGTGGGGTAAGTAGACATCTCCAGGTGTGGGGGTGTACAGAGAATCCCAGCTGGTGACTAGGAGACACTGAGTCGTGTCTTACCTCACCAGTAACATTTGTCCCATCGTGGCTACAGGACGGCATTCTCCTCCATTTAACTCGCTGAGCTTGGTTACCATTCCATGTTGCCAGCACACAGCACAGACACTTCCCCATCATTAAAAAATATGAATGATGGGGGTGGTGGCGCTGTCTGTAGGTAAAAGTGATATACTAGTGCCTTAAGGTGAAAAGTATAACTAATGAAGATGGGCTCTAATGTACGTAAGAGTCATAGAGCAAATAATGTACAATAGAGAACCGCCAAATTACAGGTGCTCATAATTAAGTGTAAATCACAAATGGTGTGTGAAGGTATGAATACATACAGAAGACTTGCTAGTTCTTCTAATAAAATGCTCAATACCACATAACATATATAATTAATGCTAAACCATAAGCTAGCATGCAAACCAATAACGGTAATAAATGTCCAAAAAAATAAGTAAACAATGAGTGAACAAAGACGGTAATAAATGTCCAAAAAATAAACAATGAGTGAACAAAGTGAACTAAGGTGAAGCAATAAAGGTAAACAGTCCATATAAAGGTCCAGTAAGCCAGCTGTATGTGGAAGGTTCCAGGGTATCCTTGTCTATAAGGGAGGTCACAAATCAACAATAGTGCTGTCCGCAGTGGATCCGGTGCTCCCCCTCCTGTGTTCCCACTCACCAGAGACACTCACCCCTACAGGGGTAAAGTGTGTGTATATAAACCAAGGCTGGCTCCTCCAAACGGCTCTCCTGTCCACAAAATCCCCTGGGTTAAACTTCTGGTTTGGGTGTCAGGCTTCCTCCAATGCTCCTAGGTCCTCCAAGCAGAGAAAAAAAACTTGCATAGCGTAGTAGGTGATGGGAAATTATGAATTTATTGGCACTACCACTCAGCAGTGGGGTGCACAAAAACAATACAAAAATGTATAATGACGCTGTGTAAAGCATACTTTTTAATTTATTTTGGAACTGCTGCATCCTTTCCGACTTCCGGTAATTTGGTAACATTTCAGGCACTTTCTACTTATACCAGGGGTCTAGTAGCGTGGCCACCCAGTACAGGTCATTCTCTTTCAGCCTTTTTATACAAGGGTCCCTCAACAGACCCCATTTGCACAAGGTTGGATGCCAAGCTACTCATGTCCCGTTCCTCATCCTCACTGATCTCACCGAAGGTCTGTTCTTCCCAAAGCAACGTACAACACCACGGTTACCAGATAGGTGACAACGAGCACCCTGGGATGCCTGCTGTGGATGGTCTTTCTCCTCCTCCTCCTCCTCCTCAAAGCCACATTCCTCCTCTGACTCCACTTCCTCAGACTGCTCTTCCAGTTTTGCCGCAGGTCCAGCAAGCGATGCTGATAAGGCTGTTTCTGGTGGTGATGGTGACCACAACTCTTTCTCTTCACGCTCATCTATGGCCTGATCCAGCACTCTTCGCAGGGCATGCTCCAGGAAGAAAACAAATGGGATGATGTCGCTGATGGTGCCTTCAGTGCGACTGACTAGGCTTGTTACCTCCTCAAAAGGACGCATGAGCCTACACGCATTGCGCATGAGCGTCCAGTAAAGTAGCAACAAAATTCCCAGCTGCACAGAGGCTGTTCTAGGACCCCGGTCATACAAATTCTCGTTGATGGCTTTTTCTTGTTGGAGCAGGAGGTCGAACATTAGGAGTGTTGAATGCCAACGTGTCGGGCTGTCGCAAATCAAGTGCCTCACTGGCATGTTGTTTTGCCGCTGGATATCTGAAAAGTGCGCCATGGCCGTGTAGGAATGCCTGAAATGGCCACACACCTTCCTGGCCTGCTTGAGGACGTCCTGTAAGTCTGGTACTTATGCACAAAGCGTTGTACAATCAGATTCAACACATGTGCCATGCACGGCACATGTGTCACCTTGCCCAAATTCAGTGCCGCCAAAAAAATTGCTTCCGTTGTCACACACCACTTTGCCAATCTCCAGTTGGTGCATAGTCAGCCACTGATCCACCTGTGCCTTCATGGCGGACAGGAGTGCTGGTCCGGTGTGACTCTCTGCTTTCAGGCAAGTCAACCCCAAGACAGCGTGATGTATCCGGGATGTGGAATAGCCCCTGGGGAGCTGGGGGGGTGCAGGGGATGTGCAGCAGCAGAAGAGGACTACGCCGAGGAGGTTATCGCAGAGGATGGAGTAGGAGGAGTAGAGGAGGTGTCAGCAGGCCTGCTTGCAAGTCATGGTGGTGTCACCAACTCCTCTGCAGAGCCACGCATTACATGCTTGGCAGCCATCAGCAGGTTTACCAAATGCGCAGTGTAGGTGATATACCTGCCCTGACCGTGCTTTGCAGACCAGGTATCAGTGGTCAGATGGACCCTTGCCCCAACACTGTGTGCCAGAGATGCCATGACTTCCTTTTGCACAATAGAGTACAGGTTGGGGATTGCCTTTTGTGAAAATAAATTTCGGCCGGGTACCTTCCACTGCGGTGTCCCAATAGCTACAAATTTTTTGAAGGCCTCAGACTCCACCAGCTTGTATTGTAAAAGCTGGCGGGCTAGGAGTTCCGACAAGCCAGCTGTCAGACGCCAGGCAAGGGGGTGACTCTGTGACATTGGCTTCTTACACTTCTTACACTCAAACATGTCCTTGACAGACACCTGACTGTGGGCAGATGAGCAGGAACTGCTCAAGGTGAGAGACGGAGTGGCGGATGGTTGAGAGGGGGCAAGGAGGACAGCAGTGGTTGACGTGTGTTGATCCCATAGAGGTTTGTGCTGTGAGCGGAAGCTTTAGAAGATTGGTTGTCCTGTGTTAGCCAGTCAACTATGTCCTCAGAACTTTTTGAGTTCAGGGTACGTGGCCTCTGAACACTCGGCATTATTCTAGTGCCAAAGGGAATCACAGCACCATGACCACGACGGCCCCTGCTGGGTGGCCTGCCTCTGCCTGTCATTTTTTTTAGATTAGTTTAGTTGTACTATGCGTGCAAGCTACTGTGCAACCAGATATGAGATGTGGCACTGGACAAGTGGGCACAGTTTACGCTGTGAGCCTAAGACACCCTGGCAGACAAATTACTACTATTCTGTATTGCAGTGAATTTTTTTTATTATATGTTATCAACTGTGCCAACAAAATATAGATGAGATGTGGCACTGGACAGGTGGGCACAGTTTACCCTGTGAGCCAAAGACACCCTGGCAGACAAATGACTACTATTCTGTATTGCAGTGAATTTTGTTCTTATATGTTATCAACTGTGCCAACAAAATATAGATGATATGTGGCACTGGACAGGTGGGCACAGTTTACCCTGTGAGCCAAAGACACCCTGGCAGACAAATGACTACTATTCTGCATTGAAGTGAATTTTGTTCTTATATGTTATCAACTGTGCCAACAAAATATAAATGAGATGTGGCACTGGACAGGTGGGCACAGTTTACCCTGTGAGCCAAAGACACCCTGGCAGACAAATGACTACTATTCTGTATTGCAGTGAATTTTGTTCTTATATGTTATCAACTGTGCCAACAAAATATAGATGAGATGTGGCACTGGACAGGTGGGCACAGTTTACCCTGTGAGCCAAAGACACCCTGGCAGACAAATGACTACTATTCTGTATTGCAGTGAATTTTGTTGTTATATGTTATCAACTGTGCCAACAAAATATAAATGAGATGTGGCACTGGACAGGTGGGCACAATTTACCCTGTGAGCCAAAGACACCCTGGCAGACAAATGAAAACGATTCTGTATTGCAGTGAATTGTGTTCTTATATGTTATCAACTGTGCCAACAAAATATATATAAGATATGGCACTGGACAGGTGGGCACAGTTTACCCTGTAAGCCAGAGACACCCTGGCAGACAAATGACTACTATTCTGTATTGCAGTGAATTTTGATATTATATGTTATCAACTGTGCCAACAAAATATAAATGAGATGTGGCACTGGACAGGTGGGCACAATTTACCCTGTGAGCCAAAGACACCCTGGCAGACAAATGACTACTATTCTGTATTGCAGTGAATTGTGTTCTTATATGTTATCAACTGTGCCAACAAAATATAAATGAGATGTGGCACTGGACAGGTGGGCACAGTTTACCCTGTGAGCCAAAGACACCCTGGCAGACAAATGACTACTATTCTGTATTGCAGTGAATTTTGTTATTATATGTTATCAACTGTGCCAACAAAATATAAATGAGATGTGGCACTGGACAGGTGGGCACAATTTACCCTGTGAGCCAAAGACACCCTGGCAGACAAATGACTACTATTCTGTATTGCAGTGAATGTTGTTCTTATATGTTATCAACTCTGCCAACAAAATATAGATGAGATGTGGCACTGGACAGATGGGCACAGTTTACCCTGTGAGCCAAAGACACCCTGGCAGACAAATGACTACTATTCTGTATTGCAGTGAATTGTGTTTTTATATGTTATCGACTGTGCCAACAAAATATAGATTAGATCTGGCACTGGACAGGTGGGCACAGTTTACCCTGTGAGCCAAAGACACCCTGGCAGACAAATGACTACTATTCTGTATTGCAGTGAATTTTGTTCTTATATGTTATCAACTGTGCCAACAAAATATAGATGAGATGTGGCACTGGACAGGTGGGCACAGTTTACCCTGTGAGCCAAAGACACCCTGGCAGACAAATTTCTACTATTCTGTATTGCAGTGAATTTTGTTATTATATGTTATCAACTGTGCCAACAAAATATAGATAAGATGTGGCACTGGACAGTTGGACACAGTTTACCATGTGAGCCAAAGGCACCCTGGCAGACAAATGACAACTATTCTGTATTGCAGTGAATTTTGTTCTTATATGTTATCAACTGTGCCAACAAAATATAGATGAGATGTGGCACTAAACAGGTGGGCACAGTTTACCCTGTGAGCCAAAGACACCCTGGCAGACAAATGACTACTATTCTGTATTGCAGTAAATTGTGTTATTATATGTTATCAACTGTGCCAACAAAATATAAATGAGATGTGGCACTGGACAGGTGGGCACAATTGTCCCTGTGAGCCAAAGACACCCTGGCAGACAAATGACTACTATTCTGTATTGCAGTGAATTTTGTTCTTATATGTTATCAACTGTGCCAACAAAATATATATAAGATGTGGCACTGGACAGTTGGGCACAGTTTACCCTGTGAGCCAAAGACACCCTGGCAGACAAATGACTACTATTCTGTATTGCAGTGAATTTTGTTCTTATATGTTATCAACTGTGCCAACAAAATATAGATGAGATGTGGCACTGGACAGGTGGGCACAGTTTACCCTGTGAGCCAAAGACACCCTGGCAGACAAATGACTACTATTATGTATTGCAGTGAATTTTGTTCTTATATGTTATCAACTCTGCCAACAAAATATAGATGAGATGTGGCATTGGACAGGTGGGCACAGTTTACCCTGTGAGCCAAAGACACCCTGGCAGACAAATGACTACTATTCTGTATTGCAGTGAATTTTGTTCTTATATGTTATCAACTGTGCCAACAAAATATAGATGAGATGTGGCACTGGACAGGTGGGCACAGTTTACCCTGTGAGCCAAAGACACCCTGGCAGACAAATGACTACTATTCTGTATTGCAGTGAATTTTGTTATTATATGTTATCAACTGTGTCAACAAAATATAGATAAGATGTGGCACTGGACAGTTGGGCACAGTTTACCCTGTGAGCCAAAGACACCCTGGCAGACAAATGAAAACTATTCTGTATTGCAGTGAATTTTTTTATTATATGTTATCAACTGTGCCAACAAAATATAGATGAGATGTGGCACTGGACAGGTGGGCACAGTTTACCCTGTGAGCCAAAGACACCCTGACAGACAATTGACTACTATTCTGTATTGCAGTGAATTTTATTATATGTTATCAACTGTGCCAACAAAATATAAATGAGATGTGGCACTGGACAGGTGGGCACAATTTACCCTGTGAGCCAAAGACACCCTGGCAGACAAATGACTACTATTCTGTATTGCAGTGAATTTTGTTCTTATATGTTATCAACTCTGCCATCAAAATATAGATGAGATGTGGCACTGGACAGGTGGGCACAGTTTACCCTATGAGCCAAAGACACCCTGGCAGACAAATGACTACTATTCTGTATTGCAGTGAATTGTGTTTCTATATGTTATCAACTGTGCCAACAACATATAGATTAGACCTGGCACTGGACAGGTGGGCACAGTTTACCCTGTGAGCCAAAGACACCCTGGCAGACAAATTACTACTATTCTGTATTGCAGTGAATTTTGTTATTATATGTTATCAACTGTGCCAACAAAATATAAATGAGATGTGGCACTGGACAGGTGGGCACAATTTTTCCTGTGAGCCAAAGACACCCTGGCAGACAAATGACTACTATTCTGTATTGCAGTGAATTTTGTTCTTAAATGTTATCAACTGTGCCAACAAAATATAAATGAGATGTGGCACTGGACAGGTGGGCACAATATACCCTGTGAGCCAAAGACACCCTGGCAGACAAATGACTACTATTCTGTATTGCAGTGAATTTTGTTCTTTTATGTTATCAACTCTGCCAACAAAATATAGATGAGATGTGGCACTGGACAGGTGGGCACAGTTTACCCTGTGAGCCAAAGACACCCTGGCAGACAAATGACTACTATTCTGTATTGCAGTGAATTGTGTTCTTATATGTTATCAACTGTGCCAACAAAATATAGATGAGATGTGGCACTAAACAGGTGGGCACAGTTTACCCTGTGAGCCAAAGACACCCTGGCAGACAAATGACTACTATTCTGTATTGCAGTAAATTGTGTTATTATATGTTATCAACTGTGCCAACAAAATATAAATGAGATGTGGCACTGGACAGGTGGGCACAATTGTCCCTGTGAGCCAAAGACACCCTGGCAGACAAATTACTACTATTCTGTATTGCAGTGAATTTTGTTCTTATATGTTATCAACTGTGCCAACAAAATATATATAAGATGTGGCACTGGACAGTTGGGCACAGTTTACCCTGTGAGCCAAAGACACCCTGGCAGACAAATGACTACTATTCTGTATTGCAGTGAATTTTGTTCTTATATGTTATCAACTCTGCCAACAAAATATAGATAAGATGTGGCATTGGACAGGTGGGCACAGTTTACCCTGTGAGCCAAAGACACCCTGGCAGACAAATGACTACTATTCTGTATTGCAGTGAATTTTGTTCTTATATGTTATCAACTGTGCCAACAAAATATAGATGAGATGTGGCACTGGACAGGTGGGCACAGTTTACCCTGTGAGCCAAAGACACCCTGGCATACAAATGACTACTATTCTGTATTGCAGTGAATTTTGTTATTATATGTTATCAACTGTGTCAACAAAATATAGATAAGATGTGGCACTGGACAGTTGGGCACGGTTTACCCTGTGAGCCAAAGACACCCTGGCAGACAAATGAAAACTATTCTGTATTGCAGTGAATTTTTTTATTATATGTTATCAACTGTGCCAACAAAATATAGATGAGATGTGGCACTGGACAGGTGGGCACAGTTTACCCTGTGAGCCAAAGACACCCTGACAGACAATTGACTACTATTCTGTATTGCAGTGAATTTTATTATATGTTATCAACTGTGCCAACAAAATATAAATGAGATGTGGCACTGGACAGGTGGGCACAATTTACCCTGTGAGCCAAAGACACCCTGGAAGACAAATGACTACTATTCTGTATTGCAGTGAATGTTGTTCTTATATGTTATCAACTCTGCCATCAAAATATAGATGAGATGTGGCACTGGACAGGTGGGCACAGTTTACCCTGTGAGCCAAAGACACCCTGGCAGACAAATGACTACTATTCTGTATTGCAGTGAATTGTGTTTCTATATGTTATCAACTGTGCCAACAAAATATAGATTAGACCTGGCACTGGACAGGTGGGCACAGTTTACCCTGTGAGCCAAAGACACCCTGGCAGACAAATTACTACTATCCTGTATTGCAGTGAATTTTGTTATTATATGTTATCAACTGTGCCAACAAAATATAAATGAGATGTGGCACTGGACAGGTGGGCACAATTTTTCCTGTGAGCCAAAGACACCCTGGCAGATAAATGACTACTATTCTGTATTGCAGTGAATTTTGTTCTTAAATGTTATCAACTGTGCCAACAAAATATAGATAAGATGTGGCACTGGACAGTTGGGCACAGTTTACCCTGTGAGCCAAAGACACCCTGGCAGACAAATGACTACTATTCTGTATTGCAGTGAATTTTGTTAGTATATGTTATCAACTGTGCCAACAAAATATAAATGAGATGTGGCACTGGACAGGTGGGCACAATATACCCTGTGAGCCAAAGACACCCTGGCAGACAAATGACTACTATTCTGTATTGCAGTGAATTTTGTTCTTTTATGTTATCAACTCTGCCAACAAAATATAGATGAGATGTGGCACTGGACAGGTGGGCACAGTTTACCCTGTGAGCCAAAGACACCCTGGCAGACAAATGACTACTATTCTGTATTGCAGTGAATTTTGTTATTATATGTTATCAACTGTGCCAACAAAATATAGATAAGATGTGGCACTGGACAGTTGGACACAGTTTACCATGTGAGCCAAAGACACCCTGGCAGACAAATGACAACTATTCGGTATTGCAGTGAATTGTGTTCTTATATGTTATCAACTGTGCCAACAAAATATAGATGATATGTGGCACTGGACAGGTGGGCACAGTTTACCCTGTGAGCCAAAGACACCCTGGCAGACAAATGACTACTATTCTGTATTGCAGTGAATTGTGTTATTATATGTTATCAACTGTGCCAACAAAATATATATAAGATGTGGCACTGGACAGGTGGGCACAGTTTACCCTGTAAGCCAGAGACACCCTGGCAGACAAATGACTACTATTCTGTATTGCAATGAATTTTGTTCTTATATGTTATCAACTCTGCCAACAAAATATAGATGAGATGTGGCACTGGACAGGTGGGCACAGTTTACCCTGTGAGCCAAAGACACCCTGGCAGACAAATGACTACTATTCTGAATTGCATTGAATTTTGTTCTTATATGTTATCAACTGTGCCAACAAAATATAGATGAGATGTGGCACTGGACAGGTGGGCACAGTTTACCCTGTGAGCCAAAGACACCCTGGCAGACAAATGACTACTATTCTGTATTGCATTGAATTTTGTTCTTATATGTTATCAACGGTGCCAACAAAATATAGATGAGATGTGGCACTGGACAGGTGGGCACAGTTTACGCTATGAGCCTGGGCACCTTACATTACACAGCACCCCACAGCTCTGGGCCCCTTTATTTAGCACCCTACACCACTGGACCCCTTTATATTACACATCACCCTGCACCTCTAGTCTAGCTAAACTCAATACAGTGTATACATATATATACAAGACCTGGAATGCATATATATCCTCTACACACTGTAACTCTAACTGACTAGCCTGCCTGACTGCCTGCCTTCCCTATCTAACTCAAAAAAAATTACACTCTCTCTCTCTCTCTCTCTCTCTCTCTGTAAACCACGCAGCACAGATTAGAGAGAAAGAAAAAAGACTGATTGATTAACCCTAAAAGGGGCTGTGTGGGGTGCTGTCAGGACGCTGTTCTAACGGCAGAGATCAGATGAGTTTTTCAGGACTGGAGTACACTGGGCTAGCTATCACTTTCCCTATAAAATCAGCAGCAGCAAC
The DNA here is from genome assembly GCA_029574335.1 of Rana kukunoris. Taxonomy (NCBI): domain Eukaryota; kingdom Metazoa; phylum Chordata; class Amphibia; order Anura; family Ranidae; genus Rana; species Rana kukunoris. The sequence goes on along the minus strand of CM056053.1, from coordinate 254,478,916 downwards.
ACTGTCCCTCCTCTCACTCTGACTGCAGGTTCAGAATGAATCTAAAATGGATGCTGCCCTAGAGGTGGGAGGGTCGGGGAGGGAGGGTATGCTGCTGATTGGCTGGAATGTGTCTGCTGACTGTGAGGTACAGGGTCAAAGTTTGCTCAATGATGATGAATAGGGGGTGGGTCGAACATCGCATATGTTCGCCGGCTGCGGTGAACGCGAACAAGCGATGTTCGCCGGCGAACCGTTCTGTACATCTCAATTTGTAAATAACCCCCATAGTGTAACGGGGGCATTATATTGATATTTTGATCATCTGGAATAGGATTATTGAGTCATTTAAATCATTTGTTACTCATTGTAATGACAACACTTTGGGTCTCATTTTTACACATGTGATAGATTGAGGCCTCATATTGTCCACCCGGCTTTGCACACGCTGGCTTCCCTCTTCCTAGTGACATCTAGGAACACATGAAGGTTTTCCCATCACAGCATTGCTTCACCAAGCCAGTCCACCACCAATTGTTTCTCATTGTACTGTCACAGGGAGGAGCATGCTTTGCAGTCTCTCCATCTATGCAAAGAGATTTTTAGATAATTATTCATCCAAGTAAATGTTATTATTAAATTGGCACATGATTTTATCTCATTGAGCTATTTGATTGTTTGTCCTTTCAAGACTGTCCCGATCAGCGCTTTCAATTGTGGTTGCCCCTGAATGTTTTAACTATTGCAATGATCTGCTTGTGCAGGGAGATATGGGTTCAAACTGATTCAGCTCTGTCCTCTTATGTCACAGCAGTCAGACTCCTAGGAAGTGGTGATGAAGTCGCATTTGATGCAATGGCACCTTCTACATTGCTATGGGTGCTAGACTGCTAGGGAGTACAAACATAGAAGTTGATTTATTAGGATCCTAGGCTTGATGCAAATCTATGCCTGTAACTGAAATGTAGAGGTTTCAATGCTACAGACTTAAATTGAGGCCTAGAAAACAGTAGGTTTTTGTGCTTAGCACTGGCAGGTTGTGTTTGGTGCCAAGCAGAGCAAAAATTCTAGTGATCAATAACACCTATAGGCTCTCTGTATAGATTGTTAAGCCACAAATCTGCACATATACAGTATGGTTTGACAACACGTAAATATACGTCATGTTTTTTAAAGATGGTGCCACAACCGAGATATCTATCTCTTCAGTGGGCGGTCCTGTCAATGATAAAGGCGGTCTCCACGGCGGATTCGCAGCAAGATCGCCGTTATCGGTGGTGGGAGAGGGCTCCCGCCGCTCTCCCACGCCCTCCGCCGCTTACCGTAGCCGTCGGTATCGGTGGAGGCGATCGGGTCCGCTCGGCTGCTGTGTGGGGATGCGAGTGAGGCAAACATGGCACCCACCCATCCCCATAGCTCTGCTGGGTGGAAATGACGTCAAAACGTCAGTCCCGCCCAGTGTCTTAAAGAGACAATTTTTTCGTTTACCTTTTTTCAAAAGGTAAAATGTCTTTTATTTTATTTTTTCATTTAAGCCTAAATATAAGATCTGAGGTCTTTTTGACCCCAGATCTCATATTTAAGAGGACCTGTCATGCTTTTTTTCTATTACAAGGGATGTTTACATTCTTTGTAATAGGAATAAAAGTGATCATTTTTTATTTATTTTTTATTTCAGTGTTAAAAAATGTAAAATAAATACAAATAAATACGAAAACAAAAACATTTTTTTTTAAAGCCCCCCTTCCCGACGAGCTTGCGATTAGCGCCCGCATATGAAAACGGTGTTCAAACCACACAAGTGAGGTATTGCCGCGATCATTAGAGCGAAAGCAATAATTCTAGCCCTCCTCTGTAAGTCAAAAAATACAACCTATATCATTTTTTAAATGTCGCCTTTTGAGATTTTTAAGGGTAAAAGTTTGACGCCATGCCACGAGCGGGCGCAATTTTTAAGAGTGCCATGTTGGGTATCATTTTACTTGGCATAACATTATCTTTCACAATATGTAAAACAATTGGGCCAAATTTATTGTTATCTTATTTTTTAATTGAAAAAAGTGATTTTTTTCCCAAAAAAGTGCGCTTGTTAGACCGCTGCGCAAATACAGGGTGACAAAAAGTATTGCAATGACTGCCATTTTATTCTCTAGGGTGTTAGAATAAAATATATATAATGTTTGGGTGTTTTAAGTAATTTTATAGCAAAAAAAATGTTTTAGTCTCGTTAACACCGAATCTGAAAAACTGGCTTGGGGCTTAAGTGGTTAAAGCAGATAAATAATTATTAACATTGTCTAATATTGAATAGTCCTTTACATATATCCATTTCTTTTGACATTGTTTTTTTAACTGTGTGTCTAAGAAGGGAGAGTAGATGTAAATTAGATTATTTTTCATCTGACCTTATTTTCTCTAAATTAAATATTTTGATAGTTTCCAAAACAAAGCTGTCTGAGAGTATGCATTTATTTAAATAATGAGACATTTTCCTAGAAAAATGAAAGGAAAAAGAAAACAAATACCTTGACACTTTTTTTCATTAAAACGCATATTCTGTACAACTTTTTTTATTTGCAAAGCATTCCTAGCTTTTCATTTTCTAAATCCTTTTCACTTAAAGGAGTATTCCAAAGCAAAGTTTTCCTAGGGGAAAAAGAGCATCATACAAAGTTATAATACATTTAAATGTACTCACGTTTTCCTTGTGGTCTTCTTCCCGGTCTTCTTCTCCTTTTTCTCTCCGGCCGGAAGTTGTCTTTTGATGACGCTCGACTTACCTTTCTTCCTCGTCCGTCGCCATCTTAGCCCGGTGAGTCATCAATCCCAGGCGTCACCGCGGGCTGCGCCGGCCTCCCCGCCCGGAGTCGAATACTCCCATGTACTTAATTTATTCATCTATGCGCTGAGCTGAGCTGCCATTGGCTCAGCACAGCATCCGCCTATTGGTGCGCTGTTATCCAATCAGCGGTTACGTACCGCGCATGCGCACGACCGACAATCGCAAAATCAACAAGCGTCCATTGTTTTGAGGAAACTAACAGGCGAAGAGAGAGGGGGCCGGCCGGAGGAGCACATCACACCAGAGGTATGATTACAGCCGCTTCCCACGCTACTCTGCATCTAGGAAGGGAAGCTGTCATTTGTCCCTATAGTATACAGTATCACTACTAAGCCCCCATAACCTGCTCTCTCTGCAACCATGCCATCCGCTCTCTCTGCCCCACACTCTATCTGCTCCACACTCTGCTATCTGCCCCACACCCTGCTATCTGCCCCACACTCTGCTATCTGCCCCGCACTCTGCTATCTGCCCCGCACTCTGCTATCTGCCCCGCACTCTGCTATCTGCCCCACACCCTGCTATCTGCCCCACACCCTGCTATCTGCCCCACACTCTGCTATCTGCCCCGCACTCTGCTATCTGCCCCACACCCTGCTATCTGCCCCACACCCTGCTATCTGCCCCACACTCTGCTATCTGCCCCACACTCTGCTATCTGCCCCGCACTCTGCTATCTGCCCCGCACTCTGCTATCTGCCCCACACTCTGCTATCTGCCCCGCACTCTGCTATCTGCCCCGCACTCTGCTATCTGCCCCGCACTCTGCTATCTGCCCCGCACCCTGCTATCTGCCCCACACTCTGCTATCTGCCCCGCACTCTGCTATCTGCCCCGCACTCTGCTATCTGCCCCACACCCTGCTATCTGCCCCGCACTCTGCTATCTGCCCCACACTCTGCTATCTGCCCCGCACTCTGCTATCTGCCCCGCACTCTGCTATCTGCCCCGCACTCTGCTATCTGCCCCGCACTCTGCTATCTGCCCCGCACTCTGCTATCTGCCCCGCACCCTGCTATCTGCCCCACACTCTGCTATCTGCCCCGCACCCTGCTATCTGCCCCGCACTCTGTTTGCCCGCACCCTGTATCTGTTTGCCCGCACCCTGCACTCTGTTTGCCCGCACCCTGCACTCTGTTTGCCCGCACCCTGCACTCTGTTTGCCCGCACCCTGTATTCTCTCTGCCACACACCCTGCATTCTCTCTGCCACACACCCTGCACTCTGTTTGCCCGCACCCTGCACTCTGTTTGCCCACACCCTTCACTGCCTCTGCACTCTGTTTGCCCACACCCTGCACTCTGTTTGCCCACACCCTGCACTCTGTTTGCCCTGCACTCTGTTTGCCCACACCCTGCACACCCTGCACTCTGTTTGCCCACACCCTGCACTCTGTTTGCCCACACCCTGCACTCTGTTTGCCCGCACCCTGCACTCTGTTTGCCCGCACCCTTCACTCTGTTTGCCCACACCCTGCATTCTCTCTGCCACACACCCTGCACTCTGTTTGCCCGCACCCTGCACTCTGTTTGCCCGCACCCTGCACTGCCCGCACCCTGTATTCTTTGCCCACACCCTGCACTCTCTCTGCCACACACCCTGCACTCTGTTTGCCCGCACCCTTCACTCTGTTTGCCCGCACCCTTCACTCTGTTTGCCCGCACCCTTCACTCTGTTTGCCCGCACCCTGCACTCTGTTTGCCCGCACCCTGCATTCTCTCTGCCACACACCCTGCATTCTCTCTGCCACACACCCTGCACTCTGTTTGCCCGCACCCCACTCTGTTTGCCCGCACCCTTCACTCTGTTTGCCTTCACTCTGTTTGCCCGCACCCTTCACTCTGTTTGCCCGCACCCTTCACTCTGCACCCTTCACTCTGTTTGCCCGCACCCTTCCTCTGTTTGCCCACACCCTGCATTCTCTCTGCCACACACCCTGCACTCTGTTTGCCCGCACCCTGCACTCTGTTTGCCTGCACCCTGCACTCTGTTTGCCCACACCCTGCACTCTGTTTGCCCGCACCCTGCACTCTGTTTGCCCGCACCCTGCACTCTTTTTGCCCATACCCTGCACTCTGTTTGCCCGCACCCTTCACTCTGTTTGCCCACACCCTGCACTCTGTTTGCCCACACCCTGCATTCTCTCTGCCACACACCCTGCATTCTCTCTGCCACACACCCTGCACTCTGTTTGCCCGCACCCTGCACTCTGTTTGCCCGCACCCTGCACTCTGTTTGCCCGCACCCTTCACTCTGTTTGCCCGCACCCTTCACTCTGTTTGCCCGCACCCTGCACTCTCTCTGCCACACACCCTGCATTCTCTCTGCCACACACCCTGCACTCTGTTTGCCCACACCCTGCACTCTGTTTGCCCGCACCCTGCACTCTGTTTGCCCGCACCCTGCACTCTGTTTGCCCGCACCCTGCACTCTGTTTGCCCGCACCCTGCACTCTGTTTGCCCGCACCCTGCACTCTGTTTGCCCGCACCCTGCCCACACCCTGCACTCTGTTTGCCCGCACCCTGTTTGCACTCTGTTTGCCCACACCCTGCATTCTCTCTGCCACACACCCTGCACTCTGTTTGCCCGCACCCTGCACTCTGTTTGCCCTGCCCACACCCTGCACTCTGTTTGCCCACACCCTGCACTCTGTTTGCCCGCACCCTGCACTCTGTTTGCCCGCACCCTGCACTCTGTTTGCCCGCACCCTTCACTCTGTTTGCCCGCACCCTGCACTCTGTTTGCCCGCACCCTTCACTCTGTTTGCCCACACCCTGCACTCTGTTTGCCCACACCCTGCATTCTCTCTGCCACACACCCTGCATTCTCTCTGCCACACACCCTGCACTCTGTTTGCCCGCACCCTGCACTCTGTTTGCCCGCACCCTGCACTCTGTTTGCCCGCACCCTTCACTCTGTTTGCCCGCACCCTGCACTCTGTTTGCCCGCACCCTGCATTCTCTCTGCCACACACCCTGCATTCTCTCTGCTGCACTCTGTTTGCCCACACCCTGCACTCTGTTTGCCCGCACCCTGCACTCTGTTTGCCCGCACCCTTCACTCTGTTTGCCCGCACCCTTCACTCTGTTTGCCCGCACCCTTCACTCTGTTTGCCCGCACCCTTCACTCTGTTTGCCCGCACCCTTCACTCTGTTTGCCCACACCCTGCATTCTCTCTGCCACACACCCTGCACTCTGTTTGCCCACACCCTGCACTCTGTTTGCCCGCACCCTGCACTCTGTTTGCCCGCACCCTGCACTCTGTTTGCCCGCACCCTGCACTCTGTTTGCCCGCACCCTGCACTCTGTTTGCCCGCACCCTGTTTGCACTCTGTTTGCCCGCACCCTGCACTCTGCATTCTTTGCCCACACCCTGCACTCTGTTTCTCTCTGCCACACACCCTGCACTCTGTTTGCCCACTCTGTTTGCCCGCACCCTGCACTCTGTTTGCCCGCACCCTGCACTCTGTTTGCCACACACCCTGCATTCTCTCTGCCACACACCCTGCACTCTGTTTGCCCGCACACCTGTTTGCACTCTGTTTGCCCACACCCTGCACTCTGTTTGCCCACACCCTGCACTCTGTTTGCCCACACCCTGCATTCTCTCTGCCACACACCCTGCACTCTGTTTGCCCACACCCTGCACTCTGTTTGCCCACACCCTGCACTCTGTTTGCCCGCACCCTGCACTCTGTTTGCCCGCACCCTGCACTCTGTTTGCCCACACCCTGCACTCTGTTTGCCCACACCCTGCACTCTGTTTGCCCGCACCCTGCACTCTGTTTGCCCACACCCTGCACTCTGTTTGCCCACACCCTGTATTCTCTCTGCCACACACCCTGCACTCTGTTTGCCCGCACCCTGCACTCTGTTTGCCCGCACCCTGCACTCTGTTTGCCCGCACCCTGCACTCTGTTTGCCCGCACCCTGCACTCTGTTTGCCCGCACCCTGCACTCTGTTTGCCCGCACCCTGTATTCTCTCTGCCCCATACCCTGCACTCTCTCTGCCCCATACCCTGCACTCTCTCTGCCCCATACCCTGCACTCTCTCTGCCCCATACCCTGCACTCTCTCTGCCCCATACCCTGCACTCTCTCTGCCCCATACCCTGCACTCTTTCTGCCCCATACCCTGCACTCACTCTTGCACATACCCTGCATTCTCTCTGCCATATACCCTGCACTCTGTTTGCCCACACCCTGCACTCTGTTTGCCCACACCCTGTATTATCTCTGCCCCATACCCTGCACTCTCTCTGCCCCATACCCTGCACTATCTCTTGCACATACCCTGCACTCTCTCTGCACCATACCCTGCACTCTCTCTTTGGACATTACCCTGCACCCCCCTTTGGAAATTACCCTGAACTCTCTCTTTGGAAATTACCCTGCACTCTCTCTTTGGAAATTACCCTGCACTCTCTCTTTGGACATTACCCTGCACTCTCTGTTTGGACATTACCCTGCACTCTCTCTTTGGACATTACCCTGCACTCTCTCTGCCCATAACCTGCACTCTCTTTTCACATACTCTGCACTCTCTCTGCCCATAACCTGCTCTCTCTCTTCCGATACCATGTATTCTCTCTGCACCATACACTGCACTTTCTCTGGTTTATTATATGCACTTTCTCTACCCATACTTTTGCAAAACCACATATTAACAGTGTGTCTTAGGCCGCGTACACACGAGGGGATATGTCCACTGAAAACGGTCCGATGGACCGTTTCAGCAGACATCTCCGCTCGTGTGTATGGGCTAGCGGACAGAATCTGTCCGCCCGACATGTCTGCTGGTTAGTACACTTACCAGCAGACATGTCGGGTCCCACCGCCGCCGCGCTGCTGCCGAATGGATTCGGCGCATGCGCGGAAGTGTTTTACTTCCTGGTGCGGTGACGTGTACACGCCATCGGATCAAACTCCCGATCGGATATATCCGATGGAAATGGTCCGCGGACCGTTTTCATCGGATATATCCGATCGTGTGTATGGGGCCTAAGTCATTTATATTTTAAAATAAACTTTTTTAAAGAAACTTATTTTAACATTTCTATTTTTTTTTTCATTTTTTCTACAAAAAGTTTCAACATGCCATCGTGCATTATCAGGGGATGTGAAAGTCGGCGGAGAAAGGGCGACAAATCCATTAGTATGCATAGTTTCCCATGGGATATCAATCGGATCAGAAAATGGCTAGTCAACAGTGGTCGTTTCACAAACAACCTGGAAGAAATGGTACAAAAGATATTAAACGGAAAACTGACTGACAACTATAGAATGTGTTCACTTCATTTTGAAACAGATGCATATACATATGATGAGGATCGCCGAAGACTAAGGCCTGTTGCAGAACCTACTATCTTTCCAACATTTGGCTCTACATCATCCAAAGCAAGTATCACTTTAACATCTACATCAGCATTTGTTCCATTGTCTACAATGCAAACATCAGCTAATCTAATCACTTGCTCAACGCCAACTACATGCATGGTAACATATACCTGTGCATCTTCTACGTCTACGCATGTTACCTTTGAATGTATGCAAACACCACTCTGCTCAACAACTCTGATGGCTACACAATCTACAAGTCTCCCGTGCTTGGCTCTAAGAATCAGTGCACCTCAAGAACAGGTAAATAGGTCCTCATTATCATCAGCTTGTGGAAGTTACATTATTGGTGATAATTTAGAAATAAATACAGACCTGGCAAAAGCAGGAACATCAACAACTGTTTTGCAAACAGACAGCAATGATCCATCTTTAAAAAGAATGGGAGAATCTACCCAATTAGAAACACCAAACAAAAGGAAAAGGAAAAGCAGTCAAACTATCAGAGATTTTGCAACCAACACCACACCCTTCATTTATTTTAGTCCTCGAAGAAAAGAAGCATTTCAACGCAAAAGGAAACGCTCAACTACCAGTCGAAAAATTATTTTAGATGAGGAAGTCTCACAGGCTAAACAAATTAGTTTAACTAAAAATACTATACATTCTGAACATTCGTATTTTGGAATAGATGAACTTGTGGATAACCCACTATCACCTATTATTCAGGAACAAGCCGATACAGGCTTGAATATTAATTTAGTTCCAGATAATAGCATTCTAACTGAAATAACAGATAAAGAAGAACTAATTACAGCCATACAGAGTACTTCTTTTGAGCCTTTTTCGTCTACACCATTCAAAACGTTTTCTAAGCCTGACTCAAATAAAATAAAATTTCATCAAGAACATAACTATTTTTCAAAGCCTAAAGAGCCAGAAATGTTATCAACTCTGGATTTCGAACTTTACTCGCAATCAACTTTAAGTGTGATACCCGAAATGCAAAAAGAGGTAGGAGAACTGTCAATAGTTCGTGGATGTGACGATGAGGAAAATGACGTTGAAATAGAAGATGCTGAAACAACCATTTATAGTTATATTGATATTGAGGACACATCATTTCATCCAACAGAATGTGAGGAGGAGGAAGATGAATCTTATGAGTCAAGTGTTGATGATGAGGATGAAAAATTGAATGAGGAACATTTTGAAAACCTATTTGATTTAAACGAGGATGTTGTAAGAGATTTAAAATTTATCATATTTGAATCTTGTTTTAAAAAACTCATCAGCATGATCCCTTGCTCTGTTAAAAGAATGTGTAAGGGACATTTGACGCATTACAAGAAATACTTTTTAGGGAGCATGTTTTCTTTAAGTGTGAGGTGTTCAGAAGGTCATGTGAGACAAATATGGAAGTCTCAACCTACAGTCAAAAACAAACCTGCGGGAAATTTGATGTTGTCCGCATCCACTGTACTGAGCGGCAATAGTTTCCGCAAAATTGAAAGTATGTTTAAAATTATGAACATCAAAATAATATCAAAATCCACTTTTTTCAATTACCAAAAGCAATATATTTTTGCAGGAATTCATCTAACATGGAAAACTGAACAGGAAAATATACTCGAAGATATAGGTAGGGCTCCATTATACCTAACAGGCGATGGACAAAATGACTCTCCGGGATTCAGTGCCAAGTATTGTACGTATACACTGATGGATGTTGATTCTAAAAAAATTTGCGCTTTTCATGTTCAACAATTGGAACCCAGTACCTCATCTGTAGCATTAGAAAAAATTGCCTTTAGGAAGACACTACAGCAGCTGATTGATAGAAACATGGAAATCTCGACAATTGCCACGGACCGACACATATCTATTCGTAAAATTTTGCGTGAGGAATTCCCATACATAGACCACCAATTCGATGTGTGGCATTTGGCTAAATCTTTGGGAAATAAGTTAGCTGCTGGGGCAAAAACTAAAAATACAGAGGTGTTACTATCATGGATTCAGCCTGTAAAAAACCACTTATGGTGGTGTTCACGCACTTGTGAAAGAGACCCAGAGATCTTGGTGGAGAAATGGAAATCTGTTGTGCGTCATGTAGCAAATGAACATGCGTGGGAGGAAAATTCTGTATATGCACAATGTTACCATCCACAACTGACCGATCAAGAAAAGGAAATTAAAAAATGGCTTGTTCCAGGATTGCCCGCACACAACCATTTGTCAAAAATATGTTTGAATCCTGCAATTTTGAGGGACATAAAGCAGTTGTCTAATTTTTGTCATACTGGAGAATTGGAGATATATCATAGTGTATGTCTAAAATATCGGCCGAAACGGATACACTTTTTTGTAGACTCAATGATTGCAAGAACACAATTAGCAGCCTTGGACCATAACAGGAACGTTGGTCGAATACAAGCCACGGTTAGAAAAGAATCATCAGTCAGTCAACCAGAGGGCTCTCAACGTCACTCCTTTGTTTATTCGAAAGCAAGGAGAGCATGGTTGGTTAAAGCAATCTATGTACCAACATCTCAAGATTTTATGGCAGAAGTTTTGGACAATGTGTTTAAAGTTCTTATTGACCCAACACAGTCAGATTGGGAGTCACAGAGAGGGACATTTTCAAAAAATATTGCACCTGTGCCAAAACCAGACAATGCAACATTACTTGAAGAGTTCCAGTCTAGATTCCACTAATGAAAATTATTTAATCTTGTTATGGACTATCATTAGAGATATTAAAGGGCATCTGTCACTTTTTATCAACCTATTACTAAAGTCTGTGATTTTGGAAGATGTTGATTAAAACGAAACTATCCTAATGAAAAATGTTCTAGCATTTTTTTTTAAAAACATATTTTGTTTTATATGGTAATCACATGCTTTTGGCTCACTGGTACTCGGTGACGTCACTAATTTAGATTATTGTCTGCTTCATGTCAGGGCTGATGGGGGTAGAAGGTGTTTTCAAAAAGGAACATGAACGAGACATGCGCAGCTCCCTTAAATGTAGATACATGAGGCAAACATTACATCATTGAGTCCCATACAGCCAAAAGCATGATGAGTTATATAAAAAATAACAAAAAGGAGATCTCCCCAAACACTTGAATGTTTTGCAGAACATCAGTCGTGGTTGAATCAGCATCAAACGCACTACAATCGTGTGTAAAAGGTTAAGTATGGGTGATAATGAGGACACATATTCGAAAAATGTTCTAAATTGATTACATTTCTAATTTTTTAGAGCTCCCAATAACACCAATATATTATATTTACTAATTTTTTAGAGTTATAAACTTTTTTGTCACTTTATTAAACAGTAACAAATTTTTTTTTTGGGTTATACTTATTTTCATTATATTATAAATATATATATATATATATATATAACAAAAAATTTTTTTAATAATTCACTCAAAAAACAAAGAAATAACTTTTATAAATATATTTTATTAAATAACATATAAATAATAAATATATAAATAATTTTTAATTATTAGGACATAATTAAATATTATATATAATATTTCTTAAATATTCCGTTTTAACAGTGCAATAACATTTGCTAAAATAAAATTAACAAGATTAACAGTTTATCTAAACAATATATATATTCATGACTGGCAGGTTTAACAAATCAACATTTCGCTTGAGTACCATGGATAAATCTTTTTGAACTTTAAAGGAAAATCTAAGCAGTAGATAGTGTGTTGTCAAATATGCAGTGGTTTTCCTCAAATTAAACACTTCGAAAAAATAAGACAGAATCTAAAAAAAGATGTAAACAGTGTATTTTTTTTTTTTTTTTACTCATGTGTTGTATTTAGAAATTCTGTGCAAATGGTGGTCTATTACCATTATAGTAACTGAACCATTGAAAACCAGTGTATTGGTTTTCTATGTTAGGGAATCTGGTACGTACAGCGTTAATAACACAAGATGGAATCGGTACACGGTTCCCTTTTCCCAGAAAGCCATAAATCCTGGCTGTAAAAAACCGATACGCAATCCATCTGTAGTTTCTGAAAAATAAAAATTTGTTGAAGCCGTGATAGTATAAACAGAAAATAAATAATACCTAGATTTATCGATATTCAGTAAACAACACCCATCACACAATCTAATATTGGGTATATTGAGCATTTTTTATCTAGAGTAGTGTTTCTCAAGTTCAGTTTACAGTATCCCCTTGATGGTCATTTTTTAAAGTTTTTGGTAATCTTTTCGAAGTGATTGTATTTTAATCTGTGAATCATTCATCACACCAATTATATCACTTGGTAAAGACTAAGGAAATCATGGAAACAACGGGGGCGATTCACAGAGAATTAGATTCTCTTAGAGTATCAGAAATACACAACGCTGCCTTTTTTTACCGGGCTCTACGTGGAATTCAGGTAGATTTTGTCTAGTAAATGACGGCGGCGTAGTGTATTTCTCCCGTCGCTATCCATCTGCGCGAGTAGGGGGCGTGAAGCATTTAAAATAGGCGCGTTCCCGCGGCGATCGAATTGTGCATGCTCCGTTCCCAAATTTACAGCCGTGCATTGCGCGTAAACACGTCGTCACGTCGTAGTAGCGTCGTTTTTGTACATTCCTATCCCCGAACGAGTTACGTTAAAAAAATTTATATATATTTAAAATCGACGTGTGAACGACGGCCATACTTTACATGGGTTACGCACTGTTAGACCAGCAAAAAGCTCCTCTAACATTACGTAGCCAAAAAATGACGTAGGCGATTGCGAGGGACACTCGTACCTTCGTGGATCGCCGTAAAAAGTCATTTGCATACCACGACGCATGAAAACGACGCAAACTCCTCCGAGCGGACGCAAGTATATCGCAGCGTAGATCCGAAGGCTTACGAGGACGTAAGCCTCTCTGATCGAAGCCCGAAGCCGCCATATCATGGTTTGAGGATTCAAAATAGTGATACGGCGCGCGAAATTTAAAATTACTCCTGTCTAACACCATTTAGACAGGCGTAATTCCTCTGTGAATCTGGGCCAACATCTGTTAGGGGGTCATGACTAGCGCACTTGCTAAAAAATATTTAAAAAATATAGTGGCTTCCTAAATCAGACATTTCTCTTTTAAAATTCATTTTCGAAAATGCTTCTCCAAATTTATGCTGCCTTCCTTTTTTATCTCCCAAATGTTTTATTAGTGAAATTATAAAGAGACACGAAAATACAAAAAAGTTCCTTTTTAAATAAAAATTATTAAAAAAGTTTACCTATTTCTTTCACGGTTAAATTCTCGCTGTGACATCTGGTCAACAAGGACAGTGTAGGCCTCAAGTGCAGCTGTAGAAAGTATTTGACTTTCAAATTGAGGATGTAAAACGACACATGTGTACTGCTCTCTGAAATTATTAATTTGAGAAAATTCCCTACAACAAATACTTTCTACAACTGCACTCATGGGTTGACAACATGTGCATTGGCACCAATGAGTGCTTCCACATCTGCCCTCGGGGTCAGGGATCGGTGCAGGCCGGTCTTCATCCGGACCCCATTCTGGGTCGTTTTGAAAGCAAAACGGATGCAGTCGATTCTCCTCATCAATGGGAGACTGCAGCCGTTGTAAAAGGTTTTGAAGGAACTAGAAAATAAATACAAAAGTATATAATTAACATAGAGTACTAAACTTCATAAAACAAAAAATACTAAATAGAGTGCAAAAGATGAAAGCACTTAGGGGTCCTACTCCTGTGTACACAAGAGATCTCGTTGCAGCCATGCCATCGTAGTTTTCTAATAGAAGTGGGGTCATTGGAAAAGACTGACAATGACATTACGTATGGTTCACTCCATTATATTATATGCAATGTGTAGTGGCAAAAGTCTGGAAATTAGAACTTTAAATTCACGACCCTGTCCATTTCAGATTTCAAGAGGGGTCCTTCTGAGACATTACTATGCTTGCACCTAAGCAGTGGCTGGCAACATTATGACGGGCCCTGCACCGAGATCATCGATGTCCCCGGGAACAGATCAAGCAATTTGTTCCTTAGGCCGCGTACACACGAGGGGATATGTCCGCTGAAAACGGTCCGATGGACCGTTTCAGCAGACATCTCCGCTCGTGTGTATGGGCTAGCGGACAGATTTCTCCACCCGACAGATTTCAAAGCAAGCTTTGAAATCTATCCGGTGGGAATCTGTCCGCCCGACATGTCTGCTGGTTAGTACACTTACCAGCAGACATGTCGGGTCCCACCGCCGCCACGCCGCTGCCTAATGGATTCGGCGCATGCGCGGAAGTGTTTTACTTCCTGGTGCGGTGACGTGGCGGTGACGCGGCAGCGTCAACGTCACCGCCGCGTCACCGCGCCGTCCGGCGGCGGGGAATTTGATCCGATGGTGTGTACACGCCATCGGATCAAACTCCCGATCGGACATATCCGATGGTAATGGTCCGCGGACCGTTTTCATCGGATATATCCGATCGTGTGTACGCCGCCTTAGACTTTCGATAGGGGAGAAACGGAAAGTACTAATGACAAATCAAAACCAACAAAGAATAATAGTGTAGTTAATAAAAAATTAATTACCGTATTTTCAGTCACTATTCTTGGACGTGGTGCAGAAGTAGCTCCTACTCCCCCATTATCCTCTTCATTGTAATCAGATCCCTACAGTGAATACAAAAAAAAAATTTAGAGATATCTATACATAGAAACACAAGTAAAACATTTTTTTTTTTTAGGTGATTTTTGATTAAAAAATATACTTACATCATTTGAATTCCACTCCAAGCTTGTATTGACTGTTTCAGTAGCCATAGATTCCTCATCGAATAGTAATTCCTCCACTGACTTTTTTATAAAATTTATAATACATCAAAATGAAAAAAATAAATTAATACATCATATATACCTAATTTAATCTTAGATATCATTTTTTTTTTAATTATCTATATTTTAAAATTGTGTACCACACTAAAACATGGAGGTCTTGTTCTGTGAAATTATATAGTGTTCTGTGGTTAGAAATATAGAGGTGAGTATATTTTGGAAGGAACGATGGGTTTTGGTATATTTTTCCGGTTGTATGGGGAGATAGATGTAAACTGAGATAGCGATGTCAAGAGGATAGAAAAATTGTTTTATTGTTAGGAGCATGGTTTGAAAGGTATAGGGCAGACAGACTGGTCTCTTATGAGGTGACAGGAGGAAGGAGAGAGATGTGTCGGCTAAGATACAGTGATGACAGGTAGAGTGGACTAGGGTGAGGGTGAGTGGTGAGGAGGACAGACAGAGTTCTATTGGGTGAGAGGTGAGGAGGAAGGTCAGAGAGGTGTCTGCTTAGATACAGGGATGATGAGGACAGATAGAGTAGTATAGGATGAGGGTAAGTTATGAGGAGGACATACAGAGTCTTATAGGCTGAGTGGTGAAGAGGACATACAGAGTCTTATAGGCTGAGTGGTGAGGAGGAAAGACAGTGATAAAAGGTGGCTTTGTAGGTAATGGAAAATAGTGATAGGTTAAGGGTGAGGATCAGAGACTGAGTGGTAAATGTTGATGGTATGGGATGATGAGAAGAAACAGATTGGTATAAGGTGAGGGCTTATGTAGAGGAATATAGTGATAGAAGGTGAGGGTTGAGGACCAGAAACAGAGTGGTATAGAGTAATGGTATGTGATGATGAGAACAGACATAGTGGTACAGGGTGGTGGTATGTGATGATGATTAAGAGACATAGAGGTATAGGTTGAGAGTAAGGGATGATGAGAAGAGACAGAGTACTATAAGTTAATGGTATGTGATGATGAGAACAGACATAGTGGTATAAGGTGAAGGTATGTGATCATGATAAGAGACAGAGTGATAAAGGGTGACGGTATGGGAAGAAGTTAATACAGAGTGTTATTGATTGAAGGTATGTGATGATGAGAACGGACAGAGTGGTATAGGGTGATGGTATAGGATGATGAGAACAGAAACACTGGTATAGGGTGAGGGGCACTGAGTAAATGTATGCAGCATTTCATTATTATATATATTTATTTAGATATATATTTTAAAAAAAATATATATATATATATATATATATATAATTTTATATATATTTTTAATTATATATTTATTTATATATTTATATATATTTATGTACATACATACATATTAAAAGTTTTATAATTAGAAATCACAGCATACTAGGGTTGACACCTTTTCTTAAAGCCACACACGAAAACACTCTAGCGGCGTAAGGCAAAGTTTTAAGTTGAGAGAGGGGAATAGAAAAGAGAGCGGGAAAATGCAGGAGAGAGAGGTAGGGGACAGGAGAGAGAGGGAGGGTGGGCACGAGAGAGAGAGAGAGAGGGGGCAGGAGAGGGAGAGGGAAGGAGAGAGAGGGAGTGGGAAAGAGAGGGAGAGAGTGCAGGAGAAAGAAGGAGAGGCCGGAGAGAGAGGGAGCAGGAGAGGGAGAGAGGGCAGGAGAGAGAGGGAGGTGGTAGGAGAGAGGGTGAGGTTGAGCAGGTGAGGTAGGGTGATAGGAGGGTGAGGGGGCAGGAGGGAGAGCGGGCAGGAGAGAGGGAGGGGGACAGGAGAGAGAGAGGGGGCAGGAGGGAGAGAGACAGGAGAGAGAGAGAGAGAGAGGGGGCAGGATCGAGATAAGTAGGAGAGAGAGGGAGGGGGCAGGAGAGAGGGTAAGGGGAAGGTGGAGCAGATGAGGGAGGGGGACAGGATAGAGAGGGAGAGGGGGACAGAAGAGAGAGGGAGAGGGCACAGGAGAGTGAGAGACAGGAGAGAGAGGAAGTGGGCAGGATAGAGAGAAGTAGAAGAGAGAGGGAGGGGGCAGGAGAGAGGGTGAGGGGGAAGTGGATCAGGTGAGGGAGGGGGACAGGAGGGAGAGAGGTGACAGGAGAGAGGGATAGGTGGTGAGGGAGAGGGCAGGAGAGAGGGGAAGGTTTTACAGGTGAGGTAGGGGGACAGGAGAGAGAGTGAGAGGCAGGAGAGAGAGGTGACAGAAGAGAGGGGTAGGTGGTGAGGGAGAGGGCAGGAGAGAAGGTGAGGGGAGGTGAAGCAGTTGAGAGAGGGGGACAGGAGAGAGAGTGAGAGGGGACAGGAGAGTGAGAGGCAGGAGAGAGAGGGAGGGGGCAGGATAGAGAGAAATAGGAGAGAGAGTGAGGGAGCAGGAGAGAGGGTGAGGGGGAGGTGGAGCAGGTGAGGGAGGGGGACAGGAGAGAGAGAGGGAGAGCGGGCAGGAGAGTGAGAGGCAGGAGAGAGAGGTGACAGGAGAGAGGGGTAGGTGGTGAGGGAGAGGGCAGGAGAGAAGGTGAGGGGGGGTGAAGCAGTTGAGAGAGGGGGACAGGAGAGAGAGTGAGAGGGGACAGGAGAGTGAGAGGCAGGAGAGAGAGGGAGGGGGCAGGATAGAGAGAAATAGGAGAGAGAGTGAGGGAGCAGGAGAGAGAGAGTGAGGGGGAGGTGGAGCAGGTGAGGGAGGGGGACAGGAGAGAGAGAGGGAGAGCGGGCAGGAGAGTGAGAGGCAGGAGAGAGAGGTGACAGAAGAGAGGGGTAGGTGGTGAGGGAGAGGGCAGGAGAGAAGGTGAGGGGAGGTGAAGCAGTTGAGAGAGGGGGACAGGAGAGAGAGTGAGAGGGGACAGGAGAGTGAGAGGCAGGAGAGAGAGGGAGGGGGCAGGATAGAGAGAAATAGGAGAGAGAGTGAGGGAGCAGGAGAGAGGGTGAGGGGGAGGTGGAGCAGGTGAGGGAGGGGGACAGGAGAGAGAGAGGGAGAGCGGGCAGGAGAGTGAGAGGCAGGAGAGAGAGGTGACAGGAGAGAGGGGTAGGTGGTGAGGGAGAGGGCAGGAGAGAAGGTGAGGGGGGGTGAAGCAGTTGAGAGAGGGGGACAGGAGAGAGAGTGAGAGGGGACAGGAGAGTGAGAGGCAGGAGAGAGAGGTGACAGGAGAGAGGGGTAGGTGGTGAGGGAGAGGGCAGGAGAGAAGGTGAGGGGGGGTGAAGCAGTTGAGAGAGGGGGACAGGAGAGAGAGTGAGAGGGGACAGGAGAGTGAGAGGCAGGAGAGAGAGGGAGGGGGCAGGATAGAGAGAAATAGGAGAGAGAGAGGGAGGGGGCAGGAGAGAGGGTGAGAGGGAGGTGGAGCAGGTGAGGGAGGGGGACAGGAGAGAGAGAGGGAGAGCGGGCAGGAGAGTGAGAGGGAGGGGGCAAGATAGAGAGAAGTAGGAGAGAGAGGGACGGGGCAGGATAGAGGGTGAGGGGGCAGGAGGGTGAGGGGGCAGGAGGGAGAGGGGGCAGGAGAGAGAGGGAGAGGGGGCAGGAGAGAGAGGGAGAGGGGGCAGGAGAGAGAGAGAGGGCAGGAGGGAGAGGGAGGGGGCAGGAGAGAGAGGGAGGGGGCAGGAGGGAGAGAGGGCAATAGAGAGAGGGAGGGGGCAGGAGAGAGGGGGAGGTGGAGCAGGTGAGGGAGGGGGACAGGAGAGAGAGGGAGGGGGCAGGAGAGAGGGGGAGGTGGAGCAGGTGAGGGAGGGGACAGGAGAGAGAGGGAGGGGGCAGGAGGGGGCAGGAGAGGGAGAGAGGGCAGGAGAGAGAGGGAGGGGGCAGGAGAGAGAGGGAGGGGGCAGGAGAGAGGGGGAGGTGGAGCAGGTGAGTGAGGGGGACAGGAGAGAGAGGGAGGGGGCAGGAGAGAGGGGGAGGTGGAGCAGGTGAGGGAGGGGGACAGATGAGAGAGGGAGGGGGCAGGAGAGAGGGGGAGGTGGAGCAGGTGAGGGAGGGGACAGGAGAGAGAGGGAGGGGGCAGGAGGGGGCAGGAGAGGGAGAGAGGGCAGGAGAGAGAGGGAGGGGGCAGGAGAGAGAGGGAGGGGGCAGGAGAGAGAGAGGGCAATAGAGAGAGGGTGGGGGCAGGAGAGAGGGGGAGGTGGAGCAGGTGAGTGAGGGGGACAGGAGAGAGAGGGAGGGGGCAGGAGAGAGGGGGAGGTGGAGCAGGTGAGGGAGGGGGACAGGAGAGAGAGGGAGGGGGTAGGAGAGAGATAGAAGGCAGGAGAGAGAGGGAGGTGGAGCAGGTGAGGGAGGGGGACAGGAGAGAGAGGGAGGGGGTAGGAGAGAGATAGAAGGCAGGAGAGAGAGGGAGAGGAGTCATGAGAGAGAGAGGCTGACTTAGTACTCTGAAGCATGCAGGGCAGGCGCGATTATCAACAGTCGGCTCACAGCATCCACATGACCATCAGCTATGGATCTAGGCGACCCTCATGTCTCCCGTCCGAATTGATCGGTCTAGACTCCAGCAAACGACTTTAGGGTTGCCACAATGCCATGTCATGCAGCACGCACAGCGAATCAACGGACACCCGCCGATGCCCTTTGATGTGCAACTGTACAGCATGCTAATACATAGAAATACTGTAAGGGAATGCTGTGACTTGTAGTTTTGCTCCTGAGGTAATAAGCATTTCAATATAAATACATATAATGAAATGCTGCTTACATCAAGGGGAGAACTACAAGTCACAGCATGCCAATACATAGAAATACTGTAAGGGAATGCTGTGACTTGTAGTTTTGCTCCTGAGGTAATAAGCATTTCAATATAAATACATATAATGAAATGCTGCTTACATCAAGGGGAGAACTACAAGTCACAGCATGCCAATACATAGAAATACTGTAAGGGAATGCTGTGACTTGTAGTTTTGCTCCTGAGGTAATAAGCATTTCAATATAAATACATATAATGAAATGCTGCTTACATCAAGGGGAGAACTACAAGTCACAGCATGCCAATACATAGAAATACTGTAAGGGAATGCTGTGACTTGTAGTTTTGCTCCTGAGGTAATAAGCATTTCAATATAAATACATATAATGAAATGCTGCTTACATCAAGGGGAGAACTACAAGTCACAGCATGCCAATACATAGAAATACTGTAAGGGAATGCTGTGACTTGTAGTTTTGCTCCTGAGGTAATAAGCATTTCAATATAAATACATATAATGAAATGCTGCTTACATCAAGGGGAGAACTACAAGTCACAGCATGCCAATACATAGAAATACTGTAAGGGAATGCTGTGACTTGTAGTTTTGCTCCTGAGGTAATAAGCATTTCAATATAAATACATATAATGAAATGCTGCTTACATCAAGGGGAGAACTACAAGTCACAGCATGCCAATACAATATTTTTATGTATGTGAATGCTGTAACTTGTTGTTTTGGCTAAGGGAAGTAACATATGAAGAGGTTGTGTATATTATAGTTTATTTTACCATGATGCGATGGTGATTGGTGCACAACTTCAGATTCTTCTGACCGCTGCTGAACCAGGACTAGAGCATCTAATAAAGTAAGCTTTACGTGCTTAGATTGCTAGATGCACGCTGGGGGGGGCCAAAAGATCATTGGAGCTCGGCTATCCAATAGAAGAGGACGTTTTTTAGGAGGCAGGGATAGGGAAATAGGTGAGAGAGAAGGGGCGTGAAATATTATAATTTAGGGAGGGGTCCGAGCGGGGGAGTTACAGGGGGAGGGCAGGAGATTACAGGAAGAGAGGAGGAGGCATGCTGGGAGAGCTAGTATTATCATGGTGGCCGTGGATGAGAACCAGGAAGTAAAGAAAACTAACAGAGGGAATAAAAGACGAACTGCTGGGACGATTTTCATGAGAGTGACTTCTTTTAAAAGGTATTTTTATTGGCTACAATCAGGCATGTTGTGGAATGTGGCTTCAGACAACTCCTTTAAAAAATAATCATGCTATGAAACTCCAGCAACTTTGTTTTAAACAAGATCCAGTCTCCACAAGTTAGACACTGTGAAGTGTTATACAAAATTAAACTTGAAATGTGTTAAGAAATACTAAAGAAGAATGTACTAATTTCCTTTGGGTAGGGAAAGCCTGTGTTTATTATTATACTTGTATTTTCAGCTTATTTGTGTACTAATTATTTTGTGTAAGGAAAGCCTTTGCTTTTCAATTATTCTTTTTTTGTGAAGATCCTGTGATGGGAAACACTTCTTTCATTTTCTTCTTTTCTTTCTTGACCCGATAAGGAAAGTGGGTCTCTTGAAAATGTCTTAAAATGCAAATAAAAGAAAGCATCATGTTCAGTACTCAACTGTTTGTGTATTAAATGCAATATTCAAGTCATTGAGAAACCATTCATTTATTTTGAGCACTAACTTTAACGCCATCATGGAGAAAATAATCCTAATATCCCCCAAGTGGGGTTTTAGGGCGGCATGGTGTACAAAATATATGAAATGGTAAATAAATGATTAAAATAAAATCTTTACTTGATTTGTACAGTACAGTAAAAATACAACATGGTGGGAACATTTAAAAAATAGTAAACATAGTACACTCTGGTTAGACATGATTGTAAGAGATGTATCAACAGCAGCAAACAATCAGCAACAATACAATGCATGATGGACCATAGTTCAATTGATTTCCATATGAGTACTCCAACGCGTTTCGACCAAATACTGTCACGGTCTTCCTCAGGGGAATTGTACTCTGATGAAACATATTAAAAAAGATATATTAGTAGAGTTCTATCCCTCTAAGAAAAATGTGAACATCCGTTGGAGGGATAGTGTTCGAATTATATTTACCACTCAAGGATTTATTGGAATGGCATCTGACCAGAGATCATTGCTAGGGAGTATAAAATGATCCATATACCCTCACGGAAAAGCCTCCCATTCCACCGGGCGAGAAACAGCCAGAAAAGGCTAAACAAGGAGTCACAGATGTGGACCTTTGGGGGGGGGGGGACCGAATGGCACCTGTAATGGTTAAATATTTAAATAGGTATAGAAAACGAGTGTAATTACTTAAATAATTACAACAGCGTGAATAACGTACATTGGACTTACAACCTCACCCACATATGAGGATCTGGTGGGATCATCAGTGTGGGCATGTGTAAAGAATAAATATTAATTAGATTGTAATTGATATTGTCTACGTACACCAATACTGGTGTGTAGTACTAATGTAAATAGGGATATACCTCACCAAGGATGTTGTTGGTGTAGTGAATGTGAGAAAGGATGTGTGTAGAATATGTGTGGAAAGTGAGTAAAGTGAATGAAAATTAAATGATACAAGGGAAACAAAGAGGATAAATGGGTGGAACAAAGTGAGTGTGTTGGGTGAGTGAGGATAGGAGAGAAGTCTTTGCACTTCGGGGTGTGCGGCCCATGGACTCCAACTATGCGTTTTTTCTTTTTCATAATCCTAATATCAAGAATAATTTTACATGCAAACTAAACCATAACCTTACATTCCAAAATAAAATATTAATATTGGATGACGAGCCTTCTTTTAAGTTTAAGGTATCATTGTAAAAATAAAACTATTTCCTTTCCCACTCCACCAGTCTTTAGCTGATCTAATTCTACAAAAAAAATATATATATATATATATAAACAAAAGTCTCAGATGATGTTCACAGAAGTGTCCATCAACTGATTCTCATTAGGTATGCTAAAGGTTTACTATTTTTAAAGCAGTGGTATCATGATGAACATTGGCGTGGGCACAGGGTGTGCCAGGTGTGCCTGGGCACACCCTAATCATGCTGTGCTGCTCAGATTCCCCCTGCTGCTTGGCTGCAGAGAAAGGGAGTGGGAAATAGTAAAATAGTATAAAAGTTATAATAATAAAAATACCATACACTACTGACACCGTCCATTGCTCCACTGCTATAAATATATATCGTATTTATCGCACTATAGCGCGCACCTGCATATAGCGCGCACCCCAAACCTAGAAGGGAATCCTAATAAAAAAAAGAAATACTGACAGTTTACAGTTACAGTTACTTACAGTTGTCCAGCGTCCATCGGCGGCCTTGTCTGGTCCGGCGTCCATCTGCAGCCTTCGTGTTGTCCTCCCCGCTTCTCCCGTGCTGTCTCTGAGAAGATCCCCGTTTCCTGTGCTGTGTTTGAACACCGCCGTCGACATATACTGAGCGCAGTACACTCGGGTACGGCTCCTCTCGCATAAAGACTAGGAGGCGGCACAGGGCGTGACTGCAAGGGGAGCCGAGCCTGGCCGAGTGTACTGCGCTCGGTCTATGTCGGCGGCGGCGTTCAAACACAGCGCGGGAAGCGGGGATCTGCCTATATCGCGCACCCACGATTTTCCCCTGATTTTAAGGGGAAAAAAAGTGTGCGGTATACGCCGATAAATACGGTACATATACACACACACACAAATGTGTTTGAGGTGCACACCCTAATGCAAAAGGCTGTGCACACCTATGATGATGCAATAATGCAAGCAGGGCCCAACTGATGCTCTGAGAGCAGATAGTTATTCATGGTGATTCCATGACACTGTGATTTTGTGATCTTGCATATGAATTCTTTATTAGTTAGCACAACCTGCCATTATTGATAATTTAAATGCTTGACACACTGTCATAAAACTGTGTAAATGCACTAACAAGTCTTACTTCATTAGCTACATCAAAAATGGGTCACATGTATATACGATTATACAACTTGTAAGTACCTTGAAAGGGTGCATCTTTTAAAATAAACAGATGCACACAATGTGTGCATGACAAAAATATGTGTTTTCTTTTGGATTTATTTGTTAAAGCGGAGTTCCACTCATTTAAGTCAGCAGCTACAAAAAGTGTTAAAAAGCAGATGTTCACCAGTCCCATGGCCCAGCGATGTGGCCGCCCGTAAACCTTGTTCCTCTTTCCCCCCCCTCTCCTCAGCCATGGCATCACTACTGTGGGCACCTGGCTGTGACAGCTTGCGGCTTCACAGTCAGGTGTGCACTGTGCATGCGTGTGTCACGCTGTGCTGTTCTAAATAGGCGAGCAATCTTCTGGGACCTGTGACATGTCAGGAAAGAATGCAGGAAGGGAGGGGAGAAGAGGAGTCACCTAGAGGGAAAGAAGGAGTTCCCTAGGCAGCATCAGCGGAAGTGGGAGCTAGGTACCTGTTCCACTTTTGGGTGGAACGCCACTTTAAGTTAATAATTTTCTTTCGTCATATTTATAATGTTGGAATTATTCAGTTTCAGGATTATTTTGTATATTCAGATGTGTTTCGTATATTCGTTGTTCCAAACTGATTCTTTCTTTAGGAAGTTATTTCAGAAGATCTGGACTCAATCATTATGGTATGATTCAGAGATTCAGATGAATCCAATAATAATAATAATAATAATACAAATCATCTTATTTGACTTTTAAACCATACTGTAACTATTTATTACAATGTGTTTCCATTTCATATGTAATATGTAGTGACTTTTGTTTAAAAATCATGCTATGCTCACTGAAAAAAAAAATGGATCCGAATCAAAGATTTGTAACAAAACTAATCACACATGTCGAATACACACCGAGATGAATAATAAAAACAAAAAAACACATTCCTCTTAAGAAAGCTGTGTTGTGTCTTCAATACATATAGCTGTGCACAAACAAGGAATTAAGGTTGGCAGATAGGCAGAGTGACAGCCCAAATACAGGCAGGCAATGTCCAGAATAGCCAGGGCCCAATCTGTAGTTAAAAGGCAGGCAAGGTTTAGCGAATAGTCAGTATCCAATCAGTGGCTGTCAATGAGGGAATCTAGACAGCAGACCTACACGCTTCTAACATTGCCCCCCCTCCCCCCAGACCCCTTGAAGTATACTGGTCATCAGGCTGGTCCATAGTCGGGGGATCAGCAAGGTTGGGTTTTTAGAAGGCAGAGAGTCTATGTAGGCAAACTGGACAGTGGACAGAGAACCAGCAACATCAGATTGGATAGTAGATGACATGTCACTGGATTCAAGCTGGATTGCTCTAGAACCCAGGCTAGATATAGAGCGGCTTGAAGAAAAGGTTGAGGGCCCCACCTGGACAAATTAAGTAGTTTATCCAAAGGATGGATGGAACTTCTTAGAGAGGTTTGAGCAGATGTAGTTGCAGTAGGGTGAGTCCATAATATGAAATAGCAGGAGGCTCAATTGGCATGGGCTGGACTGGAATAACAGGTGAAGAGACAGGCCAGGACTACATCAGGAGGTGTAGAGATGGCAGATCGGACAATTGGCTTAGATGTGCGTCCAGGGGGCTTTAGGGACAGACAAAGGTAGGATTAATCCAGAGGGCAAGACTTTTGGGGACTTAAAGCGAGCACAGGATTTGCAAGCTTTTACATAGGAACATGAGTCCTTAAAAAGTTTTATAAATCGCTGGGTCTCGTTTTAGCATCATGTGCTTCTGAAAGTACTTAGCCTAAGGTGGAGGGAAACAAACAGCTTTCCAGTGGTTAGATTGAGTTAAACACTAGGCTGAGCCTTTAAATAGAGTCCAAAAGGTCAGGGGAAAGGGCCCTCATTCCTTGTGCTGGGGGTAAGATATTGTGAAACTTAGAGGAAGTTTCCCAACAGGGCTCAAAGCTGTCGAGACTGTAGGTAAGCTCGGCTTCTGGGAAGAAAAGATCCATACTGTAACAATTGGAAGGGGAGATGACCTGTAGAGGATTCAATAAACTTGTCAGGGTTTTCTGCTACAACAGAGTCCTATTAATGCAAATGGTTTTCAGTTTTAAAGCATTTATGGAGGCAAGTCGGGAAAAGGACCTAATCTCCCCTGTAGCCCAATTTATGTGCAGGATATGAAGTTAAAGCCAAGAATAACCCAAGATAAGGAGGTGAGCAGGAACTATTAAAAACAAATTTAAGCTGATTTCCCTATGTAATTACTCAATGGTCAGGGCAATTGGTACAGTGCACAAGGTGACCAGGCCCATGGACAAGGGAGAGTTATCACCCCAAGTGCAATAGAACTAAACATGTCGGGTTTATCTGCGTACCATTGCGCTTAATCCTATTTTTATCTTGTGATCACTTTTTATCTTTTGTACACATCGTAGGATGTTTTGCTGTACAACTCTTTTTATATCAAACCATTTTTAACCTATGCTATGGGAGGCTTTTTCTCTCTTTTTTTCTTTGATCCATGCCCCAAACATCTTTGTCTGTACCAATGCGAGGGGCCACCAAATCAACTTTACTTTACCATGAAATCACCTGTGTCATCGAGCACCAGCTGGATCACCACTTGTAGACCAGTGTTGTCAGTAACTGCGTTAAAGTAAACACTGTTACTTAACACAGTTACTTTTGAGGGTAACAAGTAATCTAACTGATTACTCTTCCCCTCATGGTAACGCCGTTCCCATTACTTGGGCGGTGTTACCGCAATTACATCTACCACCACTAGATGGCAGCAGAGTACTCTCGTCCATCCCCATAGCGTCTGTCATAAGTTCACTTCTCTGTCTCACTCTGTGGCTGCTCCCCGCCCCCTGGTACCCCCCCTCTTTTCATCCATCCCCATTTGGTTGTGCTATCACCCAGGATGGACGAGAAGAGGGGGGGGGTGCTGGGGGGCGGGGAGCAGCCGCAGCGTGAGACAGAGAAGTGAACTTATGACAGATGCTTCCTGCACTACTCTGCATGTGAAGAAAACAACAACAAGTAAAAGCTGACATGTGCCCTGAATGTGCCCCCTGTGGCCTGAATGTGCCCCCATGTGCCCTGAATGTGCCCCATGCGGCCCCACGTGCCCTGAATGTTCCCCCATGTGCCCTGAATGTTCCCCCATGTGCCCTAAATGTTCCCCCATGTGCCCTGATTGTGCCCTGATTGTGGCCCCTGTACCGTGATGTGCCCTGATTGTGCCCCCTGTACCCTGATGTGTGCTGATTGTGCCGGGCTCTGTACCCTGATGTGCCCTGATTGTGCCGGGCTCTGTACCCTGATGTGCCAGGCTCTGTACCCTGATTGCGCCGGGCTCTGTAACCTGATTGTGCCGGGCTCTGTACCCTGATTGCACCGGGCTCTGTACTCTGATTGCGCCGGGCTCTTTACCCTGATTGTGCCAGCTCTGTACCCTGTACCCTGATGTGCCATGTGCCCTGTCCTGATGTGCTATGCCCTGATGTGCCATGTGCCTTGTCCTGATGTGCTGTGCCCTGTATCCTAGTGTGGCCTGTTGTGCTGTGCTCTGATGTGCTGGGCTCTGTACCCTGATGTGCGTAAGGGTGCCTGTCTTTAAAATTACAATTCACCCCTCTGGTTAGTTATTGGAGCACAGTTAAATATTGTTTGCCTTCCTTTGAGCAATGAGAAATAATGAATCATGTAGGTGTTATTATTTTAGCTTAGTACCATTAATCACTGCCTACCACTTAGGGCCAGATTCTCAAAAGAGATCCGACGGTGTATCGCAAGATACACCGTCGTATCTCTGTTTTTTGGCCCGGGTATCTATGCGTGTGATTCCTAGAATCACTTACGCATAGATACGGCGTAGATCCGACAGGTGTAAGACACTTACACCGTCGGATCTTAGATGTAATTCTTCTCTGGCCGCTAGGTGGCGTTTACGTTGTTTTCTCATTTGACTATGCAAATGAGCCTGATACGCAGATTCCCGAACGTTTTTGCGCCGCTTCGTCGTCGTTTACGTAGTTTCCGTAAGCGTAAACCTACCCCTGCTATATGAGGGGTACGTTTACGAAGGTCTGTCGTATTCCATGTTAAGTATGGCGTCGGGACAGCGTCGTCTTTTTCCGTTGTTTACGTCGTTTTACTAAGTTGTTCGCGAATAGGGCTTTACGTCAATGACGCTCACGTCGGCTTCATTGACGTTTTCCGTTGTGAGCTGGAGCATGCGCACTGGGCTTTTTGTATGGCCGGCGCATGCGCAGTTCGATCGGCGCGTGTGGGTCGGTAAATTTAAATACAAGCCGCCCCCTTTGAATTACGCGGCCATACGCCGGGCCATTTACACTACGCCGCCACAAATTACGGAGCAAGTGCTTAGAGAATACGGCACTTGCTCCAGTAAGTTGTGGCGGCGTAGTGTAAATAGCTTACGCGACGCCGCCACAGAATCTTAGAGAATCTGGCCCAGAGTCTGAAACTTTTCCCTTACTTGGCAAATTCTGCACTACTCTATTACTCTAATCTCCATAAATTTTACTCTGAACCCACTAGTATGTATGGTTTCCAATGATTCTTTATTACAAATAATGCATTGTAGAATATTAAAAAAAGTCACAGTTACTTTGCTGAGTAACTAATTACTTTTTCAATGTAGTAACTGAGTCACTAACGCAATTACTTTTTCAGAGAAGTAATTTGTAACTGTAACTAATTACTTTTTTAAAGTAAGATGAGCAACACTGCTGGAGACACCTCTCAGTTGTCCTTTGGAAGGATCGTCTGAAGAAGCAGGCATTACTCTCATGCTGTTTAGACTCACGACTGCTGTGGAGAAGTCCACCTCATGGTAAGAGTACCCATCTTCTCCTTTTCTGGTGGTGGCTTCACAAGTGTACAGTGGTGACAGTACCTGCATGACGCCAGGATCAATACCAGCTACAGACCCCAGTGGAGAAACTACTGACTGTCTATCATGCTTTGCACATGAGATTTTATTTTTTTCATGTTCATCCACATTTTGCACTTTTCTGTGTTATGAGTTCTTGATCAGAGATTGAGTCCTCATCCCACCCGTGGATCTGTTGTTTCACAGAGGCTCACTTTCTTGCATTACGACACTTTGTAGTGTCTCAAATATACACGTACAATTGTAATATTGACATTTTGTGTACTAGTTTTTATCTTTAATTGTCTATATTTTTGCAATTTTTGACATTGTATATCAGTAGCGCCGCACTTGTTTTTCCCTTCAGAGTTATCAAGAGCTAAGACTGAAAAAGGTTTGTGCACCTTTGACAAGGGAATATGTAGACAGTGTGCTAGGTCAGTATCAATGAAATTGCTAGCGGCACTAGAATCAATAAAAGCTGAGAGGTGATGATAAAACATGTCAGTCAGAATTAAGTTGTGCAGGAATGAATAGTTTGTCTTGGGGGGCACATGGCACAATATGGTCTAGAGAAGCAGACTCTTGGGGGTTGATTTACTTAAACCTAGAGAGTGCAAAATATGGTGCAGCTCTGCATAGAAACCAATCAACTTTTTTTTTGTCAAAGTTGAACAAGCTGAAGTTAGAAGCTGATTGGCTACCATGCACAGCTACATCAGATTTTGCACTCTCCAATTTTTGTAAATAAACCCCTTGGTGTTTCCCAGCCTATTGGGGCAGCTGGGTACAAAGTAGCCGTGGTCGCCACAGTATAAGCAGAGTCCCTGGGATCTTCTTCCAGCCTTTTCCCAGAATGACCAATTTGCATGTGCTCCTCCTGAAGAGGTTGAGAAGGTCTGATAAAGAAAAAGTGGGCAGCGTACTAGGGGGCAAATAAAAAAAACTTTCTCTGTTTGCCTTTTCTGTAAATGCCTGTCTATACGAATGGTGACTTGCATGGTTTCATTCAACAACTTTGGTTCAGTATAGTGTACTAAGGAGTCCTTAATGGAGTCTGATAAGCCTAATCTGAACTGGCTTTTTAGTGATGGATCATTCCACTCTGAGTCAGGTGCCCAGCGCAAACTATTGGGCTGAATCATCTGCAGGGAGACTAAAAGCCCAAGACTGGGCATCCCTGTGCAACCATGTAATAATCAGGTTAATCCGCTGTGCTTCAGAACCAGAAGGGTGAGGCCTAAGCTTAAAGTATAGCATACAACTATTTTTAAGGCCAGGCGAGTTAATCTCAGGCTCTGGTTCTTACCTTACTGTTGGAGGTGCGTTCTTGCACACAGACAGTTTCTGGACTTTGCATGTCAGTTTGTGAAGTTCCTCCACAAATATATGAGCCTGTGTAGAGTCCATTTTCACAGAAAACTTTTCTTGTTAAAGGCTTGTGATAATGTCATGCTTACGCCTGAAACAGGTCGTCAGGAATTATAGCTAGCTTCTGTGTTCTTCACCTATAGCATCACATTTTCCCATAAGGCAATCAGGCCTACCAGTACTCGGTTGCCCCCAGGAATATATACAATGCTATAATGCCTGGCTACCAGGGCAGGCACAAACTGAGCACAGCAAACAGGTTCATGACAGTCCAGGGAAGATTCAGAATTTTAAGGGTCCAATCTGTAGTTAAAAGGCAGAGAATAATTGATATGCAATCTGAGGTCATCAACAAAGGAATCCAGACAGCAGAGCAGGTAAAGGAACAGGCAGACAAATGCCATGTACACACAATCGGATTTTTGATGGAATAAGATCCGATGGAATTTTTCGTCGGAATTCCAATGAGGCTGACTTTCATCAGTCTTGCATACACACTATCAGACTAAATATTGATGTGCCAAAACGTGGTGACGTAAAACACTACGATGAGCCTAAAAAAATAAAGTTCAATGCTTTCGAGCATTCGACTTGATTCTGAGCATGCGTAGATTTCCACACAGACGATCAGAATTTACTATTCATTTTTTTTTCATCAGAAAAAGTTGTTTAATTTTTTTACACCGATGGAAAAAAGTCCAATGGGGCCCACACACGATTGGTTTCTCCAAAGAAAAAAGTCTATCGGACTGATCGTGTGTACACGGCAAAACAGAAAGTTTGAGCATGTATTACACACACTCTATCACAAACATGAGACTGCAGGCTTGGCTGGCCAAAATCAGGTTTGGTCTCCACCCAGAGACTAGCCCCATCAATCACCTATCTGGTGGACATACAGACAGGAAGAATGTATCACAGCCAAAAGCAGGATGCTGGAATGATTATTTTATATGGAAGTATGCCTTTTGACACCCTGAAAAATGTGTACATTTATTAATTATTTATATTGAATGTATATGTGAACCACACATGCTGGATACCAGCTGTTTGTTATGTGTAAATACGAGTATAAGCTGTGGTTGGGGATTTTAACTTTTCAATCTACTTTTTCCAAATCTAACACAAAACATTGAGCAACAAACTTTTCATTAATATCAAATGCATGATGTTACTTTGGGAATTGAATATACTGTACAAAAAATACTTTGCTTGTTTGACAAGAACCAGTTTGGCAAGAACCAAACATCATATATAGTTAGGGTTTGTCTATATTTGATAGCTTTCTAGCTCTTTAATAAAAATAAATAAAAAAAAAGATGTACTGTACTGTACAAGAGAAATGCTTGCACATAAATGAAAACTCTGGTGGATAACAGGTAAGTATAAACAAAGGGGCAGGGTCTATCTGTGTCATCATTGACCATGTTAATATTTAATCAAAGCTGACACCCAGGAGACCATTCCTCCTTGTATATACTTAGCTGTCATTGACTGGAGTTGTCATTCACAGGCACATAGTTGTCACAGGAGGATCATTTATTTTTCTTTAAGTGGGCTGTGGGCATAATTCATTGAGATTGACATGATTCTGCATCGGTGGACAGCAATGGATATACACAGTGAGACATTGGGTTGATTACTAAAACTGGAGCATGCAAAATCTGGTGAAGCTCTGCATAGAAACCAAACAGCTTCCATTTTTTTTTTTGTCAAAACTTAATTAAAAAAGCTTAAGTTAGAAGCTGATTGGCTACCATGCGCAGCTGGTACAAATTTTGCATACGCTAATTTTAGTAAATCAACCCCATTGTGTTAACTATTTTTCTTTCTTTCGGGGGGGTTGGTGGGTTTGGTTCATCATGATTGACATGGATCTGTTCTACCATGCTTTGCCAGGGAGGTTCCAATTGGAAAGGCAACCCCCATCCACACTTTGGTGTGGGTTTTGGGGGACTCCACAATTTTGTTTCTTAAATTGTGTGTGACATTTTCCCTAAAATAAATACCAGATCCAGTATGGCATTTGGGGGACTCCCACCATTTCTTGCATGGGTTCCCCTTAAAATGTTTTACCAGATCTGGGGGAAATCTTGGCCATGTGGGAAAGCTGATGTGTAGCCCTTCAGTTCTGGCTCTCCCAGCTTAAACAGGGGTTAAAAGTGAGGTTGACACCCCAACACGTCGATGCCAGGCAAGAGGAACTATCCCTCTAGGCTGCATGAAACTGCAAGTTCTGGAAAAACAGAAAAATTCCCTGCCTGAAACTCATATGGCAGCTGCAGAAAGCACAAAGCAAGAGAACTCCTCCTGCAGTCAATAACTGTTCCAAGGGATAGGGTAGGAGACAGGAGCTTCAGCAAACTCTCTGCATCCCTGAGCTCACACTCCCTAGACTCTGAGCTGGAGGATATTGATCAGGACTAGGATATGAGTGCACATATAAGATCCCTGCAAATTCGAAAGTCCTGGTTTCTAAAGTGAAAAGTATCTATAAATCAGATGTAGACAGCCTTAAATCAGAAATTGGGACACAGAAGAGAAACTTTAAAAATGCAGCAGGAGGACATTTTACACTCACTGTCAATACTTAACCGATTGTGGACTGCCCACAGTACATTTACTGTGTATGTGGCCACCGAAGCTGAGCTGAATCACATACATCCTGGCCTTTTAGACACCAGCACTGCAGTATCTCAAAGTGACGTAGGGACCACCTGCAGTGCAGTTCAAACTGATGAGGTAGTAGTGTCCCGCAACCACCAATAATTCAAGCACAAGCCCATAGAGCCCATAGTAGAATTCGAGATGTGCTTTCAAATCCTGATTGGCATCCCCCAGGTTCAGCAACACCCGTTACCCCCCCCCCCCCCAATTCACATCCCAGACTAGAGTTCAGGTGGAAACAGCAAATTTAACAACTCCCCTAGCTGTTTTTACAGAAGAACTGCAAAACTTAATTATGCACCAAACCAATTTTTATGCCAAACAGTACATCACTGCCAATCCAAATTTGTTCCTTGCCAGACTATTTCAAGATTTCCTGAGTTTAAATTTTTTTTAAACATTTTTTTGGGCCTAATCCTTTACATGGACATTATGAAATAATTAATTATGATCATATTGGTCCACAGACCCAGTTTATCATATGCCCATGTTTCTGCTGCAATGGCTAGGCATAGATATGAAAATATAATGTTTCATCCATTCAACGAAAATGTTGTCCTTGGTGTGACCCTGACTATGACTGACTCCACAAAATCTGTCCCTTTGCAACTGACCTTTCCCAAAAATGTGCAGATTTGTATACGCTCCAACAAAACATCTGCATAGACGAGTACTTCATACATTTTAATAGCAGGCTTCCATTCAAGCAATCTCTCTCCAGCAAGCATACCAGATATGGGTCCAAACTATATAAGCTTTGTGAGAGAGCATAATTTTTTCTTTGAATTTACGAGGAAAAAGACAGCCAAATAATCCCCCCGAATGCCTGGATTATCTAGAGAGCAGTGGCAAGATAGTGTGGGACTTGGTGTCACCCTTGTTCCATAAGGGGTATCATTTGTACATGGGAAACTTTTATGTGAGCGTTCCATTTTTTAGACACTTATTCAATCTTGAAATTGGCTTCTGTGGTACCATGCAACCTATTAATTTCAATTGGTTGTATATAGAATGCTTTTGTAATTTTGTAATTTACAAAGCAACTGGAAGAACTGGATCATTCCTAAATTTTCAGGAATCAATCCTTAAATCCCTTTTAAAGATTGGTACAATCACCCTTCTTAAAACTAAAGTAAAAACAATCTTAACAATAGTCCAATGTGTAGAGCAATTGCTTTAGAATAAAATGATCAAGGTTTGTTAGGTAATTGACACCCTAGCCATGGGATGGTACCAAGTTGAACTGAGTAACATAATCAATTTGAACATTAATATATGTAGGCCAGGGAGTGAGATTGAAAAATACATATTTTGGTTGTCCAGAGGCCTTGAGTATCAGGGTAGGCCTGTGTTGTATAGCAGATGGTGATTAGGGGGTGATTGGATATGAAATATATTATGATTATGATAAACCATGAGAATGAAGTAATGTGAGGAAATATTAAGTACAGAGGAGAGGATTATTAGTGGTAAATTGTGAAGGAGTAGAAGAAAGAATAGGGGAGGGGGTAACAATCCCCAGGGGAGACTGGGTCATCTAGTGGGTGTTGTATACATTGCTCCTCACTTGTACATGAGAGCATCTATGTAAGTAAAAGTGTATTGTTAAAGTTGAAGTGTAAATATTGTTCCACCCCAACAGCTCCAGAGCTTTTTTATATTTAGGAATCCTATCCAACACTACAGCTTCTATTTTGGCATGAATCATAGCTCGCATGATCCAGTTTTGGGCCGCAAGAGCACAAAGGGTGGGAGTTTTCCAGGCTCTCGCTACTGTTTGCTTGGCTGCTGTTGTAACTTGGAGGCATAATTTGAACTGTCGTGGGTAATGGTTAGTGGTTTCACATTTAGCAGTGCTACTATGTGTATCAAAAAAATTTAGAACGTCTGCAGAAGATGTCTGACCAGAAGACTTGTACCACTTGGCATTCCCACAATATATGCAAGTGTATATCTGGAGAGTCAGAGCTGCGAAAGCATTGAAAAGGATATCCTGGTGGGGACAAAATACCAACTGGTGAGGACTTTATAGTTAGTTTCTATAGGCGACAATGTTTTGTGAGGCTGACTTGGTGGCTTCCTTTGTGTGGGTCCAGTCAACGGGGTCTAGAGTGAGACTGAAGTCCCTCTCCCATTTAGCAACGTAGGAAGTGTGCTAGCATTTGTTGGTTCCAACAATCGGATTTGCAGGTGTGCTTAAAGAGGGAAAATTGTGGGGCAGAGGAGTCAGAAGGGATCAGAGGGGTTAGAAAGTGTTGGGTTTGAATATAGCAAACAAGTGCCAAGGAGGGAATGCCATTGGTCTCACAAAGAGATGGGAACAAATTTATTTTCCCAGCTAATATGAATTTGTGGATCTAGTCTGCGGTTGACCATGCCGAGAAAGAGGAAGAAGACGTCCAAGCCTGGTAAAATTGCTGGTTTGGGAGAAGGGAGAGCATGGGCTTATGACTGGATTGTAGGTCATAGCATGTTTTGAGTCTGTCTTATATGAGGAGAGAGTGGCATGTTATGGGGTGAGAGGGAGCTAGCCACATGAGTTTGGCCACTAATAGGGGTTAACAGTCAATGGATTATAAAGCCACCCCATCTTCCTGCCACCCACCTGCTCAGCATCTAAATTGCAACTTGTTCAAATAAAGATAGCTTGCAGGGAAAATCAATTTAAAAGTCATTTTTGTTTTCTTTATAAATGTCAGTTTTGCTGCAGAAGGTTCCATGCATGATACTGTACATATACAGCACTTTGCAGGCATACTAATAGGACCCACAGTCCCAAAGACTTTAATAGGCTTTGCGGTTCGGGTTCAAACTGTTGTGCTGTTCGAGAGTTCTGGCATAAACCGAACCAGAAGGTGTTTGGCCCATCTCTATTTATAACCCATGGTTTTTGGGCACTTCTCCAAGTCAGAGAATGGGCTATAGCTATACAAAAAAAACTATCCCTTTTCTCTCCTGGAGTCTCAATCAGAGGACATTTCAGTGTTAGCTTGGACAAGAAACTTGACACTTCAATGTATAGAATTGGTCTAATGTCTTCACATTATTGACTGCTAGAAGCCCAACAATGCTTATCAGTGGGATTACAGTCTTTACTCAAAGGTCAACAAGATATCAGGATGGATAAAAGTTAAAAAAAAAATCAGAGTATTTTGATTAAAATCTTTTTTTTTTTTTTATTAGAATCAGATTTTTTATTTTTCTCAAGTTTATTTTAATAACATGCTTTTGGAGAAAATATCTAAATATAGTTTTCTATTTAAGATAAATTAATAATTTAGTTTATTCAGCATGAAATTGAGCTTACATAGCATGAGACTGTATATTCTGCAATATTTACATTGATGCACTAGGGATGGGCGAACGCTTCGGCCCAAGCATAAGTTCAGGCCAAACCTTGGGGGGCGTGGTGAGCGGACTCCGAGATGGCCGCTTAACTTGAGAGCTCCGTAGCCCGCCAGAGAGACACAGCCTCCAGCAGCGTCCACCGGTGTCTTTCCTACACAAGACCCGCTCTAGCTGACCCGCGAGTCCCCACTGCCCGGAACGGTGATGGGGAGAAATCGTAAGAAGCCGCTGCAGCCGCAGAAGTTAGACGGCTTCTTCTCCCTCACAGCGCGCGGGATCTCGCAAAATGGCGGCGGCACCAGTGCACAGCTCCTAGATAGCAGACCCGAGGCACAACACGTAAAAAGAAAAAGGCAAGCTGCGCAACTGTAAGTAACTCTAAAATGATAAAGAGCGATACCAAACAGTAAGTTTGTTTATAATGTCCATATAACTATCATTTCAAGTGGAAGGAAGGACATCTGATGGTATTTATCGGTAGAGAAAAATTCATTGTATTCAAGTAGATGGTGACATCACAAACAGGAACCTCAGAAGAGTGCAAAACAGATAGGCAAAGCACCTCCACCGATGGAACACACTGTCCCTTACCAGAGGGGAAGATCCCAACTAGAGACCTTCTGACCGCAGATGGCTTACTCCCCAGCCAAGGGGTTAGATGGCACGATGTTCACCGGTCAGCAACTCCTCCCGTAGTGAACAAGTGATCAATGTTGATTGATGCCAAATTAAGAGACAAGCAAATTTTACCTACTTTTTTGTAAGTGCGATTTTAATATTTTTAATAAATGGCAACACTGAATCCCACCCTGGCCAATAAACTGCAATCCCTTAGGGAAAGAATCAGGGAGCTTTTGACTTAGCAATACGACAGACACCTGAGGCGCCTACGGCTTAACCACTACTCCAACGTGGATAGGGCGGGTAAATATTTAGCGAACAGAATAAAAGCCACACGCACAAAATCTAGAATAGCCTACCTCAAATGTCCGACATCGTTACACAAAATAACCAACCCCAAGGAAATTGCTGACAATTCGTGGAATATTACAGCTCTCTTTATAATCTACGCGACGATGCTAACATCCCTCAACCTAGTGTAGAAAAAATACAAGCATTCCTATGAAAAATCAATCTTCCCTCATTGTCCACACAACAGCTTGATGGACTTAATTCTCCAATCACTGCCCAAAAGATATAAGATCAGCTTCGCTTCCCCAAGAAATGTTGAGGGCCCATATAGTAACACTCCCAAAACCAGGTAAGACCCCTGACACGCCAGCTAATTTCAGACCTATATCCCTTCTCAATACCGATGTCAAGATTTACGCAAAACTGTTAGCCACGAGACTGACACATATCATTCCATTACTTGTACAGAGAGACCAGATGGGCTTTGTGAGGGAGAGACAAACCTCGGACGCCACAAGGCGTATTATCAATGTGATACACCATGCTGAGTCAACTCGGACGCCTTCTCTGTTGTTATCGATTGACGCAGAGACGGTGTTTGACCGAGTCCACTGGACTTATATGAAAATGGTCTTATTCAAATTTGGATTTCGGGGTCCGATCTTGAGTGCTATATTAGCCCTCTATTCGTGTCCCTCCGCTCAAGTGTACTCCTCGGGATTCCTCTCTCGGCCATTTGAAATTACGAATGGTACGAGACAGGGGTGCCCTCTATCCCCTTCGGTTTTCAACCTAATGATAAAACCACTGGCTGAAGCCGTCATGTCGAATCCAGGGATTACGGGATTCCAGTTTGGCTCTGGCAAGCATACCATCAATCTTTTTGCTGACAATGTTATACTGCTTCTGTCCAATCCGGCAACATCCTTAAAGGAAGCTCACAAGGTCTTGACATCCTTTGGGGAGATATCTTATTACAAAATCAACTTCACCAAATCCCTAATCCTGGACCTGGGCGTTCCTCCCCGCGTAAAGAATATTCTACAAGCCCATCTGCCGTACTCCTGGAGTACGGGTAGGATTACGTATCTGGGTATAACGCTTACAAATAAAATATCATCACTTGCCAGAGCCAACTTGGCCCCACTTACGACTAGGCTGGCTTCACAGTTTAAGGATATGTCTAAAAAAGAGGTGTCTTGGATGGGTAGAATCTCTGCTTATAAAATGTTTATTTTACCACAAATACTATATGTATTCCGTACCCTGCCGATTCATATACCTCTTCATTATCTCAAAGGTATAATGCAGCTCAGCTGGAGATATATCTGGAACGGCAAAAAAGCTAGGTGCTCCCGGAATAACTTACTATCACATAGACGAGTGGGGGGAGCGGGCCTGGCTGACATACCTGACTGCCTATGGGCGGTTCGTTTGGACCAACTGAAACATTGGTTCCTTGACTTTGACTATCCCCTTTGGGTGGAGATAGAAAAAGCGGTTTTACCAACTAAGGACCTGAAGCTCTTGTTACTGAGCGACAGGTGGGCTCCATGGGACTTGACCGTTTTACCCCCCACCGTTCAGATTTCATTAAGGGCATGGAGGTATCTCCTAGACCACAAGCAACAAGATGTCCAAGACATCAACTTTGAGCTACCTTTGCAGTTGCTGCAAGACAAAATCCCAATGTTAAGGGTTGATGACTTGATTAGCCATGACATTTATGAAGGCACCGTACTTAAGCCGGTCAGCCACATTATGACGCATTTCCAACTGCCTGCTAACACTCTGTTTAAGTGTCTGAGAATCGCCCACTTTCTACGACCACTGGCTCCTCCACGCCTATCTCTCCCGAGAGCAGTTTGGCGTTTTTACTCCACAGTAAAACCAGACACTAAAGGCATTGCAGTCTTTTATAACATGTTTCAGGACAAGCTAACATTTTCCAAAACCAATGCAATGCAAAAATGGGAAGTGGACCTGAACTCCA
Organism: Rana kukunoris; assembly: GCA_029574335.1. NCBI lineage: Eukaryota > Metazoa > Chordata > Amphibia > Anura > Ranidae > Rana > Rana kukunoris. The sequence continues at coordinate 254,440,121 of CM056053.1, read as the reverse complement.
CGTTCTCGGTGGAGCAATGGACACACTCATTTAGGGAAATCCACAAAGCCTCTCACTGTATCAAGCACTGGGAGCTGGCACTTAAACTAACGAACAGGTGGCACTATACGCCTCTGAGGCCTCGTACACACGAGCAGACAGATTTGTTCAAATCTGTCCGTCCGACAGATTTGAACAAATCTGTCTGCTGGGATTTTGGTTTGCTCGCGTGTACACACGAGCAAACCAAAATCCCCGCCAGCAGACGGCGCGCTGACGTGTCGGTGACGTGGCGGTGACGTTGACGCCGCCACGTCACCGCACCAGGAAGTAAAACACTACCGCGCATGCGCCGAATCCATTCGGCGGCGGTGCGGCGGCGGTGCGGGACAACATGTCTGCTGGTAAGTGTACTAACCAGCAGACATGTCGGGCGGAAGGATTCCCACCCGATAGATTTCAAAGCATGCTTTGAAATCTGTCGGGTGGCCAAATCCGTCGGCTCGGCCGTACACACGATCGAATCTGTCTGCTGAAACGGCCCAGCGGACCGTTTCCAGCGGACAGATTTGATCGTGTGTACGAGGCCTGAGAGTTGCCACATTCTTCCCGGGAGCCTCAGCCAGCTGTTGGCGGGACTGTGGGCACACGGGCAATCTCTTGCACATGTTGTGGCACTGTCCATCGATAAAAAGCCTATGGAATCAAGTTTTCCAACTTATTTCATCCCTGACAGGGGTCCTCACGGACCCGGACCCGGCACTTGCACTTCTCCACATAAATATAGACAGATTCCCTCACAACATGCGATCGGTCGTAACCCACATACTACTAGAAACGAGATCACTAATCTTACGACATTGGAAGTCTAGCAAGGCTATAAATGTTTCTGATGTGATAATTGGGACTCACAGAAATTACACATTTGAAAAATGTATTGCCATTAATTCTCTGAGGTACAAACACTTTGATGACTGCTGGTCTATATGGCCCAAATGTTAATGATGTTCTCAAGGTTTGTTACATTGGTTGAGACTGTTGATGTTCGAGATCTGTTACATTGATTTTGCCTATTGATGTTTTTTGGTAACAGTACAAGGCATATGATGGAAGACGTGTATATCAATGCATCCTGTGTATATCTCCATCCCTTTCCCTTCTTCTCTGTTATTCCCTGAAAATCTTCAATAAAAAATATTGATTAAAAAAAAAAGTTCGGGCCAAACTTCGGTTGTTCGGGTGTTCTATTGAACACCGAACAATATGCTGAGTTTGGGGAAAATTCGAACCATGTTAAAGTCTATGGGACACTAACATGAAAAATCAAAAGTGCTAATTTTAAAGGCTTGTATGCATGGTATTGGACCTGGGCACCAGGGGACATGTATCAATGCAATTTTTTTTAAAACCAAAAGTTTTTCGGGAGTAGTGATTTTAATAATGCTTTCAGTGAAACAATAAAAGTGAAATATTCCTTTAAATTTCATACCTGGGGGGTGTCTATAGTATGCCTGTAAAGTAGCAATTTTTTCTGGTCTGGCATGGATTTTAAGGGGAACCCCATCCCAAAATAAAAAAAATGGCGTGGGGTTCCCCCAAAAATCCATACCAGACCCTTATCCGAGCACGCAACCTGGCAGGCCACAGGAAAAGAGGGAGGGGCGAGAGAGTGCCCTCCTCCTGAACCATACCAGGCCACATGCCCTCAACATGGGGAGAAAGTCCTCATGTTGATGTGGACAAGGGCCTCATCCACACAACCCTTGTCCGGTGGTTGTGGGGGTCTGCAGGAGGGGGGCTTATCGGAATCTGGAAGCCCTCTTTAACAAAGGGGACCCCCAGATCCACTTTGACCCTGAAGGGCCTGGTATGGAATTTGGGGGGACCCCCCATGCATTTTTTTTTAAATTTTGGTTTGGGGTTTCCATTAATATTTATACCAGACCCAAAGGGCCTGGTAATGGACTGGGGGGAGAACCCATGCCGTTTTTTTCAATGACTAATATTTGTATTGCCATATTGGTGATCTGACAATATGGTTCCAGCTATCAGACTGGTTCCTCTAAGGACTGCGCAGGCGGAATCCAGGGCGACGTGGAATTTGAGGAAAGTGGCCAGTCGGCCTCACGTCCTCGCTTTGCTTGGATTGCTCGCTCGGCCTCCTGGCTCTTTTTTAACATCCTCCAATCCACGGGGATGATAAGGAATGAACCTGGATGCCGGCCGAGGTTCAGAGAAAATAGAAAAATACTGACAAGTCACCGGGACCCGACAATTCATTATAGTCGCGAGTAGTTCTAAATTACTTTTTTTCCTTTAGAAATGTCATTTTGTGCAGGCACTGTTCTAAACACAGGAAAATGTTCCACTTTACAGGCATACTATAGACACCCCCCAGGTATGAAATTTAAAGGAATATTTCACTTTTATTGTTTCACTTTAAGCATTATTAAAATCACTGCTCCCGAAAAAAAAGCAGTTTTTAAAACTTGTTTTGCATTGATACATGGCCCCTGGGGCAGGACCTGGGTCCCCAAACACTTATTTTTATGAAAATACCATGCATATAAGCCTTTAAAACTAGCACTTTTAAATTGTTCATGTTTGCCTCCCATAGACTTTAACAATGTTTGTATGTTCAAACAAATGTTTTGCCTGTTCGTTAAATTCTGGTGCTAACTGAACTGGGGGGTGTCCGGCCCATCCTTAGCAGTCACACAATTTCACAGTAACCATGAGATAAAACAAAGTTCAGGAATATTCCTTAATCCCATTGTTTTGCAAATCTGTGTACACTGCAAACTGTATGATTGATACATATTTACATAGTTACATAGGTAGTCAGGTTGAAAAAAGACACAAGTCCATCAAGTTCAACCATAAGAAATAAAATAATAATAGTATCGTACAATCACATATACCCAATTCTATACCCACAGTTGATCCAGAGGAAGGTAAAAAACCGCAGCAAAGCATGATCCAATTTGCTACAGCAGGGGAAAAAAATCCTTCCTAATCCTCCCGAGTGCATAACTTTACATTTATCAACATTAAACCTCATCTGCCACTTAGTCGCCCAATTAGACAGAGCATTGAGGTCGACTTGTAAATTGGAGACATCCTGCAAGGACGTTATTCCACTGCATAGCTTGGTGTCATCTGCAAAGACAGAAATTTTACTTTTGATCTTAGACCCAATATCATTTATAAAGATATTGAAAAGTAAGGGTCCCAACACTGAACCATGGGGTACACCACTGATAACCTTGACCATTCAGGGCAAGAATCATTAACCACGACTCTCTGAATTCTGACTTTTAGACAGTTTTCTATCCATTTACAAACTGATATTTCCAATCCTGTAGACTTTACCTTACACATGAGCCGTGTGTGGGGAACTGTATCAAACGCTTTTGCAAAATCCAAGTATACCATGTCCACCGCCACGCCTCTGTCCAGGGTTATACTTACCTCTTCATAAAAGGAAATCAGGTTTGTCTGACAACTTCTGTCTTTCATGAATCCATGCTGTCTGTTGCTTAAATAGTTGTATTTTATTTTTTTCAGCAAGAACTTGTCTATGTGGTCTTTTATTAATCTCTCCAGTATCTTCCCAACTATCTAAACTAACAGGTCTATAGTTACTTGGTAAAAGGAGGATGTGGTATAGTCTTCCCTAAAGATATCAAGGTCTTCAGTAAGGGGGGAGGGCGCTCAGGCTAAGAAACGCCTACCTCAATCATCCTGATGGCAGTTCCCACTCCGATAAAGGTGGCAACGATTAATGTTGCCAGCATAAAATCTGTAGGGGCTCGTAACATGGCCTTATTTTTTCTCAGTGGGATGGATGCTGATATTATATTTTTGCAAGAGACACGGCTAAATAGCCTTGCCGATGTCCACCTGGCAAAGAGGGAGTGGAGGTGTGGGCCCTCTTTCTGGTCTCTTGTGGCCGAGCCTTACAGCAGAGTTGCAGTATTTTTTACTGGCACGGTAACGTGTCAGCGGGTTATTGAGGTAGAGATTGGGAGGTGTATGTTCCTGAATGTCTCTGTAAAGGGGCATGATCTACATTTAATAAATATTTATGGACCACAAACTAGATAGGAGAGAAAATGTCTCTTTACAAAGATTAAGCCTTTCCATTTTACCTCTTGGAAAGTTGTCTTTGGAGGTGATTTTAACATTGTTACTAAGCCCAAAGACAAGTCTCCACTGATATGAAATATGATAGCGTCTTTCTCAATACGATAGCCAGGAAAGCAGGTCTGGAAGATGTGCATATTAAGCATTGCCCAGACAGCACAGGGCACACATTTAAGCAAGGCAGTTGTGAGAGCAGGATAGATAGTTTTTTTTTTTTTTTTTTTTTTTAAGGGGGACTCTGCCTTTTCGGCTCCTGAGTGTCATATGGTGGATTTCTCTGATTTCTCTGATCATCTTATGTTGTATATTATTCTCAATGCTTCAGATATGCCACCTAAAGGAAAGGGTATTTGGAGGATGAATTTGGCTCTGTTGGATGACGAGGAGGTAAGACAATCTTTTGAGGATTTTCAGGCTCAGGTAACCATCCTGGATTTCTGCAGCAATAAGTTGGAGTGGTGGGAGCTTGCCAAAAGCCGGATTGGTGGGTTTTTCAAGGCCATAGGAAAAGGAAAACAGCTTGGTAAGTACATTGCCTACCAGCAGCTGCAGAGAAAACTTGATCGCCTTGTCTCCAGTGGTAGAGATTCAGGGGCAATCTCTGAGGTGAAACTTCTCCTTAGGAAATATCAGTATGACTGGCAAGCTTCTTTATTTTTGAAAAGGGACTACGGGAAATATCACTCACCCGACCCTTATCAGAACTGTAAACAAAGCGCAGCAGTTAAGAAGGTCTCAAGGTCTTTTTATGTGGATCTTATGGGGGAGAAGTACCTTGATCGGGCAAAGAAGTCAGGTTTTCTGGATTCTACATCAGGTCTGGGAAAAAACATTCGCTGGCAAGTTTGACGGAGAAAATCAAAGCAGAAAAGGTAGTCAAAGCTATACATGGTCTGGCTATTAAGAATACACCTGGGTCAGACAGATTGATGGCTGAATTTTATAAGTCTTTCAAATCCAGCTTGGCACCTTATCTTGTGGAGGTATTTAATGGCTGTCTGCAAGAGGGTTTGCTCCCTCCCTCCATGAGACAAACCGCTGTGATTCTGTTGTCAAAAGACAAGGATCTCTCGATGATTGAGAATTGGTGCCCCATTAGCATTCTCAATATCGATAGAAAGATTCTGGCAAAGATAATTTTCTGGTGCTTGTCAGTAGCAAAGGTAATGTGTGGGAAATCTCGCGCCAATGAGGGGGAGGGGTGATGAAAATAAGTAATAAAAGCTGCTCCCTAGATAATACAGAGTGCTGAATTATAACTATTGTATGCGTGGGAAAGGGGCGCTAGAGAAAAAATTAAATATTGTGTATATTATGTGAATAGGTGTAACCTATCCCAATATAGGCATCAATCCCATTGCAAACTAATTGGTACACCTATTATGAAATAAGTGATCAAATAAGTAAACAAATATATATGTTGATTATATATTGATTGACAATGTGCTGTGAACCATAAATTAAACAATGACACGCTATAAAATATAAAAAGTGCTCCGTGCTCAAAATCTTCCAAGTGATAAGATCCACCTTCACCAATAAGGACACCTCAAGTGGGGATGGATGGCTCCTTACCAGATGATGTTGACCTATTAGTTAAAATAAGGTCAGTAGAGCTTAGGTATCAGCTACTTCCCATGGAGATTCCAATACAAATGGCAGATGCTTGCGGATATCATAAAGGAAAGAAAACAGCTCCCATAGTGTAAAACTATTTAATTGTAGTAATAGATAAAAAATCACAGTGCCAAGTGGCCTCTTACTTGAATAAGTGCCCGTATCCCGGCACTGAGGCTGTGAGCTTGCATGTCATTGTTTAATTTATGGTTCACAGCACATTGTCAATCAATATATAATCCACATATATATTTGTTTACTCATTTGATCACTTATTTCATAATAGGTGTACCAATTAGTTTGCAATGGGATTGAGGCTTGTCAGTAGCAGACAGATTGTTTTCTCGTCAGCAGCACTGTTTGGTCCAGGGCAGGTGCACTTTATCAGCGGTGTTAGATGTCCAGGAGGCTCTGGAACATTGTAGGGCTGAAGGCTGGGGAAAGTATTTGCTGGCATTGGATCAAGCAAAGGCATTTGATTATGTCAATCATGAGTACCTCTGGCTTCTCCTTGACAAGTATGGCTTGGAGGGTGGGTTTATTGGATGGCTTAAGACTTTATACAGAGAGGCAGAGAGCTTGCTAATGGTTGGGTTGGATTGGCCCTTCAAGGTTGGATCGGGGGTGCACAAGGGTGTCCACTGAGCCCTTTGCTATACCTGTTTACAATTGACCCCTTCATCAGAAGGCTAGAGAGCGGACCATTGTGTGGGGTGCTAGTGGGCACTGCTGGTGAGCTGCCCTTGAGGGTTGTAGCCTATGCTGATGATGTTTCTGTCTTTATCTCTGGGACAGAGGAGGCGCAGGGTGGTTTCAGTTATAGAGCAGTATTCTGAGGCATCAGGCTCCAAGGTCAACCATGATAAAATGGAAATTTTTTGGATGAGCAAGGGAGGTGAGAACTTTGCATTTCCAGACACATTTCCGTGGCCTCAGCAGAAAGTCAAAGTATCAGGCATCGAGTTTGGCCCTGATGATTACAGTAAGTCAAATTGGGAAGCCAGGCTGAATAATGCTGATGTCAAGGTGAAATGCTGGAAAGGGTGGACTTGAGGGAAAGGGTGGACTTGATTAAGACCTACCTGATTCCTACCTTTCTGTATGTCAGCTTTGTTTGCATCTTGCCAGAGTCATTCTATACCAGGATTTATAGTTGTCTCTTCCAATTATTATGGGGGAACAGTTTAAATCTTGTGAAGCGGAATGTGATTTACCTATCTAGGCAAAAGGGTGGCCTAGGGATGCTCAATCCAGTTGTGTTCTTCTCTCTGATATTTTCTAAACACAATTTTGTTAACATGCTAGCAGAGAGACCACTTTCAATCATGGTTGTCCAAGAGCGGAGTGTCAGGGTGAAGTGGAAACCATGGACCACTTCTTGCTTCAGTGCCCTTTCAGCATAGAAGTCTAAAAAAGGTGGGGAGGGGTCTGAATATTCCTTTCTTGCCTAGCCTGGCTTATGCTAAATGGGTGTATGGAGAATTGCAAGGGATTTGATTTGGACACTCTTTTTCTTGTCAGCTTACACCTGGAATGTACAGTGTCAGGTATCCCTTCGGCAGAAATTCCTTCCTGTTCCGGTAGTGGCGTGTGAGATTCTTGGTGAGGTAGGGAAAATTTCAGGTCTCGAGAAAGACAGATGGTGGCAAAGGGTCTCAATAAAGTAAAGGTGTGTAGGAATATCAGGCCTCTAGCTGCTGTTTGTTGAGCTCTGGGTGTTGCGTTCTTTACCTGTTTTTTCTCTGGACACTGCCTTAGATTTTCAAAGATAAACATAATTTTGATAATCTATATTTCTTGGTCTGAATGTTGAGTAATGTGTAGAATTTTTGTAGGTGTTTGTGCTATTTAGTGATATGTGTGTATGTGTGTATACATATATATGTCCGGTCACCTCGATCCCCGATGGCTTGTCTAGGCCCTATTGGATCGCCTGCCTCCGGGCTCTCCTCAGACTGACTTCCCACCAAACAGCATAACTCGCTTGGGAGATTCTTATAGGAGTGGGGACCCAGTAAGTCACTGGGGCCTCTCTGCAGCTTTAGTTGCTCTGGGCCATGAGGGCCCAGAGTCAGGAACTCCACGTAGCATGTGCGCTCTGGCCTGGTAGGCCATTTTTCCGGGGGCCCGTGATGTGCGCACACCCTAAAGGTGGGTGCCGCACCCGGATCCACCCTCGAACTCCCGATGCCAAAATGGCACCCTAAAGAAGAACCCTCACCCAGCATGCCCTGCGAGGGAAAACCTCCTCTGATTGGCTGCTGGCAAGAAGGCGCTCCCACTGGTCTCCACTGCCGCCACCTGTCATTCCGAGATGGGAAGGCATCTTTGGAACACAGAATGAAACAACAGCACAGCACAGTGACTAAATAACATAAATCATCTGGATGAGAGCTAAGTAATTCTCTCATCCCCCTCTAAATTTAAACAGTGTCCTTACTTGGAAGTACAGGGGTGCTACACAGATAATTAATGTATTGCAGGATATCTTGAAATATAAAAATTTGTTCCTTATTAACAGGTCAATAGACTGTTGAGGTGTTAATTGAGTCGGGCTCCTAAGATATTTCATTGCCCATCGTGTGATGCTAATACTGTTTTGTGTCTATTTTACTAATTAAGTCTGTAAAGGTCAGATGTCTATCTTTGAGGTGTTAATTGAGTCTGGCTTCTGAAAGACCTTTCATTGTGGATGCTAATGACACTGTATGGTGTGAAAATACTATTGATGATAATATGTGATGTGAATAGCAGGTGAGAGTCATAACGTCTGACTTCTCAGGTGCAGTAATTAGGTCATGTTAATTATGTCAGACCAGTGCTGAAAAGTCTGTGGGGTGTGTATTGGAGACTCGTTAGTCCACCCATTGTGTGATGTGTGGATGAAGTGTGTCTTTGTCCCTGTGATTACTGAAGCATGCTTTTTGGTGTATAAAAGACTGAGTTTTACCATTAAAAGTATTCATTCATTTTCAGCTGTGCGTGTCTTGTTTATTCTGGGAAATGGAATGGGTCGTGTCTGCCGGATTGTGGAGTGTCGGATAAGCTGTCTTGGGTCGGTGGAATGGAAATCGTAAACGGTGGTGACCGTTACACTCTTCTATATACTGTATCTGTGGTGCTGATCTGTATGCCATATCTGTGGTGCTGAGCTGTATACAGTATCTGTGGTGCTGATCTGTATAACATTTTTATGGTGCTGAGCTGTATACTGTATCTGTGGTGCTATTCTATATACTGTATCTGTGGTGCTGATCTGTATGCCGTATTTGTGGGGCTGAAACTATATACTATATCTGTAATGCTTAGCTGTATACTCTGTTTTGTGATTCTGGGGCTGTATATTCCTAACACTATGGGTGGAATACAGAGAATGGAGTGGTAAGTTTATGGGAAGTGGGATGGGTCAAAAAGGAAGGGCGTGGTCTGCCCCCCCATCCTAAAACTTCACCAGCCGCCACTGATGCCTCATGTATGGAGGGACTCTGCTGGGAATGTCTGGTGTAAAGAGGGACTCCGCTGGGGACACCTGATGGCATCTGGTGGGAGGCGACATGGCAAGTGACACGCTCAGGGCTCCCACTGATTCTACATTATAGTGAGTTGAACTATTTCATTTTATACTTCAATCATCGTGACACCATAACAACCATGGTGCCGGTATGATTGAAGCACTAACACCAGGTGTTTGGAGTATCTTTATCTGCTAATTGTTAAACTTTCTGAAATACACATATTTCTATTGTGGTTTGGGATCTGGGCCTGCTGTCCTTCCATCCCTCTTTCTTTCCTTCCTTCTCTCTCTCCAATATTTCACTTAAACCACACACATTTTTTGCAGTAGCACGCTTCTTTATAATTTGAGATCAGATACTTATTTTTGCTGTAGCACGATTCTTTATAATTTGAGATCAGATACTTCCGGTTAGAGGCGTGATTATGTGTGGAGATGGCACCTCTATGAGCACTTATGTGCTGTGTCGTTGATCTTAACGCTAAACAGTTTACTTGGATAGTTACCTTGAGATTGGGCTCATTGTTTTGGAACTTATATTCACTACAATCACGGTCGGATTTTCTGACAACAAGCTCACATCGAACATTTGTTGTCGGAAATTCCGACCGTGTGTACGCGGCATAAGGCTTGCTATTTAACAGCTGGTGCTGCTAGCAACCATTGCCACTGTTTAAACAAAGAACGGCCAAATAGGTTTCTGAATATAAATGTATTTAACACTAAATTATATTTTATTGAAATCATATTGATATAACTAAGAAGATGATATAAGATTTTATCTTATTAGTAGGTCTAAATAAATTTTATTTTAGTGAGCTGATATGAGATCTTATTAGTAGGTCTAAAAGAATTACATTTTATTTAAGTGGCGTAAGTTCGATCAGTGAATATATAATGGAACTTCTAGCGACCCGATTTTTGGTTTGAATTAACGAGAAACTAAACAAGCAAAAATAAAAATTAAAACATAAAGCGATCTTTTTTGCCAGAATAAACATACCCCGTGTTTAGCACTGCTTATGACATATTTTTTTATGACAGCTTACCTGCACTCTCCTCACATGAAAGTGTTAATTTTGATAAGAATCAGTATAATTTATTATTGGAATCACATTTTTATATGAAAAGTAGTAGAGTTGGAAACAATCACAGTAAATTGGGAAATATCTTTTACTTCTTATGATCAACATATGGCTGCTGCATGCTCTTCAAATAAATCTGATCAACATTTTTTTTGGAGTGTGAGCATTTTCCCATCTGCCACACTGCTCATCATATGCACTGTTTTGGAATTTCTTACTAAAAAAAATACCAAAATACGTAGGTTTAGTATTCGATTTTGCTTTGCGCACATATATTCCTCACATGCTGTGTAATATGTCCTTTTTTTAATTGCGAACTAGAAAACAATAACAGAAGGTATGTTTTGTATACATATACTAGATTAAGACTATAGGGTGGTTTATTTTTCTATATTTGCACTACCAAACTATGGGTTTTTGTTAATATCTTTAGACAACAGCATCTCTATAAGTTGTAAAGATCAGTAAAACTGCACTCTTTGGCCCAGATTCACAGAGCGATTACGCCTGCGCAACTGCTGTTGCGCGTGCGTAAGTCTAAATGTGCGCGTGCGTATAGTTGGACGCGATTCACAAAACAATATACGCCAGAAATCTACGTTTTTTGGTCCGGCGTAATTGAATTAGACATTCGCTTCCCTTCGCGCAAAACTGCGCTAGACACACCATTGATTTGCTAGTCAAATATGCTAATGAGGGAGTTACGGGGATTCACAAAAAAACGCAGTTGCTGTGCAGGCTACGCGATGTGCGCAACTGCAAAATGTTCTGTCTAAAGTTAGAGGACCTAAAAGCTGGTCTAAATTTTGAAAAAAAGTCTAATTGTCAGATAAAGCAACACTGTTAGTGAGGAGTTCAGCAGTCACACGTGTTGCCCAACAATCTGTATGCCAACATGCCAGGGGCATCGTCGCGCATAGCTATACTACTGACTTTAGATGAACAAAGAAGGATGAGGGCACGGAGGATGACACTAAGGAGGGCACGGGAGATGTTTTATTTTTTTATTTTTTTTTGCTTATATAAAATTTACAATTTAATCTAATCTAATACAATATTCTTATCTGATACAAGCCCCTCACTCTTCACTTGATATATCACACACGCATAGACATCTTTGGCATGAGTGATTCTGAGGTGTCTCGCATCTTCAGATTCACCCCTCATGCCATCCTGGAATTACCACAACCTTGCAGGAGGACATCAGCAGCCCAACACATGACACCACCCATGACACCCATGACAGCTACATATACAATCAGAGCCCCATCCCCACAGATTTCGAACAGAACATGTATGGGGACAGCTGGCTGGTTGGTGAGTGACATGGGAGTCAGGCATGACTATCCCCTCCCGTGATGCACACCTCACAAGTGGCACATGCACTACTAACATCCTCCTGTCTTTTCCCTTCAAGGTGACTCTGCATATGCACTGGTACCCCATCTCATGACCCCATCTCATGCCAGCTCACATTATGCATCTTTGCACGTTAAACACACACATTAATCATGGCACAATGAGAATGCATGCATGCACATCACTGTGGTCCCTAGCACACACACCCCACATCCTCATCAAATTGGATTGGCACCAGTCCACCATGCAAGACTGGTGAGCAGTAACGCCACGTCAAGGCTCCAATTATGTCACTGTACATTCATACACCATTCACACGGACCTGGGAATCACTTCTCCCTGGTCCTGGGGAACCCTTCTTCACCCAAATTGAGGATGACACCCCTTTTCCAGCAGGAATGTCACCCCCACATTCAAACATCATTCACAACCCAAAATATGCCAAAAATGTCAGCAAAAAAAAAAAAAAATGCATAGAAAAAAAAAAAATGCAGAGAACAAAAATAAAAATGCATTCAAACCCAAAAAAGGGGGAAAAAAAAATTAATGCCCTCTGCCTGAGCCACGCCTGGGGCGCCCCCGGCCACGGCCCCGGACCCTCAGGGGAGACGCATGGGGGAGGGGAAAAGCCGGGGAAGGAGGAGCAGCCCCTGAGATCTGCCCACCTGGCGGCCTGCCCTCCAAGGCCATGGCAATTCTGTCCAGGGCAGCACCAAGTGTTGCCGTGTTGCCCTGGATAGCCTGGGTAAGGGCCCTCACATCCTGCCCAACGCCTGCTGCTGTAGTTTGCAGGTCATTTAGGCAGGTTGTGGAGGCCCGGGAGTGGGAGTCCAGGTTACCCAGGCTATCATTAATGGAGGACAGGCTCTGATCCACCCGCCCCATAGTCTGGCAGAGCTGTCTCAGAAGGCGGGTCTGGGTGGCCAGGTTCCTTCTCAGACAGGCGGGCAGGAGATTGGGCGCCCCCCTGGTGCTTTGGGATGACCTCCTGGCTCCAGCTGATGGTTGTGGCCGGGGAGAAGGGGAGGCCCTTGTGAGGGGAGCCATGTTGGGGGAGGAGGGGGGGGGGCTGACCCTTAGGGAGGGCAGGCTTCTTGCAGCCAGAGGGGAAGAGTCCGCAGAAACCAAAGGGCCAGTGCCTTCCATGGACTCCTCCTCCTCATGATTCTGCTCCTCCTCATGATCGTCCTCCACATGATCCTCCCCCTCCTCTTGTTCCTCCTCTGCGGACTCTGGCCTTGTTGGGGGGGCCTCATTAGGCTGCTGTCCTGGGGTTGGAGCGGTCAGTCCAGATGGCCCTGCACCCTCCTGCACAGCTGTGGATGACACAAAACATTCACAGGTTGGAGGATCCACACACTTGCCACATATTCCCTTTCACCCCCTCCCCCACACATGCTACACACCTGGGAGAAATAAAAACCTTACCTGGCACCGCGGGGACCGGACTTGTGTCAAAGCCTGGCAGGCCCTCCACTTCATGCCGGTGAAAGGTCAGGGCCACCACACGCTCCGTCGCTGAAAATCTAACCCGGCATGGTGGGCCCCCTCCTGTGCCCCTGGCATGGGCATTTATTGCGGCCAGTTTTTTTTTCACCTCACGCCGGAGGTCATTTATTTTCTTTTCTATCCCAGAGCGGGTCCGTGTCTCCCCCTCCCCCGATGAATTGACCTGCTCTGTGATCATATCCAAGATCTCCCTCCTCCTGGCCGGGGTGGTGGTGGCACTCTGCGGGCCGTGGAGGTAACGCCCATAGTCGGTAATGGCCCGGGCAAGAATTCTTTTTTCCCCCACTGTAAAATTCAGCTTTCTTTTTCTCTCAGTCATACTTCCAAACAAACTCACTAGCAGTCACCAAAAATCTGTCACAAATACAAGCACAACCAATCAGACAAGAACACACACAAAGAGAAAAAGAACAGCCAAAAATCACACTAGCACTCAGCAAGAAACACACACAAAAAAATCAGATGAAAAAATAAAGCAAGAAAACAAACGCTCAGAAATCTATCAATCAAACAAACAGTCTCAAACACTTATCAAAATACACTTTCACAAAACTACCAACAAGCACAAGATCACACAGAACACTAATCTCACAACTACAAAACACACTCTAACGAACAACAGAGCAAAAGCACTTGATTCAATGGGAAGGGACACAAAGGGATGTACTTTTGCAATGGAAGGGCGTTTGTGTGTGTCTATTTATGCTGTCTGCGTAGTTCACAACGTTGCCCTAGTCCATTTCCAATTTCAATGATTGCGCCGCTCCCGAGTTGTGAGCATGCGCACAACGGAGCTGACATGGTTTCCTTCACGCGCGCATGCGCGAGTCGGCCGGCCCTTCATTTGCATGGGGTCACGGCTCATTTCAATGTAACACACCCACGTCCCTCCCAATTTGTATTACTCCTCCTTACGCCTCCGGAAAAAACCTTACGCTTGCGCAATCTCTTGCGTAAAAGCTACGTGAATCGCCGGATTACGCGGCTAGATTGCGCAAGTCTAACGGAAAAGTGGTGCGCTACGCCGGAATGATAATGCGCCGATCTACGTGAATCTGCCCCTTTGTGTTCAGATCTAAAAAAACAAAAATAGAAATATGTGTTTTTGTGGTTCACATGGATACATGCATGTATGCATTCATGCATAAATGTAATACTTGGCAAAAAGAAATGAAGAAGAATTGTGTTTATATTCATGCATATATACATAGAAATAGCTTAGTGTTGTTTAACTGGAGACTAACTGCCACATCCCAAAAATAGAGTAAACCAAAGGAGAAGTTCCCAGGGCAACTTTAAGGCTGGTTTCACACAATTGCGAATTGGCTGCAGCTTCTCCGCATCCAATTCACAATAGCAAGAGATTGTGACCCGCTGTTTATGGTTTACATATCTCCGCAAATTTGCACAGAAGCCCTGTGCGTCTTTTGGCCGGTTTCAGGTTTGAATTTAGCATAAAATTTGGGCTGAAATCTAATCTGAAATGGTGAACCAAGATGCACCGGACCCCTGCTGGGGATACTGCGGCTATCTATGCCAGGAAGTGAGAGCAAATACTTGCATTACACAGGTAATGCCCCCCCCCCCCCCCCATAAAATGGGCCAAATGTGACACTGGAGGGGGGAAGGAATCCAAAAAGCGGAAGTTCCATTTTAGGGTGGAACTCCGCTTTGACAATGTTTTTGTGATAGTAATCACTATTTTATCATGTCTAAATAATATTTATTCTATTATATATATTATTTACCTCTTTGTTCTTTCAATACCTGATTGGCTATTGCCTTTAAAGTCCTCCTGGTGCCTTCTCTTTTGGTTTACTATACTCATGCATATGGACATTTACAGGTCAATTAGACCTTGACTTAAATTAAATATGACTGAGCAGTATCAATGAAATCAAATGTATGATATGTGCTATCTAAACATGCAATAAACAAACCTTAAGCCACAAAATAATTTCATATGAATCATAACAAAGCCCATTTTCCATGTCTGTGTCCACTCAGTGTCCAGTAGTTTCCAATAACAGCAGTGAATGAATGAATGAAAACTTGTATAGCGCGGCACATGCGAACTGAATCGCCTCTGGGCGCTTGTTGTTCCTGTCTCCTTTGATATCAAAAGAGAAAAGTCTTGACCTTTTTCCTAAATGCTAGGTGGTTCTCCTCCAACCGAATGCTGGTTGGTAAAGCGTTCCATAGTCTGGGACCTTGGATCGCGAATCTTCTTTCTCCTTTGGACTTGAAGTTGGCTTTCGGAACCTGGAGCAGGTTCCGATTCGTGGATCGCAAAACGCGATTGGGATTATGCGCTTTTATTATTTCGCATAAATAAAGGGGGGCATTCCCATGGACACATCTATGCGTAAGACAGAGAGCTTTAAAAGTAATTCTGTCTTTGACTGGCAGCCAATGAAGGGCTCTCAGTGATGGTGAGATGGATTCCCAGGGTTTTTTCCCAGTCACAAGTCTGGCGGCCGTATTCTGAACGACTTGCAGACGAGCGATTTGGTACTTGGGGAGGCCGAGGTAAAGGGCATTTGCATAATCCAGCCTGGAGTTTACAATTGCTCCCACCACGACCGCTAAATCATCTTTAGGGATGAACGGAGTGAGTCTGCGTAGTAGGCGCAGTAGATGGTGAGATCCGCTGACTACTGACCCTATTTGTTCGTCCATTGTCATAAAGGAGTCAAAAATGACCCCTAGGCTTTTGACTTTGGCGCTAGGGGTGATGAGCTTGCCCAAAATAGGCGGGGGGGTCCACGCTGTTGAAAGTTGATTCCTGGGCTTGGCGTGAAACAGGAGAAGTTCTGTTTTCGCTCCATTGAGTTTAAGATAACTCTTTGTCATCCAGTCCTCTATCAAAGAGAGACATGTCTCTAGATTGAGGTGGTGATCCTGACTGTTGCACATGCGGAAATACAGTTGCGTGTCATCTGCACATGAGTGGTAGAGCAGTTTTTGGCTGCTGATAATCTCAAAGAGAGGACGAAGATATATGTTAAACAGCACTGGTGACAGAGGCGATCCTTGAGGGACTCCGCATGTTACTGTGCGTTTTTCAGACGTAAAAGGTCCTAACTTCACTGTTTACGATCGGTTTTCCAGAAAAGAGGAGAACCAAGATAAATCGCCTTCTGCGACTCTGGCTACTTCAGCAAGCCGAGTCAGTAACAGATTGTGGTCTACAGTGTCGAAAGCGGCACTTAGGTCCAACAGAACTAGAAGACAAGATTCTCCTTCGTCTGCGGCCTTGAGAACATCGTCCCATACTTTCAGCAATGCTGTTTCCGTCCCGTGTCCGGGACGGAAGCCTGATTGCAATGGGTCAAGTAGCTTGTAGGTATCTAGATGCTGTTGCAGCTGTTGTACCACTACTTTTTCCATTATCTTTGAGAGTACGTTGAGACTTGTTATGGGACGGCAGTGGAGTGGGTCCTTGGGGTCCAGGGAGGGTTTCTTCATGATGGGTTGGATTATACCCTCTTTCAACTGTGAGGGCACTATGCCCTCCAAGAAAGACTGGTTGATAAGCTGCGTGATGGGAGGAGCCAGGATGTAGGCGCATTCCTTCAGCAGTTTTGTGGGGATAATGTCATTTGGCGCTGTGCCATTACGCAAAGCACCAATGACATTCTTAGTGGTCTCGATGGAGATGGGTTCCAGGGTAAACTTACCTGATATAGGAGAATTACTATGGGTGCTGTGTGAGAGGCTGCAGGGGGGGCTGAGGGGAGAATTGCTTTGCTGAATGCTTTCACGGATTACCTCGATTTTATTAATGAAGTAATCCGATAGTTCATTGCAAAATTCTTGTGTGTCCGAACTGGGGGCTTCAATGCATCCTGGTTTCATGGTCTGGGTGACCATCTTGAAGAGTTCGCGGGGGCGTTTTGGGCGCTGTTGATAGCCTCCGAAAAATACTTTTTCTTAGCTTGGAAAATTCCTTTGTGGTATTTTCTTGTAGTCGCCTTGTAGATGGATAGGTTTAGCTCTGAAGAACATCTTTTCCAGGCAGATTCAGCCCTTCTGCGTTCTTCCTTCAGTAACGACAGCTGGTTGTTAAACCAGCTGCGGTTGTTTTTCCGAATGCGGGTTCGTTGTTTCGGCGCTACCAAGTCAGCTGACTGTAGCATGGCCGAGTTTATGGCTTCCAATGTTTCAACGGCCGTTTGATGCGGCTGAGTTGTTTCTATTTTTTTCCTTAAAGTCGTTTTGAAGAGTTCCGAGTGGAGCTTCTTCTGACATCTAGTCCAGTGTGTTGTCACTGGATTTGATGTTTTTGTTGCAGGGGGGATGGTGGAAATACTGAATATAATTGCATGGTGGTCTGTCCATGGCAATTTTTCATTTTCCCAAATTTTTATTTCCAGAGCTTGTCTGAAAATAAGATCAAGTGTGTGGCCTGAAGCATGTGTGGGTCCACATACTAGTTGCTGCACTCCTAATCCTTCGAGGTGGTCAATACAGGCGTCGGCAATGGGGTCTTGTGAGGAGTTGGCCCAGAGATTGAAATCCCCGAGCAGCAAAAGTTGTTTGCTGTTGAGGGTATAAGTGGAGAAGAAATCCGTCCATGATGATAGCAGCTGCGATTTTGGGCCGGGCGGCCTATAGCAGAGCAGAATGTGGACGGTCTCCTTTGAACTTGCTTGCAGTTGCAGAGTAAGGGTTTCCATGAATGGAAGAGGGTTTTGGCGGACTGGTTTGGTGATCGTAAGATGAGTCTTGTGGATCACCGCCAGGCCGCCTCCTCTATTCTGTTTTCCGTTATGATACGGTAATTTTCTGGCACCAGTTCTCCTAGAATGGTGTTACAGTCGGCTGTGAGCCAGCTCTCTGTAATAAAAAGACAGTCTAGATCCTTTTGTTGAATGAAGTCGCGGATTTCAAGTCGGTGTTTTACTGCCGATCTTGTGTTGATCAGAGCACATGATATGTGCTTGAGCTGGGGTAAATGGCTGAAATGTCTGACCGTCGATCTATGATCGATTCTCAATAGTCGCTCAGTTCTTAGGGCCTTTTTGGTGATGGCTGGCAGTATTGCGGTGCATTGCCTCAAACTCCAAATGGTTTCGGCAGAATATTGCCTACATGCCATGATCGCCAATACACCAGGGGGGGGGGGATTTCGGGGCAGTGGGGAGAGGAATTGGCTAACTCCTCTCTCCTGGCTTGGTCCAGAGGAAGGCAAAAAACCCTGGCGGCGCTCGGCCAATATGCTCCGGTAGGGAAAAAGTTCCTTCCTGACCCCTGTAAGAGGCGATCGGGTAACCCCTGGATCAAGCTTCTGTGCGTTGGGGAGACGGGGGGGCTGGGGCTGAGAGGGGGACCCTGTTGCTGGTCTGGTGGGATGGCTGCCTGCTCAGGCAGTGGGATGAGGGCTGACAGGGAGCTTCTTTAAATAACTGGGGGCTAAGAGGGTGAAAGACAGGGCCGGGTAACTGTCCTTCTGGGGTAAGGGGGGTTCCCTGGAGGCTGAGTGAGGACCACAGAGGCGTGGGGAGCGGCGCGCCGTTAGGCCGCAAGTGAAGCCGCGGTCTTTCCTAGACCGCGGCCCCGCGATTCAGGGTGGCCTGGCGCGGTGCTCTCAAAAGAGCCCCAGAACGGCGAAAATTTCCGGGCGGAGGATAGAGGAAGGGGCCCTTGGGGATGATGGAGGTGAGGGAGTGCAGGGAAACAAAAGAAGATCCGTATTGCTGCGGCTTTATCCTGAAAAGGACGGCCGTCAGCAGCTTTGGTGGAGGGCTCTTACCTGCATAGAGCCAGGGAGCTGAGCTGGAGGAGAGGAGAGATCAGGGGCACAGGACTTCCAGGGCTGGAACTGGAGGGTGGACTGGGCTAGCAGGGCTGGGAGGGACTCTGCCTGTCTGCCTCCTAAGCCTGCCTGGAGCTAAAGCACACACGCTCCTACTCCTAGGAGACGTGCGCCGTTGTGGAGCTCCTGTAGCTAATCCGTCTGCCTCGCTGACTGACTAACATTGAAAGCATGAAAAGCAGTAAAAGGTATAAGGGAGAGCCGATGATGACGATGATGTCATACGATAGCATAACCTGGAAGTAAGCTGTAAACGTTGTCCTTATGCAGCAGTACTGACTTATATTTAATTTCAGTACCTGTTTTTGTGGAACGCATAAAGTGCAAGCAGCAGTATTATAACACATGGAAAAACAAGGGGGGTGGTGTCTGCGCTGTGAAAAGTGGGTGAAATCCAAGGGTGGTACGGGAATAAATCCCTGGGCTGGTGAACGTGGGGGAGGGGGTGGGAGGGGTGGTGTTTTTAGGACAGAGTGATAGCGTACATAAGTTTAGTGTCAATACGTAAACCGTCAAAATGTAGCACAAAAGATAATATTGAATACTAAACAATGGCAAGTGACAAAAAAGGAGTACAAATTCACAAGCAGTAAAATGTACACAATGTGCTGGTCCAAGTAATGTGAAATCAGGGAGAACTACCGCTAGGGGCGCCCCTGAACAATACAAATAATAATATATAAATCAGTGAAGAAATGCAAAAAAGTCTCTGAAAGTGTTTCCCAAATGTCCCAGAAGACATGTTCCAAAGATGTCCCAGAAGACAGTTTCTGAAAGATGGAGGGAATGGTGCCGGGAAAGGACGTGGTACAGTGAACACCTCAGGTGGTCCCTAGCCCCTCACCTCACGGCTATGGCACGGATAGCCAAATAAAACCACCTCTGGCAGGGGGAGGAGGAATACACTTCAATGGACAGAAACAACATCAGCACTCAGCAGTAAGGCATGGAGAAGATACAAAGCAAGTAGGATATGGTGTTATGGAAGTGTCTAAACAGGCAACGTCATTCACTCATACATCCACTCACATGGAGGTGATGGATGGTGGGCCTATCTCCCACGAACACCGAGTTCGTCCTAAGTCCTGGATGCACACCTGGCTCCTCTTCTTCTTTAGTGTCTGAGCTGGGTGGACACTTGGAGCAGATAGAGGGGACCCTCACACAGCATATAGGATGGGAGAAAAAAAGACCATAGTACTGCCCCGCAAAAATGGAACAGGTTTATTAAAACATATAGGTGCACTCACATTTGGATGATAAAAACTGGGCACAGAAACCAAACGGACGGCAGGGGGGTCTTGCTGCGTCAGGTGTGTGGACTCTGATGCTCCTTGATCCCTACGCGTCTCGTCATGTCACATGACTTCCTTAGGGGATGATCTTCCCCTAAGGAAGTCATGTGACATGACGAGACGCGTAGGGATCAAGGAGCATCAGAGTCCACACGCCTGACGCAGCTAGACCCCCCTGCCGTCCGTTTAGTATTCAATATTATCTTTTGTGCTACATTTTGACGGTTTACGTATTGACACTAAACTTATGTACGCTATCACTCTGTTCTAAAAACACCACCCCTCCCACCCCCTTCCCCACGTTCACCAGCCCAGGGATTTATTCCCGTACCACCCTTGGATTTCACCCACTTTTCACAGCGCAGACACCACCCCCCTTGTTTTTCCATTTGCTACTTCTCTCTGCCCAGGACAGAGTGTCAGGTGTTTACAGCAGTGACCCCATCCCACTCCACCACCCCCCTCGGTAGCGCAGGAGCCTCTATCTACAATACAGTATTATAACACAGTGAATAGGATAGTTAAATATATATATATATATATATATATATATATATATATATATATATATATTTTTTTTTTTTTTTTTTACAGACCTTACTCGCATTTATGATGCAGGATCTTTCTGCCAGCCTCTGCCAGAAAAACCCTGCAAAAATACATGTACAAAAGCCTTAAAGCTGTCACAAAGAAAAGAAAAAAAATGCAGACTTTTCTGTGAACACAATATTTTATCCCTAAGTTTCTACCTGTCATGTACAGTATATGTGATAAAATGTTAACTTTAACCATTGTTGCTTCATTTTCTAATGTCCTAAGTAATTTGCCCACAAGAATACTGGGCAGGTTCTATGGTACAAATGCTTTGCCCTGTCTAAGCTGTGTTAATGCCATGATTTTTTTTTTTTTTTAGTTAAAGCACTATTGAAATGCTGCCAGCTAAAGAAAGAAAAAGAAAAGTGCATCCTTGAAAACTTCATCTATTGTGACTGAAAGTGGCTTTGAGAAAAAATAATGTAAAGTGAAAGTCGAAAAAGTTAACTGAGTGTAAAGTAAACCCTTTCGTTTGCAGGAAAGTGTATAATTGTTCTGAATTTAGCCTGTAATATGGATGAAGACAATGAGTTGGAAGAAATTCATTTTGGTAATTACACTGCTTTAGCAAAATGTAATACTTCTATTTATTTTCTGTATTTAGGGTCTATTCACAGTTGTGGCAATGTGCACTAAAATGTACATGTTAATTTACAGAAGAAAGCAATGCAAATCACAGCAGAGCACACTACAACACATTAACTGTGGTGTGCTGCATTTTGAAAAAAAATGTCCTCTGTTAGCATTTTCATGCACTATGCATGTTAATACATGTCATAATGAGCATTAATGTTGAGCTCTACCCAAAAGGGGAAGTCCCACTTTAACCACTTAAGCCAATATGCTGCTAAATGCCCAATGGCGTTTTTACAATTCGGCACTGCGTCGCTTGAACAGACAATTGCGCGGTCGTGCGACGTGGCTCCCAAGCAAAATTGGCATCCTTTTTTTCCACACAAATAGAGATTTCTTTTGGTGGTATTTGATCACCTCTGCGTTTTTTTTTTGCGCTATAAACAAAAATAGAGCGTCAATTTTGAAAAAAATGCAATATTTTTTACTTTTTGCTATAATAAATATCCCCCAAAAACATATATACATTTTTTTTCCTCAATTTAGGCCGATACGTATTCTTCTACCTATTTTTGGTAAAAAAAAACGTTTATCGATTGGTTTACGCAAAATTTATAGGGTTTACAAAATAGGGGATAGTTTTATTGCATTTTTATTATTTTTATTTTTTTTACTACTAATGGCGCCGATCAGAGTTTTTTTTTCGTGACTGCGACATTATGGCGGACACTTCCGACAATTTTGACACATTTTTGGGACCATTGTCATTTTCACAGCAAAAAATGCATTTAAATTGCATTGTTTATTGTGAAAATGACAGTTGCAGTTTGGGAGTTAACGACAAGGGGGCGCTGTATGATTTAGGATTTAGGGTTTACCTAGTGTGTGTTTACAACTGTAGGGGGTGTGGCTGTAGGTCTGACGTCATCGATCGAGTCTTCCTATAAAAGGGATCACTCGATCGATGCAGCCGCCACAGTGAAGCGCGGGGAAGCTGTGTTTACATACGCCTCTCCCCGTTCCTCAGCTCCGGGGAGCAATCGCGAGGGGGCAGCTAGAAACAAATAGCCGCGCCCTCCTGGGCCGATCCTAGGGTCACAGGCGCCTGGGTGCAGAAATATTTCTGCCGCCCCCGCATGGGCGTGGTCATCTTACTAACTCCCCGTTACAAATATTTCTATGGCAACGACTCAGACACAGAGATGCTTCCCTAAGAAGTCTTCATTATCCTGGGATCCTCCAATGATCTCTTAACAATAAACAAATTACAGGAAGAGAATACACTAATGGGACCTGGGGGGGTCTCTCTGATGGACATAGAGAGGGCTTTTGTTAGGAGGTATGGTAGACATACTACATACATAGTACAGGAGAAGGTCAGAGACTGCAGACATGATACAAGGGATGGTCAGAGACTGCAGACATGGTACAAGGGATGGTCAGAGACTGCAGACATGATACAAGGGATGGTCAGAGACTGCAGACATGATACAAGGGATGGTCAGAGACTGCAGACATGATACAAGGGATGGTCAGAGACTGCAGACATGATACAAGGGATGGTCAGAGACTGCAGACATGGTACAGGAGGTGGTCAGAGACTGCAGACATGGTACAAGAGATGGTCAGAGACTGCAGACATGGTACAAGGGATGGTCGGAGACTGCAGACATGGTACAAGGGATGGTCAGAGACTGCAGACATGGTACAAGGGATGGTCAGAGACTGCAGACATGGTACAAGAGATGGTCAGAGACTGCAGACATGGTACAAGAGATGGTCAGAGACTGCAGGCATTATACAAGAGATGGTCAGAGACTGCGGAAATTATACTAGAAATCAATGCATCAAATGCAGCCTACCAGTGCCCACCAATTGCAGCCCCATCAGCGCCCATCAAATGCAAACTACCAGTTCCTACCAAATCCAGCTCATAGGTGCACACCAGTTGCAGCCTGTCAGTGCTCCTGGATCACACAGAGCAGCGACGATCTCCTGCTGTCACAGAGCTTGGATTTGAATCTCCCGAGCAGCCACTGTAACAAAGTCCCGCCTCCTAGACCAGCTTGTGGCTTCTATGATACACGTCACACGATTACATTTTACTGCATTGGATCAATGTTCCGTCTATCTCACAGGAGGTGGGATTTGTTACAGTGCCGCCAGGAATTTTAGACCAAAGCTTGTGCAATGTGCGAGACAAACACAAGCAGTGGCATTGCTAGGGTTGGTGTTACCTGGTGTTGTCAGCAGGAACCACAGGTCAGGGGGCCAGCAGGAACCACAGGTCAGGAGGCCAGCAGGAACCACAGGTCAGGGGGCCAGCAGGAACCACAGGTCAGGGGGCCAGCAGGAACCACAGGTCAGGGGGCCAGCAGGAACCACAGGTCCGCAGACAGTTCCCAGCAGGAATTACAGTCTGTGGGTCCTGCTGGAAGGTGGATGCGGATCTGTGGGTCCTGCTGGAAGACTGGCCGCGGACCAGTGGGTCCTGTAGGAGGACTGGCCGCGGACCAGTGGGTCCTGTAGGGGGACTGGCCGTGGACCAGTGGGTCCTGTAGGTGGGACTGGCCGCGGACCAGTGGGTCCTGTGTAGGGGGACAGGCCGCGGACCAGTGGGTCCTGTAGGGGGACTGGGCCCGCGGACCAGTGGGTCCTGTAGGGGGACTGGCCGCGGACCAGTGGGTCCTCTAGGGGGGGCTGGCTGCGGACCAGTGGGTCCTCTAGGGGGGCTTGCCGCGGAACAGTGGGTCCTCTAGGGGGGCTGGCCGCGGACCACTGGGTCCTCTAGGGGGGGCTGGGCCACGGACCAGTGGGTCCTGTAGGGGGGCTGACCGCGGACCAGTGGGTCCTGTAGGGGGGCTGGCCGTGGACCAGTGGGTCCTGTAGGGGGGCTGGGCCGCGGACCAGTGGGTCCTGTAGGGGGGCTGGCCGCGGACCAGTGGGTCCTGCAGGGGGCTGGCGCGCAGACCTGTGGGTCCTGCTGGGAGCTGGTCATGACCTGTGGGCCCTGCTGGTCTGTAGGCCATGGCTTAGCTTCCAGCAGGACCCACAGGTAATGGACAGCTCCCAGCAGGGGGAAATAGATTGATCATGTGGGGGTCAGGGTCTCTCACCAAAGCCATGGCGCCATGGTCCAATGGCAGCTGCCAGCTCAGCAGGACAGGTCCTCTTTCTTGCAAGTTGCATGGCCTCCTCCATTCTCTGAGGGGTGTGTTGATGGCGATGCTCCTGTGCTGGGGTAAATTACATGAACTGACTGCAGCCAGAAGTGTAAAACTCGGAATTGTACTTTTATTTCCTCTCCTTCCTTGAAGCTTGCTGTGCTTTTCTTAAGACTCACACCACCCACCGGGAGCCTCAGCCATGCAAGGGGAGGCGAAGTGTCAGAGTGCTACTGCTTCCCTCCCTCTCTCCTCTCCTTGACATGTGCCAAAGCATTGTTATTTTCCAGCCAAAACATGAGCACAGTAGCACTGTTAGCCGGTGGCGCCAGGAGCCGCCGCCCGCCCGCTTACATTTTATTAACTTGTGGTTTAATTTCGAGCGAGCGCTTCACTCCGAGGAGGTCGCGGACTACAACTCCCAGAAGCCACAGCGCCAGGCCGCACCGTCAGTAATGTGATGGCCGCCGTGGCTTCTGGGAATTGTAGTCCGCTACCTCCTCGGAGTGAAGCGCTCGCTCGAAATTAAACCACAAGTTAAAAATGTAAGTGGGCGGCGGCTCTCCTGGCGCCACCCGCTAACAGTGCTACTGTGCTCGTGTTTTGGCTGGAAATAACAAATGCTTTTGCACAGCCTGGTCAAGGAGATGAGGAGGGAGGGAAGCACTCTGACTCCTCTGCACCTCCCCCCTCTAGGTGCCTGGGTGCCAGGCACCCCTCGCACCCGCCCAGGATCGGCCCTGGCGCCCTCGTCCCGGATCGCTCCCCGCAGGTTTCCGACCGCCGCATGTAGCGGGGGGGCCCCGATCGGACTCCCGACCCGCGCAAAGGCAGGGACGTAAATATATGCCCATCTGCCTGTACGTGCCATTTTGTGGACGTATATGTACATGCGGCGGTCGTGAAGTGGTTAAGCACTCATCCCCCCATGTTACATTTGGCATGTCATTTTTGTGTGGGGAGTAGGTACCTAGTTTTGACTAGTACCCACTCCCACATCCGTTTGGGCCCCTTAGGTGATCCAAAAGAAAGTTCTCCTGTCCCCCCCATCCCCCCTACAATTTCTGGGACACGTCACAAGTCACAGAAGATTGCCCGATCATTAAAGATGCTCAGCACAATTTGTGCATGCATAGTGGGCACCCCGCTGTGAAGCTGCAAGCTGTCACAGCCGGCCCCAGGTGCCCATACCTGTAATGCCATTGCCAAAGAGAGGACAGGGAGAGAACAGAGGGTCTTATCGGCCACAATGCTGGACCGTGGGGACAGGTGAGTGCGTCTTTATTAAAAGTCTGTAGCTATACTTTTTGAAGCTGACTTGACCTGCTGACCTGGGCTACTGAATAACTCATTGGCGGATTAGGAGTTCCTTATTAGTGATTCTTCACTTTCTTTTGAATTCTTTTGGATCTCTGCAGTACTCTATATGTGATGTCACATGTGACGTCCATATGCCCCTGTTTTGAGCTTTTAATTCCTACATGAAGAGAACCCATTACCTGTGGTTTACTATGCTTCAACCCATTGGAACATTTTCTTATCAGTGTGGATTTATTTTGAAATATTTATATCACTTTGTCCATTGGACCCTCATATATGAGGGTTCATGTGCACTGCAGGAGTGAGGAGTGAAATCAAAAATGTACGCCCTTAGAAGTCCTGAATCCTGAATCCTGTATGCGACTAGGCTCCCAAAAAGTCCCACATATGTGGTATTTCCTGTACTCAGGAGAAGCAGCAGAATGTATTTTGGGGTGCAATTCCACATATAACCATGGCATGTGTGAGCAATATATCATTTAGTGACAAAAAACAAGAAAACTTGCGGCAAAATATAAAATATTCAATAGACTCAACATGCCTCTCAGGAAATAGCTTGGGGTGTCTACTCTCATTTGGGTCATTTGGGGGGTTTTGTGCTGCCCTGCTTTGTTGTCCAAGCACCTCAAAGAATGAGATTAGTTAATTAGTTCATGAGGCAGTCATAAACTAAAAGCTGTGTAAATTTCAGAAAATGTACCCTAGTTTATAGATGCTATAACTTTTGCGCAAACCAATAAATATACGCTTATTGATTATTTTTTTTTAGCAAAGACATGTGGCTGAATACATTTTGGCCTAAATTTATGACTAAAATTTAGTTTATTATTGGATTTTTCTTATAACAAAATGTAGAAAATATCATTTTTTTTTTCAAAATCTTTTTTTTTTTTTGTTTATATCACAAAAAAATTAAAAAAAATTGCAGAGGCAATCAAATACAATCAAAGAAAAGCTCTATTTGTGGGGGGAAAAAAAGGATGCAAATTTTGTTTTGGTACACCATTGCATGACCGCGCAATTACCAGTTAAAAAGCGCAGTGGCAAATTGTAAAAAGTCCACTGGTCTTTAGGCAGCCAAATGGTCCAGGGCTTAAGTGGTTATCACCACATTAAAGTGGTTGGAAAGATAGAATGTTTTTTTTTTTTTTTATCCTAATGCTATATATATATATATAATATATATATATATATTATATATAATATATATATATAATATATAATGTAGGTATATATATATATATACACACATACAGTATACAGTATATCCACATACATATATTCTTGGACAGATCAGTGACAAGTTCATTTTAAACATAAATAGGACTCTTTGCTATGTTAATTTCATGCAAGGTCACCATGGTATTTGGGGAATAACCTGCTTATCTAATTAGGCATTTCAAAAGGTACATTGCTTACATATTTAGGAATGATAAAGAATGTGATTTGACCATACAAGACGTATTTAATAATGGTAATTAGACTCAAGGGGGTATTTATCAGAACTGGTGAAATGGTGACTTGTTTACCTGGTAAACACTATGGTGACATTCATTGCTATTTGCAGTAATTACAAGTGAAGTCTGTCGTTGTTAAGATCAAAGGTGTTTTGTTGGCCAATCAGAATCCCTCCAGCTTTGCTTACTAGTAGTAAACCGTATATAATAAAAGGAGGAAAGACTCCTCAAGAGACTCATCAATGAGCAGTACGTTTAGGAAAAAGTACAAATTGCTTTATTACATACATTTAAAACCACAAGTACCTTACCATCTCATAGTAAAAATAGGCAACATTGTCAGTAACAGACTTACAACCACCCTGCTCAAGCCTTCATGATCACACACACACACACTATGACACATCATGTATCCAATGAAGGAAATATCGTTGATAGATGAAAAATTAACAGTCAGTCTCAGGTTCAGTTTGGCACTAGGAGAGTGAACCTGCGGTATAGTGTTAATACAGATATGTAATTAGTCAGCAACTTGGGGGAAGTGTGTGTGAAAGTCAGAAGTGTTTTGTCGTCCAATTTGAATTTCTCTAGCTTTGCTTACTGGTAGTATGAAGGAAAGTTTAGCTGTTAAGACTTGATTCAGCCATTCATTCATCAATATGAAAGCACAGGTATAGATTATAACACACATTATTACATGCATGTAAGCTACCTAGGTGCATATTATAGATTGGTCATATGCTAGATGATGTAGTCTATGCTTGCTTGCTATGTCAAAATAAAGAATGTGGGCCAGATTGTCGTAGATGCGCGCATAATTATGCAGGCGTAGCGCATCTCAGATGCACTACGCCGACGTAACGCAGAGTGGCAAGTACCGTATTCCCTAAGCAAATGCGCTCCAAGATGCACCTGCGTAGCGGAAATTCATTGGCGTAATCCGGCGCAACTCCAAAGTAGGAGGGAAGTGGGCGTGTTATAATGAAGCGTGACCCCATGCAAATGAAGGCCGGGACGAACGGAGCATGCGCCGTGACGTGGATGCCTTCTGCGCATGCGCAAAGCCTCCCTACGATTCGCCGGCGTGTGTATATGCGCCCACACATGCGCCCGTGCAGCGCAAAAGTCTCCCATTTTTTGGATTGTCACAGGAAATCTTTTGCATGACCATGGCTTCTATTGGGAAGGAGAGGAGAAAGAAAAATGTCTCCCCAGAAGAGAGGGCCATTGCCATCGCGGCAATGGAAAAGTACGACGATTCTAGGCTCCATGGTGCTGACAGTGCCCGGACCAGCAAGTCCCGGAGGGATGAAATTTTGATGAAGGTGGCTTGCCAGGTTAAATGCCCTCTCACACGAGATCCGGACACCGCAGGACATTCAAAAAAAGATGTCTTCTCTCTCTCTCTGGTTTGGGGATTCCGGAAAGGAGTCATGTGCTGGGGCCTAATAAATGTATCTCTCTGGTAGGGATGACCCGGATACCCTCTCGGTTCGATTCACATCAGAACCTTCGAACGGACCAAACTTTTGCGCAAACTTTAGAACCCCATTGAAGTCTGTGGGACTCGAACGTTCGAAATCAAAAGTGCTAATTTTAAAGGCTAATATGCAAGTTATTGTTCTAAAAAACGGGTTTGGGGACCCGGGTCTTGCACCAGGGAACATGTATCAATGCAAAAAAAAGTTTTAAAAAAGGAAGTTTTTCTGGGAGCAGTGATTTTAATGATGCTTAAAGTGAAAAAAAAAATGAAAAATTCCTTTAAATACCATACCTGCTGAGTGTCCATAGTATGCCTATGAAGTGGCACATGTTTAGAACTGTCCCTGCACAAAATTACATTACTATAAGAAAAAAGTCATTTAAAACAGCTTGCGGCTTTAATGTACTGTCTGGTTCCCTGCAATATGGATGAAAATCTTTGAGAAAAATAGCATGGGTCCCCCCCCCTCTCAACTCAGGTCATTACCAGCCCCTTTGGCCCTATATACTTTGAACAGCAGTATACAGGCGGTGCAAACAAGACAGGGACTGTAGGTTTGTTGTTAAGTAGAATCTGTTTGTAATTTTGAACTGGTTCTTTTTTAAAGTGTAGCTCCAGCAAAAAATCTATTTTAAAAATCTATTTTAAAGCTTTTTGGAAAACATAGAGACGGGTTATCACCCTTGAAACATTTGTGTTTCTGTCTGTGCGCATCTGTTCAAAATATTGCACCTCACTTTCTGTCCCAATGACAAATGTCTTTTTGAAAATGTTTTTTTTTTGTGAAACAAGGATTGGTGATAAAGCATCAGTGGATAGTAGACATGTGCACAGAAAAAAAAATGTTTTTTTTTTTGTTCCGTTTCGTATGGTCCCGTCTGTTCGTTTCCGTTCGTTTTTGTAAGAACGACGCCCGTTTTCCCGTTCTCCCGTTCGTTCCCGTTCGTTTGTCGTACGACGTGATTTTTTTCGTATTCCGATCGTTTCGTATTTCCGTTACCGTTTTATTTTCGTACATGCGGGATGATCCGTTATTCTGTTTAATTCATGTTCGTTTCTTATAATTATCGTGAATTTTCGTCAATTTGCATTCTGTGTATCTTGAATGCTTTTTCTTTTGTTAGTGTCAGTTGTATGTTCATTGTTCAATGACATCTATAACAAAAGAATTTCATTAGGTATATTGATTGAATTCCTTTTTCTGTTATAGGTGTCATATCAACATACGAAAATAAAAGAAAACAGGTTCAAACAAATTCAAATGCAAATCTTTTGTTTATGTTTTTTTGAATGGCCAGAGAGTTAGGCTGGCCATACAATGATATGCAATTTTCTTCCCCCTGTGCATTTTCCCTTTAGGATTTATACCTTCAAATGTAGTGCAAGGGCCTGCCTGATTGCATACAATTGAAAGTGTTGTTTAGTTTGACCTCGTATATGGTTTTTGGTAAATCTAAAAGAAAATTGTACAAGAAAATTGAACATGTATGGCCAGCCTCAGTGACTGAAAGCAGCTTCTCTTTTGTGCAGAATAGTGAGTACACTTGTACAGTAAAGCCTAATAAACTTTTCTGTGGATTTTCATCTGAAGGGAGATCAGTTGGCCAGACTTCTGAACCCAAAAATGGTTTTCTGATGCAGTTTAAAAAACGAACAAATTTTCTGAGAACGATCGGAAAACGATCATTTTTATGTTTGTTGTTAAAATAGTCTGACCAAGTGTATGGGGCTTAACAATAGTATTGTTAAGCCCCATACACTTGGTCAGACTTGTAATGACTTGTAATGAACGGACGAGCGAGCGGACATGTGAAAGGGGCCTTAGTCTTGTGGGGGCGCTGGAATGCCTTGCTGTGAACTTATATTTCAAAGAATTGTAATTGCATGCCATTTTTGAACAGTGGTAAAAAAAATTGGGCATTTGGTTATGGGGCCTGTTCCACAACACTGTAAGTCCTCACAGTTACTCTTGGTGGGCGCAGGAATGCTGTGAAATATTAGGTCAAGAATTGTTATTACATTAGGGGGGGGTGAGGTGATAGGTAGGGAAGTTATGTGAGCAGACTGGTACAGTTGGTTGTGGTATGTTACATTGATGTGCAGCTTTCATGCCTCTGATTGTTGTACTGTACTTCATGTTTTCATGATCTGTATGTTTTTGTGAGCAAAAAAACCTTTCTGATTCAAAAAAAGAATTGTAATTACATGCCCCTGTTGAACAGGACAGAAAAATTGGGCCTTAGGCAGTGGTGCCACAACACTGCAACCCCTCACAGATACTCTAGTTGGAGCTCAGGAATGAGCCCGCTGCAAAGTATTGCATCAAAAATTGTAATTGCACGCCCATTTTAATAAGGGGAAAACAAAATTGGGCCTTAGCCACTGGTGGCGGTGCCCAGAACCAAACATTTTCTTACAAGCTATCAGCATGATCATTAGGATCCTTACGCAGGCTTTGCAGGATCAGGGAGGCCATACAGCGTAGGTTTGCTGAGGCATTCTATGCAGAGTCCTCTGGGTCACTGAGGATGACATGATCCACAGCTGCCTTGTCCCAGCCACGTACAAGTCCATGGGTTTCTTGGGACTTTAATTGATCCCTTGAAGACTGCTGCTAATGCTGAGTGCTAGGATCCACCTCCATGCTGACACAATACTCCTCCTCCTTCTCCTCCTCGTCTTCTTCCTGTGTGATAGATGGGCAAGCAGGAACACCCTCTGGATAAAGGGGGCCTTGAGAGGTAAGGAGTCCTCCTCTTCCTCCCTCTGTTCTGCCCTAAGGCCCTGTTCATTATTCCACGCAGCATGTGCTCCAACAGGTGGATAAGAGGGACAGTATCACTGATGCATGCACTGTCACTGCTCACCATCCTTGTGGCCTCCTCAAATGGTGG